>CM076578.1:651892289-652571242 GCA_034641835.2 Pinus albicaulis
TGATTCGTTGGTAGTTTTCTTGGACTCCCAACTGGTGGTATCACAGTGGAACAATATATATCGGGTTTGGGATTCATTTTTTCTTCGATTATTTTCGAGGGTACATTTGTTACAAATATCATTTCAATTTATAACATTTATTCATATTCCTCGAGCTGAGAATTCGATGGCAGACTTATTGGCTAATCAAGCAATTGATTGGCATATTCATCATTCAATACTTTAATCGAGTCATCAAATTCATCATACATTTTCATACATTTGATTCATCACATCATATAAATCATTGTATATATATACATAGTGTTAGCCTCCTATATCAATAGGTTTCATCTTTCATGATTGTCTTGATGAAAGTGTGGAATATGTTCAAACCTTCTTACTTGAGCAAAGGTGTTCCATATTCTTAAAAAAAACCAAAAAATCAAAAAATTTAAAAAATGTAAAGAGGGTATACCCTAAAAGAAAGATCAAAGGGTAAAAAGAATAAAAATGGTCAAAAAGAGAAAGAAATGAACCCCAAGCAAAAAGAAAGGCCAAGGAAAGTGTGCAAGTCTAAATGCCACTACTTTTTTCATCTGTTGTAATAAAACAATTGTGTGCAGCTTGTGAACTTTTTCCACAAATCATGAATAAGTCAAACTGTTTAAACTTGGCTTAGTCATATTTCAATTTCATGTTATAGATTAGAGAATAAAAATCTAGCCAAACAGTTTAATCTTGGCAGATAAGTAGTTAGGTAGAGTGAATAAAAGGTGCTCAACAGTTTAATCTGAGCCCTTGGATGTAATAAGGGTAGAATTAGATAGATTTGCCTTGTAAAAAAAGAAAAAGATTGAAAAGGGTTTGCAAGTCTAAATGCACCCTAATAAAGAAGACAAAATGGTAGTGTTAAGTGGATAGGGTAGGTAGATGGTACTACAAAGTGTTATCTGATGAATGGTGCTGCTACATGTTGGTTGATCCTTTACTCTCATCACAAGTACTAAAGCAAGAAATACACTGGAAAATCACAGCAAGCAAAGTCAAAATCATTAACCTCCCTCATCATTTTCCCCCTCAAGAGTTTTACTAATTTCCCCCAAAAATTACTAAGGTAATTGGAGATCAAAGGGGCTCAAGGCATTTCCTTGACTTCTGGAGGGACCGGACCCTCGGCCTAATGATCAAAAAAGACCTGAGCACTTGAAATAATTCATCATTGTTATCTTCTATCTTTAACTTTTCCTAAGTAAAATCCTATTTTACTTAGGAAACTGATGCAACATTCCACAAAATTCCTCAAAACAACTTGTTATTCTAAGTTTAAGTGTTGAAGATAAAATGTGCAATTTACTTCATAAGTTCTCACTTTCTTAGATGTACAAAGGTGTTTTGATTTTCCTTGTCCTTTATCATATTAAAATTTAACTTTATTATATTAATTCCCTAGTGAAATCCCTTTTCCTATGTATATAACTCCCTTTTCTAATAAATATCCCCAAAACCCTCTTATTATAATGTTTTACCAAAGTATATATAGTACCGCACATTTAAAATAAATACCCCGCTTTATAAAGCCCTTTGGTAAAAACTATAGCCTTATATATACATTCCGCCCCTATGATGAATTGATTATATTAATTTATTCATCGTATAATAAAAAATATACAAAAAACCTTTGGACATGCGACAAGTGTGTTTAATATCAAAACATATTAATAAACTCCGCGAAAGTTTATGCCACCGTGTTCTGTCCACATGGCATTCCACATGGCCAAACTCCGCCACGATCCATTTCATAAATTCACGGGGTTAATTAGTCATTTGGACTAATTAACAACCATTCCCGCCTATTAACTTCTCCCCGGGGTGATTAGATTACACGTTAAAACCTTTTTAAACCCCGACGGGCCCACCTTTGAAGCCGCACAAGTTCCCATCCTTTTTCAGCCGTCAGATCATCCCTCCGTTGATCAACGGTCCCGATCAATCCCGCTGCCCATCCCGTGTGAGTTATTTAGCCAGCGGGGAGTGGGCGGTTTTTGACTATTCAGCATTCCACGTGGCAAGCGTCCTGTGGAATCGCTACCATTGCGATTTTTACCGCCCTCGTCCATAAGCGGTGCGGGCTTACCGCTTACCGCTTACCGCATACCGCCGGTCCCACTTCCTTACGTCACCCCGTACGCCCTAATGACGTCATCACCTCGAAAACGACAAAAACCCTTTTGACTTGTTTTTAAGCCATTTTCGCGTTTTTTCAGTTATTTTTAGTTTCCGAAAGAGACTAAGCTCCCGCTGCAATTTTCAAATTTCACTGCAAATACACCAAATTACTCCGAAATTCCGCTGCGCCAGTATTGAAGAACGTCCCCGCCATTGTTCATTACCTGTTGAAGAACCAGTTTCCATTAAAAAACACGTATTTATCATTCCGCGCCCCGACTGCAAATTAAACTTAGTTTCCTGTGTTTGTTCTCTGAAAAAGTGGTCAAAAGTCCTCTCTGAGTCCTCATTGAATATTTAAAACCTGTGAATTTGCTTCCCAAACCTGCAATTTGTTCCAATTTCTTCTTTTGTCAGATATCCCGTCCGGTCTGCAAGAAAAACTGAAACCTCCATTTTGAATCCACAAGAACCAAAATGGAGGCCCCAACTGCTCTAAATGTCACTCCTTTGAATGCTCCTCACCGAGATTTAGACTACTTGCCTCTGATAGATGAAGATTTCCAAATAAAAGACCTGCATTTTGATGAAAGTCCCCGTTTGAGCTTCTGTCGCTGCAGAGACGAACACTCAAAGGGGCAAGATCTTATAGGGTTGTGGGAATCCAATCTCCCCAGGTATTTTATTCCTACAGTTCACGTTTTCCCTGAAATCATTCATTATTGTCATGCAAATTATGATCCTGCACAAAGAGCTGTATTAGCTCCTGATCAAAGTGTTCTGTTCCCTATCACACCTCAGGCTATCAATGCTATGTTACAATTTGAACCAGAACAAGAATTAGCACCTCTATCCATGGAAGGGCTAATTGAGAAAACCAGACTGTTAACTCCAGAGAAATTGAAAGCAATGTGTCAGTACTTCATGTTACCTGAGCATCAGCCAAAAGGGACTCCCCCCTATGGTTTTTACTTTTTCAATCAATTGGGAAGGCTTATTGTGAATGTAATATCTTTTGTCTTAGGATTCAATACCAGTGAGTATGTAGACGAGATAACTCTGGCTTTGCTATCTATCTTTACCCCTGGGCAGCCTCCTGAGATTAAGTATGATTATGCTTCCTTCATTGCCAACAAAATCCATGATCAATTTTTAAGGGTAGATGATGAAAAGGTTTTCAAGTACTCCTCAGTTATCTATCATCTCATAATTTTCTATCACTCAGACAAATTCCCTTTCCCTGTTCAGAAACTTGATGCTCAAGGTAATCCCAGGTCTGTTATTTTTTGGTCCCCCATCATTCATTTGTCCTCTGATTCTCCCTACTCTTATTCAGAATTCATTGATCAGTTTGTACATCCTGCTACAACCTTGTTAACAGGAGTTTCTCCCCCCCGGCTTAGTACTGAGATTAGAAAGACCCTGCAATTGTCAAAGAGTTACAAAGTTGGGGATTGGTACTTGTACCAAAACCATACAGTCATCAGGATTTATGGATGTGAATTACATCCATTCAAGTTACCCAGATATGTACCAATGAGAATTTTTGCTTTGGAATACTTTAGACAGATGAATAACTCGGATGTAATCCATTTCTGCAATGTAAAGAAGAAAGCACAGTTAAGGATCAAAAGCCAGTTAGGTCCTTTCATTTGCAATTCTAGAGAAGCTGAAAGAGATGCTGAACTTATATTAGAGAAAAAATTCCAGACATCTTTCCGTTGGGTCCCTTATGACCCCTTTGGTTTCATTTGTGAAAGAAGGTTAAAAGATAAGTCATCTCCTTATATACATCACAGAATTCCTGACATAGAACAGTATGCAAATCAAGATGAATGGGTTAAAGGAACACTTGTTGAAGAGGGAAGTGGAGCTGCCAAATTGAATAAACTTATGAAAGATGCTGAGAAGAAATTTGACCTAGAAACATATGATCAAATGCAGGTACCATACATTGACACATCTTCAGCAGCTACTCTACAACAAGCTATACAGGAAGACAGCCCATCAGTAGCAGCAGAGCCCAAGGGTAAAGGAAAATAACCTATAGTTCAGGTCGTTGAAACCCTGGTCATGGCAGAAAAATCACAGAGTTCCAAAGCACCAGAACAATCTCAGGCTTCTCAAACACCAGCAAAGAAAATCCAAGTTCCAGACATGCAAACTCCACTGAATGTGGAAATAGGGAAAAAGAGGCCAGCTCCAGATACCACACCTTCAAAAGGAGCCCCACAAGTTTATCAAGCCAAAAAACACAAGTCTGATCCACCTCCAGATGTAGAGATTCTAGATGAGGTATTTGATGATGGTAGGGAGGATAGTCAGCAAACAGGTACAGCAAGTGAGACAAACATAAGCCAGAAAGGGATACAAAAGCAGTTGAGCACTGAAGTATCTTCTTTCAGACTACCAAAGACAGATACTGGAGACATTAAGAAAACCTTCATTAATATCAAAACAAGGAATGAACCATTGAAAATGAAGGTCTACGATCAGTATATGAAAATGGCTCCTCACAATCAGCAAAGGTTGATGTCAGCATTTGATCTTTCACAAGGTAAAATGCAAATGAGCCACTTCAAAGCAAAGGTGCCAAAGCCAACTTCAGCAACAGATTACATCAGAACAAATTTTGAAGTTTTAGCAAAAGATATCCATCCCTTGGATCAGACAGAGCTTCATAGACAAACAGGGGAAATGGTTTATTCTACTCTCACCAACAAAGCCATGGCAGCTTTAACGCTGCAAGATTCCTTGAATAATACCACTGCAACATTGAAGATTGAAAGGGCTTCCTCACAGGCCAAGGACAATAGAATAAAGTCTCTAGAAGAGATCATCATTGGTTTGGGTCACAATCCCAAAGACACTAAAGGTATTGAGGCACTGATAAAAAAGAAAGAGGATGATATAGTTGCACTGAGAAAACAGCTGAAAATACCAGCCTCAAGGCACCCCCAGACACAGGAAGTAATAAAAGGAAATTCACTAGAAGAAATGATGGAGTTGCTCTTGAATTTGACAGAGCGACTAAATGAAACAGAGAAGGAGTTGGAAAAAGCGTTGCAAGAACAGGAAATTCTCAAGCAGGCTTCAGCAACAGGTACTACAACTACAGGACAACAGGAACAACCAGCTCAGGTAAACATTTCTAATTTGAATTCTGAGGATTTAATTAAACAGATGGAGAGTTTGCAGCTAAAGGTCACAGAACTCCAAGAAAAAAAATTACAATTAACAAAATTGGAGGGAAAATATGACACATCCAAAAAGACAGTTGCTGACAACCTCAGGGAAATAAAAAGACTGGAGAAATTGGTTGAGGCTTTGCAAAAAGATCTTTCATTGGAAAAGCCTCTGAACGAAATAAATGATATTCTTTGGTGCAACATCATTGACTTAATAAGAGGTATTTGGCCATCCATTCAAGCTATTTTTGAGCAAAATGAGTTAGTCAAGATAGCACAAGAGGAAATAAACAAAACTAGACATGAATTAAGAGGTAAGCCGGAGCAGGCCCAGCAGCTCATTCAATTTTTGAATTCCAGAACAAAACAACAGCTTGCATTGTTAGGAATTGATGACAGAACAGGTGTAGTTTTGGAAGCAAAGAGAGTTTTCACCGAGAGGACTTTCATGCAAAATCTAGAAAGAAAGTGTACTGACATTTTGGTCGACATCAACGTTTTCAGAGAGAAGTTTCAAGCTTTGCTGGACAGTGAATTACCAAGTCCCATGCTCACAGAGGATCAAATAGTAGACTTGGAAACATATGAGAAAAGAATAAAAGCTCATGCTAAAAATACAGCTATAGGTTCTACTAGCTCATCAGAACCTGTAATACCAACCGGGAAAAGTATTTATGAAAAAGTGAGGAATCTATTTCATCTGGAGCATGAATTAAAATATCTATTTCCAAACGAGCCCACTTTTTATAAACTTACTGAAGCCGATGAAACTTTAAGGAAGCTCAGAAGAACAATGATACCAGATGATCAGTGGTGGAAAGAAATGCTGGAAATTTTGTAAAAAATGTTGTCAGGATAAAAGTTTATCTTTAATATTGAGTAAATGGTAAAAAATAGAAATGCAGATGAAAGAGTATCAGATGAAAGGTCAAAGAGTATCCGTGAGAAGAAAGAGTATTCAACAAGTCAAAGGAATACGTAAAGGACATCACAGAGCCCTATTTTGAGCACTTATCCTTAGCATGTCCATGAAGAAAGGAACAGCACATCAGCCGTTATTCATTATTCTATTTACGAGACCATGTGTCTTTTGTTTGTTTGTAAATATGCTTTAAATCAGCCTGAATTATTGGCTATGATAGAGTAAGATTGTTACGATTATTTTTGTATAAATAAGCCTTCAAAGAGAGTTTTGAGGGGTGGATTCTATTACTCTGCTGTAACATTGAGGTTTTCGGAATAAAAAGCTTTTGGACAAATTTACTTGTGGCTTACTGGATGACGTTTTGAAGCACTGGACTTGTTGCAGGATTCATGTGTTGGATTTCAGTTCAATAAGTTTTCCAACCCTTGTGTTTAAATTTTATATTAGTTTATGCTATCATCATATCCGTTTATGAATAGTTTACATAAAGGATTGAAACAGAATTTGCTTAATTGTACTTTGTTTTCAAATGTGATTATTCTTGATGTTTTCTTCTGGATTAGTTATAAGCATGAATTCTTAATTGCTCATGTTTTGCTGATTTAAACATTGTTGATTACTGTAACAAAGAATCCTTCATTCCTCTTTGTTTGTAGTCATTTCTCCTCTTTCTCTTGAATATGGTGAAAGATTCTTAGCTGCCTTTCATTCTTTCAAGACCATCCATCCACTTTAAATTTTAAGGATTGTTCTCTGTCTAGCTATCTTGCCCTGTAATACCATCTTGTGTTTAGAAAAGAAATCCAGTAAAGCCATCCTTAGACTCCATATCCCAATGGACTGAAAGCCCTCAACCTTGCCCTTAGTTTGTGGATTCCACCATTTTCCCAAAACAAACTTTAAATCTATAACTAGCCTAAAACCTTCCAAGAACAAAGATAAATCATAAAGAGAGAGCCCTCTCTGGATGCAGATTGGCTAGATTCTGCATCTAAAAGGTTGGTTTGTGGTTACCTCGGGTATACTTTCCTCTTACACAACTTCTAGGAAAACCTGAGTGATAACATAGTGGCGACTCCGCTGGGGACTGAATCATTTTATTGATACTATTGTTTGATTTATAATCTACAGACAGAGTCTGAATATCAGCCAGGAAGCCTTTGAAATTGCTTTTGCTATGCAATTGCAAAAGTAAATAAATGCTGTTTCATTCTATCTCTGATTTAGCTTATAAGTTGAAATCTTAGTTTCAAATTTTTCAATCAGATTCTCTAGTTTAAACAGATCTTTGAGGAAATCTTAATCACATATCATTATTTCTTAAAGAATTTGTAGAAGTTGTATTTATTTTTCAAATAAAACCCAAAATTCAAAAACACATATTCTAAGAAAACTGGCTTCAGAAAGGATTCAGCATACTAGGTCAAACCCTGACCCCAATCCACCACCAATTTTTGAAAATCCAAACCTGATTCCTAGGATTCTTAGAAGACAAGGAAGTCAAGAAAGTTCTGAAAGAGGAAGTCAGGAAAGTACAGGTAGTTCTAGACCACTTTCTAGATCTACATCTTGTCCTGTGAAAATTATTTATATTGATGACATTCCTTTTGATGCACAATTTGAAACATCTTTGTTTGTAAATTTCTCTGAGACTGAATTATCTAGGTTAATTCCAGATCCTTTGTTCTTTGAAGAGTTGCAATATAGATTTTTTTCGCATCATCTCGACAGAGAATTTCATAACTCCATTCAATCTGAGCAAGCATTTGAAGAAAGCTCAAACATTTCTGTAATAACTGAAGCATCTCCGAGCTCAGCCACTTTTCAAACACCTATCAGACCTCCATCTCCACCTGTCAGACCACCTTCTCCTCCTACTAGACCGGCTACTCTTGTAACTCCACTTTATCTTCCAATGGCCAATCGATATGCCCCTTTAATATTACCAGCCAACCCTCCAGCTTTACCACCAGACTACCAAAGTAAGATCACACCTTTTGACGGATCAGGTACCTACACAGCTCAACAACACACCAAAAGGGTGACAGATTACTTTGAGTTTTATGAGATTGATACTGATGATATCCGTATGAGAATTTTTGTACAAAGTCTTACTGGAGAAGTTAGAACTTGGTTTAGGGCTCTCACCCAGAACAGTATTGCTGACCTAGAAGCTTTGTATAGGGCATTTTTGAACAGATGGGAGAAAAAGAAAGATCCTCTCCAGATCTTATCAGAATTTGAAAAATTAAGAAGAAGACCAAATGAAACCGTACCAGATTACATCATAAGATTTAATGAATCATATCATGCAGTTCCTCTGAATCTAAGAACCCCACCTAATAACGTGTTGGTCAAATTCCCAGACGGTTTTGACTCTGAAATAGCTTATTCTCTTAGGGAAAGAGCTCCACAAACACTAGAGGAAATGCAGAGCATAGTGGTGAGCGTAGAAGCAAATCTGATAGAAAAAAGAGCCAGAGAAAGAGCAGAGAGAAGAATGCCTATGAAGGAAGAACCTTCAGCTTTTGAAAAGAAGCTGGATGTAATCATTAAAGGTATGGAAAGATTAGGTGATAGAGTGGAAACCATTGAAAGAAAGTCTGCTACTGATAACCAGAATGTTGCAAGAAACCCAAACTTTAGGAGGAATCTGAACCAAAATATTGGAAAGAATGTCCCTGATCAAAACATTAGACCACCTTTCCAAGAAAACTTTGTTGAAGGATTGACCTCAGAAGGACCTACAGAAGATGTAGAAATAAACAATGTCAATGAGGACAAAGATGAATCAGAAATCTTCCTATCTCAGGATGATCAAGAGAATCATATCCTTGAAACATTCCACACTCATTCGGGTGAGACTTTTGATTTCAAAGAAGGCTATGACACAGCAATCTACGAGGTTCATAAGCAGTACAACTTGAGAAGTAGACGGATAGATGTACCAGAGAAAAATAAACAGAAAACCACAAAACAAAATGTCAAAGGAAAACAAAACATTCCCCATGTACAAAATACTTCCCCTGTACAAAACATTCCCCAAATACAAATTTTGCCTAGGATAACTCCTAGTTTTTCAAATCCAATAATTGAAGATGTCTCTGACAACCAACCAATCGACAAACAGCAATCCAATACATCTCCTCATGTAGGAACTGTAGAAGAAACAGCAGAAGTTAGTCCTGAAACATCTTCAAAGCAAAAATTCATTCATGAAAAAGAGAAAAACATTGAAGATCCAGTAAACAGAGAGAACCCAACTGTGCAAAACACTAAAGCTCAAACAGAAAAACCCTTTAATCTAGAAGCTGAAATAGGCAAACTCAAGATAGCTGTTCCTTTATCAGAATTGGCTAAACATGATATCTATAGGAATCAGATTTCCAAGTCTTTAAACATTAACATTACTGGATTGGATGATTCAGTAAATATTCTTGATGATCAACCCAAACTTCTTTTTGGCCCTAAGGTTAATGGCAAACCAGAAAGTGGAGGAACTCCTCCATTTTATGTAAGCCTGAATGTTCACGACAAGATACTCCATAATGCAATGCTTGATTCTGGAGCATCTCACAATTTGATGCCAAAAGCAGTAATGGAAAGATTGAATCTAGATATTGCCAGATCGTACAAAGATTTGTTTTCATTTGATTCCAGTCAGGTAAAATGTTTAGGTTTAATTAAAGATCTGTGTGTCACTTTGGTTCAATACCCTGCTAAGTCTGTTTTAATGGACATAGTAGTTGCTGATATTCCACCTAAATATGGTATGTTATTGTCTAGGTCTTGGGGTGCTAAACTTGGAGGATCTATTCAATTAGACATGTCTTATGCAACTATTTCAGTATTTTGTCAGCCTAAAAGATTATATAGAGAAACTTTGATGAAGTACTTAGTAAGTAGCCATGAGAAGCCTGAAAACTTCCCTGTTTATTCTGTACATTCTGACATGGATTCTTTTATTTTATACAATGCTGAGTCAGAACTTCCTACTGAAATAGAAGCTCCTGAAATGGAAATCATAAACAAAACCATTGTTAAAATTGAAGAAATCTCTGAAAACAAAGAAACACCAGATGACCAAGAAAACCCTGAAAAAACTAAACAACTAGCTCTTGTCAGAAAATCTGTTAAAACAATTGATGAAGATTATGAACATGAAATTCTATGGCATTTAGAGTTTGATGGCTCGGTAAACAGACTAGGTGCAGGAGCTGGAATTTGGTTACACAATGTAGAGAACAATCATGCAGAGGGTCATGCTTATAGGTTAAATTTCAAATGCACTAACAACATGGCAGAGTATGAAGCTCTTTTATTGGGGCTTAAACATGTCAAGAAGTTAGGGGGCATTAGGGTATCAATCATAGGTGACTATGAACTAATCATCCAACAGATTAAAGGAGAATGTGCAACAAAGGACATGAGACTGAAACAATACCGAGAGACAGTTGTAGAGATTCTCAACACATTTCTACAAGCCCAACTTGCCAAGATTCCCAGGAAACAAAACTTGCATGCTCACGGTTTAGCAATGTTTGCTAGTACATGTAAGTTGCCTTTTGATCCTAATCATCAGTTTTCAGCTGAGATAAGACACAGGCCTGCAATACCCGACAATGTTTTGAATTGGCAAGTATTTGTGAATAACCATCAAATCAATAGTTTTTTGACACTTCAGAATGAGTTTTCTAACTGAAATATAGATGAAGACATGACTGCTGATAAATTTGATCAAGAAAAAGAACAAAAAATGGAAATTTCAAGAGAAAATGCAATTCATATGCTGCATCCAACCACGTTCACTGAAAAAGACATGCAAAATTTGAAACACATGGAATTTGATGAGATCATAGACGAAACAGAAATCATCAATTTAAAAGATAATCAATTACCCAAAGGATTAACACCTTTGGAAGATCTATTCGACTCAAATGATATTCCATTCAGACCTAAAATGGAACCTGTTAAAGCCGATATGAAGGAATGCAACTTAGGAACACCAGAACATCCAAAAATTGTTAAGTTGTCTAAATCTCTTCCAAAAGATCAGAAGGTAAAATATGTTGAACTATTAAAAGAATTCCAGGATGTCTTTGCCTGGAGTTATGAAGACCTCAAATCTTATGATACATCCATCATTCAACATACTATACCTTTGAAGCCAGACCAGAAACCTTTTAAACAAAAGCTTAGGAGAATTAATCTGTTTTATTACCCTCAATTGAAAAAGAAATCAAAAGAATGTTTGAAGCAGGGATTATAGCTCCTATCAGATTTTCAGAATGGGTCTCTAACCTGGTACCAACAAGAAAAAAGACAGGAGAAATCAGACTGTGTGTCGATTTAAGGAATTTGAATAAAGTTTCTTTAAAAGACAACTATCCTCTGCCGAAAATGGATCACATTCTGCAAAGGGTAGTAGGATCTTCGAGAATATCACTACTGGATGGATTTTCAGGGTACAACCAGATTCTGGTTCATCCTGATGATCAGGATAAAACAACATTTACCACACCATGGGGTATGTTTAAATATGTCAAAATGTCATTTGGGCTTAAGAATGCAGGAGCTACATTTCAAAGAGCAATGGATATTGCTTTTGCTAAAGAGATACATGATTTTCTGGTTATTTACTTAGATGATTTGACTGTTTTCTCTAAAACAGATCAAGAACATTTAGATCACCTAAGGCAAGTATTTATAAAATGCAGAAAATATGGAATTTCTTTAAACCCTAAGAAGTCATTGTTTGGTTTGGAAGAAGGAAAGCTTTTAGGACATATCATTTCTAAAGATGGCATTAGGATTGATCCTGAAAGAATTCAAGCAATTTTGCAAATACCCCACCCCATAAACATAAAAGAATTGCAAGCATTTATAGGAAAAATCAACTTCTTGAGAAGATTTATTTCTAGTCTAGCAGAGTTACTTAGATTACTGACTAACATGTTGAGGAAAGATTCAAGCATTGACTGGACTGTAGAAGCCAAACAATCATTTGAGGAAATTAAAATGGCTTTAACAAGGACACCAGTTCTGACCAGTCCTAAATTTGATAGAGACTTTATTATTTTTTCATTTGCTTCTGAACATACTGTTGCAGCTGTTTTACTTCAAAAAGATGACCAAGGGTGTGAGAAGCCAATAGCATTTTTTAGTAAAGCACTGAGGGATGCACCTCTAAAGTACAATATTATGGAAAAACAGGCTTTTGCATTGGTAAAAGCAATCAAAGATTTCAGAGTTTATATATTATATTCTCATGTGATAGCATATGTGCCTAATGCAGTAGTTAAAGATATTTTGACTCAAGATGGCATCGAAGGTAAACGAGGTAAGTGGATAGCTACCATTTTGGAATATGATATTGAAATCAAGCCAACCAAACTGATAAAAGGCCAAGGCTTAGCACAACTTATGACAGAAACCAATTGCCAAGCCTTAGATATCAATGAACTGGATAACGAGCAGGAGATGGCGACTCCTCAGATCAGTCAAGCTTTCTTAGATTCACCCTGGTATACTGATATAATTCATGTTCTATTAAACCTGCAAGCTCCTCCAGGGTTGTCCAGGACTAAGCAAAGATTTTTAAAAATGACATCTTTGAAATATTGTATTTTAGATAGCACTTTATTTTGGAAGAATCATGAAGGAATTTTATTGAATTGTCTCTTAAAAGATGAAGCTGATAAAGTGCTTAATGAATTTCATGCAGGAGATTGTGGAGGACATCTCTACTGGAAATCTACTGCAGACAAGATCTTAAGGGCTGGTTTTTACTGGCCCACATTATTTTCTGATGTAAAGAAATTTGTAACAAGCTGTCACAAATGTCAAATATTTGAGGGTAAAAGAAAGTTGTTACCTCTGCCTTTAAAACCAATATCCACAGAAAGACCCTTTCAACAATGGGGATTAGATTTTATTGGAGAGATTCACCCCCCTTCTTCAGGGCAACATAGATGGATTTTAACTGCTACAGACTATTTCACCAAATGGATTGAAGCCATCCCATGTAGACAGTCCAATGATTCTGTAATCATAGGGTTTCTTGAAACCAACATACTTTCAAGATTTGGATGCCCAGAAAAGATTATAACAGACAATGCTGCTGCATTTAAATCAAAGAAAATGATTAATTTCTGCCATAAATATCATATTACTTTAGGCCATTCAACAGCCTATTACCCCCAGGGTAATGGACTAGCAGAATCATCCAATAAGAGTTTAATCAATATCATTAATAAATTGTTGGAGGAAAATAAAAAGAACTGGCATAAGAAACTGACCTATGCGTTATGGGCAGACAGACTTACAACCAAGAAATCCATTGGGACTAGTCCATATGAGTTAGTTTATGGTCTAGAAGCAAGATTCCCATCATCGTTAGGAATTCCCGTGATGAAATTACTTCAAGAGGCTCAAGTGGAGCCAAATGACATTCAAAGAAGAATTAATCAGACAATCCACCTGCAACAAACCAGAGAAAAGGTATACCAAAGATCACAAGTTTTACAGGAAAAGCTAAAGAAAATGTTTGATAAAAGGACTAAAGCAGAGGATTTTCAATTAGGAGACAAGGTCCTAAGATGGGATTCTAGAAGAGAAGAAAAAGGGAAACATGGGAAGTTTGATTTCTTGTGGAAAGGACCTTATATCATTCATGCCTTGCAGGGAAACAATACTTATTTTTTGAAGGACTTGGACAATTCAGAAGTTGAAGAAGGACCAGTCAATGGTCGAATGCTTAAGCATTATTTTGATCCAATTTACTAGAATGTTTAAATGTTTTTAACTTGTACATAATATATTGTTTGCTTGTTTTATTTTTGTTACTGCAGTTTGGATTGGATGGTGACTTTTTGGAATTGAAGCCCGAAGTGAAGGCCCTAAGTTCCAAAAGCTTCACTATCATATGTAAAATAAAGCTATCAGAAGAAGGAAGGTTTCATACTTTCAGTTTGAAGACATTCTGAGGCATCTGACCTGCTGTTCTTGACTTTCCACAAGAAAAAGCCATCCCCAAGTGGAGCCAGTGTTAGCCTCCTATATCAATAGGTTTCATCTTTCATGATTGTCTTGATGGAAGTATGGAATATGTTCAAACCTTCTTACTTGAGCAAAGGTGTTCCATATTCTTGAAAACCAAAAAATCAAAAAAATTTAAAAAATGTAAAGAGGGTATACCCTAAAAGAAAGATCAAAGGGTAAAAAGAATAAAATGGTCAAAAAAAAGAAAGAAATGAACCCCAAGCAAAAAATAGACCAAGGAAAGTGTGCAAATCCAAATGCTACTACTTTTTCATTTGTTGTAATAAAGCAATTGTGTGCAGCTTTGCCACAATTCATGAATAAGTCAAACTGTTTAAACTTGGCTTAGTCATATTTCAATTTCATGTTATAGATTAGAGAATAAATATCTAGCCAAACAGTTTAATCTTGGCAGATAAGTAGTTAGGTAGAGTGAATAAAAGGTGTTCAACAGTTTAATCTGAGCCCCTGGATGTAATAAGGGTAGAATTAGATAGATTTGCCTTGTAAAAAAAGAAAAAGATTGATAAGGGTTTGCAAGTCTAAATGCACCCTAATAAAGAAGACAAAATGGTAGTGTTAAGTAGTAGGGTAGGTAGATGGTGCTGCAAAGTGTTATCTGATGAATAGTGCTGCTACATGTTGGTTAATCATTTACTTTCATCACAAGTACTGAAGCAGGAAGTGCACTGGAAAATCACAGCAAGCAAAGTCAAATTCATTAACCTCCCTCATCATTTTTTCCCCTCAAGAGTTTTACTAATTTCCCCCAAAAGTACTAAGGTAATTGGAGATCAAAGGGGCTCAAGGCATTTCCTTGACTTCTGGAGGGACCGGACCCTCGGCCTAATGATCAAAAAAGACCTGAGCACTTCAAATAATTCATCATTGTTATCTTCTATCTTTAACTTTTCCTAAGTAAAATCCTATTTTACTTAGGAAACTGATGCAACATTCCACAAAATTCCTCAAAACAACTTGTTATTCTAAGTTTAAGTGTTGAAGATAAAATGTGCAATTTACTTCATAAGTTTTCACTTTCTTAGATGTACAAAGATGTTTTGATTTTCCTTGTCCTTTATCATATTAACATTTAACTCTATTATATTAAATCCCTAGTGAAATCCCTTTTCCTAAGTATATAACTCCCTTTTCTAATAAATATCCCCAAAACCCTCTTATTATAATGTTTTACCAAAGTATATATTCCCGCACATTTAAAATAAATACCCCGCTTTATAAAGCCCTTTGGTTAAAACTATAGCCTTATACATTAATCCCCGCCCTATGGTGAATTAGTTATGTATTAATTAATTCATCGTATAATAAAATATATACAAAAAAGCGTTAGACATGTAATATACGTGTTTAACACCAAAAACAAGAATGAAACGCGATGGAGTCCTGTGCCATAGTGTTCTGTCCACGTAGCATTCCACCTGGCCAAACTACCGCCGCAATCCATTTCATAATGTCACGGGGTTAATTAATCATTTGGACTAATTAACAACCATTGCCGCCTATTAACCTTTCCCCAGGGTGATTAGATTACACGTTAAAACCTTTTTAAACCCCGACTGGCCCACCTTTGAAATCGCACAAGTTCCCCGTCCTTTTAGCCGTTGGATCATTCGTCCGTAGATCAACGGCGATCATCAATCCCGCTGCCCATCCCTTGCCAGCGTGTTAACCAGCGGGGGATGGGCGGTGTCTGAAAAGTCATCATTCCACGTGGCAAGCGTCCTGTGGAATCGCTGCCATCGCGTTTTTTACCGCCCTCGTCCATAAGCGGTGCGGGCTTACCGCTTACCGCTTACCGCATACCGCCGGTCCCACTTCCTTACGTCACCCCGTACGCCCTAATGACGTCATCACCTCGAAAACGACAAAAACCCTTTTGACTTGTTTTTAAGCCATTTTTCGCGTTTTTTCAATCATTTTTAGTTTCCGAAAGAGACTAAACTCCCGCTGCAATTTTCAAATTTCACTGCAAATACACCAAATTACTCAGAAATTCCGCTGCGCCAGTATTGAAGAACGTCCCCGCCATTGTTCATTACCTGTTGAAGAACCAGTTTCCATTAAAAACAGGTATTTATCATTCCGCGCCCCGACTGCAAGTTAAGCTTAGTTTCCCGTGTTTTTTCTCTGAAAAAGTGGTCAAAAGTCCTCTCTGAGTCCTCATTGAAGATTTAAAACCTGTGAATTTCCTTCCCAAACCTGCAATTTGTTCCAATTTCCTCTTTTGTCAGATATCCCGTCCGGTCTGCAAGAAAAACTGAAACCTCCATTTTGAATCCACAAGAACCAAAAATGGAGGCCCCAACTGCTCTAAATGTCACTCCTTTGAATGCTCCTCACCGAGATTTAGACTACTTGCCTCTCATAGATGAAGATTTCCAAATAAAAGACCTGCATTTTGATGAAAGTCCCCGTTTGAGTTTCTGTCGCTGCAGAGACGAACACTCAAAGGGGCAAGATCTTATAGGGTTGTGGGAATCCAATCTCCCAAGGTATTTTATTCCCACAGTCCACGTTTTCCCTGAAATCATTCATTACTGTCATGCAAATTATGATCCTGCACAAAGAGCTGTATTAGCTCCTGATCAAAGTGTTCTGTTCCCTATCACACCTCAGGCTATCAATGCTATGTTACAAGTTGAGCCAGAACAAGAATTAGCACCTCTATCCATGGAAGGGCTAATTGAGAAAACCAGACTGTTAACTCCAGAGAAATTGAAAGCAATGTGTCAGTACTTCATGTTCCCTGAGCATCAGCCAAAAGGGACTCCCCCCTATGGTTTTTACTTTTTCAATCAATTGGGAAGGCTTATTGTGAATGTAATATCCTTTGTCTTAGGATTCAATACCGGTGAGTATGTAGATGAGATAACTCTGGCTTTGCTATCTATCTTTACCCCTGGGAAGCCTCCTGAGATTAAGTATGATTATGCTTCCTTCATTGCCAACAAAATCCATGATCAATTTTTAAGGCTAGATGATGAAAAGGTTTTCAAGTACTCCTCAGTTATCTATCATCTCATAATTTTCTATCACTCAGACAAATTCCCTTTCCCTGTTCAGAAACTTGATGCTAAAGGTAATCCCAGGTCTGTTATTTTTTGGTCCCCCATCATTCATTTGTCCACTGATTCTCCCTACTCTTATTCAGAATTCATTGATCAGTTTGTACATCCTGCTACAACCTTGTTAACAGGAGTTTCTCCCCCCAGGCTTAGTACTGAGATTAGAAAGACCCTGCAATTGTCAAAGAGTTATAAAGTTGGGGATTGGTACTTATACCAAAACCATACAGTCATCAGGATTTATGGATGTGAATTACATCCATTCAAGTTACCCAGAGATGTACCAATGAGAATTTTTGCTTTGGAATACTTTAGACAGATGAATAACTCAGATGTAATCCATTTCTGCAATGTAAAGAAGAAAGCACAGTTAAGGATCAAAAGCCAGTTAGGTCCTTTCATTTACAATTCTAGGGAAGCTGAAAGAGATGCAGAACTTATATTAGAGAAAAAATTCCAGACATCTTTCCGTTGGGTCCCTTATGACCCCTTTGGTTTCATTTGTGAAAGAAGGTTAAAAAATAAGTCATCTCCTTATATACATCACAGAATTCCTGACATAGAACAGTATGCAAATCAAGATGAATGGGTTAAAGGAACACTTGTTAAAGAGGGAAGTGGAGCTGACAAATTGAATAAACTTATGAAAGATGTTGAGAAGAAATTTGACCTAGAAGCATATGATCAAATGCAGGTACCATACATTGGCACATCTTCAGCAGCTACTCTACAACAAGCTATATAGGAAGATAGTCCATCAGTAGCATCAGAGCCCAAGGGTAAAGGAAAAGAACCTATAGTTCAGGTCATTGAAACCCTAGTCATGGCAAAAAAATCACAGAGTTCCAAAGCACCAGAACCATCTCAGACTTCTCAAACACCAGCAAAGCAAATCCAAGTTCCAGAGATGCAAACTCCACTGAATGTGGAAATAGGGAAAAAGAGGCCAGCTCCAGATACCACACCTTCAAAAGGAGCCCCACAAGTTTATCAAGCCAAAAAACACAAGTCTGATCCACCTCCAGATGTAGAGATTATAGATGAGATATTTGATGATGGCAGGGAAGATAGTCAGCAAACAGGTACAGCAAGTGAAACAAATATAAGCCAGAAAGGGATACAAAAGCAACTGAGCACTGAAGTATCTTCTTTCAGACCGCCCAAGAAAGATACTGGAGACATAAAGAAAACCTTCATTAATATCAAAACAAGGAATGAACCATTGAAAATGAAGGTCTACGATCAGTATATAAAGATGGCTCCTCACAATCAGCAAAGGTTAATGTCAGCATTTGATCTTTCACAAGGTAAAATGCAAATGAGCCACTTCAAAGCTAAGGTGCCAAAGCCAACTTCAGCAACAGATTACATCAGAACAAATTTTGAAGTGTTAGCAAAGGATATCCATCCCTTGGATCAGATAGAGCTTCATAGGCAAACAGGGGAAATGGTTTATTCTACTCTCACTATTCTACTCTCACCAACAAAGCCATGGCAGCTTTAACGCTGCAAGATTCTTTGAATAACACTACTGCACAATTGAAAATTGAGAAGGCCTCCTCACAGGCCAAGGATAATAGAATAAAGTCTCTAGAAGAGATAATCATTGGTTTGGGTCACAATCCCAAAGACATTAAAGGGATTGAGGCATTGGTAAAGAAGAAAGAGGATGATATAGCTGCACTCAGAAAACAGCTAAAACTACCAGCCTCTAGGCATCCTCAGACCCAGGAAGTCATGAAAGGGAATTCTCAGGAAGAAATGATGGAGTTGCTCCTAAACATGACAGAGCGACTAAATGAAACAGAGAAGGAGTTGGAAAAAGCATTGCAGGAACAGGAAATTATCAAGCAGACTTCAACAACAGGTACTACAACCACAGGACAGCAGGAACAACCATCTCGGGTGAACACTTCTAATTTGAATTCTGAGGACTTAATAAAACAGATGGAGAGTTTGCAGCTAAGGGTCACAGAGCTCCAAGAAACAAAATTGCAATTGGCAAAATTGGAAGAAAAATATGACACCTCTAAAAAGACAGCTGCTGACAACATCAGGGAGATAAAAAGATTGGAAAAATTGGTTCAGGCTTTGGAAAAAGATCTTTCATTGGAAAAGCCTCTGAACGAAATAAATGATATTCTTTGGGGTAACATCATTGAATTAATAAAGGGTATTTGGCCCTCTATTCAAGCTATTTTTGAACAAAATGAGTTAGTTAAGATAGCCCAAGAAGAAATAAATAGAACCAGGAATGAATTGAGAGGCAGGCCTGAACAGGCCAGTCAACTCATTCAATTTTTGAATTCCAGAACAAAACAACAGCTTGCATTGTTAGGAATTGATGACAGGACAGGTGCAGTTTTGGAAGCAAAAAGAGTTTTCACCAAGAGGACTTTCATGCAAAATTTAGAAAGGAAATGCACAGACATTTTGGTTGATATCAACATTTTCAGAGAGAAATTTCAAGCTTTGCTGGATAATGGGTTACCAAGTCCCATGCTCACAGAAGATCAAATAGTAGACTTGGAAACTTATGAGAAGAGAATAAAGGCTCATGCTAAAAATGCAGCTGCTTGTTCTACTAGTTCGTCAGAATCTGCATTACCAACTGGGAAAAGTATCTATGATAAAGTGAGGAATTTATTTCATCTAGAGCATGAAATAAAGTATCTATTTCCGAATGAGCCCACTTTTTATAAACTTACTGAAGCAGATGAAACTTTAAGGAAGCTCAGAAGAACTATGATACCAGATGATCAATGGTGGCAGGAAATGTTGGAGATTCTATGAGAGTTATTTTCAGAATGAGAATTTATCTTTACTGTCAAGTAAATGGTAAAAACAGGAAAACAGATGAAAGAGTATCAGATGAAAAGGTTAAAGAGTATCCGTGAGAATAAAGAGTGTTCAACAAGCCAAAGAAATACTGCAAAGGACAGCACAGAGCTCTATTTTAGCACTTACCTCCAGCACATCCACGGAAAAAGGAACAGCACATCGGCAGTTGCACATTATTCTATCCACGAGACCGTTTGTCTCTTGTTTGTTTGTAAAATATGCTTTAAGTTAGCCTAGATTATTGGCTAAGTTAGTGTAAGATTGTTTTAGATTATTTTGTGTATAAATAAACCCTCAAAGAGAGTGTTGAGGGTGGATTCTATTACTCTGCTGTAACATTGAGATTTTCGGAATAAAAGCTTTTGGAGAAATTTATTCGTGGCTTACTGGATGACGATTTGAAGCTCAGGACTTTTTGCAGGATTCATGTGTTGGACTGCAGTTCAATAAGTCTTTCTGCCCTTTGTCTTAAGTTTTATATCAGTTTATAATATCATTATGTCCATTTCTGAATAATTTACATAAAGGATTGAATCAGAATTTACTTAATTGTACTCTGATTTCAGATGTGATTGTTCTTAATGTTTTCCTCTAAATTGGTTATAAGCAGGAATTCTTAAATGCTCTTGCTTTGCTAATTTAAACATTGTTGATTACTATAATAAAGAATTCTTCATTGCTATTTGTTTGTAGTCATCTCATTTCTTTCTTTTGAACATGGTGAAAGATTCTTATCTGCCTTTCATCCCTTCAAAATCATCCCATCCACTTTAAATTTTAAGGATTGTTCTCTGTCTAGCTATCTTGCCCTGTAAAGCCATCTTGTGCGTAGAATAGAAATCCAGTAAAGCCATCCTTTGACTCCATAGCCCAATGGACTGAAAATTTTCAACCTTGCCCTTAGTTTGTGGATTCCACCATTTTTCAAACAAACTCTTGGATTTATAACTAGCCTAAAACTTTCTAAGAACAAAGATAAATTATAAAGAGAGAGCCCTCTCTGGATGCAGATTGGCTAGATTCTGCATCTGAAGGTTGGTTTGTGGTTACCTCGGGTATACTTTCCTCTTCCACAACTTCAAGGAAAACCTGAGTGATAACACAGACCACAGGAAAGATTAGGCTGGATCGATATAAATAGAAGGACAATTTGAGTCAATAGGAAGGTATGTATTAATATTTGTGTGAATTACAAGTTAATAGATCTGTTTGGGTTATTGGGGAAAGGACTCCTGCTGGCTGTGTGCGCAGAAATCCTCAGTCCTACTGTGTGCGGACCTTACTGCTGTGTGCGCAGGTTGGGTTTTGGGTATTGTAAAAGGATCTTAAGGATTAATGAAAGCGGAAGGTTGTTGGAATATCTGAATTTGTTAAATGCAAATATATGATATTTGTAACGCTATGCATGGTTTTGTGTTAAGCTATGGAAATAACTGTGTCATATGCTAATGTTGCATTCACACATGATCTGGATCTATCTGTTATACTATATATATAAATATGTTGTGTTATTATTCTATGAATTTATGCTCTATTGTTTACTATGATTATAATCAGTATTTCACATATGGATGTGAAGGGATCTATAGATCTGGGTTTTGTGATATATGATTTGGTAATTGTGAAGTCGAACGTGGCTTTTCTTGACTTACCTACCCCCTCCCAAGGTGCAGAAATTTGGTTCCAATACCCTCCCATACTGCTTCGGGTGAGAGTTTGGCCTACGCAAGCAGGTCACTGCCGAAATGGCTAGTAGTATAAGGGTTTGTTGGAAAACCTTAACCTCCAAACCTGGGTCAAGACCCCTCGAGCCAACATTGACTAATTTGGTTAACTAAGTGACATATGTCTGGTCATGTGTTCACCAAATACGTAAGTGAACCCACAAATTTCTTGTAAATAGTAGCATCCACTACCTCACCTGAAGTAGCATCCTCCTCCCTCCAGTTTCCTACAAGAGGAGTCTCCATGGGTTTAGTACCCTCCATGTGGAACTTCCTCATAATATCCTTGGCATCCTTTCCTTGAGATAGAAATATCTCCCCATCTCTTTTCCATATTTCCAAGCCAAGTAAATAATGCAAGAGCCCAATGTCCTTCATCTCAAACTCTCTTGCAAGATCCTCTTTGCAAGAAGCTATGAGCTACTCATCACTTGTCAATATAAGATCATCAACATAAAGTACAATAATCAAAAAATTACCATCAACCACAATATGATATAGGTTTGCATCTACTTCACTCTTTGTGAAGCCCAACCCGATGAAATAACTATCGGTCCTGGTGTACCAAGCATAAGGTGCTTGTTTCAGCCCATACAGTGCTCTCTTGAGTCTACACACATGTGACTCCCTAGAAAAGGTCTCAAAACATTTTGGCTGCTCAATGTACACTTCTTCCTTAATAAATCCATTGTGAAAGTTTGTCTTTAAATCCATCCAATATATCTTCCACCCCATCTACGTTGAGAGTGCAAGGATGGATCTAATCGAGGAGTACCTTACAACCGATGCAAAAGTATCCTCATAAAAAGTCTCCTCTACTTGTGAGAATCCTCGAGCCACAACTATAGCCTTGTATTTCTCCACACTCCCATCTGCTGCTTGTTTCACCTTGTAGATCCACCTGGATCCAACCATAGACTTCCCCACTGGTCTTGGGACCACTCCCCATGCACTATTTTTTATAATGGAGTCATACTTCTCAACCATGAAATCAACCCATGTTGGTTGTTGCACTTCTTCCTCAAAAGAGGATGGTTCTATTACAAAACACTTGCTCAGTATACCTACCAGGGGACCTTCTCTAACTACACTTTGATTTAGGTGTGGCTACATGATTTGTTGCATCTAGCATCAATCTGTCAGCCTCTTTGGTGTGCTTCCTACCATTTCTAGTGGATGGTTGTGCATGACTGGTTTCTGCCATTCCATGATCCTCTGCTTGTGGTTGCTCCACATCTTGAGGGTCATCCTTTGGAACGAAGAGTTCTTCGTCTGCATGCAATTCAAGCTCCCTCTCAAGGGGCAATCACATGGATTTCTCCTCATCAAATTTAACATCTCTCCTAACAACCATCATCCTGTTAGCCAGTAAATACTCCCGATAGTTGTCGGAAGTATCAGTGTACCCCAAAAATATCCCAACCTTTGTTGTTGGTTCTAGCTTCTTCCTGGCATCTTTGGTCACATGGAAATAGACAGATGAGCCAAAAATTTTAAAATATAAAACATCTGATTTATTACTTTAAAAATCCTCCTCTAGTGTACTCATGCCAAGTATCCAATGAGGACTACGGTTCTACACAAATACCATTGTGTTGCATGCCTCTTTCCATAGATGCAACGGTAGGCCCTGATCATGTAGCATAGCTTGTGCTACTCCCAAAATTGTTATGTTCTTTCTTTCTGCTACCCCTTTCTATTGTGGATTATGAGGTGCAATCAATTCTCTCTTAATTCCTTCTTTGGCATAGAATTTCTTGAATTCATTAGAGATATAATCACCACCATTGTTGCTTCTTAGAGCCTTTACCTTCTTCCATGTATCTTTATCTACCATTGCTTTGAAATCACAAAACTTGGATAACGTCTGATCTTTCTTCTACAGAAATAAGATCCAACACTTTCTATAAAAATCATCAACAAAAATCACATAATACCTGTGCTTTGTTGTGGAAGGTGTAGAGAATGGTGCACACACATCTTAGTGAAATCTCTCAAGGATTGTCGTTTCTCGGCTCTCCTTCTCATGAAAAGTGGCTTTAGTATACTTCCCCATGGTACATCCCTTGCATGTGTCTATCTACGCAAGAGTACCCTTTGGAAGACCTGTAGAAATATATTGCATGATCCTCAAAGCACGTGGTGTAGATGACCCAATCTCCTATGCCATAACTCAACTGTATCTCAACTCATCACCTTCCCTGGTTTACTGATCAACGTTGCGCAACCATCTACATCAAGTTTCTAGAGGTTCTTCACACGAATCCCAATATTCTTTACCTGCCCTGTGGTTTTTTGACGAAGGAACTCCTTTCCTTCATTGAAAATAACATCATATCCAAGATCCTCCAACATAGCAACTGAAACTAAATTATTTTTCATGCCTGGTACATGCATGACATATTTTAATATGAAAGGTTTACCTCAATTTCTCTGGAAAGTAATTGTACCAATCCCGGTAGTGCTATACCTCCCGTCACCACCCATCTCAATGTGCATCTAAAGATCTTTCTCCTCCAAGCTACTAAAGAGTTATTTGTTTCTTGTCATGTGGAAATATGCTCCAATATCAAAGTACCAAATATATCCCATCATAGTTGACATAATGCATGCGATGAGAGAGAAGTCCAACTCAAACTGTGAGGCCAAAGCTTCACCTGCTGAAGCTCCTGGAGCCTTCTTGTTGTTATTCTTGTTTTTGTGAAAATTTATGAATAGAATAATACATAAATCCTAATTTAGTATCTTGAATTACTTCTCCTATTTGTGATTTAACTATACAATTTATTTTTAGAAAATACCAAAGTAAAAAAAACTATCAGCCTGCACACATACAAATCATTTACTGAATATTACACTCATTTGACAAAGTGACACACAATTTTTTTGGAGAAATGTCCCTGGAAAAACCCAATGCGGGAAAACCGGAGCAAAAAATATGAGGGTTTATATATTATTAAGTAGAATCTGAGTACAAAAAATTTAGGCACCTCACTGGTTAACCCAATAGAAAAAATAAGATCTGCAACAATACCTGCTATTTTGGAGACTAAAGACTGGACTGATTGACACCCTCAAACGGGATTTACAAAACTCAGCCCCTTTCTACCTTTAGAAACCCCAAAACTACTCTTAAGCTACCTACTTCATCCCTGCTAGCCTCTGTATGCCCCTGCGCTACTCAGAAGAGGGATGCATAACCCCAGACTAGGTGACACAGTCCTTATGTTGCCCTGGATGGTCTCTGTGTAACCTTGATGGGCTCCTGCTACCTCAATGATACCCTTTCTGGGCCTGCGTACCAGCTGAAACCCTCTATGTTGCGTAGCCTCTGCTTCCTCTGCATCACTCCTGGTTGATGCTTCTCTACCTCTTGTTGAATCTTCGTTCCGGGATCATATCATCCCTTTAGCCAATACTACCCCTCGCTGCAACTGAAACACTTCTGGAAATTCTTAGCAAACCATGCCCTAGAAATCTAGCTTAGTCTAAGTGCTTTGCTTTCGTATGTGTGTCTCCAACTGACCCCAAGCCTTTCTCTTATACCTTTCTGTTGACACATCAATGATCATTATTTAATCTCTTATCGATGGCTGAGCTTAAAATACTGCTTGATCCGCGTCACTTAGAACATTTCATCACATGTGTTTAATTAATTCACTTTAATTTTTCTAATTCCTTAAGTTAGACTTAGGCTCCTCATTAAAAAAATTAAATATTTTTAATATCTCACACACTGGATGAAATTTCTCCAAACGCTTTCTAGGTTTTGGAGGTGATGTATGTCTTAGCTCCTCCACAAAATTTCAAGGCTATAACACACTTGATGCTACCTCAAAATCTCAAGACTCCATCTTAGCATAGAGTGTGCTTTAGTAATACATCCACACCATGTATCACAATATCTCGACATCGATCTCTACGTTGTTGATGCTTGGCTTGCTGCCCTCCATCCCCTGCATTGCTGCTTTCTATACTGCTGCCCACTTCACTGCCACTGACATTGCTACATATGTACTGCAGCTCCCTCTTAATTTAATGCATCATGCTGCCCATATCACTCCCACTGCTAACTACTACACTACAACTCAATTGCTGAGAAGTAAGTAACTAAAGGACCCCTACCCAATAATTTGCAAACAAGTGAGGATGCTTTTCGTCACTAAAGCTCCCTTGGCTATTTCTCTACGTTATCCTCCTGAAGCTACTACGCTGCTACAACTCTGCACTATGTAAGCACCGCCTCTCTATGCTACTGAAGTCCCATCAGCCTCTGTGCTACTGCCTCTATGCTGTTGTTGCCTCTGCATTGTGCCGCTCCCTCTACATCACCTCATCATTGCCCTCTGCTTCACTGTGATCTTCTGCTACCACCTCTCCACTTTCCCCACTACCATATTAAGGTTCCCATATCTCGTATGTGATCCAACAGTTTGGATTACTCAAGGATCCTACCATTACTCTGTAACTTCTCTACAGATCCACTTTGCCCCACTTACGTGGTTCATGAGCACTCATGGATATATCATCATCACTCTCATCATCCTTTGCTGCTATGGCCTTGGATTCAGAAGATACTTTGTCCTTCTTCTTAGGAAAAGTGTTGTCGAAGTGTCCAAGTTCGCCACAATTAAAGCACTGGACCTTGGATAGGTCCCTCTTCTTCTTCCCTTGTTGCATTCGTTCCTTTTATGCAAGGGATGCATAATATTTCTCTTCTTTCTTCACCTTGACATTTCCGCTGTTGTTGTTTTGCCTCTTGGTGAATCTCCTAATTTCCTCCTGATGGAGGATTGTCCACATGTCCACCCAGGATGGTAATGCTGCCCTGTTGAATATGCTCTAGAAAAACATTTCCCATTCCTCTGTGAATGCATTCAGGGCAGTCCTTACCAAGAGACCTTCATCCAGAGTCACACCCCTGGCAATTGATTGATCTCAGATAGTTTGAATTCAGAAAATGAATGGATCTATCTCCTCACCCTTCTGCATCTCGAAAAACTATATATGATTCTCTAGAAGAATTTTTATTTGAAAAAAGCTTCCCTAATACATCATCTCCAAAGCATTCCGCATCTCATTTTTTGTGTTATTCCCAGCAATATGTGGCATGACGTGATCTTTGACTCCATCCATGACCAAATGCTTAGCCCGCATTTGATTTTCATTGAATTTCTTAAGAGGATTTGGATCGGTAGGCAGAACTAGGACATTCGTTGCATGGTTTTTGATGTCGTACTCATCCAAGAAAGTCAGTATACTAGCTCTCTAGATGACAAATTTGGACATGCCATCCAACATGTCCTAATCTCTCAGTCTATGAGAAACCATCTAGCTCAAATATATTAGAATAGATACTCTTCTCCCTTTTTCTTTTGCAATACTCAGCAAAAATGTTGGATCCAGGTTTCTTGGTGATTAGAAACCCTCTATAGTAGCTACTGCTGTTGGACATTGGTTTCAATGCTCCCTGTGTGTTTCACGACATGGACTAACCGCCTCTCGCGGATCCTAACTCTGGTGATTGTAGAAGAGACTAACGCCTACGGGTTTTTGTCTAATAGAAACTGTGATTCCAATAAGTGGTATCAGAGCGACAGGTCTCAAGTTCGAAACTCACCCTGCTTGCGTTGGGGGGAGATTTTTGGAAATTGGGTTCAACGCTCCCCATGTGTTTCGCGACATCAACTAACCACCTCTCATGGATCCTAACTCTAGCGATTGTAGTGGATACTAACGCTTGCGAGTTTTGGTCTAATGACAATTGTGATTCCAACAGCTCCCTCCGATAACTAACTTCCCTCTTGGAAATCTTCAGCTAAATAAAATTGAACAGTTCTATATGATCACCCTCCTAATCGAAACTCAGATCTATTTGGCAGAAATATGTTGAGTTGCTATCTTCTTCTTGCTCTTTATAAACTTAGCTAGGCACAATTCTACACCAGCATAATCTACACCACACTAGAAACTAATGAAAATATGAAGCACTGCTTCCGGACCACGACAACACTACAAAACAACCCAAAAATTGGTCCGCATCCCTCTATCTAGCTTCTATGTGAGTAGAGTAGCTCTGCACAGCCTCTGCGTAGTGACTGTGCAATGCAAGATACTCCTGCACCCCTATGGAAGGTACTGAGTTGTCTTTGTGTCACTTAGCTGGGACTGCATCAGCCCCTACATGACTTCTGCTAGGAAAACATCCTCCTGGTGCTACACTTCCTTCTCTAGATGCTCTGTTGCTTTAGCTGCTACCCTACAAAAAATATGTCTTCAACTGATTTTCTGGATATTTAGCTTGATTTTCAATCACTCTAATACCATGTGAAAATTTTAGGATAGAATAATGCAAAAATCCTACTGCAGTATCTTGATTTACTTCTCCTACTTTTGATTTAATTATATAAGTTATTTTCATAAAATATTTAGAAAATATCAAAGTAAACACAACTAGCAGCCTACACACATATAAATCATTTAATGAATATTACACTCATTCGAAAAAGTGACACACAATTTTTTCGAACAAATTTCCGCGGAAAAACCCAATGTGGGAAAACTGGTGCAACATATATGAGGGTTTATATATTATTAAGTATAATATTAGTACAACAAATCTGGGCACCTTACTGGTTAACCTGATAGAGAAAATAAGATCTACATCAATACTTCATATTATAGAGACTGAACACTAGACTGATTCACACCCTTAAACAAGATTTACTGAACTTAGCCCCTTTATGCCTCTAGAAACCCCAACACTACTCTGAAGATGCTTGTATCAGCCCTGCTAGCCTCTATGTGCCCCTACCCTGCTCAAAACAGGGTTATGTAACCCTAGACTGGGTGATGCAGTCCATACGTTGCCCTGGATGGCCTCCGCGTAACCTTGATGGCCTCCTGCTGCCTTAGCGCTGCCCTTTCAGGGCCTGTGTAGCACTTGCGTAACATCTGAAACCCTCTATGTTGCATAGATACTATGTAGCCTCTGCATCATTTGCGCTGCTCCTGGTTGCTGCTTCTCTGCCTCTTACTACTTCTTGGCTCTGAGATCAGATCATCCCCTTAGCCGATACTACCCCTCGCTATAGCTGAAACACTTTTGTAAAGTCTTAGCAAAACCATGCCCTAGAATTCCAGCTTAGTCTCAGTGCTCTGCATCCGCGTGTGTGTCTCCAACTAACCCCAAGCCTTTCTCTTCTTCTTTTTCATTAACACATCAATGGTCGTGATTTAATCTCTTATCGATGGCTGAGATTAAAATACTGCTTGATCTGCATTACTTAGAACATTTCATCATGTTTGTTTAATTAATTCACTTTAATTTTTCTAATTCCCTAAGTTAAACTTAGGGTCCTCATTAAAAAAAAAATTATTTTAATATCTTCGCAATGGATGAATTTCTCCAAACAATTTCTGGGTTTTGGAGGTGATGTGCATCTTAGCCCTCCAAAACAAATTCAGGGCTAGAACATACCAGATGCTACCTCAAAATCTCAACACTTTTGTGGAAAATTTGTGGCATAATTTCCATGATCATGACAGTGAAAACATTTAACGTTTGACATGTCATGCTTCTTGGCTTATTTTTTGGTCTCATATTTGGAATGGAACTTCTTCCCCTTCCCCTTCTTTTCCTTACCAGCGAATGCACAATTTTCCTCATCATTAGTCTTGGATGAGGATCCATCCCTAGTATTCTGCCGAAATTATTCTTGTACCAAATCTTACCATATTCACTCCTAATCTGGTAACTTCTCCCTCCCATTCACAGAGTCCTCGTAACTATGCTAGCTCTTGGGAAGGCCTAGAAGTGCTATGCTCACCAAGTCATCATCAACTATAGTAATCCCAACACTTCCAAGCTCATCTATACATTGAGTGAACTTGGTCAAGTATTTATGAATTGTGTCACCCTTCTCCATTTTGATTTTCCTAAGCTTGTCTTTGAGTGCCAATTTTCTGTGGTCACTGTAGCTTTGAAACAGATCTCTCAAGGCCTTCCACATAGCATATGGAGTTGCCTTGCCATGGATACTCAAGACAATATCATCTCGAACTCCCTCTATGAAGATCCTCCTCACCTTTTCTACCTTATTTTTCCATGCATCAAGAAGTTGGACATATGTTGCCATGGGCTTTGGAATATCATTATCTATGAATTCCTTCAACCCATTGTCCTCCAACATTGCCTCCCTCTTTTCCTTCCATGAAATATAATTCAAACTATCCTTGAGTGCATATTAAATTCTCAAGCTATTGAAAGACATATTGATCCACTTCTAACTCCAAATAAAGTATCTGCAAATTTGAATAATGTTCACCAAAAACTCAATTTCTTCTCCACTATTGTGATTCCTGGCACTCTAATACCATGTAGAAATTACACCAATGGATTCAATCTGATCATGCAATGTACTAAAACAAGATACTGAATCCTTCTACAATATTTTTGGAATATAAATCACGATCACTCAATCACATGCAAGTAAGAGAAATAATTAAATCAATCTCACAACACAAGATTTTCCTTGTGAAATCAACTGCTCAAAGCCCCTCCATCTTTATTGTATAATCAACCAAGGAATCATGAAAAAATAAAATGCATGTGCGCTCACCACAACCTCATACACTCTACCAATTGTCTCACACTAATTTGGGAAAAATTGGACCAATACATAACCAATTTCCTGCCCACCTTCAGCCTACCTTGCTCACACAATCCCTAGGAAAAAAATTTCTTATTAAATAGGAATTCCAAACTTCCTTGACAGTGCAATCCATCATGGGCTTCATGTGGCTTTATAATTGCACTCGGGAAATTCGCTAGTAATACAACCTATAGTTTACTTACCTTTAACCTTTGTCTGAACTAGGTCGTCATTAGAATTGACATGCATGCATCTATTAATAGTGAATCATCAGTTATTTGGTAGATCACTACTTGTGAATTAAATATATTTTAATTCACTTGATCTTCCACTAGCTCATCAATGAGTTAGAACTAGTTACGTTTATTTTAACTCAATTAATTTGAGTTAACTGATTTCACCCACACCACACTAGTGCTACAACTGAAACTAGACCTTGTAAATAATATAATCACTCTACATGCCTATCCTTTGATGCTAAACTCGAAATTATTGAGCTAACTAATTCTATCACACTTAGTTAAATATTACAAGTTATGAGATAAGATTACAATTTACTTTCGAATTTATTTAAAAATTGGTCGCCCACATTAGCACTAATGTGTCACTAAATTCCTCTCTCATGTGTGACGTGAAATCCCACACTAGTATGTGTTGCATTTTCTTGTTGAATTTCAACCACTTTAAGACTGCTCCAAAAACATACCTACTCGCATCTGTTTATACTTTCAAGGTTCATTGTAAGTTTAGTAATGCCAAAACTAGTGCCTAACTAATCTTCTTCTTTAGCTCCACAAAGGACCTCTACTGACCTTTTCCCCACTATAAACTCTTACTACTCATTGTTATGGTATGGAGAGGTGCTCATACTATTGAAAACAAGGCTATTAATTTCCTTAGGTATTTTGTTGCCCCAGTGAAACTCCCAACGTAATAAATGTTAGTAGTCACCGACCACTTCAAGATGGCCTCCATCTTGGAAAGATATATTTTCAACTATCCTCCACCTATCAAATACCCAAGATACACCAAATAATGTTGTGAAAACTCACACTTCTTGAGATTCACTAGTAGTTGGTGCTTCTTTAGTGTCTCTAGTGGTTGCATCAAATGTAAGATTTGATCCTCCTAGTTATCACTATATACAAGTATATCATCCAAATAGAAAATTACAAATGAATCTATAAAAGGGTACAATATATCATTCATTAACCTCATAAATGTAGTTGGTGTAGTACATAGGTGGAATGACATGACTAACCCCTCATACAAACCTTGTTTGGTTTTGAAGGAGGTATTCTAGAAATCTTCTTCTCTAACTCAAACTTAGTGATATCCAAATTTTAAGTCTAGATTGGTGAAGTATTTAAGTTACTGTAATTGATCTAGTAGATCATCTATTCTAGGAATGGGGTAGCTATTCTTAATCATGAATTTTTTTCAACTCCTTGTAATCAATACATATCCATCAAGTCCCATCATTCTTTGGCATAATGATGATGGGTGACCCACAAGGTGATTTACTTGGTCGAATGACATTGTATTCTTGTAGCTACTTCAAATATTTCTTTACCTTGCTTGCTTCTATAAAAAATTACTTCTACATCCTAATGTATGACAATGGGGAGTCTAGAAATATATGGATCTCTTGCTCCACTTTCCTCTTGGGTGGTAACACTTTAGGCTCCCCAAACACATAACTATATTCTTGTAGCAACACTTCAAGTTTTAATTTCTATTTCTTAGTACACACCTCAAGGGATTCCTTGGTTCTTACTAATTCTTCTATAATTTAATTTTCTCTTAAAAATAGTAAAACAAAATTCTTACTAGAATTGATTAGTTTCCTGGCTTGGTTGGTACTTACCAACGTAATTTTCAACTTTCCTTTATCCATATTGACGGTGAATGATTTTTTATCCTTGATGAGTTGGTACCGATTGGATCTTTGCATGAAGATTGCATACCACATTTACATATACGTACTTCCAAACACCACTCCACATATATCAAGGAGAATTGCATAAAATTCTACTTTATCAAAAAAATAAACATTGATAGAAAATCTAATATTACACTTTTTTGTTACCTTTAACCATGTATTCTTATTTACCCCTCCCAATGGATATGGCCGTGATTGATCACAAACTTCCAATCCCAATTTATTGACCATCTCTACTGCAATGAAATTTTCCTATGATCCTAAGTCAAACAGAGCATCTTCATGTTTTCTCTTCATGTTTTCTTTATTTCTCTTCACGTTTTTGAAGGCTATGCGGATTCACCTCCTTCTACACTAATGTACATACAATCTTCTCATACACATTAGAGTTGATTTCAACTTGGTTTCTCTAATCATTGGCCACAATATTCTTCTTCTTATTATCTTTCTTTTTTCTTTCCAAGTTAAGATCTAGATGCAACTTCCATCACTTTTCATCTGTATAACCATCAATGTTATAATGGTTGTGATGGTTGATGGGATTTTTTTTCCCTTGTGAATTGTTATTTCTATCCTTTTATATTTTCTCCCATTACAGTTCTTCTTCCCCTCCTTAGAAGCATCTCAATGCTCCTTATGATTTGATCCACTTAATTTCCCTTTTGTTTGGCCCACGTTCTCCAAGTACTGTGCTTGTACACATGCCTCATCCATCAATATCAGCTTAAAAAAATCACTTGCTTCTGCAGATCGTTGTGTAGATTCTCCCAGATATTATTAATGATTCATGATTATGTTTATAGTTTTTAATTGATTGTAATTTTTTTTAAATGGATGAAAACTAGCCATTACATTGATTCACCCCCGCTCTCAGTGTAATCACTAGTCTAAAAATTAGTAATAGTGCAAGTTCCTTTGGGAATATTTAACTACTAGAAGGTTGATCACATGGAATATGGCCTCTTCCAGAACTTCAGGAAAGCCTCCTTAGTTTGATGCAACAAACTATTCTTTCTAGAAGATAAGAATGGAAACCTACATCATGTCCTTGGGTATTGATATATGGGTAGCTATTGAGAATGATAATCAAGTACCTGATACTCCTCCACTAATGCAACTAGTAAATATCTCTATACATCCAATTAAATAACCAAAAAAGAAAACTTAAGTGACTTTTCAGTTACTGAATTTGTCAAAGTGATGCATTGGAATTCAACCAAAGATCTATGGAACAAGTTTGAAATTTATTATGAAGGGGATAAGAAAGTTAAGGAGGTTAAATTACAAACTTACAGAGGTTAATTCATAAGTTTAAAAATGGAAGAAGATGAAAATATTGCTTCATATCTCCTTCGAGTAGAAAATATTGTCAACTCTATTATAGGTCTTGGTGAAGAAGTCAAGTTTTTATTGTTTGAAAAATATTGAGATCTCTTCCTTCAAGGTTCAATACTAAATTATCAACCCTTGAATATATATTTCACATGAAAAAGTGTAGCATGTATGTCCTTCATGGAACCATTATTGGATATGGACTATGGAAAAAAAGAGACAAGAAAAAAATCATATAAGCCACCTTTAAAGCAGTCAAGGAAATAAGCAATAATGAGGATTAAGGAGACTCCAATATTGGATTAGTGGAAGAAGAAGCCAAATTTGTCGGGAAGTTAAATCGCGGAACTGAAAAGTTCAAATATAAGCCTCCATTTAAATTTTTTGAGTGTGTAATAATATGACACTATGCTTCTAAATGTCATTATGAAAAATGAATGATAATGATGATGAAGTGGAACTCAAATCTAATCATATTAAAAGAAGGTGAAATCAAAAAATTAAAATATTTTCTCCAAGGAAGAAAATGATTATCAAAGTAATGAAATCATTTATGATGAAGAGATAAGAGGAATATTTTTCATAAATGAAGAAGAAATTGATGCAGAAGTAGATTATGAAGGAGAATTCATTAGTGCATTGTAATAACTAAAATATCTAAGAAAGATGGTAGTTCAACTAGAACATAAACTACAAGAATATGAAGATATAGGTCATGATGTAGATTCTATTGTCTCTCTCAAAATTGAACTAGAATAAACTAAGAGTAAGAATGATATCTTGTCAAGGAATTTAAATGAAAAGGAAGACCATTGTGGAAATTTGGAAGAATAAATAGTTCCTTTGAGAAAAGAATTAGAGAAGTCTTTATATCATCTCAATTGAAACCTAAATCTCCTTAAAGGTTCTAAATCCTTATATCACGTCCTCAACATCCAAATATGTCCACTCATCAAAGTAGGTCTTGGTTATCAGGAATATCATGAGACATCCAGAGATGAATATCCCTCAATGACACCAAATGGAGAACAAATTAAGAGCTATGTACATTCATTTATTGGATCTAGTAGCAACACACTCGAAATTTCAGGAAAGTGATGGATCAACCCAAGCACATTCACTTCATCATCTCAGATGACACTTAGAAAGACACTAGGAATAAACAAGATACAACTATCTCAAGTAGGGAAAGAAACCTGGATGAAAGTATAAGAACCACTATGACAAAAAATATTCTTAATGGATCTACAAGAAATAGTGGAATAGGAGAAAAATATAAGAAAATAATTAAAACTCTTCCAAGGAACAACTTTAGAAGAAATTATTCATCAATTCAACTTCATGCAACCAGGTATCAAAATAATTATTTTGGTCATTGTTACTCATGCACTAAATTTTCATGTAAGGTAAGGATTCCAGAATCTATGCCATAAATAATTATGTTAGATATAGAATATATTATCAAAATTCCAAGGTCAAATTTGTGGGAAATAAAGTCAAAATTTATGGAAGTAGGTCATTTCCGCCAATATTCACGCCCAATATAGAATGTTACAAGTGCTAAAATAAAGGAAATATAACTTGTGATTGCAGGATCTATTTGACATGGTTCAAGGGAGAAGGTTTCTCCCCTATCACAAGAATAAACACCAAGGCATGGAGGATGAAACAGGAAGAACCAAGGATATATTTTATCACTCATATCTAATCCCTTGGTGGAAGATTCTTCAAGAATATAGATTATTGTAATGAAACTTGAAGAAGAAATACTATGCAAAAGATTCAATTGAAGAAAGAAGAAATACCATGTATAAGGGGAGAAGCTATAAAAAGGAGCACACCAAGGAAGTTATATTGCAAATGTGTATGAGGAACATATCCATATGACAAGAATATTTTATGAGAAAGAACCACTGAGCCTTTTGAGAGTTGATATTGATACACGTGTAGTGAATCTGATATTTTTGCAGATAATTTGGAGGTAATGTCTATCAACACACTAAAAAGTGGAGTATGACAATAAGCAATAACATATAACTATGACTAGAATATCACAACAGGAGAATTCATTCACTAAAAGGAATGGCTCACCGATATCAAATAAAGAGTGTAAGGCTACCCTCAAAACTCTGACATGAGGAGTATGTGCATAACAATAATACTTCACAGGAATAAATTTTATTCACAAGCGGAGAATTCATTCACAAGAAGAACAGGTCCACAAAAAGATACAAGAACAATTATGTAGCATTTATTAGAAGTCACTTGATAGCTCCCTTTTCCATTAATGTCAAAGGGTTATATAAAGAATAAATTGAAGGAGAGAGAGAAGACACTAAAATAAACCAATAGAGTTTAGACTAGTAGCTTCATAGGGGGAGTTATCAACAACTTGATAGTGGGAGTTCAGTTTAATTCCATCAATGAGAATCAATGTATGGTGGTGTTTCCATTAATGAAAAAGGGGGATAGTGTTGTAAATAGTGTTTTCATTGATGACAACCAAGTCAATGGTGTAAAAGGGTAATCCAAAAAAAATAATATTGTTGAGTATGGTATTTCTATGACTTTGTTGGGGTCCCAAAGTCACAGTATGTTGTGCTATAATGAATATCTCAGGAACATCTAAATATGATTTTAATTCATTGTGTTTAACTTCATTTTATGTTGGAAAATATGTGTATGAAAGCACCACAGATTTATATAATTATGTCAAGTGTATTTCAACATATTATCAAGTTTAAGCATTCATGCACTTTTGGTTTTGAAGTATAGTTTCAATAGGAAATAGAAAATATGGAGAACATGTTTCAACAAGTTAAATCAGGTTTTGTTTTCTGTTTTTAGGAATTTGTGTCTGCTAGAAAAAGATGTATGAAAATACTAAAAATTTGAAAAAATGTTGTTGGGCATAATTTCCACATGTTTCTAGGTTAGAGCATTCATATTCCTTGGGTTTGACATAGGTTTTTAATGGGAAATTAAAAAATGTGAAGAACAAAGTTCAACAAACTAAGTTGAGCAATTAGGAATTTATTCTTAGCTTATTGATATCAAATAAATAATTGAGTAATTAAGAATTCAACTATAAGAAAAATAATAATTCAAAATTATGCCATATTTATTCCAACCCAAGTAAAAGTATATCAAAATAAAAAAGATACTCCAATAAATATGGATAGATTTAATAAAATTTAAAGAAAATAATTTTATATATTCATAATTCTCTTTAATTCATGAAAATACATTCATATTTCATAAAAAATTAGGTTTACAATATATTTTACCATGAAAAAATCTGCAATTGTATTAATATTGGGAAAAATTCAAATTACAAGCTTGGTTTTCAAAATTACATAAAAAGAAGCAGTGGCGGCCTAAGAGATACTATAGAATGGCTCCCTTACAACAACTTCAAAATGTGTCAAAAATTCCAAAAACATTTGATAGAGTTTCCCTACATCAAAAAATCTTCCTCCTTACATCAAAATGAGGCCTATATATAGGTTCTCAAGACTCAACACCCTAACCCTAAACCATTGATGGTATTCAGTAACCACTAGGAATATTTAAAAAAATGCCTATTATTTTGTAACAAGGTTCTTCTAGAAATTTTGAGAAATGTGCCATCATAGGGTGGGTCTCATCTGCCTTCCTTGTAGTGGGACTCATCTTCTTTATATTCCTTATGCATTGGTTGATTGGTGCACATGGTCTGGCTAGGGAACCACTGGGGTCTCACCTAGTTGTGATGATGTTGGTGGTTTAGGTTGTGTTTTTTTTGTTGTTGTGTTAGTCTATGACTAGAACCTACCTCCATCAGTGACGCTTATGGCATAGATTCTCCAAATTGGGACTAAGAAGTGGGACTTTGAGTAGAAATTCTATAGAGGTCCATTAACCCCTTCCATTCATTTCAAAATGGAATGTTTCACATTTGTGCATCTAAAATGGCTTCATCTAAATTTGTGACTATGCCATAAGCAACTAGACATTTTCCTTTGGAAATGGCCTTCAAAATAAATAATATTTGAAAATAGTCTTCATACAGGTTCACAATATCTTTTCCCTGAAGATGGTGGTATTCTTCCCTGAAACATTTTTTATCGTTTCTCATTTCCATCAAACTCTTCATTAGATTCTCCTTGGGATATATATCTCCATTTCCATCAAAGAGTGGAAATAATTTCTTGTTGTGTAGAATTCCACATCTGCCTTTGAAGCTCTACACCTCTTTTAATAATATCCATTCTTTCTTATCTACTAATGTTACTAGCTTTTGTTTCCTCCTCATTTGGTTTTCTCTTGAAACTAACCTAGATCTATCAATTTATGCCTTTATAATATCCTCCTTGGAAATATAATTGAGGAATTTTACTATTTCTTCAACCTTGGTAGGGAAGTATCCTATATTTCTCTTTATTGTGTTCATTTCCCTATGTGCCCTTTTGACAACATTTGTCTTTTCCTACAACAACTCCATATGCTCCCAATTTTTTTCCACCATTCTAATTATTCTCTTCCAAATTATTGTCTTAGCATATTTAAATGAACATTTTATTGGTTCTCTTCTCCTTAGTACCTCCAAATCTACTTCAATTTTCTGATATCCCTCCTACTTCTATTATAACTCCAATTTTGTATCTGCCAAATCATCTTCCTTTTTCTTCAATTATTTCTCTCGACTAGAGAGCAAACCTGTAACTTCTTAGCATATTTTAACATCACCATAGATTCAACCTACCCTACTAGAGTGTCGAGTGTTTGGTGATACTGATATGTCTCGCCTGTCTTTACTTTTATCCCATGAATTTGTGCCTTTAGTAGAAAAATATGATCCTTATACTCATTGTTATTTTTTCTCATATCATGCAACTTCTCGTTCAACTCCTAATTTTCCTTTTCTATTGTTGGTATTTCATCGGTCTACATAGGGTGTGCATCCTATTCACATAAATTTTTACTATGTTAACCTAGGGTTCAATCATAGGGTTCCAACAAAGGAGTCCATTGTAGTCTAGCGCAATGCTGGATTTTTCAGTCTTTTGCAAGGGAAGAAGGTCTCACCCATGGCTTATCAATACTTTTGAGTATGTGTAGGGGATTTAGAAGGTAATAGGATTTATTGCACCAATTAAGATATACATCAAACTTATTTCATTCATAGGTATTCAAAATAACCTTTATACAAAAGTGAATAAAGACAAAACAATGAGTTTAGCAGAGAAATTTAAATTTTTTAAAAGGGAATCACAACTCAAAAACATTCAATCATAAAATGCATAGATATAGATCCCCATAACAAACCCATTTTATATTATATCTTCAAAAATGCAACAATTACATCATAGATCCCGAAATAATTTGTGGGATATTTTCAGAAGCCTCATTCAAAATATCAGTACAGGAACATGTTACATCAAAGTAGAACATAATGTATGCAAAACTTAGGATCTCATTTTGATAGCATGATGACCCTTCTCTGATATCTCTCTCTGCAACTCAATATATGTGGATATATATATATATATATATATATATATATATATATATATATATATATATATATATATATATATATATATATATATATATATATATATTGCTCCTTTGATCTTTTCCATGCTCTCTTGATTTGTTGACTTATGAAGCTTGAAAAAATCTAATTTCTTGGTCCACTTTCCTCTTGATTCTTTCAACTTAGCATCTTGATTCTTCTTATGTGGCTTTGTCGAGTCCCAATGTAACTAGTCTCTTCCATCACTTGTCTCTTAATTCTTTTTTGTGTCACTTTCTGGCCCATTTGACCATTTTATTTTTCACTTGTGATTCTTCTCTCCACAACTCTGTTCTATCAAATTTGGTCAAAACCATTTAAAAAAGAAGAAGGACACAACAAGCTTCGACCTAAATCTACTCACTCACCCTCAAGTCAATATTTTTCTTTCATTCTTGTTCCTTCCTATTATTGTGCAACTGATGTTGATGTGATCTATCCTTATATCAGTGCTTCTCCTTCAAATGAAGGACCCAACTTTGGAACAGTGTGTGAAATTTGGCTCTTAAAATTGTTGTAACCATCCATGGCATATTCCCATGCAATGGTCAATGTAGTTTCCTTTTCAAGAAATTTCATTGTAGCCTATGCATTTGGATTCTCAGGGTGAAAAGAATGTAATTTTTCCCACTTACTATCTATATCAAAATTAATCTTGCAGAGTTGCATTATTTGTCTTTGGTGATAGGCTGAAGGTCCCAAAGAGTGGTATTAGCTTTCTTGGATTCCCCCTCCAATCCATCAATATATTTGTTAATTTCTTTAGCCAGATCAAATAAATTATGTTGTTGGACTAGGTATGTTATGGCAAGGGATTGTTCCATAAAGTGTTTTCTTTGTTCCTGTAACTTGTATAAAGGTAAATTATGTTTTGAAAGAAATCTTGTCCAATCCCAGACTTGATGGAATATCTCTTGTGAATATATAGGAGGGGAAAGCTTTGTTGGAGAGATAATGGCACTTGTTGATGGTTGTTCTGTAGAAAAAGGAAAAAGGTTGTATAGGCGACAATTTTATTTTATTTTATTTTATTTATTTTTATTTATTTAATTGTTTTTATTTATTTTTTCTGGAATGCATTATTGTTCCCATGCATTATTTGACTTGTATATGATCTCCATCACATCCAAATTTTTAGTGGTGTCTTCATGGTGAGAAAGTTGAGAAAGATGATCAAAAATCGTGTCATAGGTTCTATAAGTTTTTGGCGATGAAACGAGGCTATGCAGAGGATTTGTGGTCGGTGAGGGAACAACAAATTCTTCAATGATGGTGGTAGGATGATTAAGTTGTTAAAGCTCATCATATATAATATCTATGATAGTTGAAGGGTCTTCAATTGAGGAATATGGTTTTACATGAATCACATCCATTACCTCAACAACAAGATCAAAAGAAAACTATACAAAAAATACATTAAAAGGCATAGAAACAATGATGATGGTAGATATGGTGGGAAATGTAAAATAATATGAAGCTATAGAAGCTAAAGTTAGAGATGGGGGTTAAAATATTCTACCCTTTTAAGTAATAACATCAAGAATGGATCTAGGTGTGACAAGAGTACTTACCAGAGATTTCACAGCAGACACAATAGTGTGGGTAGAAGTGATACATGTGTGCATACTTTTGATGAGTGACTCAAGGTTGAAACCAAAGACATATGAAAATTTCTAAGATGATGAAGCCTCATCAGAAGAAAAATTCCATGGTTTTAAACCATATAGATAATATGAAACACCAACAGCTATCACCGTTTTTTGAATTCCCAACCAAGACATAACTTCACGGTGGAACAATTCTTTAGACATACAATATGGTGGCGACCACATCTTGAAGGTATCCTTGTTAACAAATTTTGGCCAAACATATGTGTTATTGTGGTCAATTCCAAATCACATGTGATATAAATACTTGTCCAAAATTGACCTAGGGATCCCGATGCCATCATAGCATTGATCATTTTATTATACCAATATTCAAAATATTTTTCATTGTATGTATGGTTTGTAGAATGGGATCGAAATTACCATGGAGTATACAAGAGAATGATGGTTGTTAATTTGGCATATTAGTGACAAATTTAAACCATGGGATGATATTCCTCTTTTCGAGAGGACCAATTTCGACTATTGAAGCACTCAATTTGAAAAGGGAAAGTGTATTTTTGAATTAAAGCCCACATGTGCATATTTGATTAGGTTGGCCCTAAATAAAATTGGACACCCTTGGAAGGATATAAATACAAGTGAACTAAACCTCATTTGGACATCATATTGTATCATTTTTTTATCCTCTTTCTTATTTTTGGCTCACACAGGTTTGAGGTAGGTTCATGGAGCTTGGCTCGCACAAGTTTGAAATTGTAGGGTTTGAAGCTCACACATGTTTAGGGTTTTAGGGTCACAACTGCAGGCATGTCACAGGAAATTTTCGGTCACAACCATAAGTACACAAGTTCATGGGTGAAGTTGGAGGCTTTCCATCGCATGCACAACACATCATCGTTACAATTGGGGCCTAAGGTTTGGTTTTTCATTTGACCGCAGATTTCGCATTGTAGGTTTTAACCCTGAACAGAAATTATCTACACACGAATCTTATAACAGAAAATAAACAATAGCAAGAGCATAAAACATAAAACAGATAAACACAGAGATTTTCCCCTGGATCCCAAATCGGGACGACCAGCTTGATTTTTCATTATATTCCTTTTAGTGTTACAACACATATATATACATGCCGAAGCATACATAAACCCCAATCCATTAACCCCGGATTAGAACATAACGTGGGTTCCCGACCCTGACCATACCAGGGACGGTACCGAAAACCATCGTACCCCAAAACCATGTGCAAAACCATGCACAAAACCATGGACGCAGACTACCCACCGGAAATTAAGGACCAAAAATATAACACATACCCAACACGCATGTTGACCAAAAAGTTCGGTAGTTGACCTAAGACATTGACAGTTGATTGTAGGCATTTGAAGCAAGGTTTTTGAGTATTAGCATTGCTGGGTTCATCTCATAGATATTTTTTAGATGATTTTGTTGTATATTTTTATGGTTGCTGATATGTATCATTGTACTCTCTCTTGCAAAATTAGTCAAATGGCTACCCGATGTATATAGGGTGGTAGCTTAGGCTCCCCTCAAATATCAAATTATTCTTATTTTAGATTAAATAATGTTCAACATACAAGTAGGAAAAATCAATATATGAGTAGGAATAAGCCAAAGATGAACTGAGCTGAGAAATGATGACATTTGATGATGATATTCTTGGGATTGGATATGATTTGATGACAGGATACTTGTGATGATTATGTGATGCAGTTGGAATTTCTCCCTAGCTAAGAGGGAGTGTTAATTTGGAAGCTCAGTGACAAAATAAAACTTGATATTCATCTTTTCGAGAGGACTAATTTTGACTATTGAAGCTCTCGATTTGGACAAGGGAAAGTGTATTTTTGAATTAAAGCCCACGTGTGCATATTGGATTAGGTTGGCCCTAAAGAAATTTGGATACCCTTGGAATGCTATACATACAAGTGACCTCAACCTTATTTGGACATCATCTTGGATCATTCTTATATCTTATTTCTTGGATTTTTCTCACACAGGTCTGAGGCGGGTTCACAGATATTGGCTTTCACAAGTCCAACATTGGAAGGTACAAAGCTCGAGCATGTCTAGGGTTTTTGGGGCACAACCGCATGCATGTCACAGGTCATTTTCAGTTACAATTGTGGGAAGACATGCCCATGTGTGTGGTTGGAGGGTTTCAACCACATGGAAAACACACTATCTATGTGCTTGGTACCTAAGGTTTGGTTTTTCAGTTGACCGCATATTTTGCACGTTGATTGTAGAGTTTGACAATTGACCTCAGGGTTTTTGAGTATTAACATTGTTGGGTTCATCTCATGGATATTATTTAGTTGATTTTTTGGATAGGTTTATTGTTATTGATATGGATCATTGTATTCTCTCTTACTAAATCATTCAATGGAAATCTAATAAGAAAAAGAATTTTAAAGGGTTTCCCCCATAATGTGTTTTTCCATGGTATCCGACCAATCATGGTGTTTCTATGTGTGAATGTTTTTCTTCTATTGTTCCTTTAGGTTTTGTTGCATTGATGATGTTATAAACTTGGTGAAACTCACAATCTCTCCCATGGTTCCAAACATGGGTAAATCCCACAACTTCATAACAATGGACCTTTACAATGGCTAAAAATCTAGTTAAATTATTGAAATAATTTCACCAGATGGGTTTGGAGTAGTATCCATATAGAATTCAAGACAAAGGGCTAGAAACAAGGTCAACTATGATAAATCATAGTCAACCAATGTTACCTTCTCATACTTCCCCATTATCTCATCCATTGGTTCAATGTGGTTATCATAGGATTCAAAAGGAAAAAGTTTCTTAGCAGGGTGAACAATGGTGGAATATTAGTTACTATAGACAAATTGAACATTTGGGCACTCATAGAACTTAGACACAAAAGGATGGGATGTGGAAGCTAGGGTGAGAAACTAAAGGAATTATAATGACACAGATGAGCGACAACATGTCAATACTCTACACTTATAGAACAATGAAATAATACAACAATGAACTCGATCATTAGACATTAAATGAGACAACTCGATGAAATTCAGCTTTCATTTGGATGGTAATTAGAGGCAGAACACAAATTGTAACATCCTCCTCCCACATTTACCCAAGCTAACCGGTCCATTAGGGTAAAAATGTGACGAAGAGTTACTATGACATGATTCAACTCCCCATGTACAATTAAGGAAGTGGAATCGACAAACCAAAACCAAACTGACCTTCTGTAATATTCCCAAATTTTCACAAGATATTTGGAATATTAGATTTCTTAATAAACCTACCTAATTAAGTAATTAAAAGGGTAGAGGGACCCATAATCCTCAAATATGAATAAAATCCACTTTTGATGTGTGTATGTGGATATTTCATATCTAGATATACATAATGGAGTAGTAGAGCAACTACTTAATGTGAAAGGAGTGGAGATCATGTCTCATAATGAGATAGATAATGGAGGTTGATATAGTCAACTAAGATCTTGGAAGGGATCAAACATAAGATCATAGATCATTTATGATGAGATGATGGAGGAGTTGTGAATTTAATTCACATATGATGGAGAGGGTGATCATTACATTCACACATGATGGAGATCATGAAATGACCTCGCAGTCAACATGGAGACTTATGTCCACATGTATAGCACAGTTATGAGGAGGGACAAGGCATGATAAGGTTCATAATCTATATAAAGAAGATGAAGGCACAATATAAGATATGTTGAAGATGATTATTGATGTATGATCTATTTAGATCTAGAATTTTCATGTGAAATTCCATGCTTTCTCTTTCTATTTAGCTGAGATTGCAAGTGATGTTTAGCACTGGGTGTTCCTAGTCAAGAATCCCACCTCTTTCTTTGAGTAGCTCTGGAGAGAGGATTGTACTACATTCATCATCAGGCATTGGTGCCATATTGTTCCTACTTTCTGCAGAACATCCATATTCAAAAATTCTACATTTCTGAATATCAGTTTGAAAGGAGGAGGTTGTCCTTTAATATTTCAGTTGAGGAACCGATGAAGGATTCATCCTATCACCTTGATATTAAAGATCAACCTTCCAGTGCTTCAGATCTATATCAAGCATCAGGCCATCTATTAATCATCTCCCAGTAGTAGAAATCCCTTCAGGAATTATGCAGTCCAGTCTTGTAGATCCAGGGGATAAGGGAAGTTGCTATCATTTCAGCTAGTAATCCAGTGGAGGACCAATCCTTCACATTGTATGCATTATTTCCATCAGTCTTGAGCTTCAAAGCCATATTTTGTAGTAGGCTAGAGAGCCTCCTTCCTTTACAATGTAGCTCTGTAGTAGCAGCTGCATCCTTCTTTGGAGGATTGAGGAGCTAGATCTTGAGCTTCTAGCTTGTGGATCTAGAGAAGGGATCAACCCTTCAAGCTTAGATCTGACCTTGTGACATGTTTAAGCCATCTATTTTTCAGATCTATCTTTAGATCTTCATAACCTAGCAGTCAAAGGATTAAACTCAAGGAGGGTGATTTTCCAAAGTTATAGATCTGGAAAATCCTTTCTAGGTTATCTTGGGTATCCATCATAGAGCCCAAATCTTGAATCTTGGCATCATCAGAGCTCTATATTCCCATAAATATACATTTTCATTTTCAGCCTGTATTCGTATTTTCATATTTTTCTGAAGGTAAAATGCATTATTTTCTTCCAGCAGCTCTCTAGTTACGTAGTACCTATTGTGGCATGTTTTCAGGGTGATTCTAGGCCATCTCTTTGGCTAGATCTTCTCATATTTTGTACATTGTGTAACTAAATCTTCTCCTATATAATAAAATGGCTCAGCTATTCTGTCTATATCTGTGTTGATCATAAACTTACATGTACATTTTCTGTGTTACAAATATTGTGTTTGTGTATCAATGCATTATTCCATTTTGGGATATTATAGTGGTATCAAAGCATGATCTTTGGCTCAGCTTGTGGACATTTTCACAACATAAGAAAAGAAGATAGTAGAGATCTACTATGGAGGGATTGAGTTTTGCCTCATATACCTTTAGATCCATGAAGGATCTATCTAAGGGGATCAATGAAGCAAGAAGATAAAGGAAAAGAGAAACCTCAAGAAGGTTTCAAGATGAATAAGGTCCCAACACTTCTTTTCAGCAACAAAGAATACCAGAGAAGCAAAGAGCTTCACATTATTCCACTAGATCCACTTTCTTTGAGCAAGAGGACTGGTTTGAATATGGTGAAGGTTTGGGGCATGAGACCCTACATGAATATCTGTCTGAATACAAGTCACATCCTAGATAATTGAAGGATAATCTCTCTCTCCAACAGTTTCTGCAACTCAAATAAGAGAGGAGATCCAAAAGCAACAATAGATGAAAGAGGCATAGATTCTTCTTGCCTACATTTGATGGATCCTCCACAAGCACCTTAAGGGCTTGGAGGGAAGAATTATTTACATTCTTTTTGAAATATCCTATATCAGAAAGAGAGGTTGTGGAGTTTGTAGCGCTGCACCTAGAGGGTGAAGTAAGAAAATGGTGGTTCAGTCACTTGTCACACATGAAGGTGTCTTCTTATGCAAATTTTATGCAAATACTGAAGAAGAGATATGGTAGGGAGAAACCAGAGACATCTCACATAGTGACATATCCCATCATCAAGGACATACTGCATGAATATTCAAGAGAAAATGTTCTCATTATCACTCAAGAGGAGGAGCCTCTACCACCACTAGCTGTAGATGTGCTTACATCAAGAGGAGGATCACTTGCATATTTGCAAAATGGTCTTGAATTCTTGACATTTAGAGTCCCATGCATGATTGATGTAATGCATGAGGAGGAGGAGACAGATACCAGCGTTGGTACACTTGTAGAAGTGTAGCCATCAATCTTACCAGTAGTTGGAGAGACCTTTACACCGAAAGAGGAAACTCTTGTGCTCTTGCAAGATGTTTATGAATCTCATTTTATCCAAGGTATGCATCCACTTTCATCTCATATTGTTTCAGTACCTCTTATTGAAACTTATGGGGACATGCCATCAGGGCTATTGCATGACCAAAGGTTAGATCATCATGATAATTTGGAGCAGCATTATATCACTGCACAAAGGATCATTGATATAATCAAGGAAGGAATGAGGAACCATCCTAGTTTGTCATGGATGAACTACATTCAACCTCTTGAGTTGAAATGTGGAGTTTCAAAAAATGGGATGAGTATGATCCTATGTACAATGGCTGGCTATGAGTTTAGCATTGTGCCTTGCTTTGAGACAACACATGTATCACCTTGCAAATCTACAATGCTGTTAATGAGTAGCATTGAGAAGAAGAGGACCCATTCCTCATGGCAGAAATCATATGGCAACTTCGTTCATGAAGCAATGGAGGAAAATATGATAGATGGTAGACATGTTGAGATGAGAAATATTTTCTCCTTTATAGATGACACTTTATCAATGAGCATCCCACAACTCAAAGAGAGACTTCTACCTGTAGTAGATCGAGAAACTTATTGGTTTTGGAGGGCCATTAATGAGAAGAGAATCTAATGGAGAGATCTCATTGGAGGTGCACTTCAACATATCATGGAGTGCAAAGTTATTCATCAATTGGAGGAGGTTGGTGTCCTACAATGGGAGGATACCAAGTATTTACAGAATGAGATCCATCATCCACATTGGGATGAATGGTTGATAGTATGGAGCAAGGGGTTTCTAAACCACTTGAAAATCTATGATACAAGCCAACAAGAAGCATGGCTGCGCTGGTTGCTATTGGGTGAGTATGGCTACCACTCAATGAGTCATAATTTTCTTATTCATGCCTTACACATCACTAGAAGAATGCAGAAGAAAAATGCATGGTTACTTTGGTTGTTGATGAGAGAGTTTTGAAATCACATGTTATATATTATGTCCTTGTATTTGCTCTTGTTTGGGATGTGTCTCATGTATTTACATGTATTTTTGTTTGGGATGTATCTCATGTTCATGTATGTACTTGGGTTTGGGAGAAAGCAGAACTCTCACATGATGTGGCATAAGGGAGCATGTTTGTATTATGTTGATGAGACATCTCACATTTCCATTACTATATTGTTGCTCCATGACTTGCATCATGATAATGCAAGGAGGCAGTAAGAATCCTTGTTGCTATGGTTACTATTGGGAGAGTATGGGCTGAATCCTTCCCATACATTGCATGACATTGTTGGAGGATGGAAACAGGAGGCCTTACAGCGTTGGCTTCTGTTAAGGGATTATGGTCATTGTACTTGGCATGATGATGATGTGGCAGGGCATCAAGATGCCTTATTGAGGTGGCTTCTCTTGAGAGAATATGGCCACTACATTTGGTACAATGATGATGTGGTATGGCAGCAAGAGGCATTACTGAGGTGGCTTCTATTGAGAGAGTATGGCTCTCATATTCTCATTGATGACTTGGCATGGAAACAAGAAGCATTGTTGCGGTGGCTTATTTTGATAGCGTATGGCTCTCTTAATTATTTTCATGATGATCTAGCTTGGCAACAAAAGGCTTTGCTGTGTTGGTTGTTATTAGGAGAATATGGTTTGACATTGTTTATGTTTTCCCATATGTCTCTACTTCTTGTTTTTCACTATGATGATGTGATGTTTGATTCCTACATGGTCAACTGGGCTAATGATGAGGGCATTTATAGATGTAAACTACTCTATGTATCATGGGTTGTAGAGATAGTTCATGAGTTGGAACTTTCCACTTTGGGAATGAACCACTTCATCTTATGTATCTCATGTGTAGAGGAGATCTTTTTTCATCATATGGTTGCCACTTGGAGATTCATTGATGAGGGAGGGTATCTAACTTTTTAGTTGGAGGCCATTCTAGACATTCTAGAGAGGTGGCTTTGGATTCGTACATGCATGACACAATGTGACAGATGGGAAGTCCTTCCACATGAGGATGCCATTTGGAGGGAGGATGTTTGGTGTAGCATCCACTTTTGTAGTTTCTTGAGGACAAGCAACATTTTTCCGGGGAGGACTATAATATTCCCAAATGTTCACAAGATATTTGGAATATTAGAGTTCTTAATAAACCTATTTAATTAAGTAAATAGAAGGGTGGAGGGACCCATAATCCTCAAATAGGAATAAATTCACTTTTGATGTGTGTATGTGGATATTTCAGATATAGATATACATAATGGAGTAGTAGAGCAACTACTTAATGTGAAAGGAGTGGAGAGCATGTCTCATTAATGAGATAGATAATGGAGGTTGATACAGTCAACTAAGATCTTGGAAGGGATAAAACATAAGATCATAGAGCATTTATGATGAGATGATGGAGGAGTGGTGCATTTAATGCACATATGATGGAGAGGGCGATCATTGCATTCACACATGATGGAGATGATGAAATGACAACGCAGTTAACATGGAGAATTTTTTCCACATGTACAGCTCAGTTATGAGGAGGGCCAAGGCATGAGAAGGCTCATAATCTATATAAAGAAGATGAAGGCACAATAGAAGATATGTTGAAGATTATTATTGATGTATTATATGTTTAGATCTGGAATTGTCATGTGAAATTCCATGCTTTCTCTTGCTATTTAGTTGAGATTGCAAGTCTTGTTTAGCACTGGGTGTTCCTATTCGGGAATCCCACCTCTTTCTTTGAGTAGCTCTAGAGAGAGGATTTTACTTCATTCATCATCAGGCATTGGTGCCATATTTTTCCTACTTTCTGCAGAACATCCATATTAAAAAATTCTACATTTCTGAAGATCAGTTTGAGAGGAGGTTGTCCTTCAATATTTCAGTTGAGGAACTGATGAAGGATTCATCCTATCACATTGAGCTTCAATATCAGCCTTCCAGTGCTTTAGATATATATCAGGAATTAGGCCAACTATTATTCATCTCCCAACAGCAGCAATCCCTTCAAATTGTATGCATTATTTCCATCATTCTTGAGCTTCAAATCCATATTTTGCAGCAGGCTAGAGAGCCTCCTTCCTTTACAGTGCAATTTTTATGAGCAGTTGTGTAGTAACAGCTGCAACCTTATTTGGAGGATTGAGGAGCTAGATCTTGAGCTTCTAGCTTGTGGACCTAGAGAAGGGATCAACCCTTCAAGCTTAGATCTGATCTTGTGACATATTTCAGCCATCTATTTTTCAGATCTAGCTTCATATCTGCATAACCCAGCAGTCAAAGGATCAAACTCAAGGAGGGTGACTTTCCAAAGTTGTAGATCTAGAAAATCCTTTTTGGGTTATCTTTGGTATCCATCAAAGAGCCCAAATATTGAATCTTGGCATCATCACAGCTCCAAATTTCTGTATGTCTACATTTTCCTTTTCAGCCTGTAGTCATATTTTCATATTCAGCTGAAGGGACAGTGTAGTATTTTCTTCTATCAGCTCTCCATTTACGTAGTGCCTATTGTGGCATGTTTTCAGGGTGATTCTAGGCCATCTCTTTGGCTATATCTCCTCATATTTTGTACATTATGTAACTAAATCTTCTCCTATATAATAAAATGGCTCAACAATTCTATCTATATTTGTGTCTATCATAAACTTACATGTACATTTTGTGTGTGTATCAATGCATTATTCCATTTTGGGATATTACACCTTCCTTAGGAGCTATAGAGCCTTCATGAGCCAACCATCCCCTACAACTATCCAACCCATAAGAGAACTTGCTTTCTAACTGAACTAGAGCCTCATTCGCATTGATGAAAAGCCCTCCATGTGGTTGAAACCATCCAATCGCATGCATAAGCCTACATCCATGTGACTGCATACTATTCCAAGAAGTTCTGTGTTATCAACACCAGATTCTGAGCCACTTTTTAAGTGATAGGACTCAAGCCTCTTCCCAGGGCTTCATGAAACTTCTAGAAATGATAAATAACATGATTACAAGATCTCTACTACAAAACTTGAGTAAGGACCTGACCTGACAAAGCCTAGCTATGAAAAAACTTCCATAAAACTCTTCATGAACATGTAATCTACACGCCATAACAATAAATATGAGGATAGGGACTTCATACATATATGAGAATCTTCTAGAAGGAATGGTTCCCTCTCATAATAGCGAAAATATCATCTATTAGGTCATACATTAACTATTCATTCATTTACTAATAAAAACATGATGAGAGACATAAATCAAATATGTCATAAACCATGCTTATAACCAAAATAAAACAAATACATTGGCAATGCTAGAACAACCATTATAATCACATAATAACAAAAAAATTTACACATGATGCACAATAGGAAAATAGCTCTTATAAAAATATGCAAAATCCAACCAAATTAGGGACTTCCACGTACCACCCGACCATAGATTGGGTTGACCCAAATATTTATTTCATCTAATCACCCTCGTGCCATATTCAAAGCATGAATGTGGGACTTACAAAAAAACAACCAGGGATTTCAAAGGCTTTATTGAAATACACCAAGGGATTATTAGGCCCAATCCCTCATCTATACAACCAGGCTTTACGAAAATCTTGTCAAGGGATTACTAGGCCCAAACAAGAAACATGCACTACCAGGCTTTACCGCAATCCCACCATATGCCAGTCCAAGGATCACTAGCCCTTTATAAGCATGGATGCCTCTATATATCTCCACCTAAGCCATGAGGAATTTATCTGTCTCCACCTCTAGGTTTTACCGTATATCCCTCCATTCACCGATCGAGGATTTCTAGGTCTAAAGAGGCTCCACCCTCTAGGATTTACCATATATCCTGCCATTCACCGACCGAGGATTCCTAGGCCTAGCGAGGGCATACACAATCATAATTTACCGTGATCCCAACTTTGTCGGTCCAACGATTACTAGGCACGGTGTCTCCTCTTGATACCACCCCACTATGTTTTGAAACCATCCAGAAATCCTGCTCAACCAAGTAAGAAAAAAACCCATCACACCATGGTTGTCCAAAATCGTAAAGCAAGGCTGAAAACCACTATCACACCTAGAAAAACCCATGCCAATGACAAAAAGAGAACCAAAAACACACATGCATGTACCATGCATGCCAAAACTAGCAATGAAATCACACATGCAAGTCGCTACTTACAAGTAATCTCATTGTAGTTGCTTGATCCTTCTCTTCCTCACTTGATCTGTGTTTCCCTTTTCTTTCTTGCTCCAAATTCCAAGTATGCCACACTCCTCCAAGAGTTATCCAATAAAACTCTAGGTTTCCAAGAGCATGAGAGAGAGAGAGAATAGAGAGAGCTCCAAAACTGATATGACAAAAGCCATTAACTCATCCTCAAAATCCCTTTTATCAATACAGCCTCTAATTTCTTTAATTTTCCATTATTTTCCTTCATTTTCCTCCTCACATACAACATGTGACCTTTCACCTTCCTTTTCTCCTAATTTCCTTTATTTTCATAAATAAAATTCCAATTAATGTCTCTTTCCTTTCCAAATCCTTTTCTATTTCCTTTGCCAATTTCCTTTAGTCATAATAAACCAAATTCACACCCACACTAGGATTTTTTTCCCAACATTCAACTTGGAATATGTGTCCCATGACCTTGGTCTTTTTTTTCCTTTATTAAATTTATTACATATAATTTTAACTCAAGGCTATTACAAACTACTCCCCCTTATGGGAACATCTTCCTCAGTGTTCAATGACACCTACAACCAACAAAACCGCTACCAAAACATACTTCTTATGGATATTTATAACTTAGCTTGATGTAGTATTTTAAATGGACAATCTGCTAAAAAATAAAAAAAACCAACATGACAACCATACCTCTTATTGGAGCTTTATAACACAACTCATGGTAGTATTTACATCCATATATATATATATATATATATATATATACATATACCAAAATACCATGCCAAAACATAGGGCCAAAATTTCTTTGCCTCAACCGAAAAAACAAGGAAGGATACATATCTCACATTTGATCATCCATCTCCCATGTAGCTTCATTGGGCCCAAAGTTCTTCCACTGCACTTTAACCTGCTTAATTTCTTGGCTCTGAAGCATGAGAATATTTCTAAGAAAAATACAATGAGGTTCCTGCTAGAATTCTCCTTCTAGTTCCATTTGTAATACAAAACAATAAATAACATGATCAATATATTTCACATATATTTTAAGCAATGAAACATGGAAAACATCATGTTCTTTCACTTTCAGAGGGAGTGCAAGTCTGTAGGCCACTGGTCCAATGCTCTCAACTAGGATATCAAAAGGCCCACAATACTGAGGTGTTAACTTAGCATGTGACCTATTCCTCAAGGAGATCTTCTTCGTCTTGATGAGAAAGTACACATGTTTCCCAACTTGAAACTCCCTAAATTCCTTGTGCTAGTTTGCATAACTCTTTTGTCTATCATGTGTTGAAATTCGATTTTGTTCGATGACCTGCATTTCTTGTTCCATTTCTTCCAACATGTCTGGTCCAATCAACACCCTTTTCACTCAATCATTCCAACTGATGGGAGTATTACAACTCCTCCCATAGATTGCCTCAATGGAATCGTCCCCGATGACTCTTGAGACCCATTATTGTAAGAAAACTCAACCAGAGGAAGATACTCTTTCCACTTCTATTGCTGATGCATCACATACATTCTCAGCATGTCCTCCAAAATCCTTTTGACCGTCTCTGTCTATCCGTCTATTTGTGGATGATAATTTGTGTTGAAGGTGAACTCCATACCCAAGCCTGCAAAAAAATCTTTCCAAAAAGTAGAAGTGAGGTTAGCATCCCTGTCTGACACAATATTCTTTAGTGCATCATGAATTCTCTCTATATATTTGATTAATACATGTGCTACAACACTAGTTGAATACGTAGACTTCACTGGAATGAAGTGTGTTACCTTTTTCAACCTGTCCACCAAAACCATGATAGAATCATGTTTTCTAGATGTCCTAGGAAAGAATGTAATGAAATCCATATAAATGACCTCCCATTTCCACTATGGAATCAGAATCGGCTGTAGTAAACCATCTAGATGCTTACACTCTGCCTTTACCTATTGAAAATCCAAACACACAACCACAAACTCTGCCACTTCCTTCTTCATATTCAGCCAATAGTAGAACTTCTTCACCATTGTCAATGTTTTCTGATATCCCAGATGAATTGAATGTGACTAAACATGAAATTACCTCAATATAAGCTTCTTGAGCTCCCTCTTGTTTGACATATAGATCTTGTCCCTAAATCTGAAAAAACCATATTATATGAGATGATAATACACATACTGATCACTTGCACCCTATTATAACCCTTGCCTAATCTCCATATACATGTCATCCCATTGTCCTTACTGTAATATCCAATCCTGTAAATATGTCCCATATGAACTCATAGCTACTATGGGATTCACTCACACTCTTCTACTAAGATCATCTACAACACTGTTCTCTTTCCATTTAATGTACCTAATATCAATGTCAAACTCACTAATCGTGGCCAACCATATAGCTTTCTCGACATTCAAATTTTGTTGATCAAATAATTACCTCAATCCATTGTGGTCAGTCATCAATACAAACCTCCTAACAAGAATATAGTGTATCCACATCTTCAATGCATGGATGATCGTTGCCAACTCAAGATCACGTGTTACATAATTTTTCTCTTTCTAATTCAAATTCCTTTATTCGTAACATACCACCTATCCCTCCTACATAAGGACTCCACCAAGCCCTCTCTTGCAAGCACCGATGCACACCGCAAACTCTTTATCCAGATCTGCAATCTTGATAACTAAAGAATTTGTCAACAACTACTTCAACTGCTCAAAACTTGTTGCACATTCCTCTATCCATTCAAATTTCTCATTAGGGGACTTTTGAGGTCTAAAATGGGCCTCCTAAGGAAATCATAAAATAATATTGCAAATAATAAAATAAGATTAGATGATATCATCAAATTTTAGAGGGAAAAAAGAAAAACTTATTTTTTCAAATCGTATTTTTAACTTATCTCTGTATGGGTTTACTTAAATTTCAAGTGGTAAAACTCATTGGATGCATAATTTGATTCCTCATCCAAGGAGTACCCTTGTTTCATCCTTTTGATGAACCTTGCTACACGAAAAATGAGAAATATGTGAAAACGTGATTGCAATCACATTTTTTCATGTATTTCTCAATTTCAGTGTGGTAGGGTCCATCGAAAGTATGCAACATGGGTACTCCTTGGATGAGAAAATAAATTTTGCATCCAATGAGTACACCCTCTCAAAATTTGAGTAAAAAATTAGGGAGATAAGTTGAAATTATGAGTTGAAAAAGTAGTTTTATTATTTTATTGTTTTTTAATCCTTTTACCTTTTTACTCCAAAAACAATCCTTTTACCTTTTTACTCCAAAAATGGTGAATCACCCCCCATGGTTGACGACATCATCTTGAATCCTATTGGTTATTATAAAGTTTATTTTGGTCGTACATTTTTCTTAGGAGGCCCATTTTAGACTACCTTTCCTTTACAAAATGTGATAGGATATGCAATCTGCAAGAAGTTTTTAATGAACCTCATATAGTAACCTACCAAACCCATGAATGACCTTACCTCATACACATTCCTAGGAGCTTCCCACTCCATGATATCCTTTATCTTTTTCGGATCCACTGTTATACCTTCCTTAGAGACAACATGCCTCAAGTAATGTACCTTTGTTTGAAAGGAACTTAATTTTCTAAGATTGGAATAAAACTGATGCTCTCATAACAACCTAAATATTGTTGTTAAGTCTTTGACATGCTATTCCTCATTCTTAGAATATATTAATATATAATCAGTGAATACAATAACAAAATTTTCTAGATAAGGACGCATCACATTATTCATCAAGCACATAAAAGTAGTTGTAGTATTATTCAAACAAAAAGGAACTACAAAAAACTAATAATGCCCATAACCGGTCTGAAAAGAATTCTTGTAAATATCCTCTTCCTTGATGCATAACTGATGATATCCTAATCTCAGATAGATCTTCGAGAACATTGTTTCTCCCTTTAACTGGTAGGAAAATCCATTAATACTTAGAAATGGATACCTATTCTTGATGGTTACCTTGCTCAACTCCCTATAATCAATGCATATCCTAAGAGTACCATCCTTATTATTTATGAACAACACTGGTGCACCCCATGACAAGACACTTGGCTTGATGTATCCCTTATCAAGCATTTCTTTCATATGCAACTTCAATTCCACTAACTCTAGTGTACTCATCCTGTACGATGCCTTCGATCTTAGTGCTTCCCTTGGTACCAACTCAATAGAAAAATTTACTTCCCTATGAGATGACAACTCTAAAATATCTATAGGAAATACATGCTAAAATTTTTGTAGAACCTGGTACCTGTTCAAGACTTATGCATTCTCAACATCCTTATCTTTATCATTGGAAATATTTACTACAAATAACACACACTCTTTCATGTGACTGTGATTTTCCTGTATAGCTGTGACCATTCTAAATTATGTATATTTCTTCTTACCTTGCAAGATTCTCTTCTCTCCATTGTCATCTAAGTCAATAGCCTTGTCGTAACAATCCACCTTGGTCCTATGAAGATACAACCAGTCCACACCCAAAACCATACTATATAATCCCAAAAAAAGTACATTCAAAAGTATTGATTTAGGAATACCATTCAATTCAAATGCACAAGCTCTTACCCAATGATGAACTCTTTTCCTTGTACCTGTAGGAAACTACACAAATCAAGATTCTACATGCACTTCTTTATTCAAACCACACTTATACACCAGGTTAGGGTTAACGTAACTATAATTATATATAGGGTCAATCAAAATATAAACAAATTAATCACAAATCTTACCATCCATATCAATAATAGATGCCTCATGATCCTCCTTCCTATTATCCAATGTTGCATATATCCATGGAATGTTATGCCTAACATCCCCAATTATCTATGCTTCCTGTTCATTGTAGATATGAGGCCTACCACCTCGATTCTGCGGAAAATCTCTCTTGAGATGCTCCTTACCACATGTCCAACATTGCAACCATCCCTTACCATCACCTTTATTTTGTTATTCTATGGGATGAGGTCCATTAAATTCTTGTAAGGTACAACATTCTCTTTCTCACATGCATCCTGGGTCTTGTTAACTTTGGCTTCCATTTACCTTTATTCATCTCTTTCCATTTCCAACCTTGCTAAGATTTTGTCTTACACTTTGAATTATCATAACAATGGTTCAACTTACCAATGAATTCTTCAAGTTACCGAGGATCATCATATTCAATACAATCTCTAAATGTTAATGGTAATTCACTAAAAAATATCTAAATTTTTTCCTTCTCATCCTTAAGATACATTACATATCTCAATAACTCTAGGAGCTTTGTCATATACTCCTCATTCATCACCAATCCCATCTTTAGATAATTTTACTCCTTATATTTACTACCATAGTACTTCTCTGACAAATATTTCTTCCTGAAAATTATATTTAATTCATGCCATCTCAACCCTTCTATCGTGGTGTATCTGGCACACTTTGGTCTTCCCACCAAATATTTTCTTTCCATTTGAGGCTAAAGATATTTATTCTAGCCTTCATGTTCTCTGTGTAATCATGCAACTCAAATAATTTCTTCATCCCAAGTAACCATGCCTCTGCATTTTTTGACTTATTAAAATCTCCATCAAAGGTAGGTGGATTTTATTTCTTGAACTCATTTGGAAAAGATTCCTTGTCATTCCTCCTATAAGGATGATAATGATGATGATTATGATACCTGTAGGAACCAAATCTAGAATAGAACCCATGTCTATCACCTCTCTTATCTGATGCGTCCAAGAACCCGCCATCTCTAATTGTGTCATCTTTATCCGACATGTTCCCACCATTAGACCTACTGTCATATGCTCCATTAGTCCTTTCCTCCCACCCATGACTGATCCTAAGCAGTCCTTGTCTCTGCAAATCTGACAAAATCTGAAGGATGATTGCATTAACTTATGTTTTTTTTTTCTTGTGCCTGAATGATGCTGTGATTATCTGCCTTGAAACTTCTTATTTCTTCCTTCAAACTTCTCAGTGTGTTTTCTATATCAGGAGAGTACCCATCACCATGCGGCTCATATGATGTAGAAAATCCATGTAGATTCAAATGAGAATTGAAATATGCTAGAACATTATACTTGAATCTACACTATCAATTGCAGAAACCAATCTAGATCTTGAAATCACAAAACATGAAAGAGAAAAAATTTCAATCACACAACACAAATATTTATCTAGGGAAATCCTCATCTAAAAACCATGCTATCTATATATTTCATAAGCTAGATAATGTGAGAATATTAAAAAAAAATTCTCCGAGCTAGGAATTATCATATTCACTATCTCTATCTATCTCAATGATTCCTAGACAAGCATGGTTCAATACTTAACCAATTTCTGGCTTCCTAAGTCCCTATTTCCTTGCAAAATTTCCTTCAGTAATTATGCCCTATAAATTAGGGAAATTCCCAATCCATATTGCGAAATCCATTAGGAGCCTTCCTCTAGCTACATGCACCATGTGTACAATTCAGACAATTATAAAACTGATAGTACACTGCCCTTGAACTCCAATCTCAAGTGGGTCTTTCTCAAAACTGACATGCATGAGTTATTTATGAGTGAATTATCAGTTATTTTATTTATCATTGCATGCAAATTAAATCTAATTTCCACACTTGGACCTCTCTGTAGTTCCTCCATTAGTTAGAACTAGTTAAACTAAATTTAACTCAGATATACTAATTTAATTAATCACAACTGAAAATAAAATTAACGAGGGCTCCTATAATGTAGGAGACATGCTACATGCCTCTAGTTTGACCCTAAACTCTAATTAACTGAACCAAATAAATCATCCTAACTTAGTTAACTCGTACATATTGTCATGTAATGTGGAATTCCAATTTTATTCAAATCTGATTCAAGGGAAAATTAAATTAGAATCATTTATTGGTGCCATTTTCAACACTCCCTCTCAGCAAGAAAGGGATTGTATGATACCTTGATCCTGCCTCTATGGAACTCAAAATTTCTTCTTGACAGTTCCTTTGTCAAGATGTCTGCATCCTGCTCCTCTGTAGGAATGTACTCTAATAGCATAATCTTCCTCTACACACAATATCTGAGATGGTGATACCAGATGTCGATATGCTTGGGCATGTCATGAAAATATGGATTAACTGAGAGTTTGATGCAACTCTGGTTATCACAATAAATCACCATAGAATCCATATATTAACCAAACAATCCAACAAGGATCTTCCTCATCTAGATAGCCTCCCAAGATGCTTAACTAGCAACCATGTACTATGCTTCTTCTGAACTGAGTGTAAAAAATATCTACTTATTTTTGTACCAGGAAACTACTGCTGACCCAATACTGAAGATGCCCCCTGATGTGCTCTTCCTTTCGGTTGGAATCACTACCCAATATGCTTCTGTGAAGCTGTGAAGCTTCACTCCCTCAGTTCGTTTGTACCAAATACCAAACTGAGTGGTGCCTCTAAGGTATCTCAGCACATGTTTGGATGCCTTCCAATAAAGCTTGGTTGGCTTAACCATAGCTTGATTAAGCTAGTTAACCACATAGCACATGTCTGGTTGTGTGTTCACCAAATACATGAGTTAACCCACAAGCTTCCTGCAAATGGTAGCTTCTACCACTTCACCTAAAGTAGCATCTTCCTTCCTCCAATTCCCTACTAGAGGAGTCTCCATGGGTTTGCTACTCTCCATGTGAAATTTCTTCAGTATCTCGTTGGCATACATTCCCTGAGAGACAAACATTTCCCCATCTCTTTTTCCAAATTTCCAAACCAAGGAAATATGCAAGAGCCCCATGGCCTTCATCTGAAATTCTCTTTCAAGATCCTCTTTTCAAGAATTTTTGAGCTTCTCATCACCTGTCAGAATCAAATCGTCGACTTATAGTACTATAAACAATTATTTACCTTCAACCACAATATGGTAAGATTACATCTTCTTCAATTTTGGTGAAGCCCAACCCAAATAAATAGTTTTCTATCCTGGTGTACCAAGCACGAGGTGCTTGTTTCTGTCCATACAATGCTTACTTGAGTCTACACACATGCGACTCTCTGTCGAAGGTCTCAAATCCTTCCGGATGCTCAATGTACATCTCTTCCTCAATCACTCCATTGAGGAAGGTTGTCTTTACATCCATATAATGTATCTTCCATCCCATCTATGTTGAAAGTGTAAGAATAGATATGATTGAATAGTACCTTGCTACTGGAGAAAACATTTCCTTGTAATCTACTTCATCTACTTGAGAGAACCCCTTGGCCATAAATTTCTCCTTGTGTTTCTCCACACTCACATCTGCTGCTTGCTTCAACTTGTAGATACAACTAGATCCTACAACTGACTTGTCCTCTGGTCTTGGGACAACTTCCCATGCACTATTTCTGATAATTGAGTAAGACTCCTTAACCATGGCACCAACCCATACTAGTTTCTACACTGCTTCCTCCAATGAGTATGGCTTAGTCTCTACACTTTCGCTCATAAGAGCCATGTAGCCAGTATATCTATCTAGGGACCTTCTCTTCATGTGTTGTAATGAGGGTGCTCCCACATTCTCTCTAGCATCATGCATCAACCTATCAGCCTCTCTGGTGTGCTTCCCTCTATTTGTGGATGTCTCTACTTGAGTGGGTGCTTCCACTCTCTATTCCTCTTCTTGCAGCTTCTCCACATCTTGAGGTTATTATTTTGGAGCTAACATCTCTTCAACTACATGCATCCGAAGCTCCCTCTCAAGGGAAATTTGTATGGTCTTTCCTTCATTGAATTTCACATCTCTGTGAAGCACTGTTAGATTTTGAGATGGCAGGTACACCTGATAGTTGTGAGGTGCATCAGTGTACCCCAAAAATATTCCCAACTCAACTGTTGATTCTAGTTTTTTCAATGCACATTTGGTAACATGACATTAAACTGACGTACCAAAAATTCTAAAGTGCACCACATCTAGCTTCTTACCATAAAAGGCTTCTTCCAGTGTACTCATCACAAGGATCCAATGAGGAATTTTTTTTCTGGGCATGCATAATTGCGTTGGATGCTTCTACCTACAATAATAGGCCTTGATCATGTAACATCACCCATGCATCTCCCATAATGCTTCTGTTATTCCTTTCGGCAACCCCATTTTGTCATTGTCTATGAGGTGCTATCAACTCTCATTGAATTCCTTATGATGTATAGAAGTTATTGAATTCATTATACACATATTATCCACCATTGTCATTCCCGAGAGCCTTCACCTTCTTTTATGTGTCTTTCTCGACAAGTCCTTTGGACTCACAAAATTTTGACAACACCTAATATTTCCTTTACATGAAAAATATCCAACACTTGCATTAAAAATCATCTACAAAAATCACATAATACATGTTCTTAGTCGTGGAGGCTGGTGAGAATGCTTCACACAAATCTGAGTGAACTCTTTCAAGGATCACTTTCGCTTGACTATCATTATCATGAATGGTGTATTTGGTGTACTTCCCAAATGTACACCCTTTGCATGTATCACATTTCTCAATTTCACCCTTGGGAATTCCTGTAGAAATTTGTTGCACGATCTTCAAATCTCTGTGGTGTATATGGCCCAATATTCTATGCCATTAATCACCGATGTCTCGGTTTTCCACCTTATCTACTTTAATGCTCAAGGAAAAACAATATTCTACATCCAATTTGTATAGTTTATTTACTTGAAACCCATTCTTCTTTACTTGTCTTGTGGCTATGTGATGAAGGAACACATTTCCTTTGCTAAATATCACATCGTAGCCACATCTTCCAACATAGAAATTGAAACTAAGCTCTTCTTCAAACTAGGAACATAAATGAAATATTTCAATGTGAGAGGAGAATCAGACTTTGAAAGGTAACAATACCAATGTCGGTCACATTATACATCCCATCATATCCCATCTCGACGTGCATCTGGATATCCTTCTCCTCCAAATTGTTGAAAAAGTCTTTGTTGTTGGTCATATGGAATGAGGCTCCATTATCCAAGTACCACACAGAACCCATCATAGATGACACCATGCATGCGATGAGAGTGATATTCAACTCGAATTGTGAAGTAAGAGCTTCACCTTCCACTCCTCCTAAGGGTTTTTTTACAGCCTTCTTATGCGGATAGTTCATGGAATAGTGTCCCAACTCGTGATAGTGAAAATATTTAATCTTCAAAAAGTCATTCTTTCCTACCTAACCATAATCTGATTTGGAGTGGAATGAATTCCCTTTCTTTTCCTTTCCATCCAAAGCACAGTTCTCCTCATCATCATTATTGGATGAGGATCCATCTCTAGTGTTCCACCAAATCTCTTCTTATACCAAGTCGGGCCACAATCTCTCCCACTCTGGTAGCTTCTCCCTCCCATTTATTGAATCCTAGTAACTTTTCTAGCTCTTGAGAAGGCCTAGAAGTGCTACGCTCACCAAATCATCCTCTACAATTGTAACACCAACAATTCCAAGCTCATACCGACACTAAGTGAAATTGGAAAAGTATTTTGGTATTATGTCTCCCTTCTCCATCTTTATTTTTATGAGCTTGTCTTTCAGGGAAAAAATCTTGTGGTTGTTGTTGTTCTGAAGAAAATATATTAATTCCTTTCACACATCATATGGAGTTTCCTTTCCATGGAGTTTCGAGACAATATGATATCGAACTCCTTCTAACTAAAACCTTCTTGCCTTTGCTACGTTCTTCTTCCATGCCACCATATCTTGAGCATATGTTTCTGCGGGATTAGGAATATCATTCTCTATGAATTCCCTTAGCCTATTGTCTTCCAACGCTGCATCCATCCCATCTCTCCAAGCTATGTAATTCAAACTATCCTCAGGGGCATATTCAAGTATCAAACCAGAGAAATTCATCCTGATCCTACTGTTGGTCCTGAAGAGTATATATGCAAATTCAATTCACCTACATAGAACAAACTCATATCCTTCTCTTATATATCGATAGAAGATCCACGTAAATTCAATTGATAATTGTAATGTGCTAAAACATTATACATGAATCTACTCTACTAATTTTGGAAACCAATTTAGATCTTGAAATCACAAAACATGAAAGAGAAGGAATTTCAATCACACAACACAAATTTTTATATGGGGAAAGCCTTAGCTAAAAACCTTGTTATCTATATATTGCATAAGCCAAAGCATATGAGAATATTGCAATGTTTTTCTCCAAGCTGAGAAACCTTTTCTCTATCTCTATTTGTCTTAATTATTCCTAGAAAAGCCCGGTTCAATTTATGGATTTCCCAAGTCCCTATTTCCTTTTGCAACTTCCTTGGGTATTTAGGCCCTATTCATTAAGGAAACTCCCAATCCATACTACGTAATCGATTAGGGGCCTTCCTCTGACTACATGTGCCACCTGTACAATTCAGTTAATTATACAACTGATAGTACACTTACGTTGAACTCCAATCTCAAATGCGTCTTTCTCATAATTGACATGCATGAGTTATTTATGAGTGAATTATTAGTTTTATGATTTATCATTGCATGTGAATTAAATATAATTTCCACACTTTTACCTCTCTCTAGTTCCTCCATCATTTAGAACTAGCTAAACTTACTTTAAGTTAGATAAACTGAGTTAATTAATTACAACTCAAAATAAACTCAACTAGGGCTCCTATAATGTAGGAGAAACTCTACATGCCTCTATTTTGACCCTCAACTCGAATTAAATGAACCAACTAAGTCATCCTAAATTAATTAACTCATACAAACTGTCATGTGATGTGGAATTACAATTTTATTCTAATTTAATTCAAGGGAAAAATAAATTAGAATCCTTTTTTATTGTCATTTTCAACATTTGATCTATAGGGAGAATATCATGAAGTATAGTTTACCATCTTTCTAGTCATATTTTATCTTCTTCCTGCAATTATACCATGTTAGCTAAACCAAAATATAACATAACCAACATACCTTAGTATAGTCCAAGGGAGGATATCTCATTTGCAAGAACAACCAGATTACCACGATACATGTATAGTCATAATCATACCAATATATCAACATCATGAATGAAAATACCAAATGCATACCATGACCTTATGTGTTACAATAATAACCATAACACAACATGCATATATCCACATAGAAAAAAATCATGCACAATGAATGCATATTCAACCAACATGCATTCATAATGAACACATCCCGACAAAAACATCCTCAACTTCCATAGGACAACACAATTGCAACAGTGGCTACCACCATGCAGAAATGAAAAAAAATAGACCACAAGTATAATGAGCACATATGAAACTGACATGTATGCATGACAAACACATTCCACCCATCCAGTCCAAGGGGTGAACCATGCTATCATACCACTCGGTAACACCCTCCTCCCACATTTACCCAAGCTAACCTATCCACTGGGGTAAAGATGTGATTAAGAGTTACTATGATATGATTCAACTCCCCATGTACAATTAATGAATCATAATCGAAAAACCAAAACCAACATGACCTTCCTTAGGATCTACAGAACCTTCAGGAGCCAACCAACTCCTCCAAATGTCCAACCCCTCAGAGAACTTACTTTCTGATTGAGCTAGAGCCCTAATTGCACTGATTACAAGCCCTTCATATGGATAAAACTTTCTAGTCACATGAAAAATACTGCATCCATGTGACTACAGACTTCTTTAGGTATTTCTATGCTAGCAATCCTAGATTCTGAGCCACTTTTCAAGGCCAGAACTCAGGTTGCTGCCCAAAACTTCATGAAACTTGCAGAAATGATAAATAACATGATGATAAGGCTTCTAATGCAAAAATTTAACAAGGGATTGGCCTGACAAGGAATAGACATGAAATACCTTCCGTCAAATGCATCATAAACATGTAATCATAGCATAGGGACCTCATACTTATCTGAGAATTGTCCAAAAGGCTTGATACCCTATCATAATAGCTGTAATATCATCTATTAAGTCATACATTCATTATTCATTCATTTAATAATCAAAACATGATGAGATACATAACCAAATATGTCATAAACTATGCTTCTAACCAAGATAAAACAACATATTGAAAATGATAGAACAACCATTATAATTTCATAATAACAAGCACATTTACACATAATACACAAGAGGAAAAATATCTTATTAACATATGCAAAATCCAACCAAGCCAGGGATTTCCACATACCACCTGACCATAGATTGGGCTAAACCAAATATTTATTTCAACCAATCACCCCCGTGCCATATTCCAATCATGAATGTGGGACTTACAACAAAAAAACTAGGGCTTCCTTAGGATTTACTACAATCCACCAAGGAATTCCTAGGCCCAATCCCTCATCTATACAACCAAGATTTATCACAATCCCGCCAAGGGATTCCTAGGCCCAAAAAAGAAACATACAATACTAGGCTTTGTCATAATCCCACCATATACCGGCCTAGGGATAACTAGGCCTATACAAGCATGGATGCCTCAAGATATCTCCACCTAAACTGTGAGGAATTTTTCCATATCCACCTCAAGGATTTATCGTATATCCCGCCATTCACCGACCGAGGATTCCTAGGCCCAATGAGGCTTCACCCTCTAGGATTTACCATATATCCCTCTATACATGAGTCGATGATTTTTAGGCCTAGAAAAGGAATACATAATCAAGCTTTACTGCAATCCCACCTCCACTCGTCCAAGGATTCCTAGGAATTGTGTCTCTACTTGAGACCACCCCACTTAGTTTTGAAACCATTCGGAAATCCATCTCAACCAAGTAATAACAAAACCCATCACACCATGGATATCCGGAAATGGAAAGGAAAGGATGAAAACCACTATCAAACCTGGAAAAACCCATGCAAATGACAACAAGAGAACCAAAAACATGCATGAATGTATCATTCATGCCAAAAATAGCAAGGAAATCACACATGGAACTCAATACCTACAATTAATCCCATTATAGGTGCTTTATACCCATCTTACTTGCTTTATCATTGCTTCCCTTTGCTTTCTTGTTCCAAATTCCAAGTATGCCACACTCCTCCAAGAGTGCTCCAATAAAACCCTATGTGTCCAAGACTATGAGAGAGAGAGAATAGAGAGAGAGCTCCAAAATTGAACCAACAAAATCCATGAACTGATCCTCATAATACTTTTTATCAATGAGGCCTCTAATTTCTTAAATTTTCAATTATTTTCCTTCATTTTCCTCCTCACATGCAACTAGTGACCTTTCACCTTCCTCTTATCCTAATTTCCTTTACTTTCATAAATAAAATGCAAATTAATGACTCTTTCCTTTCCAAATCCTTATTATTTTCCTTCATTTTCCTCCTCACATGCAACCTGTGACCTTTCACCTTCCTTTTCTCCTAGTTTCCTTTATTTTCATAAATAGAATGCCAATTAATGCCTCTTTCCATTCCAAATCCTTTTCCATTGCCTTTTCAAATTTCCCTTAGCCATAATAAACCAAATGAACACCCACACTAGGATTTTTTCCCCAACATTCATCTTGGAATATGTGTGCCATGACCTTGGTATTATTTTTCCTTATTATCTTTATTACATGTACTTTTAACCTGGGGTTGTTCGCACATCCCCAAGATATAATTTAAATGACCAATTGGATGTGGCACTCAAAAAACATAACTAAACATACCTCAATGAATTAAATTGGAAATCAAATCAATTTTTTTTTGTTATGGGGGAAAGACTCAACAATTTAAAAGACTTGTATTAAATGAGTCAATAAATGACAAGAGATATGACATATAATACCCTGACCATAATGGGTGGCGATATATCACAACTAAGAAGCAAGACATACAACTGACACAACTAAAATGACTAAATAAACTAATACAACTAACGCAATCCTAAACGTAACTTGTGCTCTCAGACATAGATAAATTAAAAAAATGATGGCAGTTACCATAGTAGGGCTTTAGGCATGCATCATTCACCCAATTAGGTACAATAATTCCATCAAGTTGTGAAATATCTATATCTCCCGATTCTTTTAATGCTGCAAAAATAAAAGGGCAAACCAATACATCTATAATTTTCTAGGATGCTTAAGATAGTTATTATCATATAGCAGGATTTGATCTCCCACTAAGAGGGACTTGGACTTAATATGTTGATCTTTCTAGGATTTTTTTCTTTTTTTCAACACACTATGGTGGAAATATGCTAGAAAACACTACTCATCCAATTTCCATAACTCCTATAAACACTCTACAATAGTCTCATCTTCAGGGATTTTGTTGGCTTGTGTAGTGAACATATTCAAAACAATAAACTTATCAGGTACCATAACTTCTCTTGCATATGCAAGATGAAAAGGGATATGCTTGTGAAATATTTTGATATTAGTGTGATAAACCCATAAAGTGGTAGGGAATCTCTCATCCCAGTCATCCCTATTAGCATAAAATACTTTGGTAAGTCCTTTATCAAATATCTTATTAAAATATTCAACTATTCCATTTTCTTGCAGATGATACAAACTACTTCTATGGTGCTCGATCATTATTTCTCGTGTCAATTTTGCAATGATATCATTAATAAAATGAGATCCCTAATCACTTGTAAAACTATTTGAAAAACAAAATATTGTAATAAGTTTCTCAAATATGAATATGGTTGTACTATTAATCGTACAATTTTTGACAAGATCTTCTTCAACCCATCGCATCAAATAATAAATTGCGGTGATAATGTAGCGAGCATTTGAATGTTGCATAAGGGGGTTTATAGGACCAATGAAACCAACAACCCACTTCTCAAAGGATTGAAGAGCTCTAAATTGGTGTAATATAAGTTCATCATTGTGAGAAGTTTTCCCAACCCTATGGTACACATCACAATTTCAAGCATACTCCTTTGCATCCTTAAATAAGGTAGGCCACCATATTCTCGCTTGTAGTGCCTTTCTTGCAGTGCATTTTTCTCCTATGTTTCCTTATACAATGCCACTATGACATTCCCAAATAAAAACATCCCTTTTTATTTCAAAATGAATTGGCGGAGGATACTATCAAGCCCCATATTATACCATTTCCTTGAAATCAACTGATAATATGTTACTCTCGCTACCAAATGTTTTTTTTTGCATGGTGGAATTATCATCAGGACACTTACTAGAGGTTAGAAAGAGTGAAATATATTTAAGGTAATTTGGAAAAACTTTGACTCTGAATAAATGTGCATTAGGTAAGTGATCATTGATTGATCCCTCTAGTTCTCCTTATTCTAGGTGAGATAGATGATTAGGCCCCATAATATCTTGTCTTGGCTTGATAATTACTTCAATAGATAATTCCTAGAAGAAAAACAACCATCTACAAATCCTTCCTACCAGAACGGGGTTATTGACTAAATAATTTAATGCTGAATGATTAGTAAAAAAAATTAAATTGACCTCCAAGAAAATAATTCTAAAATTTCTGAAGAGATTATACCATAACAAGGGCCTCACGTTCAATGGTGGTATAATTGCATTCAACAGTAGAAATTTTTTAGATAGAAAAATAAATAGGATGATCGAGATTACCTTCTCCAAGTTGTGCAAAAATGGAACCAAGAGCAATATCAAATTTTATGTACATGAAATTGTTTATTCAAGTCATGATATATTAGAATTGAAGAACTTGTCATCTTTTCTTTTAGAGTATCAAAAGTAGCATCACACTCAGTGGTCCATATAAAAGGATCAACCTTCTTCAGTAGCTTCTCTAGTGATGCAATGATAAAAGCATAGTTGTGGATAAATATCTAATAATAACCTTCATGCCCCAATGTATATCACAACTTCTTAATGCTTGTAGGCGACGACATATTAAGTATTACCGCAACTTTGGTAGGGTCCACATATACACTATGTTTTCAAACATTATGTCTTACCAGAGTTATAAAAAGTAAAATAAAAATAAATTTCTTCAAATTCAAATAAATCTACAACTTCCTACATCTAGCAAACATAACCCACAATAAACTAGAATTTTTTCTTCAAAAGGCTATAAATTGTCCAATCATCCATATACACTTCAAGAAATTTATGTATATTCTCCTTGAATGTAGAAATAACTATTCTGGAAAAGATAGGTGGAGCATTCTTAATATCGAAGGGAATAACATGATAAGTATGAACCCCATTTAGTAGTAAAATTGGTTTTATTTTTATCCTTCTTTGCAATATGGACTTGATGATAAGAAAAAAACCATTTGTGAAATAATATGCTTCTTGACTCATAATATGGTATAACACTCCATCACTGAAAGGAGCGGGAAATGGATCATGCACAAAAATATTATTGAGGCTTTGATAAACTACAAAGACCTTGATATAATTTTAATATTTCGCGTCTTTAATGATAATGGGACTAATCCATTTGGCATCATCAATAGGAAATATGAATCTAGAAGCCATAATTTTGTTTTTGAGTTTGGAGGCTAATTATATTCTTGATTCATAGGTCTTATTTTAGCCGCATTTGGATCCGAGTCCCTAACAGGGAGGTGTGGGGAGGGGGCTTTCCCCCCCATTATTTCTGCCAGGGGGGCATGGGTTTGAGTGCAACACCATTGAAAGAATTTTTTTGAGAAAAAATGCCTTGTAAAATATTGTAATTTCATATTCAATATGGGATTTTCATTAGGCAGAAGATATGATGGTAGAATTTATGTTAATTTAAGTTTTTTTCCCCTAGAAGGAAACCCTCGATTTATATGAGGGAATCGTATTGTAGCTATGTATTAATCTGTGAGAAAAAAATAGAGGAGATTGTTTGCAACTGAAGATGAATTTACAACAGATGTGTTGTAGGTTGTACCCCTTTAGTTTGTTTGATAATATAAAAGGAAGGATTGTTTTTTCCTGATGGACGTAGCCCAAATTGTGGGAACCATGTATATCTGTGTCTCTCTTTTTTATTCTTTTATTTGTTTGTCTTTTCAAAATATTTTATGTTTCCACTGCTCTGTTATTTAATTTATAACATTTATCAATTTCTCTTTTACCTTTTTCTTTGAATAGTCGATTCAAATGATATGGTTAATGTTTGATTTGCCTAGAATCAGGTTTCAAAATAATCTTCAACTCTCCCAAATATCCTTTTATTCCTTTAATTTCTAAAAATAATGTAGGGAAAAAATCCTCATACTCTTTCAACAAATAAAAAATTTCCTTAGTAGTCTATTCGTCCCAATAATCACTAATATAATCTAGTTTGGGTTTTTGTTCAATTCCAATGTTGTGCTTGTGCAACTTCAAAGGTTTTAGATGCACAGAATATTTTATAGGGTCGTCCTTTATACTCCTCTCACCTTCATATTCCTTGAAGGAGAGATTCCTTAGTTCCTCTAAATCATCCTCTTTAGGTCAGTTTTAACTTTACTATAAGCTACATCTTCTTGGAATCCCGACTCATGTAGAATTATACAACCTACATTATTATTGAATTCAAAAATCAACTTAAAAGTAAGGAATAATACCCTCTTAATTTCTTTTAGAGCTTTATATGTATGTACATCCTTTCCTAAGAATTAAAATTCACTACATAATTGAGCTATCATTGCATCCCAACTAGTCATCTACCTCTTCATTTCTTGTTTCAAATATCAGGATTATACAAATTTGGCAAATGTATGACTAAGTTGATGCACCCATAGCTCAATATGAAATCCATCCTTTTTCCAAACAATTTTGTAGACTTGAACATGATTCTGAGTGCCAGTATAACCCTCATACATAGGGATTTCATCCAATTTATTTCAAGGAACAATGAACCAACATAGCATGTAAGACTTAACATAGCCCTAATTTTGGAATCAACTACAATGAGCTCCCCGCCATCTCACAGGTGTTTCTTGAAAATCAACATCCATCAAGGGAATTCTTTTATTTTATTCAATGTGCAACTCAACTTATTTAAAAAATTAACAACATAACCAATGCCATTAAAATAGGGTAATTCCTTACCTATGTACTGAACCATCTAACAAATCTAATGGTTGCATAACATCTAGAGTATTGATCATGGTCTCCCTACTTCCAATCATCTAGCACAACTTTTGAACCAACTTCAGTATGTTGAACACTCCTCCAACTGAGAGAAACATCTATTGTAGGATTAATATAATCCTCCCTCTTCCCTGAAGTCAATTGATACAACTGATCCAACATGTTGGTCTCTTCAGTATCATCAACGAGTTTTGTAAATCTCAGACTCTAATAGGGATCTAATATTTGCATGAATCTGACTCAATCCACTTCAAAGGTAATAGTTTCTCACTTTAGGTCAATAATGGAATATTTTTTGAATTCCTAGTATACTTCTAACAAAGATGAATAAGGATCCTTGTCACTAATAATATCAATGAATTCAAAGTCTACATATGTCTTCACTCTAGTGATATCAACTTATACGTCCTCCAAATGACCAATGGGGAGAATTAATTATTGGTTAGCCATACACAATTGAATAAGAGATAACACCAAATTAGGTATTCCCAATGCTTCCCAAGTTATCTACTAAAACATATTCACATAAGAACCTAGATTTATCATAGTTTCTTTGATCTGGTATCCAACAATTTGGGCATGAATATGGAACTCCCTTCCCATTATTCATTTATTGATATAGCAATTTCTAGAATGTCACTCAGGAAAGTTAGCATAAATGGGTCGCTTTGAAAATTCTTCATCCTTTACAACACTTAGTTTTTTCCACACCTATCCAGATAGTTTCTCGTTTCTAGGTCCCTATAATACTAGTGTGTCCCCTTATTTTTAATTTTAGTGTAGTCCCCTTATTGTTATTTTTGTTCCCATGAATCCCCCATATTTGTATTATTGTGCCCCATAGAAGCCCACTATTTTTATTGTTGTGCCCTTATATTATTATTTTTATGTCGGCTAGGATTATATTGTGACCCCATGGACTCCCATATATAGAAAAGAGGTTTTGTAATTTGTGTAATCTAGAAATTCATTTATGTAATGTAAATTAGGTTTCCCCCTTGAAGAGGGTGATTTCTAAGTCGTTGATCTATATTTTATTCTATTTTGTGAGCTGGTTTCATAACATTAGGTATCAGAGCTTTGGATTCTAGGGTTTTGCTACTGCAAACAGGCCATCTTGGCATTTTCTCTATAGTTTTTTTTCTACAAAGTTTCAGAAGCTTAAATTTTTACACAAGAAGCCAAAACACTGAGGAAATTCTTGTAAACATTTCAGACATTTTTTCATTATATTTTTAGAGATATGATCCGAGGAAGTTAGGGCTTTTGAAGGATCCAAAATTTCATCTCAAACAGGCGACCGAGGGACAGTCATTATAACTTTCGTTTCGGACATCGGATTGGAATTACGTAATAATTAACCCCAATTGAAAGAACTTTTTTTTTTTTTTTTGTATCAATGTCAGGGATTAAGGTCAAAACCGTGACACATGGCACGCCGTACAAGTTTTCTCTACTGAACCAGTCCATAGTTAGGTTATTGGGGGATATTGGTCATAACTTTATATTGGAGAATCCAAATTAGGTTTGATCTATGGAATTGGAAAGAAGACTCGGAGGGCTAGCACATGACCAGATTTTAGATCTTGGAGATTTGAAATTGTAGAGTTACAACTGTTTCAAGTTCGAGCTCCTAAAAGAAAGAAAAAGCTGTGTATTATTTTTTTTTTATAAATTTCATAAATTTTGTTTGAAAAAACATTTGAAGTTATTCCAAGGGCATATTCAAGCATAGATATTAGTATTGGGTTATAAAATTCCTCCTAAAAACAGTTATACACCCATTAAGCCCTCAGAAAGCTCTACTATAACACATGAAGAGGAAGAATTGCAACATGATATCTCAAAATTACAGGACCAAGTGAAACAAATATTTCTCTCACATAGAACAACCAAAAATGAACTAAAAGGTGACATGGATAGTTTAAAATTATACATGGAAGCTAATATAGATAGTTTTAAGAATGTCATCGAAGATATGATCGATGGTATAGAAAAGAAACTAAAAGGAAACATGGAAGATTTGAAGAAAGAGATGCAAGGTTTCAAGGAAGGTTTGACAAAATTGCTACAAGAAAAGGTTCTGTTGTGACCAGCAACAACCCCCCTTTTATTTAATATTAGTAATAATACTAAATAAAAGGGGACCCTTAGTTAAAAAATCCAAAAAATCAATTAGGATTTGTTTTCCTTTTCAAATAAAACTTTCTATCATAAACTTAGAAAAATCCCTTAGAAATAACCTTAAGAAACACTTAAGTTTATGATAGATTGCAATAAAATTGTTCTTTACACAAAATAGTGCATCCATCGCAAAATGGTATATATCTTTTATAAATCTGAAAATGCGATTTTGCGATTTTGCGATAATACGATCCCAAAAAGCCTATACAATAAACATATTGGTCGCAGATCGCATAGCGCAGAAAACAGAAATTTTAAACAAATATCTTTTGCGCTATTTACAATTTTGCGCTTTTGCGAGATTTGCGATGTGCGCTTTTACACTATTGCGAAATTTGCGTTTTTGCGCTATTTATAAAATTGCGATGGTTTCATTTTGCGATAATGCGATATTGCGACATTGCGATATTGCAATATTGCACAACAAATCGCAGATCGCAATGTCGCAGATTCATAAAGGCGCGTTGTTCAAAGAAATCTTCCCATATATCAATATCTGTTATGCGCTTTAATGATTGGATTAAATGAATGGATTGGCAATTAATGGTAAATGAGATTTTGTTTTGATTGGAAGTCATTTCACGTTTAAATAATATATTTCATCCGCCTTCGCATTTAAAATAATCTCATCACCTTTCTCATGCCATTACTCTCATTTAACTCGTAAAACGCAGGCACGAAGGAGCAAACGTCTATACAAAGCTTTCACAGAACATTATGGGTAAGAAGGAGAAGAGCTCGAATTCTGAAAACAAAGAAATGGCTTCACTATATGCAGACACCGCTTGCAATAAGGATGCCGGTATATCCACTTGGGAAGGAATGTATAATTTGTTGGAGGACGAAAATCCTGTGGTATTAAAAGTTACAGCTACAGCAGGTTCTAGTAATACGTCTGAAGCAACCCTCAAAGAACTGGCTTGTTCATTTTTGCATAGGATAGCGGCAAGGCCGAGGATTCTCCCGTATACGGACATGGTGAAATGGGTGTTGGACAGCACCGATATTTCAGACAGGCAATTTAGAACTCCATCTCAAGAGCTAATTGGGTCATTCACCACGAAAGATGTGAGGCTGATGTATAAGTTGCCGGAACCTCATGCGACTTATAATAAGCAATTTATGGAAGAATTTGCCAGAGAACATGCGAATTTGTCAGAATGCACACAGGAATGGACCAAAAGAGATGAACCATTGAAGAAAAACAAACACGGGTGGACAGTACCAAAAAAGGATGTTTTAGACGCTGTTCACAAGTTCAAATATCCAAGTGGGCAATTTGACACAGTTTCTACCACAAGATAAGGTATGTAAGTTTGCCAAAATTATCCTCTATAGAGCTTTTAGAAGTGACTGAAGAAGCTGTTGGAAGTCAGGAGTTCTCAGGGAAACATAAAGCTCTTCTTGAGAAAAGTCGGGAGTTGAAGAGACTTGAAATAACTGTAAGGAAAAATGAGGAAACATTGACCAAATTCAAGGCACTTAATGCTGAGCAAGAAAAAATATGTGGAGCGTGTTCGGCACAGAGAAAAACTACTGCGAAAGGTCAAATATATAAAAAAGAAACTACTTTGGCTGAAGTATGATATGAGAAAATGGCGAAGCAAAATCGAGATGAAATTGCAAAATTAATAACAGAGCGAAAAGCTCCAATAAAGGAAAATGCACAAAGAGAAGATAGCAGAGGAGGCAGCTACAGTGGCAAACATTCTTACGGATTATGTAAATGATAATTTACACAAAGAAAATTTAATTTCAGAAACTGTTCTAGGATATCTCCCACAAGCACATCAATTGCAAACAGAATGGAGGCAAAAGGCAGAAGAAAGAGCAAAATCAATCCAAGCGCTGACAAGATTAAATTGGGACTCATACTGGACGTACTTGGTGAAGCCACACAGTCAGCACAGTGCGCTTAATTGTATCATCAATGCTACAGAGAAGATTGCGCCTACACTTGCCGACTCTGTCTTTTCAGGACAGTTGAATTCTGAAGTCGGTCAACCACATCTTCTCAAAACTATGCTAGATGCCTACATGTTTAAAGACCAAGTTCATATATAGTTAGTTAATAAGCTTTATTTTCTTAGATTTAGTTTTAATTTTACTGTATTTTAGCCTAGGAAAAGGACAGTCATTAAACCGAATTCTTAATTTTTGTAATAGACTATTTTTAGATTTAGCTAAGTAGTATTTAAACCCTTCTCATGCATTTAGAGAAGGGTCCTGGATCTTAATATTTTTGACTTGGAGATTGCATTTTTGTACTCCATTGTCTTATATATTTTTAAAAATGATCACATCTGGTGATTTTTATGCGAAATTATCTTTGAAGTGTTGCATTTCTGTACCTTGGAATTTGATTTTGCATCAGAGTTACTGGATTAGAGTATCACATTTCATTTGAAAATCTTCAAGATGAATAAGGTATTTCTATCTATTCACTGCTGATTTCTTTTGTCTTATGATATTCGCTTTAAAATTTTCTATCATTTATATATATTTGTCTTCACAACGCTTCTTTTTATATATCATTTCTGAGTATAATTGAAACGTTATCTTTCATAAGTATATATAGATGGTATACAATGATGAATGAAATATGCTAATACAACTCTGTTTAATTTCTTAAACAGAGTTATCTTTATTTGTTTCTGCATATTTCAATTTAAATAATAATACATTTTCATGGCTATTGTTAAATTGGAACAATCTTAAGTTGTATTCACATATAATTACCCGGGTTAGTGTTAGAATTTCTTTATCAGTATTTAGTTTAAATTAGATAGTTTTATTTCAGTTAATTTAGTCCCATATTCACCCATTCAATCCAACCCATTCAGTTATAAGGAAACTGGTCCTTTAAATCCAGTCGGAGCCACCATACCAAACGGAAAAGGAGCTGTCCTAAGGTCCCAACCGGGTGGTTTTCCCCAATGTTTGAAGCAGAGATTTTCTAGGCTTCGACATTTTTGGCGCTAGAAGGAGGGCATGAGATATGAATGGCAAGTAAATCTTTATTCACAAGCCATTATGAGAGCAAAACAACCTCATCAACTTCTTCAATTTCTTCTAAAATACAAAATCCTATAGAAGAAATTGCGAAGAATATTCATACACCCACTACCAAAATCTCAAAACATTCAGACAATCAAAATCCTGAGTCTCCTGAAGTTCAAGATTTAATTCATAAATTGAAAGGATTCTCATTATCTCTAGACGAGTCTGAAATATCTGAAGGTAGTGTAACTTCAAAATTTGTTTCTTCTAAACCTCTTACTAGGCTTCAAAGTGAAAAACTTGGTATTTCTCCGAAAGAATTCCCTTTACCTAGTAGAGTCAAGACAAGAAAAACTCAATCGGAATCAGTAAGTGATATAAGTTCAACATCTAATATTCAAATACTTGTTTCCGAAATCCCATCTCAACAAAGTACAGTTGTTTCCACATCATCTCCTCAATCATCATCAATCTCAACATCATCTATTCCAACAACTTTTATTCAAACACCACTAGTTTCTACTACTCCTCCAATAGTTGTTCCAATAATGGCTAGACCATGGGCTACTCCAGGGGCAGTCAACATGGCTGCACCTTTACATGATTTACCAGACAATCCTGGAAAATGGCTTCCAAAATTTAGCCCAGATCTTAACATTCAAGCTGAAGAACATATCAATAAATTTATGCTGGCTATTAATTTGAATGGAGTCACACATGAAGATGTTGTAGTTAGACTATTCCCTTATACTCTTCAAGGAGTAGCAGGATCATGGTACTTTTCATTACCATCAGGATCCATAACAAGTTGGGCCATTTTTGCAGATCATTTTTTAATCAAATTTGGAGATGACCGATCAATAGCAAATTTACTCAATGACCTCTCAAATTTGAAGATAGAACCCAAGGAACCCATTAAAGAATTCAACGCTAGATTCAACAAACTCTTGAACAAAATCCACACAGATTCACAGCCCAGTGAACAAGTCAGAATTGAATGGTACATAACTTCCTTACCTTCAAACATAGCAATTTTTGTAGACAGAGCTGCAAAACCTACGTTAGCTGAGAATATGAAAGAAGCTATTGCAGTAAAAAAATGAATTATCTCTCTAGAAAAGAAAAATGCTATTGAGGAAAGGAAATCAAAGAAAGTCAGCTTCAAAGATGATTCAAAGAAAAAGGCCAAAGACCCATACGACATGGAAGGTTTACAGAAAGTTCTTAAAACCATGTCAAATGAAATGGTTGAAATTAAAAAACAAGTAGCTGAAACTTATACCAAGAAACCATTCTGAAATTTCAGAAGAAACCAAGTTGAATCTAAACCTCCTAATGCAATTTCTAATGCAGAATCAGAAGAAGAAGAAGAAGAAGAAGATACATCTCTAGTATCAGATGAGGAAGATGAGAATGAAGAAATAGTTGAATTGAATGGAATGTGGGATTTTATTCTCCCTAATTCTGATAGTGAAGAAGCTATGCCTGTAAGTAGTAGGAGTAAATCTATATCAGAACCAGTACAAACAGTTCCTAAAAAGAAAATTACAACTCCAAGTACCAAAGACAAACCCCCTGTAAAGAAAACTTCTCCATTACCTTCTCAAAATTAGCCATCTTCTTCTAATCCTCCCACATCAACAACAAAGACTTTAGTGGTGTCAGATCCTATGGAGTACAACATTGTTGAAGACATGAAAAAGATCAAAGCCAACATTTCCTTACATGAACTCAGAAAACTAAAACACCATCAAAAGTTGCTATTGAAAGAATTAAACGCTACACCAATTGCTCCTTTACCAAGTGGTGTAGTTGCAAAAGCAGCTAGAGGAGCTGGTAAGCCACCAGATAAGGTAGATGCTACTGATACAGTGCTCATTGGAGAAAAGTCAAATTCTCAAACTCCTCCTTTTCTTTTGACTTATGAAATGTACAATAAGAATCTGCATAATTGTTTAATTGATTCTGGAGCTTCCTCTAATATAATGCCTACTTCTGTTTGTGCCAAATTGAATATCAAACCATAGAAATCGGCAGTTCATATTGTTCAATTGGATCGCTCTAAAGTTCAAGTTGTAGGAGAAATCAATTTAGTTACTATCAGATTAGCTTCCGATCCTAGGATTGTCCAAAGAATTGATATTTTGATTGCAGATATTCCTGAATTCTATGGATTAATCTTAAGCAGGGACTGGTCTGCGAAACTTAATGGTTATATCTCAACTGATTATTCACATATGTGGCTTCCCTACAAAGGGAAACCAAATCAAATCAAAATCGAACGAGAAAAACATATGACGCACACTGTCACTGAATTCGAACAACCTAATGAGCATGTGGCATTCAACAACAATATTCTTGGAGGTTATTCTGCTGAATCATTTCTTGGAAACTTCGAAGCACCTCAATCACCTTTTTCTGTAAATACTTTTGTTTCTCAAATAGAAAAATTTTCACAATCTGATTCTTCCAGAATTGTAAATATTTCTGATGTAATTGTAGATAAGCCAATAGATAAGTCTTTGTTTTGGTCGTTATATTTTGATGGATCAAAGTCTAGTGATGGAGCTGGAGCAAGATGCATCTTAATTGATCCTGATGGTGAGAAAACTATGTTGTCATGTAGGTTAGAATTTGAGTGTACTAACAATACCGCAGAATATGAAGCCTTGGTTCAAGGACTTTATAAAGCTATAGGGTTAGATGTTAAATACTTGAAAGTCTTTGGTGATTCCGAAATTGTCATAAAACAAGTTAGGAATACTATTAATTTCCTTTCAAGACATCTTAAACACTATCAAACCCTAGTACAAGATCTCACCACTCATTTTTTAGCATTCAATATTTCTCCTATTCCTAGGAATCAGAATACATCAGCTGACTTGTTAGCTAATGTTGCATCTAAACTCCTACCTGCTGAAGATTGCAGTCCTGATAGGTTTTCTGTAGAATTGATTTTTCGTCCATCTGTCCCAGATAATGTTATAAATTGGAGAGTATTCTATCATGATCAAGATATTCTAAATTTCATGACTTCAGAGAAATCATATGATGAGCAAATTATTGACGAAGATGATCATGATTTACAAATTGCTTCAAAAGGTAATGAAAATCCCATTCCGAAATATGTTGTTAAATTAGAGGATTTATATGACATTAAAGACAGATTCAAGAAAGTCACTAATGCTAAACTTCAAAGTTCCACTTTAAAGTTTGAATTAGTAAATCTTGGTTCTGATTCTAAACCTCAAAACATTAACTTAGGACTCAATTTAACACCAGAGGAAAGGAGCGCTTTCATTAAACTCTTGAACAAATATAAAAACGTTTTTTCTTGGAATCATGATGATTTAAAAACGTATGATACTTCGGTTATTCAACACACAATTCCAATGCTTCCTGATATTAAACCTGTTCAACAGAAGTTGAGAAAGATTCATCCAAATCTCGAAAGTCAAATCAAGTCAGAACTTAATAAACTTTTAAAAGCCAAAATCATTTTTCCGGTCAGGCACTCCAATTGGGTTTCCAATATGGTACCTGTCAGGAAGAAGAATGGTGATATAAGAATCTGTATTGATTTCAGAAATTTAAGCAAGGCATGTTTAAAAGACAATTTCCCATTGCCAACCATGGAACAGATACTTCAAAAGGTAGCTAGTTCTGAACGTATGTCCTTTCTCGATGGATTTTCGAGCTATAATCAAGTTTTAGTTCATCTAGATGACAGATTGAAAACAACTTTCAGAACAAAATGGGGAACTTATGCTTATTAGAAAATGCTTTTTGGTCTAATAAATGCAGGAGAAACTTTCCAAAGAGCCATGGACATAGCATTTAAAGGTCTGATCAATAAATTTGTTGTTGTCTATGTTGATGACATAACAGTATTTTCAAAAAAGAGAACCAATCATCTACATGACCTAAAGCAAATATTTGAAAGATGTAGAAGGTTTGGTATTTCCTTAAATCCAAAGAAATCTTTCTTTGCTTTGGATGAAGGAAAACTCTTGGGATTTGTTGTGTCAAAAGATGGTATATATATTGATCCAGATAGAGTGAAAGAAATTTCTGATATTTCTTTACCTCATAACAAAAAATCCATGCAATCATTTCTTAGACAGATCAATTTTGTTAAAAGATTCATTCCTGATTTTTCTTTAATTGTTTTACCTATGCAAAATATGATCAAGAAGAATTCACTATTCAAATGGGGGCATGAAGAGAAAGAAGCCTTTAAGGCAATTAAACAAGCGATTATTAATGCACCAGCACTGAATACCCCGGATTTTTCTAAAGATTTTACTTTGTATACTCTGGCCAATGAAACATCCTATGCAGCCGTTTTAACACAACTCAACGATCAAGAAATCGAAGCACCAATTTCTTTCTTTAGCACAAATCTGCAAGGAGCTGAGCTTAATTATTCCGATGTTGAAAAACAAGCCTTTGTTGTGTTTAAATCAATTAAACATTTCAGACCTTTTCTCTTGAAAACACATACAAAAATTATTGTCCCATTCTCTGCAGTGAGGCAATTATTAATTCAAAAAGAAGTAGGAGAAAAGAGAGCTAACTGGGTAACAACCTTGCAAGAATATGATATTGATATTAAACTAGCTAAGATTGTTAGAGGACAAGGTTTTTGCAGATTATTGGCAAGAGCTCATAACATACCAGAAAATCAAGATTCAAATCAAGATATTCAAGTAAATCAGATAAGTGTTACATATTCTGAATCTCAGTATGCTGATCTTATCTATTACTTGAAAAATGGGTATGCTCCTTCTAATCTCAGCTATAAGAGTAAACGTGCTTTAAGGTTAAAGGCTATTAAATATGAGATCATTGAAAATGTGTTATTTATAAAAAAATATGATTCAATTTTATTAAGATGTCTTGAAAAGACTGAAGCTGAAAAGGTTTTGCAGGAGTTGCATGATGGACCAACAGGAGGTCATTTTGGAGGTGATACCACAGCTCACAAAATAATTCGTGCTAGTTATTACTGGCCTACCCTTTTTAAAGATACGCATGATTATGTAAGGAAATGCAGAATTTGTCAAACTGCAAGTGGAAGACAAAGGAAACCAACTTTTCCTTTACAACCAGTGACTATTGAGCAACCATTCGAACAATGGGGGCTTGACATTATTGGTGAGATAATACCTCATTCTTCCAAACATCACAAGTAAATCCTTACTACAACTGATTACTTTACAAAATGGGTAGAAGCAATCCCGTTGAAGGTATCCAATTCTGAGGCAATTATTGATTTCATAGATCAATTCATCATAACCAGGTTTGGTGTACCTAACGCTCTAGTCTTTGATAATGCATCTTACTTTTCTGGAAATAATTTAATAGAATTTGCAGTCAAAAGAGGTTTTAAATTAAAATATTCAGCAAATTATTATCCATAAGGTAATGGTTTGGCTGAATCCACTAACAAAAACCTTATCAAAATCATTAAAAGGACCGTTGATCAAAATCAAAAGAATTGGCACAAGTCTTTAATCTTTGCATTATGGGCTGATCGTATCACTGAAAAAGCTTCAATAGGAACTTCACCTTTCAATTTATTTTATGGAAAAGAAGTTGTGATACCATCAAATTTAACTCTTCCATCATTAGCCCTAGTGCAATTTATTGAAGAAAATCCTTCTTCATCCATTCAATTGAGATATGATCAAATCCTTAAACTAGAAGAAGATAGAGATAAAGCAAAAAATATTCATGAAAAACATCAACAGCTTGTAAAATCTTCTTTTGATGCAAGTTCTACTGGCTCAAAAATTTTGTCAATTGGTGATCTTGTTCTGAAATGGGATAAAGCACACGAAGAAAAAGGTAAACATACCAAGTTTCAGAAAATGTGGCTTGGACCATTTCAGATCATTGAGAAGATAGGCTCAAATACATTCATACTCCAAGATCTAACAGGTAAGAGAGAATCTCTTCCTGTAAATGGGCTTATCTTGAAGAAATTCTTTTCATAAGGAGGTAACCCCTTCTTAAACCGTACATATTCCTTTCTGCATAGTTTTTGATTGTTTTTGCAAATAAAGGTTGTTAATGAGTCTCTAATTGACTGTTTACTATTTAAGAAAATTTCTTAGGAAGAATATTATAAATATTTATTTTGTGTAAATAAGAATTTTTAGAGTAATGATCACAGTTTTTGGATAGTTTAAAATAAGATGTTAAACTTTGAAAGATTATTCCAATCATTTGCATGATCTTTTGAAAACTTGAGAAGAATGTAAATCATCATAAGTTTATTAAGCAGAGAAAGGTTATCTATCAAAGTAAAGATTTTTCAAAGTTTTGGAACTCAAAAAACTCTGAAAATTGTCATCCATTAATTCTTAAGGATAAAACTATTTCACCCCATCCATTTAAGTTGTGATTTTTTAGAATGTAATTCTAATAAATTATATGAAAATTTAAGAGATAAGAGGTCTCATTATGAGCCAACTTACCATGTTCATAAGAAGTAATAACATTGACATTACCAATACTGCATACCAAAACAGGGTAATGGCTTATAAATATAAGACAAGGGGTCTCATCACGAGCCAGCTTGTTCAGTTTAATTATAACTAGTGAATGGCATTGTTATTAACTGGCTATCAAACCATAAAGACAAAAACATGAGATAATAAGTCTTATGAATTTATCTTTTAAAAAGTCATAATTTTAGTTGGATGGGACAATGAATGGTTAATGGTTTAAAGGTAACCCTGTCGAGACTATGAACGTTTGCTGGCAGCAGAGGCAATACCTATGGCAATAGAGTATATTATAAAACCAAAACTTGAAGAAATCCACTTACTTCATTATTAACACCAATCAAAGCTTGAGATAACCCAAAAATGTTTTTATTCTTAAGGAATTAGAAAGAAATTGTGAATGATTTTTTATTTCTTTTTCATAGTTACATTTTATTTGAATTATCCTAAGGTAGTTTTCGTTATCTTTAAAAATCTTTACTTACTAAAGATATAGTGTGCATTTTATTTTTTCAGAGATAACTGTTTCTTTCAGTGAATCGCCAATTGTTGTGACCAGCAACAACCCCCCTTTTATTTAATATTAGTAATAATACTAAATAAAAGGGGACCCTTAATTAAAAAATCCAAAAAATCAATTAGGATTTGCTTTCCTTTTCAAATAAAACTTTATATCATAAACTTAAAGAAATCCCTTAGAAAGAACATTAAGAAACACTTAAGTTTATGATAGATTGCAATAAAATTGTTCTTTAAACAAAATAGCGCATCCATCGCAAAATGGTATATATCTTTTATGAAACTGAAAATGCGATTTTGCGATTTTGCGATAATGTGATCCCGAAATGCCTATACAATAAACATATTGGTCACAGATCGCATAGCGCAGAAAACAGAAATGTTAAACGAATACCTTTTGCGCTATTTACAATTTTGCGCTTTTGCGAGATTTGCGATATGCGCTTTTGCGCTATTGCTCAATTTGCACTTTTGCGCTATTTTACATAACTGCGATGGTTTAATTTTGCAATATTGTGATATTGCGATATTGCGTAGCAAATCGCAGATCACAATGTCGCAGATTCATGTAAGCGCGTTGTTCAAAGGCAATCTTCCCATATATCAATATCTGTTATGCACTTTAATGATTGGATTAAATGATTGGATTGGCAATTAATGGTAAATGAGATTTTGTTTTGATTGAAAGTCATTTCACGTTAAAATAATATATTTCATCCGCCTTTGCATTTAAAATGGTCTCATCACCTTTCTCATGCCATTACTCTCATTTAACTCGTAAAATGCAGGCACGAAGGAGCAAACGTCTATACAAAGCTTTCACAGAACATTATGGGTAAGAAGGAGAAGAGCTCGAATTCTGAAAATAGAGAAATGGCTTCACTATATGCAGACACTACTTGCAATAAGGATGCTAGTATATTCACTTGGGAAGGAATGTATAATTTGCTGGAGGAAGAAAATCCTGTGGTATTAAAAGTTACGGCTACAGCAGGTTCTAGTAATACGTCTGAAGCAACCCTCAAAGAACTGGCTTGTTCATTTCTGCATAGGATAGCGGCAAGGCCGAGGATTCTCCCGTATACGGACATGGTGAAATGGATGCTGGACAACACCGATATTTCAGACAGGCAATTTAGAACTCCATCTCAGGAGCTAATCGGGTCATTCACCATGGAAGACGTGAGGCTGATGAATAAGTCGTCGGAACCTCATGCGCCTTATAATAAGCAATTTATGGAAGAATTTGCCGGAGAACATGTGAATTTGTCAGAATGCACACAATAATGGATCAAAAGAGATGAACCATTGAAGAAAAACAAACACAGGTGGACAGTACCAAAAAAGGATGTTTTAGACGCCGTTCACAAGTTCAAATATCCAAGTGGGCAATTTGACACAATTTATACCACAAGATAAGGTATGTAAGTTTGCCAAAAATATCCTCTATAGAGCTTTTAGAAGTTACTGAAGAAGCTGTTGGAGGTCAGGAGTTCTCAGGGAAACATAAAGCTCTTCTTGAGAAAAGTCGAGAGTTGAAGAGACTTGAAATAACTGTAAGGAAAAATGAGGAAACATTGACCAAATTCAAGGCACTTAATGTTGAGCAAGAAAAAATATGTGGAGCATGTTCGGTACAGAGAAAAACTACTGCGAAAGGTCAAATCTATAAAAAAGAAACCACTTTGGCTGAAGTATGATATGAGAAAATGGTGAAGCAAAATCGAGATGAAATTGCAAAATTAATAACAGAGCGAAAAGCTCCAATAAAGGGATGCACAAATCAGAAGGGCAGAAAAGGCAGCAGATGAGGCGGCTACAGCGGCAAACACTCTTACGAATTGTGTAAATGATAATTTACACAAAGAAAATTTAATTTCAGAAACTGTTCCAGGATATCTCCCACAGGCACATCAACTGCAAACAGAATGGAGGCAAAAGGTAGAAGAAAGAGCAAAATCTATCCAAGGGCTAACAAGATTGAATTGGGACTCATACTGGATGTACCTGGTGAAGCCACACAGTCAGCACAGTGCGCTCAATTGTATCATCAATGCTACAGAGAAGATTGCTCCTACGCTTGCCGACTCTGTCTTTTCAGGACAGTTAAATTCTGAAGTCGGTCAACCGCATGCTCTCAAAACTATGCTAGATGCCTGCAAGTTTAAAGATCAAATTCATAGATAGATAGATTTAGTTTTAATTTCACTGTATTTTAGCCTAGGAAAAGGACGGTCATTGAACCGAATCCTTTATTTTTGTAATAAACTATTTTTAGATTTATCTAAGTAGTATTTAAACCCTTCTCAGGCATTTAGAGAAGGGTCGTGGATTTTAATATTTTGACTTAGAGATTACATTTCTGTACTCCACTGACTTATATATTTTTTAAAAGGATCACATCTCGTGATTTTATGTGGAATTATCTTTAAAGTGTTGCATTTCTGTACCTTAGATTTGATTTTGCATCAGAATTACTGTATTAGAGTATCGGATTTCATTTGAAAGATTTCAAGATGAATAAGTAATATTTTCAATCTCATTCCACTGCTGATTTTGAACTTATGATATTCATTAAAAATTTCATTATTTATTTATATAGCATTGTCTCATTAACGCTTCTTTTTATATATCATTTCTGAGTATAATTGAAACGTTATCTTTCGTAAGTATATATAGATGGTATACAATGATGAATGCAATATGCTAATACAACTCTGTTTAATTTCTTAAACAGAGTTATCTTTATTTGTTTCTGCACATTTCAATTTAAATAATAATACATTTTCATGGTTATTGTTAAATTGAAACAATCTTAAGATGTATTCACATATAATTACCCGGGTTAGTGTTAGAATTTCTTTATCAGTATTTAGTTTAAATTAGATAATTTTATTTCAGTTAATTTAGTCCCATTTTCACCCATTCAAACCAACCCATTTAGTTATAAGGAAACTGGTCCTTTAAATCCAGTCGGAGCCACCATACCAAATGGAAAAGGAGCTGTCCTAAGGTCCCGACCGGGTGGTTTTCCCCAATGTTTGAAGCAGAGATTTTCTAGGCTTCAACAGGCTCCTAATGACGAAAAGGTATTATAGGAAACACATGATGAGAAAAAAATAAATTTTAATTAGGATTACATAGACTCTATCGTTCACTTTAAGACCCACCATATTCCAAATATCGATATGAGGAAGTTTGATGGCAAGGATCTCATAACATGGATACTATAGATGGGGCAATATTTTGATCTCCATAATGTGAAAAACACACAAAAAATACGCATTGCAACTTTATATTTAGAACCCAATACATTTGTATGGTATCAATGGCTTTTATCTCGTAAAAAAATTGTCACTTGGTCAATTTTTACGGAGGAAGTGATAGCAGATTATGAGGATACAAAGAGCAACACCTTATTTAGGCAATTGATAAATCTCAAAAAAAAGGGTTCAATGGTGAAGCACATTGAGGACTTCCAAAAATTGAATATAAGGGTAAATTCTATTCCAGAGGAGCACATGATTGATGTCTTCATAGGGACTTTAAAGGATAACATCCAACATGAGGTTCGTCATTGGGAACCTGATTCATTGGAGAAAGCATCTAGATTGGAAAGAAAAATTATGGCGATAAGGAAGCCTACCACTCACAACTATAAAGATGGAATTATTGCTACTCCTTGACTTCCACAACCTACAAGGTTGACACGATAACAATTGGAAGAAAAAATAGCAAAAGGGATTTTCTACAGTTGTGATAGAAAATACATTAAAGGTCATAAGTGTGCTGAGAAGAAATTATTTTACATATATTGTGAAGAGGGGGAGGAAATGGAACAAGAAAATTGAAAAGAAGAGGATATACACCAAAAACTGACCCTAGAGAAAGAACAAATGAATCCGACCATATCTTGTAATTCATTGGCATGAACTACCACTCCTCAAACTCTCAAGATAGAAGGACATATAGAGAAGAAAAATGTAATAGTGTTGATTGATTCGGGTAGTGACCATAATTTTTTTCATTGTAAGGTAGCCAAGGAATTGAATTGCTTTTAATACCCAGCACCAGAGTGTTAAGTGATGGTTTCAAATGGAGGAACTATAAATTTCTCTAGAAAGTGCCATAATATCAAGCTAACCATGGGGGAATATGTATTTAATAGTCCAATTCTCTCCATTCCAATGGGTTGTGATGATGTTGTACTAGGATTCCAATGATTACAATATTTGAGAATGATATATTTTAATTTTCAAGAACTTTTCTTGAATTTTTTTTGGGAAGGAGAGGAAGTTGAATTACGGGGTATAGCATGGAAGCCAGGAAATATATTCAGTTCTAATGTCATGCCAAATCTTTTGAAGAAATAACAACGAGGCGTAGTTGCACAATTATGCTCACTGGAGGTTCAAACATCAAAATCATCTATTTCTCTAGATCTCCAAAAATACTGGGACAATCACTCCAAGGTGTTTGAGACTCCCAAAGGACTCCCACCTACTCATGATCATGATCATGGAATTCATTTGATTCCAGGAAGTGTTCCTCCAAACATCAGGCCTTATAGACATCATTATTCCCAAAAGAGTGAGATTGAATGTATGGTTCTAGAAATGCTAGAGGCTAGTATAATTCTAGATAGTCAAAGTTCTTTCTCTACTCCAGTAGTATTGTGCACAAGAAGGATGGATCATGGTGTATTTGTCTAGATTATATGGAACTAAAAAAGATCACTATTAAAGATAAATTTCCCATCTTTGTCATTGATGAATTATTGGATGAATTACATGGAGAAATTTACTTCACCAAGATGGATCTTCGTTCTATATCTCATCAAATTAGAATGAAGACTGAAGATATTCGAAAATAGCATTCATAACTCATGAGGGTTATTATGAATTTTTGGTCATGCCTTTTGGCCTTACTAATGCACCTTCCACATTTCAAGGTTTGATTATATACTAATATACAACAAGTTTTGAAGGATCCTGTTCAACATGTTGACAGGGCGCTCAAAGTATTGGAGGAGAAATAATTATATGCAAAAACCTCCAAATATTTATTTGGAGTATAGGATGTGGAATATTCGGGTCATATTGTATCTCATGAGGGTGTTAAGGTAGACCCTAACAAAATTAAATCCATTAAGGAATGTAAAATCCCCAAAACTATAAAGCATATTCGAAGATTTCTGGGGTTAACAAGGTATTATCACAAGTTTGTTAATAATTATGGGAGAATATCGCCACCTCTAACATCATTACTGAAGAAAGATGCATTCTCTTGGACTCCAGAAGCAACTAAGGCCTTTGAACATCTTAAAGAGGCAATGTGCCAAGCACTAGTCTTAGCTACACTAGACTTCACAAAAACCTTTATTGTGGAACTTGATGCTTCAGGAATTTGAATTGGTGATGTTTTAATGCAAGAAGGAAGACCCATTTCTTTTGAAAGTCATATAATCAAAGGAAATTATTTATAGAAACCTATTTATGAGAAGGAAATGTTGGCAATACTACATGCACTAAAGCAATGGTGACCTTACCTAATGGGAAGACACTTCAAGGTAAAACAAATCATGATAGTCTTAAATAGTTTTTGGAACAAATATTATCATCAGAAGAGCAACAAAAATTGGTCACAAATATGTTGGGTTATGACTTTGAAATCATCTACAAAAAAGGGAAGAAAATTTTTGTTGCAGATGGACTCTCAAGGAAGGATGAGGATGTAGAAGAATTACTTTGTGCCATTTTTATTATCCAACCTAAGTGGATAACCGAAGAAAGGTATGGACACTCATTCAAGAATGATGAAGAGGTGTGGAAACTCATTCAAAAGTTGCAACAAGATCCCATTACATCTAAAACATTTAGCTGGAAAAATGATTCATTATGGTACAAAGAACACTTATATATTTGTAATAATTCCAAACTCAAGGAAAATATTCTTTTGGAATTACACATCTCTCCGTTAGGAGGGAACTCATGATTTTTAAAAAATTACCATAGTGTCAAGAAGGAATTTTTTTGGATGGCCTTAAATCTGATATTCAAAATTTTGTGGCGGAATGTTTTGGTTTTCCAACAAAAAAAAGTTGAGATAATTAAGACCTTAGTTCTATTACAACTTTTATCCATTCCAATTCAACGTTGGGAGGAGGTTTCAATGGATTTTATTAGAGGTTTACGCAAGTCCGAAGGAAATACTGTCATCATGGTGGTAGTTGATAGACTTACCAAGTATGCACACTTTTGTGAATTATATCATCCATTTAAAGCCACTACAGTTGTTACTGCATTTATGGAAACAATTGAAAAGCTACATGGAAACCAAAATATTATTGTAAGAGACAAAGATCCCATTTTTACAGGAAAATTTTGGACGGAATTATTTTCTTGTCTCGGTAGTCAATTAGCTCATAGCTCATCATATCATCCTCAATCTGATGGGAAAAATGAGATAGTAAAAAAATGTTTGGAAGGATATCTTCGTTGCTTTGTATCTAATAAACAGACATAATGGGTCAAGTGGTTACCTCTCACTGAATGGTGATATAACACTACCTTCCATACTGCAGGAAAAATGACCCCATTTATGGCACTTTATGGATATCATCCACGGCCCATCACATCATATTTAAGAGAAAATTATAAGGTTGAAGCAGAAGAAGATCACATTGAGCATTAACGACAAGTTCTCCAACTCTTAAAGGATAACCTCTCTTTAGCGCAAAACCGAATGAAACAACAAGAAGATCAACATCGCATCGAAAGAAGTTTTCATGTAGGCGACTGGGTATTTTTATGGCTACAACCGTAGAAACAAATGTCCCTCAAGCAATATAAGAAGGATAATAAGTTATCACCAAAGTATTACTATCCTTACAAGGTGTTGCAAAATATTGGTACTATGGCATACAAATTGGAGCTTCCTGCATCTTCCTGAGTGCACCCAGTTTTCCATGTTTCATGCTTAAATAAAGTTATAGGTGACAAGATGCCAATTCAAAAAATATGCTAGAACTTGGAAATGAAGGAAAAATCATATTGGAACCTGAAGAAGTCACGGAAACAAGAACTCGGTAGCTACAAAATTGATCCATTTCAGAATATCTCATCAAGTGGAAGAAATTACTCGTTGAAGATTCGACATGGAGGGATGAGAATTTTATACATAAGCATCCATAACTACTCAAGGTTTGAGGAAAACACTTTTTTTAAGGATAGGGGATTCTATTTCCATATAATACTAGTGTATCCCCTTATTGTTATTGTTACTGTAGCCCCATGTTACACAGTATTTTGTCCCTGTTCCTGCAATCCCCACCCCGAACATTGGAGGACCATTTCAGTGACCCCTATGTATTTTCATACATGGCCACAAATTTCATTACATCCCTTGGCGTGTCAAGATCATAATCTCTCTTGATCATTCCTCAAGAAGACCTTCAAAAACATATGATTTTGGGTTAGCGCTAGTAGGCAGTTATGACCTCGGGCCCATGAAGAAATTAACACTGGGCCCCATGCCCTTTAGCGCTCTATCTTAGAAGCGCACCCATGTCAAGCTTCTTTTGGAAAATTTTTTAAAATAGAAATGAAGCTTCTATGCTTAACAGCTTGGTGAGCGGAGTCATCATGGTTTTTGTGACTGAATCAAGTTGAGTTTCTCCCTTTTGCGTATTAGTTACTACAATTGTGCAACTCCCTAAAGGGATAGACCTTTCCTCCAACTTATGTGGAATCCCAAACCACCTCCTCCTCTCCTATAAATTCTTCCTCCTCACATCGATTCAGCTAGCTGAACAGTCATTAATATAGATGGTGTGTTGAGGAAAGCAAAGAAGAATCCATTGTTGAGATAGATTTCAAGCCCATTTCCTCATCGAGTCTAATACTGAACGAATGCTTGAGACACGACTAACTGAACCCATCGAAGGAGATCTACAACGTCAAGGCATAAGGTTGTAAACTTATTTTTCATATATCAATAATACATGACTGGTTTTTGGTTCCAACTTTGTTTCCATTTATATGCAAAGTGTTTAGCTCTCCCTGACTAGCTGAATAAATGTAGATGAATGTATATTATTGTATGTTGTCATTGTTTGTTTGATCTTTGTGTAGACACATGAACATCATCACCAACATGGAGCGCAAGGCGTGAAGACAAAGATCAAAGGACCATTTCTATGTGCCACGATAAAAGCATTGGACCAAGGTAGGATATCTGTTCTAGTCCATATTTCATTTATAAGTTAGGAATTTAGGAGTCCAGCGTGTTCCCTTGTTGCTAGACTCACCCCAGGGCTAGAGGGGTCACCTCTGTCCGCAGAGGGGATTTGCCTGCTCAACACCCCCTTATTGATATTATTGTGCCCATGTAGCCCCCATATTGTTATCATTGTGCCCCATAGAAGCTCACTATTGTTATTATTGTGCCTTTACATTATTATTTTTATGTTGGCTAGGATTATATTGTGACCCCTTGGCCCCCTATATATAGAAAGGAGGTTTTGTAATTTGTATCATCCAAGAATTGTTCATTTATGTAATGTAAATGAGGTTTCCCCCTCGAAGAGGCTGATTTATAAGTCCTTGATATATATTTTATTCTATTTTGTGTTCTGGTTTCTTAACACTCATCATTCATAATATGCGGAAAAAGATTAAACCATTCCATAATAGGTTGAGATGTCTATTTTGGAGGTTGAGGAATCCTCGTATATTTTTTTTCTTGTTGTTCTACTCAAGGACTATAAGAATAAATCATATTCTTGAATATCTTAGTAACATCCTTATAATACTGCTTCTACCAAATAGGGTCACATGGATTCTTCAGTGATGCAACTTTTATAATAGCAGGTTGCTCATGCACCTCCCTACCAGCTCCAGTGTTCTTACCTCCTCTGGTGATAATGTTAATATTGGGTTATGGAACTGATTACATTTTTCTTGGTTCTACATTAATTATATTAGAACCCTTTTATCTGTTGCACTCTTCCCAACGAGTGATTAATTCTACAATATCTTCAGTGGCATGATTATTCACTCAGAAATGAGAACACCAGGGCCTCCTTAGTAATGGAAAACCACGAGTGACATGGAATTATTGATAAAAATTGTAGCACCAAATTGGATCTCTACCTCTATTTCTTCCCCACTTGAATCCACCTACTTTCATTGCTACAACACCCTCCAAATTTTTCCTACATCCAAATTTTGGAGCCCCCTTATGGTCATGCCATCTTTAATTTCAATCGATTAAGTTTGTGTTTAGTCATGTTTTTCAAGTGTTCTAGTCTTCCTTGAAGGATTCTAAGTGTCGAACTACTTGCTTTCACATGCCCAACAATTTATGTACTCATAAACACACTTATTTTAGGAAAGGTCACCAGTCAATATGTACCCTTGTAAACCAAGCATTACACAGTTCTTTATTACATTAGATGCACAGTGCCTAATGAAAGTGGTTGCAGAATATATGCAAATAGTGACTGTGCAATCCTTGATGACACTGCTTGTACAGTTCCTAGAGACGGAGACTATGGAATCCTTAAGGAAAATGGAAGTGTTAGGGCATCCTCTGCAAATAGTGATTGTGAACTCTATGTTGACAGTGAGAGTGTACTTCTTCAAGTCATTTAATTCACCCTTAGCTCATAGTTTCCCAACATTCACTAAGTGTCTCACCCATGTTAATCCTAACTGCATGTTTTCTCTCCCTATATAGAGAGAGTCTAGTCTGAAACTCATCTTTATGCTCATCTTTCACCTTTGAGATTTGTTCATTATTGGAGTATAAGGATCATTCTCTCACTCATGGTTTTAAATGCCTCATCTTCTCGATGAATTTCTCATCTGTCATTTTTTTCTTTCGCAAGTGTTTTCTTTATTTTTCTCTTACGTTCGTCATTTTTTCTTGCTCTATATTTTTCAAGTGTCACTTTCACCTTCTTTTATTCTTACATGTGTTTATTGTGTTTTAATTCACCCTTTCATGTATCACTTTAACTTGTTTTCACCCATCTTAAAAATCACCATGGAACACCTTCTAGAGGCAACTCCAACACACTCTCATGCACTAGTTAATTATATTTATCATTAGAATATGTGTTAGACACTTTACCATGGCATAGGGCACCTTTTGATTGTAGTCGACACTTGTGTCACCAGATATATTTTAAGTGTCTCAATCTTACATTTTAACTATTGCACTTAGAAATAAGTGTCACTTTTCTATTGTTTGAAGGTATGAATTTTTATTTTTAGTAATGTGCATATGTTTACTTTGTATACATGTGTGATCCTTTTTTGGGACTTTTTTGGATGTCTTTCTCTCTCTTTTTCCACTAATCCCACACTTAGAAATTTTGGAGCTCTATTTTGTCCTCCCACCTTGCACAAGTTTTAAACACATAGAGCATCCATTAAATGATGAGATTTACACACTCTTAAGTCTTAGTGAGAAATATTACCTCCTAGACTTGCACATTGAGTCTTTCTTGAGGACAATTCCCCTTATTGTGAATTGAGCACATCAAGAGCATAGCCATTGAACTCTTGTTGCTTATCTCTATATTCAACACAATTATCTAATCATATCTACCTCCAGTTAAAAATTTCATAATCCTATTGATCAGTAGGAACATCTCTTCACCCTTGGAGTGATCAACTACACAATCCTAGAGTCTCCTCCTCAACCAATGCACATTACACAGTCATAATGCATAGGCTTGTCACTCTTGTCTACTGCAATTCTCAACCGCGCAATGCCTTTATCAAATATTCCCTACACTATAAAATTCACATTTCTTGTGGATAGTGGGGTCATCCCTTAGTCCCTACATTAATCAATTGCACAATCCGCAACTTCCCTTCCTTGAGATTTGTGCACTGCGCATTCTTAGTGAGAAAGTATGTCAATATTATCCTTTTCACTTTCCCGATGCACAATTTCTTGTTGAAACCTCCATTTATTTTGCATTGTGAAATCCTAGTGGAAAATAGGGTCATTACTTGGTTCCATGTAGTGGAAACCTATGCAATTCCTAGTCCCCTCCTCTCAGTCCTTGTGTAATATCCTATGATATTCAAAACCTTGTATGAATATGATAGAACAGGTGATTTTAGGGCTGATATTGTCTAGTCATGATTGAACTTCATCTGCAGGTGCTATCATCTTATCATGAAAAAATGATGCTCAAGGAGGTTAGAAAGGAGAGGTTACAAGAAAGACACTCGTGGAGACAAGACATAAATATGTTATCGTGTAGGAGTAAAGGAATTCTAGACCAAGATGGAGAGATGGAAACACATGTTGAATTAGAAGATTCCAACACTCATCCAAACCCTTTGGATGGTGAAGATGAATTACAATCTAGACCTATCATAAAGGATTAAAGACATAGTATAAAAGAGGATAACATGACATTGATACACTACATTGAAGTCTTATGCCACTATCACCAAGTCATGGCATCTCAAAGTGTCACAGTCAAAGTAATAAGTTGTCAATTTATTTTCCCATGTTTTATGGAATGCAATATTGTATTTTAAAAGAAAAATGGAAAAATGTAAAATGTGTGGAATACCAAGGGTCACTATTACAGGAAAAACTACCCTAAGGTCTAGGTTGAGGGACCTAACAGAGCATAAGGCATACAACAAGAAGAAGCAATCAAACTAAAGGTCCTAATTCTTAAACTAGTAAACTAGGGAGATATGACCTTACCCGTATGTCCTACATTTGAGGTCGTTCCTGCAGGGTGTAAACCCTCTGCTTCTCCACATGCTTCAAGAATTGCAACTCACTCAAGAAAAACAACATAGACTAGTTGTACGACATATATATCCTAAATTCTAGTATGTTAGATCATAGAAACTCATAAATTATAACATGATATAAAAAATATAAGATCATTAACATGTATAAGAGACATATAATATCATGACATCAGGAACGATACAAAGCTTCTTTATTGATGTATGTAAAATAATGTGGAGATATCACTTGAAATAAGCCACGGATCCAAGAGAAACCATCCTCTAGATCCGTCCAGTCCAAGCCTCAACAATCTTCTTCCATAAAAGGTGCACACGAATGTCACATAAAGGAGGCGAACATCTCAAAGAAGGAAACAAGGGTTTCCTGAACCTGGGAAGTGCAGGAGCACAAGGATAATAAAACTTGATCTTGGCTATAATAGGCTATAGTATCAATTCTTTTCTCTCTCCTCCCTTAGGCCTTCCCAATGAGGTGTATTATGCTTCCTCAAGACAGTTTGGCCATGGGTTGGTGTACGTGGGCTTCATGTAATACCCGTAAACCCCAACCAATTAATAGGGAGTTTATATATTTTTCAGTATTTAAATTGTATACGTGGGTCGGATATGAGTGGACCCGCGTCTGCACGCGTGTAGGACAGGGCAGAGTCACGTATGGAATTAAAATAATGTTTTTTAATAAAATGACCAAGTCTGAATGGGAAGGGTTGCCCAAGGCCAATACATAGATCATCAAGTATATAAAGGTGATAAATTATGCTATAACATATGCCCCCTAGTGTATGAGGTCAGAAGGGGTACATGATCGCCGAAATGTATTATGTGCAAAAAAAATAATCTTGTGAGGACTTGAGAGGACTTTAGCAGATTTCAGCCTGCCAAAAACCGGTGAAATAAATAAAAAAGTAAGCTCATGTCTGAGGCGGGCATACCCATGCTCAGTGAAAGTAAAGCATGTTTGCATAACAAGTATGGAGTGGATCCAATATGTATACAAGTATAGTAGAAACTCTAAAGTACATATTGAATCATATGATCACTGCCCAAAAGTGTATATCAAATTCATGTCAAAGTATCACATGTAGAAGACTGATCATTGATACTACAAATATATCTGATCACTAAAGTCACAAATGAATCTCCAAGTACCAAATCATAAGTGGTGGAAAAAGTGGTACTACATGCAACTTGAGTTCCAACATATAGAATGTTGCTCGATGAACTGCAACATATCAGGGTGGATTGTATTGTTAGGGTCCCATGATTTAGCTGATTGGCAAGCCAAGTGACAGGGTAACATAAACCAATCTTTGGAGCCCAAGGACCAAGCCTTCCTGGACTCAGAGAGGGCTCTCTCTATTTGTGTAAGGGATATCTATGTGTTTTGCTTCTTGTGTTTCTGATTTTAGGCTAGTTATGAAGTAGGTTTTTGGTTTTGATTTTAGGTTTGTGAGGGAGGAACTAATCAAAGATTAAGATAGATAAAAATATTGTCATATAAACTGGGCTATGGGGTCGAAAAACTCAAGAAAGCTTCAGATGGTGATACAAGGTATGTTGAAGGGTCAATTTGATCAAGGTAAAATGGATCTTTGGGTAAAATGGAGTGGGATGGACACTAATTTTGTGAAGAACAAATGATTTCAAACATAAATAGTTCAATAGCTGATATAAACATGGTAGGACTAACCATTAATCATGAGAAATGTAACTATAAACTGATAAATGCATAGAAATAAACATTCAAGCAATACATAGAGATATATGACTCTCTAACTTTAGTAAATTGCTATCAGACTTTGGGGAAAGAAAATTAAGACAAACAAACAAATCAAATCACTATGAGGAAATGCCTAGACATAGTATTTCAAGCTATCGGGCACTTTGAAGTAAGACTGCATAGTTTTAGGCAAAGGGCAAGATCAGTACAAGACCTCCTTGGTTCAACAAATGACAATAAAACAATCAAAAAAAGGTTTAAGAGGTGGAGCTATGAATAGCCATGAGTAAGCAGGGCATACCGCAAATCATAATTAGTTTGCATAAAACCATAAATGAAACAAGCAAACAATTTCTTCAGTTATCAAAGAGCAATCAAGGATTCTTTGATGTGACTAAGAAGGAAGAAAACATAGAAGCTATAAAGAAACAGGAAATCTGAGGTGCCTCTAAGGGCATGTCTCAAATCTATTCTCTATTGTCTTATAACAAGCAAGAGCATGAAATATGAATGAAAACTAAGAAGCATAACAGAGAGGGACACTACCATTTTACCAAGTCAAGGAATCCAACAGCAGTCCTCTTTCATCATCCAAAACATTCAAGAAACTATCCAATGCATGGGACAAGTGTTTCTTCCAAGCTTGTATAACCATATATTGCTCTATTCATCAAGTTCAACGTTTTTTACAATGAAAAATCTTGGAATATATAGGCCAAGATGAAGGAGAACCTCCTAGTGCAACTAGCAAGCTCATTGGCCCATAAAAAATATCTGATTTTGTCCTTGAGGCTTTGCAAAGCCCAAGGAACAAAATATCTATGAAAATATCCTAAAAATGCTAAAAAAGGAAAATATATTGACTTTTCCAAGCTAACAATGGCCAAAAAATGCTAAACGCACATTAGGAAAAGCCACTTTGGAAAGCTGCATTTTTCACAGAAATACTTAAGAAATATATCAGCAGAAAAACCCTTGTCTTGTGGACAACTTTTGGAGGCCTTCCCAATGTTAAAATGAGGCCCGTGATGGCTCGTTGGAAAGATCTAGATGTCTAGTTTCTGAAAATTAATTTTTTCTCCAAACTGATCAATGGAAGTCTGTCAAAAACTGATCTGTGTGGAAAAACCTAGAAAATAGACTTTTCTGATATGCGGGGTAGAGTGTTGAAAAAGTGACTGTTTTTCGCCATTTTGGGGGACCAAATTATCTTCAATTGATCTGAAAATCACTGAGTAGATACCCCTGAAATTATGGCATCTAATGATACCATTTTCATCCTTTGATGATGTCTCAAACAGAAATGGCAATGCCCATGATTTTTAGCAAAAAGCCCAAAAATGTCAAAAAACCAAAACTTGTTGAATTTTGCCCAATTTTGGTGAGCATGACCCTCAAGGGTTTTCAAAAACATGTTGAGAAGATGAGACCAAAATTTCAAGCCTTGATATGTCTTTCTTCATTTTTGGTGTCGGGTGCCTCTTTTGAGCCTTCTTAAGCCTTTCTTGTGTGGCCTTCAATTTCCATCGGGTGAACTGATTAAGCTTCTTATAGTGCCCGGTCATTCTTCTTTGAAGGTCCAAATCTCTATTGGCCTTTTCCAACTTCTTATCCAAGTGGTCATTCACCCTTTCAAGCCATTCTTCTCTATTGTTTTCTATCTCTTGGGTGAATAAGTAGTGAGAGGAAAAGATTGGAAAAGGGCAGCCTCTTCCTCTTTTTGTTTCTCTAAGGTTCTTCTGAGTCCGATGGTCCTTGGCCTCTTTCTTCTTGGCTGATCTTCATCTTCGCTATCATTGAACTCGCCCACGAGTTCTTCCAACTTAATTTGCGCCTTGGAGGCCTCCTTTTGATATTTGATAGCCCGTGTCTCATATACCGCCATGTGGACACTCATCTGCTTATTTTGTGTTTGCAGAAAGTGAATGAGGTTTTTAGACGTCTCTAGATCCACTTTTAGATCATGAATTTGATCTTCTCTATTTATCAAGAGAGACTCTAGGATTCTGGCCTCATTGTTGCTATCATCACTATTTATCTGAATTATGTCAAATTCCTTCTCTTTCTCATGGTTGTTTTCTTCCTTATCCTTTCCCTTGCTTTGGGTGGCCTTCTTAGTCTTCCTCCTCTTTGATAATTCCACAATGGATTTCTTGGGAAATTTCCTTTTGCTTCGGAGGGCCCTAGTGACATTTGGAGTTACAGTTTGAGGCACTGTCTTTCTTGATGTTCGGGGCTTTGTCACCTTTGGAGAAGAAAACATGGCCCCTTGCATAGGATAGGCATCTATCACATGCTCTATTTGCTCTTTGCCCTTGCTACTCTCCTCATCATGTTTGCTACTATGAGGGCTACCAATATCCTCATCAAATTGTTCCATTTCTTCATCATTTCCCTCTTCATTGTTTTTCTCTTTTTCATGGCGCTTTTCTTCATCATTGTGCTGCCTTTCATCACTGTGTTCTTCTTCATCAATGTGTTGCCTTCCCTCACTATTTTTTTCTTCACTTTTCTCCCTTTCCTCACTCTCCTCTTCTTCCTCATTATGCTGCTCTTCTTCATTGTGTTCTTCTTCCTCATTATGCTGCTCTTCTTCACTGTGTTCTTCTTCCTCATTATGATGCTCTTCTTCACCAATCATGGGAAATTTTCACTTCTTAGGAATGGGCTTACTAGAAGAAGGAGAAATATGCTGAGTGGAAGATGAAGGAGATGCATGGGATGAAGACACAATAGCGAAATTGAGATGTGCAATGAAAGTGTCCCAAGAGATTCCCTTCTTCTCAAGTTGATGAAGAATGACAATCTTGATGAGGGAATGATGGAAAAGGCAAGCTGGCTACTGAGATGGAGGTCTCTTTTGAACAGTGAAGGCCATCTTTTCAATACTTCTATGGAGGAAAAAGGGGAGGTTTAACAATTGGGTCCTCGTTAAGTGCATGAGCAACCGAACATGGTAAGCATAGACCCGGGAAAACCTTCCCTCGCATGTGAAATATTTCATGATTATCTTCATGAGGGGAGCACAGCTAGTCAAAAGATATGAAAAAGGAAAGACGGATGGGCATGCATCCCGATGCTCTGGCTTAAAAAAGGGTTTGTACTGTTCTGAGTCAAGGTAGCTATGTTTAAACCATTTTTCTCCGACATACGGGATTTTGGTAGCTCTGGAAATGGATCTAGGAGAAAACTTGAAATCTAAGCCTGCCAGCAGAAAATATTTCCCTTGCAATCTCAAAGCACATATACATGTTAAGGGGAGATAGCTTTTCACCTCCTGAACCCTTTGACAAAAATCTAGACATCCAACTTCATGAAAGTTAAATAGAAATGAAGGATGGGCATTTACTTCCTCAGTTGAAAAAGGTTCATACATCCTGTGAGGGCCACTTTTGTTGTCTTGCCTGGGAGGCATTTTGTTTTGGATACTCTTTGCTGGTTGACCAAGACAATGGCTGATTCAAATGGTTTCTAAAATAGTCTCCCAACACCACACCTTGTCCTCTCTGTAAGTCTCTGTTCTTCTTTGATGTTATTAGACAAGTGTTTGTCAAAAGAGAAACAAAACACTTTGATCATTGTGTTTGAGCAAAGATCTTAAAAAAGATATGTTTTGGGGTCCTTTGTTGAAAAAGGATCTCTTTTTTTTTGGCACAAAAGATCCTACCCTCAAGCACTGCTCTTTTGGTGTTTACTTCCCTTTGCAAAGTAAACAAAACACCTTTCAACTGACTTGAAGACCTTCACAATAGACTCTGTTTTTGGGCTCTAGGGCTGCACAAACTTTCACTATCTCATAGCACAGAAATGACCTCTTTAAATTGACCAAGCCTTCAACCCCTTCTAACTAATGTTTCACTCTAAGTTTTTAACAAACACAAGCCTTTTCAAAACACTGTTAATATACCTTTCCAGCAAACTCGATACCTCTACAAATCTGTTTATCTGTCTAGCAACTGTGGGCTATCACTGTTTTTTAAAGGCAGTTAAGGCTCTTTAAGACTGATAAAAACACCCTCCCCTATCACTGTATTAATTCTTGACATCCACAGCAACAAAACTCTTTGATTTTGACCAAAGGCTCTAACTTCTAATCACTATTTCTCTCTTGTGCCTTTTAGATGATAAGATGCCCTTGAAACCACTGTTAAAACACCTTCTAGATTGATTTGAGACCCCCAAATGCAATAATGCCTTCTTTAGTTTTGACAAAAACTCTATCTCTTTACCACTGTCTATCTCTATGTTTTACAAACAAATTTCCCTTTGCAAACACTGTTAAGACACCTTTCACACTGATTTGAGATCCTTCAATGTAAGTCTGCTTTTCTATTTAGCAACTGTGGGTAGTCCTAGCTATTCTATAGCACAAAGAACTCTTTCATATTGGTATATTAACCATCCTTTCTTTCACTATTTCTCTCCTTTACTGTTCATAGTAAAAATACCTCTTTCAATTTTTACAAAGTCTTCATCCCTTTTACCACTATCTAGATGATCTTTTAAACTGATTTGAGACTTCTACCACCTCTATTTTTTCTTCTAGCATGTGTGTATAGTTTTAGCTATTTCATAGCACAAACATGGCTTTCAAATTGGCATATTAGTCCTCCCTTCTTTCACTGTTTCAATAAAAAAAAAAATTTCAAAAAGGCCTTCAATAAAACTATGATAAACTTTACCTTTCAATCCCTATCTTGGTTTTTGAAACTTGTGAAAAAACCCTCCTTCAAACTAAAATTTAGGAAAGAGATAAGAGACACCCTTGAAGAGGTTTTCTTGATGTGCTTCAAGGTGAATTTTTGCTGGAAAAATTGGTTGGGCACTTTTTGAAAGACTATGTTGCTGGTAGGCATGGGTGTTGCATAAGCACGTCGTGCAATCACATAGGCGCACCGTGCTGTGTGTCAAAATACACTGTAAAAACCTATAGGTGCACCGCGCAATTTTCTAGGTGCATCGCGCGTTTTTGAAGCTAGTTTTGGAGGCCTTCCCGGTGTCAGAACTGGGCCCGAGATGGTTTTTTGGAAAGCTATGGAAGTATAATTTCCAAATATGCTTGATATTTTTCATTTGGTGTCCATTTGGTTGTTCAAAAATTGACTTTTCCAACACTGGTCGAAAATGGTGAATCCTGGTGTAGAAATTCATAGTGATGTTTGCAGGCCACTTTTGGATGCCTTCCCAGTGTTGGAATTGGGCCTGAGATGGCTCGTTGGAAAGATATGGAAGTATAATTTCCAAATATGCTTTATTTTTTTCATTTGGTTGTTCAAAAATTGACTTTCCCAACACTGGTAAAAAATGGTGAATGCTGGTGCAGAAATACATAGTGTTGTTTGCAGGCCACTTTTGGATGCCTTCCTGGTGTTGAAATTTGGCCCGAGATGGCTCGCTAGAAAGATATGGAAGTCTGATTTCCAAATATTTTTTATTTTTTTCATTTGGTTTCCATTTGGTTGTTAAAAAATTTACTGTCCCAACACTAGTCAAAATTGTGAATTATGGTGCAGAAATTCTCCCGTGACATCTATATTTCTTACATTTCTCACAAACCATGATAGCTATGTAGGATTTTTTTCTTCTTGAACCTATTATGGAAAAAACACTCTCTCACTTTTGTCAATTTCATCTCTGTTTGGTCAGAAAATCATTTTGAAACAAACTGCCTGGGCGCTCCTTAACCTTTGTTTTTGTGAAGCGAAAGAGATGTTTCTTTGACTGAAAGTGAAACATGTTTAATCACCCTTTAATATTTTTAATGAGTTAATTCATAGTTTAAACATTGGGAGGGCTGATCCTATGCCTTTTGTGAAGGAGGCCTATGTTTGAAAACTTCATGGGCGCTTTGTAACCTCTATTTTATTTCTCTTAAATTGCATTTCTCCATAATAATTTTCGGAAGCCCTTGTAATCTAAAATTTAGCCATGTGGGACCTCTTAGCATTCACTTGGGTTATAATACTTTGACATAATTTCACAAAGTATTACCAACAGACTCATAACAGAAAACATCCATATGTTCTTTCAAACTCTGTCTTTCATCATTTAATGGAGGAGCTCTTTAGCTATGATTAAAATATGGCTTTATCATACCTTTTAACGTTTTGAATCAGCTGCTTCACTGTGTAAATATTTGGGGAGCTGACCCTCTATTTCTCTGTGAAGGATGCTATTCTTAAGTTTTCCAAACCAACTTATTTTTCCTGTGTGACTTTGCTGGTGACATCTGTCTCTTTAATCACTGTGTATCCTTTGAAATTTTAGACAAGAAACATAGGTTTTGATCACAAAAGCGCTCCTTGTCTATCTGTTGGGAAAGGAACTTGGATAGATAGCAATGCTCTCTCCGAAGCTATGACCTACAACATTTTCTGAAGAGTTTAAATGAAAAAAATCTTACTACAGCCTTCGAAACCCTTAAGTATCCATTGTTTTTTGAAGTAAGGAGGCTCCCTTATATCTTGTCTCCATTATCTAAAATAATATGACATATGAGCCACAATGTAGCCTATGATAGCCTATTTATGCAAATCCTTTCATTTATGAGTTTAAGGAGGTCTTCATCATATTAGCTTTCTAAGTGTTGCATGAATACAACTCTATTCATTTTCGAGGTAGTGACCTTGTATCCTTTGAAAGAAAGCTTTTATAAGAAATAGAGAATGTTAAAACCCTTAAGCCACTGTGTGGTTTTTATGTGCAAGAGGCCTTCAACACAATGAATGTTAATTTGTATTAACCATTGTTTCTCAACTGGTCTTACCAATAAAAACCCTTTCAAACACAATTTTGTATCTTTGCCATGCATCTGTTGTTCATCCTTTTGGAAGGAGGTGGCTCACCATTTTTGAAGTTACTTAAAACACCTTAACACTCTGTTTTTTGAATGAGGTTATATCTCTATTCTAAACCATCTAATCTTCATTGGAGGAGGTTATCAATATGTTTTCCAACCATCTGCTTTTAAATGAAGGAGGTTCTTATCATGTTACTTAACCATTTGCTCTTTTGAATGAGGTTAACATAATGTTTCTAGACCATCTGCGCTTTCTTGGAGGAGGCTTTCAGCATGTCACCCAACCATATTTCTTGGCTGTGTTTGCAGAGGTACATTGGATTTGTTCTTTGACTAGTGTTTTTATCCCAAGCTCAAGGCAACATAAGAAGCAGTTTTCTTCTTATGTATTATGATGGTGTCCTTGGGAAAACTTATGCAACATTACCTCTGAAGGAAACACTGAAACACTGCAGATCAACATTATATTAGTCCTTTTTATTTATGTGGATTTGAAGGATGGTATCATCTTTTAGGGAAACTTTTGACCTTTGAAACATGCACTCCTGCTCTCTTTTCATTTCAGCTTTCCATTTGCTTCATGATGGCAAATTTCTTCAACATGAGAGACTTGTTTGGACTTGTCTCTTTTCTCTTGTTTGGATATTGTTTTTCATTCACTTACACCCCTGCAGAGATGCGAAAAATATGACTTTGAACCTTGGAAGGATTCTTTGGTGCCTTATGGAAATTTTTCCCGATCTAAGCACATTCTTTTAGACAATGAACATGCTCATTTTCTTCTGATTTGGATCTTTGTAGAATTTAATCTTGAACAGAGACAAAAGACCTCTTAGTGGTGCGCGACCTATGGATGTATCAAGATTTATTTTGCAGAATAGGAAGGAAATCTATGGCTAGTTGCTACTAGACAGAGGCTCTTTTGGCTTAGGATAGTTTGCCAAGGAATGACTCCTAAACACCACTTACCTAACTTAGGGGTGAATTTAATAGGTTTTGATTGTTTTTTACAAGAATATCAAGGATAGGAAGGGAGACACTTTGTCATATATTGGACAGTGAGTTTCATGAGAACCAAGGGGGAAATGATAGTAGACAAGCAAGACCAAGATAGCTATAGACAGGGATATTTTGTTGAAACAAGACATGACTTTGAAAATTGAAGATTGCTCTGATCATAGGCTGATAAGAAGGGCTAGGAAAGAAAAAATATGTTTGGGGGTTTTCTAGATGACAAATTGACATATGGAGATCACCTTCTAGAAAACTCAGCTAACGAATCTAGTCATCAACAATAAGTGAAAAATACTGATGACTAATAGGTATCACTGGAAAAAAATTGAAGGAGCTTTGAAAGTGAACCAAAGCACGTTGATGCAAACTCGAGGTCTTCACCGATCACTATGGTACAATTCTATACAATGGGAATAAATGAGCTGAAGTCAACCATGTGAGAAATAATTTGATTACTGTTCATTGATGTATATTGTTAATATGCAAGAGACAACCCACCAATAATGATGATGAGAGTCAAGGTACCCCAGTACAATCTAACAAATGCGAATGAATGAGTTATAGTCAAACACTTGATAGAATATACCAATTAGCATACATTGATGTATTATCACTATAGATAGCGAAGGAATATGCCACTGATGACTGCAAACCCTAAGGTATTAACAAACTGACTCTAGACCTTATTCCCTGAGCAATGCGTTGGCGTCGATGGGAAAATATCTACTGGAAGGAAGGCATTAAGGCATCAAGAATCAATCCAGCGCGAGTGTAACCCGCAGGCCAAAATTTGGAAGGAATCGAATGAATAAAAGTGAAGTAACCAACCTGAAGCATGTTTCTTGTATGCACAAAATGTAGCTAGCACACAACAGAAACCCTCTGAATCAACCAATAATGAAAGCTGACAAAGAGGCAAGGAATCACCAATAGGGTCAAATGGAAACCAAGGTATTGCACGAACCCTAGGTGTGATAATGAAATATGAAGTCGAACACAAGGGAAACCACTTAGTAAAATACCCATGGTGTTGATCAAATGTCGAGCACAAGGTCACCTATCAATAATGAAAATAGGGCCAGGGTATAGTTCTAGGTTTATTCTCAAAGAAATTTATCAAAGTCGATAAGAGACAAACCCGCAGGTAGGAAGTCAGTGGATACCTTCTCAAACTAGCACGAGAAAATGACCAAATAGCTGATGTGATAGATCAAGACTCTGACAGACTGAGAATGGATGACTAAAAAATGAGTCAAGGGACATCGTAGAAAGGCTGACTCAGGTTTACTTCCCTTGAAAAAAAGCACGACTCATTTTGACTATGGCAGCATATGATAACTTTTTCATGCAGGAGGCACAGACAAACCCTCCATATGATTAGAAGAGATAACCAAATGGGGGAGTATTGACTCGATAACAAGGTTATGGCTTCTCCTAAGTCAAACTAAATACCATCCCAAAATGGAGAAAAGACTTAGATTTTTTGCGCTTTGTTCAAGGGCGAAACAACTGACTCTTAGTTTCCATCAAATATGGAAGTAATGTCCCGATCCCGCTCTTTTTGGGATATTTGATTTTTTTTTCTTTTTCATATTGAAAGCCTAGAAAAGAATAAAACAATGCCTATAGTACAGTGGATAAAAGGAGAGTCGATGAACATATGCTCTAGTTCCTGGGATAGGAACAATCCTATGCTCAATGCAAGGTGGCGAAACTAGTATATGACACTCAGAGGAATGTTCCATCCAAATGAAAAAGGTGTCGAGTTGCAGAGGCTAAGTGATTGCAAGGTTGACTTTGTAGAAAGACATTGTCACAAATATGGCTTATACACGAGTCCAAGTGAAGTTGGCTTAAGGCCAAGATATACAAATAGTCAATATGAAATGCAACAAAACAACTCAACAATAAAATGTCAGCCTCTAGGGTATAAAGCCAGAAATATAGTGAACAAGAAGAATAATTAAGCTTCGTCGCATAAGTCATGGTGGGACTAAGAGGACTCTTCAACCTACACAATTTGCAACATGGATGACATATGCTAGCAAGGATCTAACTAAGAAGCCCATGTAAAGGATGGATCTACCATCATATCATGATTTATAAGTCGGCTAGTGAAAATGGTCTAATAATCATAACATGATGGGGTCGACCTTATGACAAGATTTAATTATGGAGGTTAGTATGCATAAGTGCAACAGAAAGTGAATTCCCTAACCTATATGCCAATTCTGAATGAAATACCTTCCAAGGCAGGTCAACTACCATGGAATTGAAGCAGACATGGAATCATCTCGAAATCGTCAAATGGATCTGAAAACAACCTATCTCAGCACTTACAAGCCAAAAGGTCATAAAGTATTGGACAAATTCAAAAAGTAAACTCAAAACTTTAGAAAAGAGGGTTTTGATTTTTTTTTTAATTTTGGGCATAAATAGGCCTTTTGAACTCACATTTGGTCATTTGTGCATTGAAGAAATTGAGAAAGACCTCTGGAGCAAAAAATCCCCAACTTCAAAATGAACCAATTCTCAGCCGAATCAGCCCAAATCTTCCAGGTAATCTTCTTAATAAGACTAGTAATCAATTTTATTATCAATTCAACTAATTATTTTTGAATTTAACCATAGAATTTAAGTTTTTTTAGAAACCCTCTGCGTATACATGGCTTCATAATTTTGAGAAAACTAAGTGTTGGGTATGTGTTATATTCTTTCCACGATTAGCCCCACATGTTGTATGTTGCGTCGGGCGTAGCTGGGGGGTCACGAGGGGCGAAGCAGTCCCCACCGTTGGGGTCTGGGGCAGTGCCCCGGCCAAAATTGGTTTTTGTGCGGACCCACTCATAGGCGGATCCGCCCATGGTTTTGTGCATGGTTTTGCACATGGTTTTGGGGTTCGATGGTTTTCGGCCCCTGGTATTTTGTAGATTCGGTCAAGGGAACTACGGTTATGTTCTAATCCAGGGTTAATGGATTGGGGTTTATGTATGCTTCGGCATGTATATATATGTGTTGTAACACTAAAAGGAATATAATGAAAAATCAAGCTGGTCGTCCCGATTTGGGATCCAGGGGAAAATCTCTGTGTTTATCTGTTTTATGTTTTATGCTCTTGCTATTGTTTATTTTTTGTTATAAGAATCGTGTGTAGATATTTCTGTTCAGGGTTAAAACCTACATTTGGTATCAGAGCTGTTTCGGCTTCAAGGGGACGCCTTTGTTGTTGAGGGTTTTTTGCTCGGGCCTGTGGTAGACCGTGTGCAGTGGGAGATCTGCGGGATCGATTCTTGCGGTGAAAGAATATGGTGAGCGGCGGAAAGATAGAGATCGAGAAATTTAATGGTCAGAGTTTTGAGTTGTGGAAACTCAAGATGGAGGATCTGCTGGTGGATAAAGATCAGTGGATCGCGGTAGATCCGGGTACTAAGCCAACGGGAATGTCAGATGAAGACTGGAAGAAGCTGGATCGGAAGGCTAAGAGCACAATACGGTTGTGTGTCTCAGATTCAGTATTGTTGAATGTATCTGGGGAAGCTACGACGAAGACCTTGTGGGAAAAACTTGGGACTTTGTACCAATCTAAGTCTCTGGTGAATAAGTTGTTCCTGCGGAAAAAGCTGTATAACCTGAGGATGAAGGATGGAGACTCGGTGACAGAGCATCTGAACTCCTTCAATACTGTGGTAAGTCAACTGTCATCTGTTGATATTAAAATCTCAGATGAAGATAAGTGCATCAGTTTGTTGTGTTCTCTACCGGACTCGTGGGACAGTCTGGTTATTGCAATAGGTAGCAACACAACTACCTTGAATTTTGATGACATTGTCTCAGCCTTGCTGTCGGAGGAAATGAGACGGAGAAATATGGAGGGTCAGAATGGAGATGCCTTATCTGTACGAGGAAGGTCCCAGAACAGAAACAAGAATAAGGTTTCTAGTGGGAGATCTAAATCTCCTGGAAAGTTTGTAAAGGTGTGCTGGAAATGCGGAAAGGAAGGGAAATACAAAAAGGATTGCAGATCTAAAGCTCCTGAGAAAGGAAAGGGATCTGATGATGCTCCTTCTACAAAGGCAAAAACCACCTCGGATGAAGGTGGGGATGTGTATTTGGCTTCTTCTTCAAATACACATGTAGATCATGAGTCATGGTTGATTGACTCAGGTGCATCTTTTCACTTCACTCCCCATAGGGAGTGGTTCTGCGAGTATGAGAAATATGATGGTGGTGATGTCTTCCTAGGGGATGATAGGAAGGCCAGAATCATCGGACGTGGAAAAGTCAAGCTGAAGCTGCAAGGTGGAAGGATTAGAACACTTCCTGGTGTTCTACATATTCCTACATTGGCCAGAAATCTAATTTCTGTAAGCAAGATGGATGATGCAGGTGTAAAAACAGTGTTCGAGAAAGATGCCTGCAAGATGGTTCGAGGAGCACTGGTATTAATGCGGGGAGTTCGAACTGGAACTCTGTACAAGCTACAAGGTAGCACTGTTATTGATGGGTGTAACAGTTCTATGGTTCCTGAAAGTGGAGCGGAAAGCCTAGCTGTCTCTGGAGAAAAGACCATGCTATGGCATCAAAGGCTTGGACATATTGGAGAGAAGGACCTTCGGATACTGCATAGAAATGGTATGGTAGAAGGTATGTCTAATTTCTCTCTGGATTTTGATTTCTGTGAACATTGTGTATATGGGAAGCAGAATCGGGTGAGTTTTCCTTCTGGTGCTAAGAGGGAGAACAAGATATTAGAACTTGTGCACAGTGATGTGTTTGGACCTGTGTCAGTTCCATCACTGGGAAAGTCTATGTACTATGTTTCATTCATAGATGAATTCTCAAGGAATACATGGATATATTTCTTGAGGAAGAAATCTAAAGTCTTTGACAAATTTAAAGAATTTAAGGCTTTGGTGGAAAACCAGACAGAGAAGAAGATAAAGGCACTGAGGACAGATAATGGTGGGGAGTTCTGCAAGAAGGAATTTGAAGAGTTTTGTAAGAAGTGTGGCATAGCACGGCAGAAGACTACTCCATACACACCTCAGCAAAACGAAGTTGCAGAAAGAATGAACAGAACACTGATGGAAAAGGCAAGAAGCATGCTCAGTGGTACCGGGTTAGGACAAGAATTCTGGGCAGAGGCAGTGGAGACTGCATGTTACTTAGTTAATAGATCACCTTCATCGGCGTTGGAGGATAAGACTCCACATGAGGTATGGACTGGTAAGAAACCCTCTCTTTCACATCTAAGGGTATTTGGATGTGATGCATATGTACATGTTCCAAAGGAGAAAAGGACCAAGTTGGATAATAAATCTAAAAGGTGCATCTTTATTGGGTATAAGGATGGTTTAAAGGGTTACAAGCTTTGGAACCTAGAAAAAAGGAAGGTTGTGTACAGCCGAGATGTGGTGTTTAGAGAGGTGAAAGATGTTGTTAAACATGAAATCATACCAAAGGAACTTGAGAAGATAGAGTTTGAGCTAAAGGAGGATGAATCAGACTCTACAACAGAAGAAGACTCAGAAGATGAAGAGCCACAAACTCCAGCTTTGAGAAGATCAATTCGGGAAAGAAGGCAACCAGAAAGGTATAGTCCATCTGCTTTTTGTTCAGGTTTTGCCTTAACTATAACTGATGATGAACCCAGAACTGTCAGGGAGGCAGTAGATTCAGAGGATGGAAAACTCTGGAAGGAGGCCATGGTTGATGAAATGTCATCCTTGCACAAAAATGAGGCATGGGATCTGGTGGAGTTGCCGGCTGGAAGGAAGCCCATCGGGAGAAAATGGGTGTTTAAAAAGAAGATGAATGTAGAAGGCAATGTGGAGAAATACAAAGCTCGGTTGGTAGCAAAAGGTTATTCCCAGGTGCCGGGAATTGATTTTGGTGATATTTTTTCTCCTGTTGCCAAGGTTACTTCTATTAGATTACTTTTATCTGTTGCTGCTGCATTTGATTTTGAGATAGAACAGATGGATGTGAAGACAACATTTATTCACGGGGATCTAGAAGAGGAGATCTACATGAAGCAACCTGAAGGCTTTATGGTGAAGGGTAAGAAAGAACTGGTATGCAGGTTGAAGAAGTCTCTGTATGGGTTAAAATGGTCACCAAGGATGTGGTATCAGAAATTTGATACTTATATACGGGGACTTGGCTTCACCAGAAGCAAGGAGGATCACTGTGTTTATTTTAAATTAATTGGTGACCGTGTTATTTATTTAGTCTTGTATGTGGATGATATGTTGTTGATTGGAAATGACAAAGAAATTATCCAAGATTTGAAGACCCAACTGTTCTCCAAATTCGACATGAAGGATCTTGGTGCGGCAAACTATATTTTGGGCATGGAAATTAAGAGAGATCGGGCAAAGAGGAAGCTCTGGTTAAACCAGAGGAAGTATGTCGAGACTATATTGCAGAGGTTCAATATGCGGGATAGTAAACCGGTGAATGTTCCTATTCCTGTAGGTGGAAAGCTGTCTGTTGAACAGTGTCCCAAGACACAAGAAGAAGAGGAGTATATGTCCCGTGTTCCATATGCAAGTGCAGTGGGTAGCCTGATGTATGCAATGGTCTGTACTAGACCAGACATTGCACATGCAGTGGGAGTATTGAGCAGGTTTATTTCAAACCCAGGGAAGGAGCATTGGACAGTAGTGAAACGGGTTTTCAGATATTTACGTGGCACTAGTGATTATGGCTTGTGCTACCAGGGAAGACCAGGATTGGAAAGAATGTTGGACATTCGTGGTTTTGTTGATGCAGATTGGGCTGGAGATCTGGACCAAATAAGATCTACAAGTGGGTATGTGTTTAGCCTATTTGGAGGCGCAGTCAGTTGGATGAGTAAAAGACAGTCTGTAGTGGCTCTTTCAACTACAGAGGCAGAATACATAGCAGCCACTCATGCAAGCAAGGAAGCAGTTTGGTTGCAGAGATTATGTTCAAGTATGGGGTTGGTACAGCAAGCTATAAGGATAGACTGTGATAGCCAAAGTGCAATTTTCTTGGCTAAAAACCTTGCTTATCATTCAAAGACAAAGCACATTGATGTTCAATATCACTTTGTTAGAGATATGATTGAGGCTAAAAGGGTGTTGCTGGTAAAGGTGGACACTCTGAAGAATGTTGCAGATGCATTGACGAAGTCTGTGAGCACTTAGAAGTTCTCTTGGTGTAGAGAAACAATGGGTGTTGAAGAATTGGGTAAATGACTAAGCTCTCTTGTGGCCCCCCGTGGAAAGAAAACAACAAGTGGGAGAATGTTGGGTATGTGTTATATTCTTTCCACGATTAGCCCCACACGCTGTATGTTGCGTCGGGCGTAGCTGGGGGGTCACGAGGGGCGAAGCAGTCCCCACCGTTGGGGTCCGGTGTAAGAATCGTGTGTAGATATTAGTGTAAGAATCGTGTGTAGATATTTCTGTTCAGGGTTAAAACCTACACTAAGGAGTTCGAAAGAACTCTCTTCAAGTAGGAGCCCTGGAGGATGAGATCACATTAGTATGAATAGAAGGAGGTGGAAGATCAAAGGTACCCGTCAATGAGGTATACATTTTGACCCCTAAATTCTCCACAGGTTGCTTGGCATCATTCACCAAGGGAACAATAGATTCAGAAGATGCATTCAGATCTATCGAAGAATATTCCATCTGATCAACATTGACAATTCTCCCTTCATGGGGAAGACACAATATGCGAAATAATGATGAAGGAATAGCATCCATCTCATAAATCTAATTTTTCCTCAATAGAAGGTTGTAGTCCAAATTTGCATCAACTATCTCGACTTCAATATTGACAACTTTACGCCCAACAGAGATGGGAAAATCCAGAACAATGCCATGTGGCCTGTGAGAATGGCCATCAAATGTAGTGAGAAGAGTAGGTGAGGGAACATCTTGAGGATATCCAATGGATTTTGAACATGAGATAGACATGACACATGTGGAAGCACCCTCATCTACTATCGTTCGAAAAATATTAATTTTCCAATACGTAGATTTTATCTGAAAATCTATGTGATGAGGAATTCTCTTCTTAATATTTGACATATCGAATGTGATCTTCAACATTCAGCCATATTGTGGGCTTCCCTTGTAAATTTACTGGTTCTCCCCTTTGAGAGTGTCCATTTATAAAATATATGTCTTCCATCTCGATCCTTAAAGGAATTTGATCAATCATGAAGCAATCCTCCTCTGGGTCCCAGTAATTGACAAGAATTTCAAGCAATTATGAGTTTTTTTTCATATTTATCATCTTAAAAAACTTGAGAAAAACACATCCTCAGAGTATATCTAAGGGAAATTGGTCCTCCATTACCTCATACTCAATTTTTCTATGCTCCCTCTCTCCCCAGCACAGTCACCGATTTTTTTGCTAGAAAAACTACCCTAAGGTCTGGGTTGAGGGACCTAATAGAGTGGAAGGCATACAACAACAAGAAGCAATCAAAATAAAGGTCTTAATACTTAAACTAATAAACTAGGGAGATATGACCTTACTCGTATGTCCAACATTTGAGTTCATTACCGCAGGCTTTAAACCCTCTGCTTCTCCACATGCTTTAAGACCTACAAATCACTTAAGAAAAATCACATAGACTAGTTGTACAACATATATATCCTAAATGTGAGTATGTTAGATCATATAAACTCATAAAATATAACATGAAATAAAAAACTATAAGATCATTGACATGTATAAGAGACATATAACATCATGACATCAGGAATGGGACAGAGCTTCTTTATTGATGTATGTAAAAGAATGTGGAGATATCACATGAAATCAACCACGGCTCCAAGAGAAACCATCCTCCAGATCCATCCAACCCAATCCTCAACAATATTCTTCCATAAAAGGTGCAGAAGGATGTCACATAAAGGAGGTGAACATCTCAAAGAAGGAAACAAGGGTTTTCTGAACTTGGGAAGTGTAGGAGGCACAAGGATAATCAGACCTGATCTAGGCTATAAGAGGCTATAGTATCAATTCCTTTCTCTCTCCTCCCTTAGGCCTTCCCCTTGAGGTGTATTTAAACTTTCTAAAAACAGTTTTTTTATTTGGGAAACAGTCTGGCCACGGGCTCGTGTAGGTGGGCTTCAGGGAAAACCCGTAAACCCCGCCAAATTAATAAGGAGTTTATATATTTTTTAATATTTAAAATTGTATACGCGGTTAGATATGGGTGGACCCACGTCTGCACACGTGTAGGACATGGTAGAGTCGCGTATGGAATTAAAAATAATGTTTTTTAAGAAAATGACCAAGTCTCAATGGAAAGGGTTTCCCAAGGCCAATACATAGATCATCAAGTATATAAAGGTGATAAATGATGCTATAACAGTCACACATGGAACATGAAGAGTCACTAAAAATCTCATAGGGTCATGTGGAATCTCAAAGGTCAGTTAGAAGTTCGAAATGTCACATGGAAGCTTAAGAGTCATGAGGGAGATCAAGAGTCACATGGGAGATGAACGGTAACCTTAATTGTTATAAATACACCCTCATATCTCAAGAAAAAGTACTTTTCATTGTGGCTTCTCTAGCTTGGAATAAGAGAGAAGATCATTCTTTGGAGGAGAAGGTGGTGACTTAATGTTACACTATTTGGGCTAGTGTTTCATCATTGTAATCGTGTATCTTGTAAATTTCACTTAATATGTGAAGCTCTTGGAGCCATCACACTTTCATACATATATCATGAATGTTATAAGACTATCCTTTCATTGTTTGTGATTATGCATACTTAAAAAATTAACTATTCCGTTGTCTTTAGTATCAATCTTTTTGAATTTTCATTGTTACTTTATTTTATGATTGTTGTTATCTTGTGAACTACATTGAAGGTTATTCAACAATTATTTCTATGCTCTTGTGTGTCTCTTTTAGGATAGTACTATTTGTTTTATTCTAGAGGATAATTATTTCTTTGCCTTCCGTGGAAGTACCTTATATACATTGCAATTGTATGATTCACATTGTAAACTCAATTTCTTGTTTCAAAGCTTGTTTGCATACTCACTTATGATGTTTATAGCAAGAAAGGAAAACCTTTAAGTTATGGTGGTCGAACCTATTATCTGGATGGGGTTCTTACTCCAAACGGTGTGAGGTCTAATTGAGACTTCATATCGGGGATGTCCCCTATGTTGGCGGACCTCCAACATCGTAAACACCACCTCCTTCTTGTTCTTGAGGAGATTCAGTGACCCAAATTGCAATACAATCTAGGTGATTAGCTAGAGAATACAAAGCTCTGTACTAGTCTGTATGGTGAGCAAGAGACCCTCATAACTCGCAAAACATGTTATTTAGAACATTGGAATATTTATGCAATACAAGGAAAATTGAAGGTGCATGATCATAAGTGAAACATATTTCACAATATTTCATAAGTGCTACAACTTACATGATACTGAGTGTTTCCTTGGTAAGGAGCACTAGTTGAAACTTACATGACACCTCCAAAGGGTCCTAGCTATGGAGGAGTTGGTCCCATAGGTGCGGTAGAAGTTCCTGTGTTCCACAACCTCAGGGATTTTGTACCATGAATCCCTTCAAAATGACATATGGTACACCAAAATTATAGATGATATGGCCTTGGAACATTCATATCCTTCAACCTCTCAGTTATATCAAAAATATGATGTTCTAAAATAATGATAGCAGGGTCACTAAAATAATAAGTGACTCTATAGTCATGAGGGTACCCCATCATTGTTTCAATTTCCATAGCATACGCCAATGCATCTTGTCTAGTGTGGAATTATAGTCAGTGGTAATAATTCTTTGATGAACCAATCTTTTTTATGATGTAGATGGATAGGATAAGTTAATTTTCTAACTACATCCTTAAACCAATGCATGCATTCCCATATATTTTATCCCTCTCGTTGTTTGATATCCCATAACTCAGCTAAACCTTGCTGCTCTATTTGATGAAGTTTATGCTCCTTGATGAATTCTTCTTTACTAAGTCCAGAGGTGGATTAGAAGTTTTAGTTGACCATTTGACGAACCATCAGAGGGATGTATCCCTCAAGGTATTCTAAAACTAAATTATTTTGGAATCATCTCGAGTTTGTATAGCCCTCCAAATGGCTTTCCACAAGTAACAATGTTGATATGTATCTTGATCTCCTCATCCTCAAAATTCAGATCATCGAGTAAACGATCCCACCACATTTCCAACGATTGATGTATGACCAAGAGAAACTATAATAAAACCTTGCAAAAAAGTTTTGGAATGTGATTGAACACCACTACCAGTAGAACTACTAGAACTAATAAAACTACCAGCTATGTATACTTTATGAACTCTCAAAAATTTAATTGTTTTGACTAAATTTGAAATCAAATTGATAGGATTTTGATAAAGTACCAGGGGTAGGCTAGGGAGAGAGCTAACCACACTGTTGTCTTATAGACTCCTACATGTGAGGAAGGAATCATCTTCATGGAATAATTTCCTCATGACAAAATACATCTCTTCATGCACTAGAGTACTTTGATCAATCATCACAACCATATAACTTGACATTTACGGTGTTCAAATTCCTTTTGATTTTGGGTTGCCTCCACTATTTATATTTTGACCTCCTATCTCATTATTTCTAACTTGTCCTATTGCACTATAATTAGACCCTTCACCTACTTCATCATTCCACAATTTTGGGCTACCCATTCCTCCTATCTGCAACGTCAGACTGGGCAAAACGTTTCCTATCTGCCGCAACTCTCTTCGTCTTCTCCTCATCTCATGAAAATTACACTCTCACCATTAATTAGCTATCATCTCTCTTCTAAATGATATAAAGTCTCATTCCTTCTGCAATTCCTTTGAATTCATCACAAATTCCCCTAATATTCCGCAACTATTCAACATATCTTCCATAAAACATACCCCTAGTATAAGGCATTTACGCTACCATATTGGTTTCTTGGAACGACAACAATATTTCTTCCTCCATAAGAACCTTAATCCATAAGGGAACATATTTTAGAAATACACCTTGAAACCCATATTTGAACATTGTTGCAGCCTTAGAAAATTACTTGTGATTATTTTCAACAAACTCAATAATATAGCCTTCCAATGTGGCTTGAACCCAAAAATAAATAGACCTAGTTATCTCATTATCTAGTTGATGTAAAGAAGCTAAGTCAGTTGTAGTCCAGGTTATGAATATTATTCAAACACTCCAAATTCCCTTATCCTTTCTTAGCCTACTCAACCAATGGTACAATTATTCAAGGAATTTACACAAGAAAATTTCATATTGATTACATGCAGGCTCTACAAAACTAATTTCTTCGCTAACCCAATCTAGGATTTTCTATTGCAGCTCAACTTGTTGATGAAAAAATGAGCCAAGATTATATTCTAATCATTCACAAACACTAATATTAAGAATCCTTATCATCATTATCCAAAAATTCTAATTAATATTCAGGTCCCAAGAACAGAACAATTTGTTGATGGAAAGTTTTACTATGTTGACCGAGGGCTCGACCGCAAGGTGCCAACAAAGGAGTTCATCGTAGTCTAGCACAACACCAAAATTTTCATTCTTATAATAGGGAAGAATGCCTAAATCGAGGTGTGTCAAATATTTTGAGTAATATGTAGGGGATTTATAAGGTAACATGATTCATTCCACCAACTAAGATATACATCAGACATTTTATTCATAGGCCTCCATAAGAGCCTTTATACAAAAGTGAATAAATACGTAACAATGAATTTAGTAGAGAACTTTTAAAATTATAGAAGCATTAAAAAAATCAAACAAATTTAACCATATGACTCATATTTATAGATCCCCATAACAAACCCCTTTTAAATTATATCTTAAGAAAGTAGAAATTACATCATAGATCCGCAAAGACTTTGTAGGATCTTTTCAAAAGCCTCACTCAAAATATCACTACGGGAACATGTGACATCAAAGTAGAACATAATGTATGAATCATTTAGTTTCTCATTCCATACGCATGACAACCCTTCTATGAACTATCTCTCTACAACTCATATATATATATATATATATATATATATTCTCCTTTGATCTTGTCCCCCTCACTTGATTTAGTATGATTTATCCAACTTGATGAAATATAATTACTTGGTCCATTGTCCTCTTGATTCCTAAAACTTCAACATCCAAATCCATATTTTACGGCCTTGGAAAGTCCCAATTTAACTGTTGCATTCCATAACTTTCCTCTTTCTTCTTTCTATTTCCACTTTTTGGCCTATTTGATCATTTTCTTTTCAGCTTGTGCTTCTTATCTTCATATTTTTATTCTATCAAAATAGGTCAAAACTATTTACAAAATGTGAAGGACCCACACATTTGGGATACTCAATTTATTTTTCATTGCATCCATCTCTTTATCCTTGTCCTTCAATGTGGTTTTATGTTGCTTAGATTCCTGAGGGTCTGTGGCTAGGTGAGTGATAATATTTTGATTTTCCTCCATTTACACACCATCCTCTCGTACTTTAGTTGGCTACTTTCCTTTTGTACAATATTTCTTGAAGTTTCTTGGTAGTGGCATTTATGTTATGCATATGTATATACATCATATGGGTTAACTGCATATCCATCTCCATGAGGTTTGTTGATGGAACCTGGTCAAATAGCATGGACATATGGTGAACCTTATATTCCACCATAGATATGGCTATCTGAGCTTTAGATTGCAAAAATTCCATTATGGAAGTTCCTTTCTTACAGTCCAAGGCACTCTTCACTTGCAGCTTAGGGAGTGGCTAGTTGTTAGCTACCCCTATGTATATTTTTCTCTCCTTGGATGTTTGATTTTCCATTTCTTGTTATTATTGCATAATGGACACTTATTTAGGTCTTGAGCCCTCACTCGAATCTATTTCCTTAGGTTTTGACATGGCATAACCCATGTGTTGAACAATGAAAGTTGGCTTAGCTAGGTATACCAGTTGTCTATTGTACCAAATCAAAGCTTGGGACTCAATGTCCTCTTCATCATCATCATCGCCATCTCCATCCTGTTCTTCCACTTGCTTCCCCTTGAACCTATTGGGGTTATTCTCACTACCCTGGTGTATGTACATAGGTTCTAAAGCAGTCCTTTTCCTTCCCGAGAGGTGAGAGGTGCTTGATTCTATAGGGAGAAAGATGGCTTTGACTTTCTCCCATGTCGATTTGTTAGCACAAACTTATATCATGGTATTATGATCATTCTTATGTTCTTCTCTAATTTTTTCATTCCTTTTCTCATATATAATATTATAAGGATCATATTGCCATGTTCTTTCCTACGAGATATCAAGGCTTCTACGAATTTTTTCAACTGTAATCAAGACACTCCTTGTTCTTGCCACAAATTGACCCACTTCATGAGCAAGATGGAAAGTCATAGCTCCCTTCTGTGAAGATAAATGTATATTGTCACTAATAAACCTCTACCTTATGTATTCTAGTGTGAATATGTGGTGAGTTAGAAACATTGGTAGTTGATATAGTCTCCCTTAAAATCCGTAGATTCATATGAAATTGTATTTTTCTTAGAAATAGTAGCCACCCACCTTTTTATTAGGAGTAAATTGCAATTTTTCCTTAAGGAACTTGGGGATTTTGGGAAAAGGTTCACCATATAACAAAGTGTACACAATGAGAATAAAGGATGACACAATTGAAGATTTTTTTTTAATTCTCAGGTCTTCTTATAGGGGAAGCCACTCTAAGATAGGAAATATGACATTTTTCTCATTGACCATGTTGAGCTTCTAGCCTTCCAGATAGGGGTAATTCTTATGGATAGTGAAATAAAATAGGTATTCTTGATATCATAAATAATTTTTTTCCTTGTATTATATTATATTGGTATGGATCTCATTGGATATAAATTGATGGAAATCATATTTGGTACATGACTTGGTGATTGGATGACACAAAGTGACTAGGAGACCTAAAACTAACTCATTCACTAGGATATTAGTGATTCTTCCAAGGACCTTGGAAATCATTGAGAAATTCATTTCAGACATAGAATCAAAAACTATGATAGGGTAAGGAGGGGATATAGAAGGGGAAACCAATCCTTCTTTGATACTCTCGTGGATCATTCGTTGTTGGAACTTTCGTGTGAGGGGCCTACATTTTTATTCTAATACTTCCACGTCTACTTCTTGTAGATCTGATCTGTCCGTAAATGATAACATGGTTTAAATGGATTCTTGTGTGATTTTGATAATTGTATTATCTTCTTGATCTGATATGATATTCCTTTATCTAGTAGGTATTTGCTGTAGCATAATCCTACCATCTCTGGGAAGTTGTAAACTTGAGGAACCATAGCTAGCACCATATTTGACATAGATTAATTGTTGAAGTCACCAATATAATTAGAGGTGATTTGTATTTTTTTTATTTACTTCCTCATTTCATAGGTGGTGAGAATGGGATCTTTGACATTAGCATCCCAGTTATAGAAATATGGCTCCTTGGCCTCTTTAACCATTTGTATGTCAGAGGTAATTGGAGCTGGTGAGGTGGCCATTAAGGAAGTATTTATTACTGAGGGGAAAGTTAATAGGTTTGTTGAGGCAAGGATATTCTGACACAGTAAGAAATTTATGAACGATATTCATTTTCCAATGTGTAATTTCCACTTGGCCAAGTGATATTAGACTATGGGCTAGAGGAAAAATTATTTAAAATCGACGGGTTGTGGTTTATTGGTGCACACAAGTATAGAATTAGAAATTTTAGGGGTTATTTGATTAGAATTATGCACACCAAAAGGGTATTTCAGGCTTTATATAGATTATTTCTAGAGGATGGAAGGTTATTTTGCATGGGAAAATAGTTTTCTTTGACATGAAACACCCTTCACTCAGGAGACTGTGGTTTGTTTTTAGGCTCAAATTCCTTCAAATTCGACTTGAGCAAGGGCTTAAACAAAATAAATCCACAAATACAAGGTGAACTAATCATTCATTCAAGTGAATTTGAGTATAAAGAGGCTAAAATTGGGTTCATGAACTTCGTGGGTGAATATAGTTTGAGCTAGAGGTTGAGCTATGCAAAATGATGAACAAAATGGGCCTAATCGCTCTTTTAAACAAGTTTTTGGTTTTACACATGGAGGTGCATGATTTGAAATTTTTAGGGATAACATAATATTTGTGTCATGATAACATTAGCATGAAAAGGTTGATCCCATGTGTTAGGAGGTGACATGGAAGGAAGGTGGTGTGTTGGCTTGGAATGGGGAAAGAGGTGGCTCAGTGTAAAGGGGCTATTTTTCCAGCCCACCATACGACCAAAATTCTGCCATTTGAAACTTGGGGAGAGTCGCTGAGGGCACGAGGAGATTCCACACATCCTCCTACACACCCCCCAACACATTAATTCCAGTGCATGTTGTTGATTTGGAGCAGTGTGGGCCATCTGATTGGTCAAATTCAAGGTCGTCCAATTTGCATGCATGGTGCTTATGACTGTGCTCGCTTGATGTCGTGGGTTTCTCCCGGCATTATCTGTCACCTGCCTACGCACCTATGAATTTTTCTTTCCTTCATGGCATGCCTTTTGGTGCATTACTGTCATGAGCTTCTCACTAGTGCGTCCATGTATCGACACCATTAACCAATGATGCCCATAAATCATTGTCACTTTCCTACTGATGTGGTTATCCTCGTTGGAAATTTGTGAAACAAACATATTAGAGCCTATTGTTAGGAATTTCACCCTGGATATTTTGGGCCTAGAAACTAAACATTTTTCATGGGTAGTGCATATTGGCACCAACATCGGCTCCATAGGGGACAACACCCATGGCTTGTTGAGAACTTGCAGTTCTAGTGCCTTTGTTGGGATATGGAGTCTTCTTAAAAATGACTTCCCTTCTTCCTCTTGTAACTTTCTTATGGAAAATTGAAAAATTACAACATTTGAGGGAATTTTTTTGTAAATTAAAATATGAAACCATTTTTTTTATATAACTTTTTATTTTCTTTTGATTGAGAAGTACTTTAAGTGAATAATTTCTTTAGGAACTCACTGTTATCACCCAAAAAATGACCACCTATCCATGTCTTAATAGGTCGATAAAAATACACCATGTAGGATGAGTCTTTACATATTAAAACCCACTTTCACCTTAGGAAATAATTTAGTGAACCACTTTCCTAAATTATTTCTCATTAAAATCCAAAAAACCCCATGAGAACATTTAGATAAATGATTATTTATTTGATATTCTCTTGAAATAATTATAATGATTATTTCTAACCCTTTTTTACTTAACCACTTAGGAATAATTAAATAAATAATTATTTATTTATTATTCCTTAATTTCCCACATGAAATGATTATTTAATAATTTTTTCTAATTCAAATTTGAATTAATCACCATAAATTAATTAATAAACCATTTTTGTTTTTTAATTACTTCAACCACTTTCTAAATAAAGGTATTTGACCATTTCGAATATCTTTTACCTCTCAAAAAATATAATACAATTATCACAACAACTAGATTTTGATTTAATCAATAATATTTTATTTTTTCCTAATTCTAAATCTATATCAATGTTTTGTTATAAATAGGACATTGTTTTCCCCATTCTTCACTATGACCATTATCATCGTCCCCGTTATCATCATATGACAATTGAGCTCTCACTTTGAGTTTAAGCTTCCATAGCCATCTTTTTCCCATTGAATACAACCATTGAGAGAGAGTTGAGAACTTTGCTGAGGCACAAGGTTATAAAAGGACCTATCCCACGGAGGGGGATTTGTATGCCCAAGTCTACAATCTCTCCTCATAAGGTGGATCATTTACTATAATAAAATTAATCATTTTTCATATTTCCATTGGGTTGTTACACTATTATTTTGATGTCATATGTATCTTCTGATATGCATATCATTTTTTTGCATAGATTTAACACTTGTTTTTTAGGTCTAAATAATAAATTAACAATCAATTTTGTTGTTAGGGTTGTTTGTCGCTGGAAACTTAAGTGAAGTATTTTTGGTACACTTACATAAAAAATTAATACTAACCAATGGCGACTCCACTGGCTTAGCAATTCAGAACCTTGGAGACTGTTGTTTCAACAATTTTCAATCTTTTTTCTAGATTTAATTTTTCTCTCAATTCTCATTTCTATTTTTAGACTTTTTTCCTTTTGCTGGAAAATTCTTGCTTCTATTTAGTTTCCGCATATTTTTTGCAGGCCACAAGTACCATCCGCGTAGGAGATGACACAATCTTTAATAGATATGTTCAACGGAACCCTCAAGAATAGAGCACAATTTTTGTCCCCAAAACTACGTCCCATGACACACTTTTTGGACTAATTTTTGAATTTGTGTGCACTTCATAGGTTAGAACTTATGCCCTTCCCTTTTTCCATAATTTTTTTTAAATTTTCATATTTTTCCGAGAGTGCTTCCTATGTGTCGGGAAGGGCTTATGTTATTTTCTTAGTCACCTCTAGGGCTAGATCCACTTATTATTTTTCTAATTTTGAGGAATAAAAATCCCCATACGGTTTAGAGTACACCTCTATTAGGTTGGATAGAATTTACTAAGTTGAGGGTCTAGTGTGTAGCACCTTCAGTCATTGTTTTCCAACTATTTTTCTAGCTTTTTTCTGTATTTTTTAGGCCATTTTTACAACATGTGGTTCCCTTTGAGACTTTTGTTGCTTTTCTTGTTTAGGATCCCCTTAAGAATCGTTATTTTCTACAATTTTCCAACAATTTTCTTTCTATTTTTGTTGGTTTTTTCTGCATCATTTCAGCAAATTTTTTCCTTAAGATCCTTGCCCATTAAGACATTATATATTTTGGTCATTTTGTATCTTTGAGTTGTGTATTTCCATAATTTCTCTTGGTAATTGGTAGCCTTTTTGGGTGGATAATTTTGTGCTTGATATTTTTGTTTATTTTAATATTTATTTTCTGTATTATTTACAGTTTATGCACTTTATTTTCAACAACATTGACATCATAAAATATGCTCAATTAACTCATCCACTGACACATTATTCACACTCTCACTCCCTAAGAGAATGTGAGATTAGTTACAACTACCAAGCTAATACATGAGTCACTCCACGTTAATAATAAATTAAATCACATAGATTAATCCCACCTCGGAAAGAGGGAAAAACAATCTTTGTAGTTGGGTTTAGGATTGGTGGGATATGATTCCAAAAACACCCATCGATCAGTTACACTGATACATAGAAATTTGACATTATAGGGATCTTAAAATCCTTCACAATCCCACAGTCCAAAGTTGATGCACGACAGAGACTCGTTTGAGAGGGGGTTAGGATTAGTCTCAGTGTGCACAATTCTCCATGAGGCTAGCCCAACTCATTGGTCCAAGGTTCCACATTGTTGACTGACTAATAAGAAGCCCATGACTCTATCTCCCCCATGGGATGAAGTTAAACATGGTGTACAATCTTAGGAAAACACACTATAGGTAGTGGTTGTGGGAAAAGTAGTTGCTCTTCTACCCTACCTTCCCCTAGACATCTTTGCTTGTGGAGATCAGACCCCGTCAACTAAGAAGTGTTTTGGAAGGCCATATTGATCCAGGTGGATATTGGTGGCCACCTGCCTATTCCACTTGGGGCCCCACCATTACTTCTTTCAGTTTTTTAGTTTCCTTAATTGTAGCATAATTTACTATTTTTAGCATTTTTTCGGGTCCTAAACTTTCAAAGCCGTTTTGAGGCCCTAAACGACGTTTTTTGGAAAACCCGAGATCAAAATGGAAGTTACTTTGATGTTTCTCACACGAAAAGTTGTAGTCCTCCAATAGCTATTTGTAATGAGGTATTTTCCATGTCAAACGAAGATCATATGCCAAAGTTACATCCCTGGGAAGATTGATGTACCAATTTACCCAAATGTGGCCCATAGTTTTGCTCTTCATCTCCTAGGGTTAGGTTTTTAGATGTTTATGGTTTTAAATTATTTCTAAATAATAATTAGGCCCTTGAGCCTCATTGTAACATATTTCATAGGCCTATATCCACCACATCTCTTCTCAGAGATAAGCTACCGGTGCCCTATCTAGTTTATTTCCATTATGTCTGTAACCATATTTCAGTTATTTGTTATTAATAAAATGAAGTTTTATTTCTTCTTCATCTATTATTTTATGTGTATTTTTGTATTTCATTGTGTTCAAGAATAAATCTGGATCAGTGGTATCAGAGCAGTCTTCTCTTTCTCGATCCTTCTTTGCATGTCCCCAATGAGGTTGGGGTATAAGGAGTTAGGGCTCGATCTATTTGAACCTTTGCAAGATTAGCCTAGCAAACCCCGACGAACACCCATGGGGGAAGAAAATAAAGGTGAGAGAGTAGGATGTTACACCATTTTTTGGTCATCTAACCTTTTATTATTAGATGGACCCAAGTACACCATGTAAGACTAGTTTTACCCCAAGTAAAACTGCTTTCACTATGTTAATTAAGAAAACCCCAAAAGGAATAATTAATTAAACCATAATTTAATTATTATTCCCAGTCATGTTTAACCCAAAAACAAAGAAATTAATGAGATACACCCATAGTTATCTTAATATTTTCTAGGAATAATTATTTAAATAATATTCCTTGTTGAATATGACCAAATCAAACCATCATTAATCAAATAAATCATTATTTACTTGATTATATCCCAACCACTTCCTTAAAAAGATAAATAAATCATTTATTTATTTATTTTTCACTAATCAAGGGATTTGACCCAAGTCAAACACCCTTTCCCTCCAACAAATAATAATAAAATATTCCATAGAGGTGGATCTAGATGTGATTAACATTATTTTAATCATGCACCAAGATCTAGAAGGACCCAATATTTTGTTATAAATAGGAGGTTTCCCCCCATCATTCTTCACCTTTTGTTGCCTATTAGATCACTCTGGATCTATACACTTGGTCTCATTTCTGCCATTTTGCTCCCATTGAGCTCTACCTTCTACATTGGGTTTTCTACATCTACAAGAGAGAGAAAGCTTAGATCTGAAGTGTTGAGGACTACAAAGAACCCATCCCATTGAGGAGATCTGGATACACCTTCTTGTTTCCTCCCAGGTGCCCTGTAATATAAAAATTCATTCAAAAAATCGTGTTCTTGTCTTGTCTGTTGGATGCATGGAGCAAATTCTTTACTTTACTGCTTAATGTCTTTCCATTTATAGATCTGTTTGTTGCGGCACTTTAACTACTAATTGCAGATCTGAAGATGTTTTGCAGCCATTATTGTTGTTAGGGCTATTAGTTATGCGTAGCTAAAGTGGTTCTTTTTCGTACACTTCGACGAAGAATTCATACTAACATAGGATATCCTATCAAAATATTTCTCAAGGAAGCCCTTGAGAAACAGAGGAACACGATGATGGATAAATTTTCCTAGATCCTTCAACAGCTGCCTACCGGCGGTGCATCTACATCCAACAGTTACTCTGGAGGTGCCACTCCTTTTAAGGTACAAGTAAAATTTGACATTCCCATATTTGAGGGAAAAATATATGCATAAATTGTATATATATGGTTGATTCTATTAGAAAGATATTTCTCAGTTCATGACTTTTTCTACTAAGAGAAGATTATTTTTTCACTCCTCAAAGTCGCCCCCCATGTCAAGGAATGGTGGGAAACCTACTGTGAGAAAAAGGATGAGGGATAAACCTCTATGTTCTCATCCATACCCACTTGGAATTATTTTTGAGATGCCATAAAGGAAAAATATTATCCTGTGGGGAGCTATGAGGACAAGTACATACAATGGACTACACTGCAGTAGCAAAGGGATCAAGATGTGCATGAGTTGATGAATCTGTTCCATACCTTGCACACAAAGTTAGGTATCAAATATTTTAAGAAAAATTTGATGTTGATGTACCGCAGTTGTCTGCATAGATACATTCATGAGGAAATGGAGATCCTCGACATCTCTTCTCTTGGTACGGTATATCGGTATGCTGCCAAGATTGAGCAGAAATTCAAATAGAAGAAGTGAGACTTTGGATATGCAAATCAAAATCAAGCGAAATATGCCCCTAAACCGCAGAACAAAGGACAAAGCAAAGATAACCTGCCAAATCCACAAGCAAATAACAACACCGTGAATCCGAGGAAGGACACGGGGAAGTGGTATGAGTTCCATAAGTGCTCCACTCACAACACAAGTGAGTGTCGGGCCAGGCAGTCACTGGTGGCTGAGATGAAGGCTTCCGAATCAGATGCATGCTCCGACTCTGAATGAAAACCCGATCGAGGGAATGACAAAGGGAAGCATACTATCGATGTGGAGTACAATTCCACCATTGCCACCACAAAGATCCAGAAGGAGGAACCAGAAGATCCATAGGAAGAGGAGAATCTCTTCCACTCCTAGATGTGGGTAAAGGGTTCCCTGCTATAGTTCATTATCGACAGCGGGAGCAAAAAGAACCTTATTTCAGTAGAGGTCATGAAGCGATTGGGCTTGCTGATCACAACACACCCACAATTGTACACCATCAAGTGGCTTCACCAAGGATGGGATCTCTGCATCGACCAGTAGTGTCATCTTCCCTACAACATCAAGCCCTCCACAGATGAGGTATTATGTGACATTAATCCTCTTGATGTTTGTGATGTATTATTAAGCCAACCCTACTTGTGGAAGTGACATGATGTGTATGAGTCTCGGCCTCATGCTGTTATTATTACTTTTGGCAATAAGTTGTACAGGATACTAGAGGTACCACCGCCTGCCACGATCTCTTTGGTTACTACAAAACAATGCAGTAAGCTCATTAATGAAAGTGGGATATTTTTTTTCCTGAGGATCCACCCTCAAGGCAAGAAGAATATTGTGGCCATGACCTCTAGACAGGTCTCTTCCACATGACAACAACAAATGAACAAGATCCTAGAGGTGTACGGGGACATATTCACCTCACCCACAAGCGTGCCTCTGCACTATCAGCTCAAGTACCTGATCAATCTAACCCCAGGTGCGTCGCTACCCAATGAACTAATCTATCGGTGCTCTATTTTGGATAATGATGAGATCAAGAGGCAAATTCAGGAGCCGCTGCAGAAACGTCACATCTATCTGAGTTCATCGCCCTGTGGGAGCCCGATCATGTTGGTGCAGAAGAAGGATGGGACTTGGAAACTTTGTATTGACTACTGGCCATTGAATAAAATCACTGTCCAGAAAAGATACCTGATCTCGCAGATTGATGACCTTCTGGACCAGCTCAAATGGGAGAAATATTTCAGCAAGATCGACTTGAATTCTGAGTATCACTAGGTACCAATTGAGCCCTCTAATGTGTGGAAGAATACCTTCAAATCCAAGGAGGGTCTTTTTGAATGGTTGGTCATGCCTTTTGGGCTGACGAATGGTCCTAAAACATTCATGAGGCTGATGGAATACATCTTGCGGCCATTCACCAACTCATTTGTAGTAGTGTATTTGGATGAAATCCTGATCTTCAACCATACTTGGGAAGAGCACCTCCACCACATCCGACAGGTCCTCCAAACACTGCGGCAACACAAGTTGTGTGCCAATTTAGAGAAGCGAAATTTTGGCATGACCAAGGTTCAGTATCTGGGATACATTATTGATGAGAAGGGGGTGCATGTGGATCTATCCAAGATCCAAGTCATTCAGGATTGGTCAGCCCCAACCACTCTAACAGAGATTCACATATTTCTGGGTCTTGCTAATTTATACCGCAGGTTCATGTTGGGATTCTCTCATATCACTTGGCCATTGAGTCAAGTCACCAAGGGAGCAGTGAAAGAAAAATTATTTTGGTCAGAATCTCAACAGAAGGCGTTCATAGAATTGAAACAACATCTTTGCCTTGCCCCAGTGCTGACATTACCAAACTTGCAAAAACCATTTGAGATCGAGACATATTCCTTTGAATATGCTATTGGGGCAGTTCTTACTCAACAAGGGCACCCAGTGGCATATCACACTAAGACACTATCCGACACAATATTCAAGTATCCCACTTATGACAAAGAAATATATTCCATTATGCAGGCTTGTTTACAATGGAAGAATTACATTTTGGGGAAGGAAACAATCATCCACAGATACCACTAACCCTTGCAGTTCATATAGACACAAGGGAAGTTATAGAACGATCGCCATCAGAAGTGGTCCACATATCTGCAATAGTTTTTTTTGAACATCAAGTACAAGAAGGGAAACACCAATAATGTTGTAGACTTCCTTAGCCAACAACCGATCGTGACACAAACCACCGTTCTCAACTCTTGTGGGCACAAGACTTCTGATTGGCCACTTCTCTATAAGAGTGATCCAGAATTCGGCCACACATACAAGACACTATTGGAGGGTATGCAAGTTCCAAATTTTCACCTCCAGGATGCGATGTTATGTCACCTAGGACACCTTTGTGTTCCTTCAAGCAAGCGTGTCAAGATGATTTGGGAAGCTCACTACAATCGGGTCGCTAGGAATTTCGAGGTCGAGAAAATAGTGGCAGTACTTCAGAAATATTTCTATTGGCTGAAACTTTGACAGTATGTAGGGAAGTACATCAAATATTGCACTTCTTTCGTTATTGCCAAACTAAACATCAAGGAGCAAGGCCTCTATACTCCCCTACCTACCTTGAGTTGACCTTGGGAATCCATCTCCATGGATTACATGTCAGGCCTTCCTTCTACTAAGCATGGAAACGATTGTGTTTTCATGGTTTTCGACATATTATCGAAGATAACCATTATGGTGGCCTGAAAGAATAATATCACACTAGAATTCATTATTAAACTCTTCTTTGAATGCGTGCGGGTGCACTTTGGGATCCCACAATCTATCATCTTATAACGAGACAGTAGGTTCCTCAACACATTTTGGTCTAGCCTTTGGTCAATGTTGGACACCAAGCTCACCAAGTCCACGACATTCCATCCCCAAAATGATGTCTAGATAGAAGTCATCAACAGGATGATCGTACACATTCTGCACATGTATAATTCAAAGCATCCACACACAAGGGGTGAGAGCCTTCCCTATGTACAACACATTTATAATCAGGCTCTCCATAGCTCAACCGGCCACAACCCCTTTCAGGTGGGCTTGGGATTCTAACCACTATGTCCCATTGACGTAGCCATGCCATTTCCGACTACTGAGGTTGATTCATCTCATGTCCAGTCCGAAGCTGACAAGGCAAACATCTTCATTGAGCACATTCAACACATCCGCTAATAGGTTCATGACATATTGGACAGATCCATTTCTATTTACAAGCAACAACATGATCAACATCGGGTGCCACATAACTTCCAGGTGGGAAACAAAGTGTGGATACATTTGCAGAAGGAGCACCTCACTGGACCACACCACAAGCTTTTCCCTCTCCAATATGGGTCGTACACCATCACCAAATCTATATATGCCAATGCCTTTGAGATTCGTATTCCACCATTCCTTGGTCTGCACCCAGTGTTCAATGTGGACTGCCTTCGGCCCTACTTTCCACCTCTACTAGACACCTCTGGCATTACATAAAAATTCACACAAATAGAGTTAATCCCAGACTACATGGAACATGCCACCACGGATCATATCATGGACATGCAAACCAAGAGCACTTGCTAGCAGAAGATCCAACTGTATCAGTTTTTCAAAGCTAGCGAACTCCTGCACCAAGGCAAATGGTTCACCAGGGACCAAGTTCAGCAAAAGTTTCATCATCTCATGGAGGAACTCAATGCAATGGGGACCATTCTTTCCGAAGGGGGGAGGAATGATCTAGGTGGATGTTTGTGGGCACTTTCCTATTCCACTTGGGGCCCCGCCATCACTTCTTTCAGTTTTTCATTTTCCTTAATTGTAGCACAGTTAGCTGTTTTTCGGGTCCTGAACTTTCAAAGTCATTTTGAGGCCCAAAACAACATTTTTTTGGAAACACTGTGACCAACATGGAAGTCCCTTTGATATTTCTCACATCAAAAGTTGTATTCCTCTGATAGATATTTGTAATGAGGTATTGTGTGTGTCAAACAGAGATCATATGCCAGATTTATGTCCCTGGGAAGATTGATGTACCAATTTACCCCTAGAGTGAGTCCAATAACAAAGGGACAAGCTAAAGTGTAGGCTCCTTAATTAATGAATGAAAAGGACAGGGTAGGTCAACCTACCTAGAGTCCAATGTTGTCGTGGTTGTGGTGGTGATGGCCTCTTGATCTCTGCTTCAACAGGTCACAATCCTTCTGCTACAATGCTCAGATACCTGTACGAAGATCAGCAAACAAGAGCAACATACGAAACAATGATATTCATAATCAACTAACCATTCAAGGAGGGTTAAGCATATTGCATCAAATAAAATACATTTACGCAAGATGGGAACCAGACAATAGTCATGTATATGTATTAATAGAACAAAGAGTTACAACCGGAGCCTTGACATCACAACCTCCTTCAGTAGGGTTCAGTCCAAGGGTGTCTCGATGGATTTTCAAGGGATTTAGATAGGATTAAGACACAAGTCTAAGCTCTCTCAATGAGGATCTCTTTCGTTCTATATTTTCTAATCAAATGTATAGAAATCTCTTCAACGTTTCAGCTACGATATGTTCAGTTCAACTAGCACATCAATGGAAGATGGCTATATTTATAGAGGAAGAGGAGGAGGTTGGGATACCTACAATAGTGGAAGGGAGGCCTTATCCCTTGGGAGGTTTCCCAAAAAGGTGGAAACAAGAGGCCAAAGGAGGAAGGCCATGGTTATTTAGTCGAACCACTCCAGATGACTCGCCCAAGAAGTTTTTTATGATGGAAACTTCGCCTCTATTTTTAAAAAACATTCCATAAACAGGTTGGTGCAGGTAGATCACTAAGACAGAGTGCTAATGGGCACCAGGCCCAATGTTAATTTCCCAATCAATGCAAGGGCATAACGGTCTACTAACGTTAAGGAAAAAACAAGTGTTTCTGATGGTCTGTTCATGAAGTTGTCAACAGAAGGAATGTTGTACTCATGGCAAGGGATGCAATGATGGTCTTCGCAAGGCATGAAACTTTATTTTGGTCACATAAATGAGTCTCCAATGTTCGTGATGGGGATTGCAGGGACAGTGACAAAATTTTGTGTAACAGATGCTCCCTAAAGCATGAGGTCCGAGAGAGAGGAAGGGGTGAAATTATTTACGAGAATGCGTTCGAACCAAACACCGCTATCAGAAGACCTACAATTACAAATACAACTGATATATCTACTACATGAACATGTGGCTATTGGGTTTGTATTATATTCTTTCCACGACTAGTCACACGCGGTGGGCGGACCCGCCCATGGTTTTGTGCATGGGTTTGCAAATGGTTTTGGGGCATGATCGTTTTCAGCCCCTGGTATTTTGTAGATCCGGTCAAGCGAACTATGGTTATGTTCTAATCCAGGGTTAATGGATTGGGGTTTACGTATTTTTCGGCATGTATATATATGTGTTGTAACAATACAAGGAATATAATGAAAAATCAAGTTGGTTGTCCCGATTTGGGATCCAAGGGAAAATCTCTATGTTTATCTATTTTATGTTGTATGCTCTCGCTATTTTTGGTCCTTATTTTCTGGTGGGTGGACCCGCCCATGGTTTTGTACATGGGTTTGCACATGGTTTTAGGGCATGATGGTTTTCGTCCCTTGGTATTTTGTAGATCCGGTCAAGGGAACTACAGTTATGTTCTAATCCAGGGTTAATGGATTGGGGTTTATGTATGATTCGACATGTATATATATGTGTTGTAACACTAAAAGGAATATAATGAAAAATCAAGCTAGCCATCCTGATTTTGGATCTAGGGGAAAATATCTGTGTTTATCTATTTTATGTTGTATGCTCTCACTATTGTTTATTTTCTATTTTAAATATTTGTTCGTAGATAATTTCCCTATAGGGTTAAAACCTACATTTGGTATCAAAGAAGTTTCGGCTTCAAGGGGATGCCTTTGCTGCTGAGGGGTTTTTTTCTCGGGCCTAAGGTAGACCTTGTTCAGTGGGAGATCTGCGAGATTGATTCTTGCGGTGAAAGAAGATGGCGAGCGGCAGGAAGATAGAGATAGAGAAATTTAATGGTTAGAGTTTTGAGTTGTGGAAGCTCAAGATGGAGGATCTGCTGGTGGATAAGGACCAGTGGATCACGGTAGATCCGGGTACTAAACCAACGGCAATGTCAGATGAAGACTGGAAGAAACTGGATTGGAAGGTAAACAGCACAATATGGTTGTGTGTCTCAGATTCAGTATTGTTGAATGTATCTGGGGAAGCTACGACGAATACCTTGTGGGACAATCTAGGGACTTTATACCAATCTAAGTCTTTGGTGAATAAATTGTTCCTACGGAAAAAGCTTTATAACCTGAGGGAAGGATGGAGACTCGGTGATAGAGCATCTGAACACCTTCAATACTGTGGTAAGTCAGCTGTCATATGTTGATATTAAAATCTCAGATGAAGATAAGTGCATCAGTTTGTTGTATTCTCTATCAAATTCGTGGGACATTTTGGTTATTGGAATAGGTAGCAATACAAATACCTTGAATTTTGATGACATTGTCTCAGCCTTGCTATCGGAGGAAATGAGATGGAGAAATATGGAGGGTCAGAATGGAGATTCCTTATTTGTACAAGGAAGGTCCCAGAAGAGAAAAAAGAATAAGGTTTCGAGTGGGAGATCTAAATCTCCTAGAAAGTTTGTAAAGGTGTGTCGAAAATGCGGAAAGGAAGGGCACTACAAAAAGGACTGTAGATCTAAAGCTCCTAACAAAGGAAATGGATCTGATGATGCTCCTTCTGCAGAGGAAAAAACCACCTCGGATGAAGGTTGGGATGTGTATTTGGCTTCTTCTTCAAATACACATGTAGATCATGAGTTATGGTTGATTGACTTGGGTGCATCCTTTCACTTCACTCCCCATAGGGAGTGGTTCTGCGAGTATGAGAAATATGATGGCGGTGATGTCTCCTTAGGTGATGATAGGAAGGCCAGAATCATTGGACGTGGAAAATTCAAGCTGAAGCTACAAGGTGGAAGGATTAGAACACTTCTTGGTGTTCTACACATTCCTGCATTGGCCAGAAATTTGATTTCTGTAAGCAATATGGATGATGCAGGTGTAAAAATAGTGTTTGAGAAAGATACCTGTAAGATGGCTTGGGGAGCACTGGTATTAATGCGGGGAGTTCACATTGGAACTCTATACAAGCTTCAGGGGAGCACTATTATTGATGGGTGCAATAGTTCCGTGGTTCCAAAAAGTGGAGCAGAAAGCCTAGCGGTCTTTGGAGAAAAGACCATGCTATGGCATCAAAGGCTTGCACATATTGGAGAGAAGAGCCTTCAGATACTGCATGGAAATGGTATGGTAGAAGGTATGTCCAATATCTCTCTAGATTTCAATTTCTGTGAACATTGTGTGTATGGGAAGTAGAATCGGGTGAGTTTTCCTTCTGGTGCTAAGAGGGCAAACAAGATATTAGAGCTTGTGCACAGTGATGTGTTTGGACCTGTGTCAGTTCCATCATTGGGTAAGTCTATGTACTATGTTTCATTCATAGATGACTTCTCAAGGAATACATGGATATATTTCTTAAGGAATAAGTATGAAGTCTTTGACAGATTTAAAGAATTTAAGGCTCTTGTGGAAAACCAAAGAGAGAATAAAATAAAGGTGCTAAGGATAGATAATGGTGGGGAGTTCTGCAAGAAGGAATTTGAAGAGTTCTGTAAGAAGTGTGGTATAGCATGGCAGAAGAATACTCCATAAACACCTTAGAAAAATGGAGTTGCAGAAAGAATGAACAAAATGTTAATGGAAAAGGCAAGAAGCATGCTCAGTGGTACTAGGTTAGGACAAGAATTCTCGGCAGAGGTAGTGGAGACTGCATGTTACTTAGTTTACAGATCACCTTCATCAGCGTTGGAGGATAAGACTTCACATGAGGTATGGACTCGTAAGAAACCCTCTCTTTTACATCTTAGGGTATTTTTATGTGATGCATATGTACATGTTCCAAAGGAGAAAAGGAGAAAGTTGGATAATAAATCTAAACGGTGCATCTTTATTGGGTATAAGGATGGTTTAAAGGGTTACAAGCTTTTGAACCCGGAAACAAGGAAGGTTATGTACAACCGAGATGTGGTGTTTAGAGAGGTGAAAGATATTGTTAAACATGAAGTCCTACCAAAGGAACCTGAGAAGATAGAGTTTGAGCTAAAGGAGGATGAATCAGACTCTACAACAGAATAAGACTCAGAAGAGGAAGAACCACAAACTCCAGTTGTTAGAAGATCAGTTCGGGGAAGAAGAAAACTAGAATGGTATAGTCCATCTGCTGTGTGTTCAAATTTTTCTTTAACTATAGCTTATGATGATCCCAGAACCATCAGGGAGGCAGTAGATTTAGAGGATGGAAAACTTTGGAAGGAGGCCATGGTTGATGAAATGGCATCCTTGCATAAAAATCAGGCATGGGATCTAGTGGAGTTGTCGGTTGGAAGGAAGCCCATCAGGAGAAAATGGATGTTTAAGAAGAAGATGAATGTAGAAGGAAAAGTGGAGAAATACAAAGCCTGGTTGGTAGCAAAAGGTTATTCCCAGGTGCCAGGAATTGATTTTGGTGATATTTTTTCTCATGTTGCCAAAGTTACTTCTATTAGATTACTTTTATCTGTTGCTACTTCATTTCATTTTGAGGTAGAATAGATGGATGTGAAGACAACATTTATTCATGGGGATCTGGAAGAGGAAATCTACATGAAACAACCTGAAGGATTTATGGTGAAGGGGAAGAAAGAACTGGAATTTAGGTTGAAGAAGTATTTGTATGGGTTAAAATAGTCACCAAGGATGTGGCATCAAAAATTTGATACCTATATACAGGGACTTGGCTTCACCATAAGTAAGGATGATCACTGTGTTTATTTTAACTTAATTGGTGACTGTGTTATTTATGTGGTCTTGTATGTGGATGATATGTTGTTGATTGGAAATGACAAAGAAATTATCCAAGATTCGAAGACCCAGTTGTTCCCCAAATTCGACATGAAGGATCTTGGTGCTCCAAACTATATTTTGGGCATGGAAATTAAGAGAGATCGGGCAAAGAGGAAGCTCTGGTTAAACTAGAGGAAGTATGTTGAGACTATATTACAGAGGTTCAATATGCAGGATTGTAAACTAGTGAATGTTCCGATTCCTGTAGGTACAAAGCTGTCTGCTGAACAGTGTCCCAAGACACAAGAAGAAGAGGAGGATATGTCCCATGTTCCATATGCAAGTGCAGTGGGTAGCATGATGTATGCAATGGTATGTACTAGACCATACATTGCACATGTAGTGGGAGTATTGAGCAGGTTTATGTCAAACCCAGGGAAGGAGCATTGGATAGCAATGAAGCGGGTTTTCAGATATTTGCGTGGCACTAGTGATTATGGCTTGTGCTACCAGGGAAGACCAGGATTGGAAAGAGTGTTGGATGTTCGTGGTTTTTTTTATGCTGACTGGGCTAGAGATCTGGACCAAAGAGGATCTACGAGTGGGTATGTGTTTAGCCTATTTGGAGGTGTAGTCAATTGGATGAGTAAAAGACGGTCTGTAGTGGCTCTTTCAACTACAGAGGAAGAATACATGCCAGCCACTCATGCAAGCAAGGAAGCAGTTTGGTTGTAGAGATTGTGTTCAAGTATGGTGTTGGTGCAGCAAGCTATAAGGATAGATTGTGATAGCCAAAGTGAAATTTTCTTGGCTAAGAACCCTACTTATCATTGAAATACAAAGCACATTGATGTTCAATATCACTTTGTGAGATATATGGTTGAGGCTAAAAGGATGTTGCTGGTAAAGGTGGACACTTTGAAGAATGTTGCAGATGCATTGAAAAAGTCTGTGAGCACTCAAAATTTCTCTTAGTGTAGAGAAATAATGGGTGTTGGAAAGCTGGGCTAATGACTCAGCTCTCTTGTTGCCCCCTGCGGAAAGAAAACAACAATTGGGAGAATGTTGGGTTTGTGTTATATTATTTCCACGACTAGTCATGCGCGGGGGGGGGTAACAGGGGGGAAATATCCCCCCCTGTACGTTGCACTGGGCGCAATGTACAGGGGGGTCATATGGGGGGCGGTAGCCCCTCCTGTCGGGGTCCGGGGCAGTGCCTAAAAAAAAGTATTGGTCCTTATTTTCCAGTGGGCGGACCCTCCCATGGTTTTGTGCATGGGTTTGCACATGGTTTTGGGGCATGATGGTTTTCAGCCCCTGGTATTTTGTAGATCACGTCAAGGGAACTACGGTTATGTTCTAATCCAGGGTTAACTGATTGGGGTTTATGTATGCTTCGACATGTATATATATGTGTTGTAACACTAGAAGGAATATAATGAAAAATCAAGTTGGTGGTCCCAATTTGGGATCCAGGGGAAAATCTTTGTGCTTATCTATTTTATGTTGTATGCTCTCGCTATTGTTTATTTATGTATATGTTTGAAACCTACAGTGGCATGGGTGCAACCATCCATAATAGAGTATATATATAAACTGAGATCCGAGGTATGGACGCAGCCATTCAGCTGTAAGGATCAACAAATAGACTCAGGTATGGTCACAGACATCCAATCAAAAGAGTCATATAATAAGCCATGATAAAGTAAAATATCCCACAGCCTGGATCTTATCAGACAAAACCTAGAGTCTTTCCCTCCATCTCGATCCGAACAAGTACAAATTTAAGCATGCGAATATGTGAATTGAAGTCGAACATGCAAGAAAATCACCTGACTACCAGCCATTGATGAAAGTTATTAACATGCACGAGAGAAACCACCAATAATGAAAATGGCTCTCAAGGTACAATAGGTACAATCCACGAAATGTGAATAGTGATCTGGCATCAAACACCCGTAGAATCACTCGATCGAAGGCCAATGATGTGGAGTTGTTGTTGAATGTGATGAACCTGCCATTGAGGCACGTAGGCTCCAAGGTACCGATAGGGAGTCTCTAGACCAAATTCCTGGATAATGAGTTGAAGTCAACTAGAAGCGATCCGGTCGAAGGAGGGCCATAATGTTTCCCACATCATCGACAAAAGATAAAGGAACATAATGATAATGAATTAGTATTTAACAGAGAATCAGAGGGAGGTTGAAAACTACAAAGGAACAGATTTTCTTGAACATATTAGTGACACAACTTTGGATTTGGAAGTATTTGACATCAAGAGGATCTGAGGTCATGATGACTAGGCAAAGAGCAGATGAGAGGTCAAAACAGATTACCCAAACCCATGGAGGAAAAAATGACGAAATGAGATGTCCCCAACCCGACATGAATGCAAACGAGTGTCATGTTCAAGAGTGACATACTACTGACACAACTAAAGACTGGTTCAATTTTCCCCCACCATTTCTGGCGAGTACCCCAATTATTTTTGAAAACAAGCTTGAAGGGGATAGCATATGCTTGTACTGTAAATTTTTCCTTCAGACAAACCCAACCTAGTACATTTTACTAGCCCTAGGAAGGAGGAACTTGGGGAAGGTCATGGTGACGATTTTCGATGTCATTAGAGTTTAACGAGTCTGACAAAGGGAGAAATCAACATCTTTTCATGTTTAGAGAGTTTGAAAAGAAGCAGAAAAAAAAACTCTAGCATGTCCCTTTTCGTAAATAGTCTCTCAGACACGAAAAGGTAGAAAACAATATCTGAAAGAACCTCTTTGTCATGATAGGCTAAGGTATTCCTTTTTCGTAAATAATCTATCCCAACCCGAAAAGGGGTAAATGTATACTGGGTAGATATCGTTTCAAAGCCATTTAACGAGTTCAAAATGACAAGAGTCTCGGCAATCTTTTCAGTTTTAGAGAGTTAGAAAAGAGTTGAAAGATGACTCCAGTAGTGACTTTTTCGTGTTTTTACTGAGTCTAAAAAAGTATAAAATACAACTTGTTACTTCATCGCTATCTCATTAAATACTTGTCGCTACACAAGAAACGAATGTAAAACCCATTTCTCGAAATAACATAATGTAATAATAAAAAAACATGTCTTAAAACCTAATTAGGGTTTCGAAAAGTTATAAAATGCCAAAAATGGTAAAAAACAATTACTTTTCACTTTTACCTCTTGTGGAGAAATAGTTACCCATTTTGTACTTTGATTTTGCAGCAACGACAGTGGGTAATCCGGAAAACCAATCTTGAATCTGTCAGTTCCAGGTAAGAGCCAACATCCCTCCCCACATTTTACGTCCTCTTTCATTACCTGCAACCTTCAATTTTGATTTTTGTGGGAGAAAGTTTCAAAACTAGGGCACGGTGGTTGGTGCAAGTTTTGGGCACGGACTCGCGCTAATCGCCCAATTTTTAAAATTGGGACGCGCCCATTGGTGTGAATGTTACTAAAACAGTCGCGCCAACCACACAGACCTTTTAAAACTCACAATTCAAGTAAGCAAGCCTAAATTCCACAAATCTTAGCTTTTAATTTGGCTAATAATGTCCATATGAACATGTTTGCATGTGTAAAGTGGAAAAATGGTGATCGAGTGGAAGGAAAGGGAACACAGTGAAGAATATGAGCTTGCCATGGATAATGAGAGATGCATGGAAGCTCTTAGAGATTGTGGACTAAAAAATTTCTTCATGACACCGTGCCTTAGAGCTCAAATGGAGCTGCTAGAATACTTGATCAGTATCTGGGATGAGGATTAGGAAAAAAATCATTCTTCGTGATATGGAACTTGAGATTGATTTCTCAGATGTTTACTTCATAACAATACTATCATGGAGGGGGGAAACACCAGTGCTATCCAGCACCCGACCCACCATGGAAAACATGACGATGGTGATCGACAGGGTATGTCGAGGGGCACGAAAAGGATCAGGAAGTGGGAAAGTGGATATCCAAAATATCTCGGAATTGACACTAAAAGTAGTGCTACACACCATCACGTGAGCTGTGGGATCGCAAGCACCACATGAAGCAAAAAAAACACAGCTTCTTCTAGCAGTAGATTTTCTAACACCGACCCTATTGAACTGGGCAGAGGCAGTGACGATCAATATGAAACGTCAACTGACGAAATGCAAGAAGGGAAAACTGAAGTAGTTTGGATATGGATCCATCCTGGTATCGTTCTTCCTGGAATGACTACCAATTTTCTAGCGACAGGAAGTGATAGTCCCAACACCACCAGCATAGGAGCCACGGATGGCCCGTTGGGATACACTGATGCGATGGTCAAGGAGTAGCTAACAGATGTCCTAGAGACCAGAGTTATTTGATTGGCTCTGCCAAAATTTGATTGTCATGGAGGACTGGCCCTACTTTGGCACAGATTTCACTGGTGATTTGGACCTCCCACTCTCGAAGGGAGAGGATTGGGATGAAGCACTTGGTAAGACTCATTTTTATTTTTATGAGTATTATGATTTTTTTATTCTGTATGTTCTGACATTAAATCCATGTGTTATGCAGATGTTGGACTATTAAGACCTACAGGCATGTCTCCAATAGCGATGCGAGTCCCTCGTGACTTTGATGTTGCTCCTCATGGTGAGAGAGGCGAGGAGGAGGAAATCGTGCGCAACCTAGAGGGGATCTCTTTTGTAGTTCCAGACTATGCGCAATTCGATGATGTTCCTCATGCATACCAGAGACATATTGTAGGGGTGTCAAACCAAGTTCACCGCTTGCTAAGGTGTCTTGTATGGGCAGTGGCATGCTATCATGATCATCACACCTATTAGACACCTAGGATTTGCTTCTGCATGTTTTTTAGAGACATGATGTCTCGGGATGTAACAGAAACACACATATTTTTTGAAAATTATGGTGCACACTGATGAAAACTTTCGATATATATATCTTCCTATTTGATATGATTCTTTCATGTGATGATGATTTTTAAAATTATGCAAATGTCTATCTAATATAATGTTAGCCATTGTATCAGTTAATGCATTCATTCGTCTCGGAATATGTTGATATGTGATATAATCAAAATGTCTTTCCAGCAAATGAACACGTAAATACAATCTTAAAATGTGATGGTTTCTAACTTAATAATGCCCATTAAGTTGAAGAACAACAAGTTGTGAGTCTGGATTTTCAACCAACGCACTAATGTCGAGGGTAATCGCCTAGGTTAACAGTTCTATAACAACACTATACACAACGACATTGTTTGTAGTTTGTCCTAGACAAATACCTTACAGATCTATCAACTCACCAATAGGATCATAAATCACCCAGGTTGTTGAAGACAAGTTCCGGGTACTATGGGAAGCACCATCTGTGAAACCAACATTAGGGGTAATAGACTTCTGCACAATAAGCAATGACCCAATAAGCAGGAAGACGCTCACAAAACACACCAAACCAAAAAATGTACAAAAATGAAAAGAATGCCTATGTACACAAAACATGCACGAATGACTCATGAATAATACTTTTTGAGATGCAACCCATTTATGGGTTGATCTAATGGATGACCTTCATAATCAATGAGCTCATAGGCCCCATTCTTCAAAACACGTTTAACAATGTAGGGCCAATTCCACATGGGTTGAAATTTGTCTGCCCCCATCTTATCACGAGCTTGGTTGCATAGGAGGACGAGGTCTCCTTCTACGAAGGAGCAAGGATAAACTGACTGGTCGAAATGAGCTTTGACCCGCTTCTTTTGTGCCTCGATGACCAAAGTAGCAAAGCGGCAAGTTTCATCTACCCTTTCTAAGTAGAGAATATGCTCTTCTTTAGGTGAAGTGTTGGGAAATAATTCAACAACCAACTTGAGTGAATGTATTTCACACTCAATCGGAAGGGTAGCTTCCAGACCATAAAAAATATGGAATGGAGTGAATCTGGTCGCATCCTTAACTAAGGTTCGCTATCCCCAGAGAGCTGAAAATAACATGAGATGCTAGTTAGATTTGTGCATCCCAATCGTACCTTGAAGCATGGTGACAAAAACTTTGTTCACAGCTTCAAACTCGCCATTGGCTTGAGGATAGTACGGTGTTGAGCTGTCTTGATGCAAGCCCAACCTAGAATTCAACTCCGCCACCATATAATGCCGAAAATGGGAACCATGATTAGTAACAATGGCTTGAGGGACACCAAACCTAGAAATCATGTGATTGAATATGAACTGAGCTGCCGTCTTACTGTCAGCGGCAAGTGTAGGCATTTCTTTGGCCCATTTGGTGAAGTAGTCAACAACTACGATAATATAAGCATGCCCCCCAGTCGAGTGAGGGTTACACGTCATAAAATCTATGCCCCACTTTGCAAAGGGACCAATGGTAATGACATGGTGGAGATGTGCAGGCAGTGCATGCATCTTGTGCTGATAGATCTAGAAATCATGAAATTTACGGTCAGCGATAATGAAGTCCTTGAAAATAGAGGGTCAGAAATACCCAGCATGAAGAATATTCTGTGCAGTGGCATAACCAGACATATGACTACCATAGGTGCCACTGTGACAATCATTCAGAACTCTCTCAGCCTCCTCAAGGGTAAAACATCTATGGAGAATGGAATCTACTCCGATGCGATAGAGTGTATCTTTGACTATACGATAAGGTTGCGATTGACAGTGGATGCATCGGTAAGCATCCTTCACCAACTCAGATCTAAAAGTGGAAGTATGAAGATATACGATGATATCACCGTAATAAGGATCGAGGGTGCTAATCAGAAAAAGAAAATCGTCTGGAATGCATTCTTCAGAACCAGACGGAGCGGAGTTAGAGGGGAGGGAATAGATCAGATCAGTAGAGACTAGTGATTTATTCGACTTGGAAGTAGTTTCCAAATTGAACTCTTGGAGGATAAAAATCCACTTTGAGTACTTGTCCCCTAGCAATTGTCAAGACAATATATAGGTCATGGGGTTTCATTCAGAAATCACAGTCACAGTATGCAACATAATATAATGATGAAAACGTTGAACTGCTTGAACCATAGCTAATGCTAACTTCTCGACATGGGCATAGTGCGCTTCGGTATCGAGAAGGTTACGAGAGAGGTAGTAGATAACATGCTCGTCACCTTCATCATTGTCTTAAACCAAAACCATGGCAAACATGCTGAAAGCAGCATCTAAATAGAGGGAAAAATCGCAATGATATTTCAGAGGATGCAACAGAGGAGCATTGACAAGAAATGTCTTCAGAGCCTCGAAAGACTTCTGGGAAATCTCATCCCAAAGGAAAGGGGTGCCCTGTTTTAGTAATCGCGTGAATCCTTTAGCTACTTCGGCATAGTTAGGTATAAAATAGCGTAAAAAGTTAGCCTACCCCTACAGAATCTGCAACTGATGTAATGAAGATGGAGAGGGGAGATTAATGATAGCCTTGACTTTGATCAGATCAGGCCAAATCCCGTCTTTGGACATGATAAAGCCTGAGAGTCTACTAGAATCGATGCAGAAGACACATTTGTGCGGATTTAGCTGGGTGTTATAGCGTCAACAACGAAGAAATATCTGACAAAGATGGTCAGGATGGTCCTTACGTATAGCTGAAAGAGTCGGAAGGTCATCCAGATAAGGCTAAATGATGTGCTTAATATTGTGAAAAGTGTATGACATCGTCGCTAAAACGTGGCCCCACATTCTTCAAGCCAAAAGGGAGTTTCTTATACACGAAAGTACCCCAAGGACAGATGAAGGCAGTCTTATGTTGATCAGTCAGGAGAATGTTAATCTAGTTATAACCAGAAAATTCATCCATGAGGGAAAATATCTCACTCCCAACGTAGTCATCAATGATCTGATCGATAAAGGGAGTAGGATAATTATCCTTAGGACATGCCCGATTGATGTCACGATAATCAACATAGACCCGAATGGTACCCTATTTATTATCTATAGGGACAATGTTGGAGACCCATTCTATCAATGGAATCGGGTAGATGAAACCAACATTGATAAGTTTTTCAAATTCACTTTTAATGGCGGAAAATTTTCGAGGGTGCACAGGACGAAGGTGTTGAAGGACAGGCTTCAAACCAAGGTAGGTAGGAATCTCATGCACCACTATACTAGGATCGATGCAGGGAATTTCTTTATAGGACGATGCAAAGACGTCACAAAACTAACGAAAAAGGTTGGTATAAACCTGGACTTCATCAGAAGAATAGGTGACCCTGATATGGATGTTCTCGACAATTCCTGGTTTCACAGAAATGTCGATAGGCATCGTTTGTGTGATATTACTCAAGTTACCCTCTGTGAAAAATTCATGTGTCAGTATAGGTGTTTGAAGTGGAGGAGAAGGAACCTAAGATGAAAACCTCTCAAGACATGTAGACATGGCCCCAAGGCTAGGCATGAACGAGGAATGATGATGACTATCATCCCACAGAAGATCCTTGAGAGACATAGCTTCCACAATGGATTCATCGGAGGGAAATATCTCTTTCAAGGGATCAGGTGAATCCGAACCGCCGAGCCAAGGGGATTAAGAATAAGTGTCAAGAGACGTGCTCAAAGGATCATGATCATAATATGGAGGTTCCGAAGCCGCGATGAGTTCACAATAGTCAATCTCGATTAGACTCAACGACATCGAATCTCTAAAATAATCGATCTGTTCGAGCGAAGGGATGATCCAAGGGTCGTCAGACTGAGAGATCATATTGATATGAACAGTGTTGGGCAGAGGAAGGGGAAAAATACCCATGAGGGTAGGATCTTTGAAGAGACCAGACCCAACACTCTCGTAGGGAGTAGGAATCTGATCCACATACGAAACGTTGTTCTTAGAAGAAGAGGTGATAAAAGATAATTGATCAACAGTAACAATATTTCCTTCATGAGGGAATTTTAGGACACGAAAGAGAGTGGACGGAATGCACAACATGGTGTGAGTCCAATTGCAACCGAGGATAATATTGTAATTGAGCTTAGCGTCAACTACTTCTACCTTGACATTTACTGTCCTCCCTTTCAAATCGGTAAGCTAGCGAGAACACCTAAAGGTTTTTATTACCTTCCATAAAATTCTTCAAGGGCATTTGGTGACGAATTCAAGGCCAAAGAACCAATGGCTTTCCAGCAAGAAGATGACATGATGTACGTAGACACACCTGTTGTGTAGATTAATCCGTCTTGCGGACAAGACCGATCTCTCTAGTACTAAAAGTAACTAGCAACAAACAGCCAATTATACTAATCTCTCTCTAAGCATATAAGATTCATAAAAACACTATATAGGTGTAAGGCCTACCTTATGTCCAGCGCTTGCTTGATCTCGTTGAAGTCCTTCCCGTGCACTGAAAGAACATTCCTCGTGAATCTGCAGTCACAAACAAGCAAAAAGATTACGCAGCACCTGTATAGACATTATTATAAACCATACTTATCATAATGATCAAGGAATTTATGAAATAAACCATGAATTGACAGTTTAATGAGAGAAATGAGTATTTTTTTATTAACTTCAAATAAAGAAAACCTTTACAACATGTGCCTTGATGTCGTGCAGGTCCTCCCGGGGTCCGAAGCAGGAATCTCTTCTAATTTGACAAGCATTGCACTCTTTGAACCAAGACAGATAGAGATGAGTGATTTAACCTCACAGAAAGTCTTAGTTAACTGAGTCTGAATCTCAACAGCATTTAACTTCAAATATCTTAAGCTTGAACTCCCTTTGAGGCTACCCAAGGCCTCTTTTTATAATGGAAAAGAGGAGGTTTTCTATTCCAAATATGAAGGGATAGAATCCTCCTTCAAAGGGATTAGCTCCTTACATCAAGGGGTTAGCTCCATCAAGTGAGGGATGCATGAACCTTCTCAAAGCGTATCCATTCCCGAAAATTCCCATCTAGAATCTTCTAGAATTCATTTGAAATCAACTTTTTATTTTTACTTTCTCACCTTTTTGATTTTTACAGAGGTCCGCACCCATAACACAAAGAACGTGCGGTATGGTTCCGCAGGAGGGCTGAAATTTAGGTGCGGGACCGCAGGGAATTAATAGAGAAAGTGCGATGCCAATGTTTAGGGGATTTTTAGGAACTTTTCTTTGATTTTGAAAGCTTGACATGAGGAGCAGATATGTTAGACTTGCAAAAGGAGGAAGTATGAGTAATAATGAGCTCATACTCATAGTAAAATGTCAGGATGACAGATTTTAGTGTAACAAATTGCCCCCTAAAGTGCAAAGTCTGGAATAGATGAAGCTGTAGTCCGTCATATATGAAGAGTGCAGTACTTTATCATTTCAAAGATCATCCTGTGGACACCCCAGTCGGAACCTGTAAAAACATTCAATGCAAAATATATACATATATATGTCATCACTGAGGTAGGCATTCCCATACTCGGATTAAAACTAACTAGAAACTAACTCAAATCGTTCCGATACAGGAATGATTTTAATATTACATCAATAACGTAGACACAGCATGGGCACAACCATTTGTAATGAATATTCTACTGTATAATAATAAAACTCCTCGCAGCCTGGATGGTGGAAACTAGATCCAGGGTCTTGATTTCCGCATCTCGAACTAGTACGATTCTATCCATGTGAATAAATGTGTTGAAGTCGAACATGGTAGAAACCACTTGATTACCAGTCAATGATGTGAACTGTTAACAAGTGTGAAAGAAACCACTAGTAATGTCAATGGCTCTCAAAGTACCCAGTACAATCCATGAAATGTGAATGAATGAGCTGAAGTCGAACATGTCACGGAATCATTCGATCGAAGGTCGATGATGCAACCTGTCGTCAAAGGTGAGAAACCTTCCATTGAGGCATGAAGATTTCAAGGTACTGACGATTTCTGGATCAACTTCCTAGATAATGTGCTGATCTCGATAGAAAGTGATCTGTCGTAGGGAAGCCCACAACACGAAATCATAGATCAAGTTTTGAAAATATATTGGCAAGGACTGACTCATGGATGGTCAAAATGGATGACAGATATTTTGCAGATGAATGGTTTATTTGAACTGTTCTCTTGAACACATAACGACACTGCAGATGGCTTGGTAACAATTGACCCAAAGCTAATACCCAGAAACCGGCTGAAGACTTTCAATGTGGTTTGATTAATTGTTAGGAAAAATACTTCCCAACCCAGGTGAATGAAAGTGTCGTGTTCAAGAGTGGTTGACTAAATTTTCGAAAATTTAAAATACAACAAACACGCCCATTTTTCTCTCTTTTTCCCCCACCATTTCTGGCAAGTACCTCTTTATTTTTGACAAGCTTGAGGAGGATAACATTTGCTTGGTTATAAGCTCATCCTTCGGATGAGTCCAACTTAGTTTAAAATTCGAACCCTAAGAAGGAGTGGTTCGTTCCTGTTGAAAATTAAACAGGTCATTTACTGTTAAGTTTTAACGAGTCCAATATAGGAGAAACTCGATGTTTTTCAATTTTAGGGAGTCAGAAGAAAAAACTTAAGAAAACTCCATGGGTGTACTTTTTCGTAAATTTAGTCTCTCGAGCCCGAAAAAGGATAAAATAATGCGGGAGAGAACTCTATTGGCCGTATTTAGTCAACGTATACCTTTTTCGTAAATAGTCCATTTCAGTCCGTAAAAGGGGTAAACTTATACTGAAAGGACGACTGTTCATTTACTTTAACGAGTTTGAATAGTCAAGTACTCGGCAATCTTTTCATATTTAGAGAGTCTGGAAAGAGCTTAAAAGAGGACTCCAAGGTTTCACTTTTTCGTAAAATTTTTGAAAGAGTCCGAAAAAGTGATAAAAGTATGCTCTTTTTTGAAAAACGATCAGTTCACCTGAAAAATCTAGTTTTTGCACAAAAACTTGAAACATTACACATACCTGTTTAAGATAAGTAAAAATGCTTTCAAAAATAACCTTTTTAAAGTGAAAAATAAATAAATTAAAAATTCATCCATTCGAAAAAACTTATAAAAAGGACTTTTTCAATTTCATTTTTACCGTTCAATTCTAGAGTGAAAAGTAAAAGCTTTTGGGTAAGAAAGTTCCTGTGAAGATTCTGGAAAATTCGTTCATTGGAATCGAAAACCGTCAGTCCCAGGTAATCCACGACCTCCTTATCTTGTTTTTCATCCGTTTGAAATTTGTTTTTAGGCTTTAGTTTGAATTTTTGGGGCAAAAAATGGTTCAAAAATGCGCCCGCGGGGTCCGCAGGTGGGACACACGTTACCTGCGGACCCCGACTTTTTCCTATAAGGAAAAAGTCGTGGGTTCCGCACCCGGAACACACTTCTCGTGCGGACCTACGCTCTGTTTACAAAGAGCGGGTGCGGTACCCGCGCGGTTAGATTTAAAACAATGATTTCTCATTTGTTTGCCAAAAATTTTCAAATAAAACTATTCTAACTTGCCTGTTTCTGTATTGTAGGACTAACAAGATGTTGATCTGGCGAGAATGTGAGCATGAGGAATTGGATGAAGCCACAATACTTCATTTTCCCACACAAAGGGCATTAAAAGCATCTGGCTTGTACAAATTTTGGGCCATCTCAGGCATGAGGGCACAAGTAGAACTCTTAACATGGTTGGTTAACAGATGGAATGTGGAGGACCAGTGCTTCTTCATTGGTGGCCACTGGCTCAAAATTGAGCTGGAGGATATATATTTCTTGACTGGTTTGTCCAAGAGGGGCGAACAAGTTTCTTTGTTTAGGACTAGGCCAGGTGGCCAGACTGTCGCTAGTCTCCAACTAGAATTCTGCAACGATCATGCAAATCCTCGGGACAAACGGATTGACATAAATCACATCATCCATCCTGAATTGAAAGTTATTGCTTTTACTGTTACCAAACTGTGTGGGAGTTTTGCGCTTCATGTAGCTACTGGTTCCCAAATGTTTGTTGCCGTGGACTGTTTTCGCGGCACCATCTTTAACTGGTGTGAAGCTGTGTTGGCCAATGTAAAAGGCCAACTGACCAGAGCAAAAAATGGGAAACTGAAAAACTTTGGATATGGATCCATCATCGTTTCTTTTGCTCTGGAGAGGATCCCCATGTTATCTCCACAGAGTATTGTCGTTGATGTTGGTCGACCTCGAGAACCGAGAATGGTTCGTTGGTCCGCGTTGATGGCTTGTCATGCTATTGAGGGTACTGAGATTGTGCGATTCCCTCCTTCATATTTTCGTTGGCTGGATCGCCAAATTTTTGTGATAGAAGATTTTCCATATGTCGGGATAGATTTCTGCGGTGACAGAGAGATGGTTCTCTCAGCAGGGGAACAGTGGGATGAGTCAGGTATAATCATTTTTCAATGTTTGCTAAATTCTAACTTTTTTTTAAATTTTTTATCGTCTTTGAAAACTAATAACCAAAAGTTTTTTGAAAAAATATGTGGGTCCACAAAGACCAGCTCATCTCCAACCTTACGAGAGAAGACAACCAGTTGCGCCCGCACCAGCCCCAGCAGGCCAATCAGCGGAGATTTTGACTGATTTGGAGCATCATCTAGAGTGCTTGACTCTAGATATTCCAGAGACCAGCATAGATGACATTCCTCTCAGGCTGCAAAGATATGTGATTGGAGTTCCAGGACCTTTCAGTAGGTTCCTATGTAGGGTAGCCCGGGCAGTGGTTTCGTATCGTGATCACCATCAGTGATGGGATGATCGTGTAGACTCATATTTTTGACCTTTGTATTATCATTCTTGCCGATCGTAAGGTGTTTCCAGCCTATGATCGAAGACGATGTATATTTTTTGAAAACACTCCTATACTATGATATATCACTATTTTGACGACTATCTGTGTAAATATGTGAATGTTATTTGTTTTACTGCTTTAGATTATTGCAAATGTCTATTTATCATACTAGAAGCAATTGAATCTGCTAATGTATTTAAATGTCTTGGAATATGCTGATATTCAATGTAATCAAATTCACGTTCTAAGAGATGAACTCTAAAAAACAACCGTAATAACACTGGATTTCTAATGGTATAAACCCTGTTAAGCTGTAATACAACAAGTTCAGAATCCAACCTTACAATCAAACTCCGAATTCCAAATGATATGGATTCAGACAATAACTCAATCACTGCACTATACTCGGCAATGTTATTCGTTGTTTGACCAAGGCTTACCCCATGCATGGATACTAACTCGTCAGAGGGTGAATAGATAACCCAGGCTGCGGAAGAAATGTTCTGTGTACTACGACAAGCACCATCAGCAAAACCAATGTAGGTTTGAAGAGACGTCGACATCTGCAATATCAAGAGTAAAACTCAGATAAGCAGGAATAGTGACAAAAACACACTTCTAAACTAGGCACACTTTTCTAATCTAACACACCAGCAGTAAAGAAATATAAACTAACAAAATCTCCACACCTTGTTTAAGCATAATATCGCTTTAGATAAAGCCCATTTCTGGGTTTATCCAAAGGGACACCGTCAAAATCTATCAACTCATAGGCCCCTTTTGCTAACTTTCGTTTAACAATATAAGGACCATGCCACATAGGCACGAATTTTCCAGCTCCTAGCGTGTCGTTAGCTTGATCATAAAGTAAAACTAGGTCTCCTTCTGAAAAATTTCGAGGGGTCACATTTCTATCATATTGAGCTTTTATCCTTTTAACATGAGCCTCGTTTGCTATTGCAGCATTTCGTCGATTCTCATCTAATTGGGCTAAGTACAAGAAACGTTTCTCCTCTTCAGACGTAGCTGGAAGTAATTCTACAGCTAATTTTAGTGACGGTATTTTGCATTCAATCGGCAACACAGCTTCCAAACTGTAAACTAGTTGAAAAGGAGTGAAACTCGTTGATGTTTTGACTGAGGTTCGATACGCCCAAAGCGCTGAAAATAACATGGAATGCCAATTCGTCTTGTGAATACCAATGATTCGTTTAATCATGGTGACTAAAAATTTATTAATGGCTTCAACCAGACCATTGGCTTGCGGATAATACGGAGTGGAACTATCGTGGCACAAGCCAAGCTGGTCTCTTAGTTCAGTCATCATGACATTCCGAAAATGACTTCCATGATCCGTAATAATAGCTTGAGGAACACCGAACCTAGCAATTATGTGATTAAATACGAATGTTGCAGCAGTCTTGCTGTCAGCTGAATATGTAGGCATCGCCTCGGCCCATTTTGTAAAATAATCTACTGGTAGAATAATATAGGCATGCCCCCCGACCGAGTGAGGGTTACATGTAATAAAATTGATACCCCATTTCGTGAAAGGACCAACAGCAATTATAGGGTGAAGAGGAGCGGGTGGCGCGCGCATTTTCCGATCAAAAATTTGACAGTTGTGGCATTTCCGAACCGCATAAATGCAATCTTTGAACAACGTTGGCCAGAAATAACCTGCACGCAATATCTTTTGGGCTGTGGCATACCCAGACATATGACCGCCACATGCTCCAGAATGGCAGTCATTTAATACCTTTTCAGCTTCTTCATGAGTTAGACAACGTCGGAAAACGGAATCCGCTCCATGTCAATAAAGTGTATCACCAATGATATTATACTGTTGGGATTGGAAGCATATTTTCCGTCGCTGAGTTTGTGAAATGTCAGGCCGAAAAGATTGTTTTTGGAGATAAACAATAATATCTCCATACCAAGGATCAAGTTTACTGATAATAAACAAAGATTCGTCTGCAATGGACTCTTCTGCCACTGTTTCAGTATCAGTAGAGGGGAAATCGCACATCAGTTCCGCAAATACCAAAGATTTCTTTGCCTTGGATTTTTCAAATTCCAAGTCAAATTCCTGCAGGATAACTATCCATTTGGAATATTTTCCCCCTAGCAATTGTTTGGTCAAAATATACATCATAGGGTTGCAATTAGAAATTACCGTGGTTTTACATAACAAGATGTAATGTCAAAAACGTTGAATAGCTTGAACAGCTGCCAAGGCCAATTTCTCCACATGTTTGTATTTGATTTCAGTCGGATGCAGATTCCGACTAAGATAATAAATCACATGTTCATTGTGAGATTCATCTTCCTGAACTAGTACCATCCCAATGGTGGAATGAGAAGCAGCGAGGTACAAAATGTAATCTTGGTTGTAGTTGGGAGGATGCAATAACGGTGCATGGGTCAACGTGTGTTTAAGTGCATCAAAATATCGATCAGCAATCTCGTCCCAAAAGAACAGAATGTCTTGTTTCAAAAACCGGGTAAAACCCTTTGTAAGCTCGGCATAGTTAGGAATAAATCTACGTAAAAAGTTTGCTTTCCCCTGCAAACTTTGGAGTTGGCGTAAAGTCGAAGGAGGAGGCAATTTAACAATGGCTTCAACCTTCGATGGATCAACGCGAATACCTGCTTTCGAGACAACAAATCCCAGTAATCGACCTGATTCCACGCAAAAAACACATTTATGTGGATTCAGCCTTATCCGATAATGCCTACATCTCATAAAAATTGCTCGTAAATGAGTGGGATGATCGGACCTACGTAATGAATGAGCAGGTAAATCATCGAGATATGGCTGGCCAATGTGCTTAATTTCATGAAATGCATAAGACATAGCCCGTTGAAAAGTTGCTCCAGCGTTCTTTAGTCCAAAAGGTAGTTTACAATAAGCAAATGTTCCCCATGGACAAATAAAAGCTGTCTTGGGTTGATCTGCAGGGAGTATTTTTATTTGATTGTAGCCGGAAAAGCCATCCATGAAGGAAAAAAATTCACTGCCAGCACAATCATCGATTATTTGATCGATATAGGGAGTTGGATAATTATCTTTTTGACACGCTCGATTAATATCCCTATAATCGATACATACTCTTATCGTTCCATGTTTTTTAGTCACAGGAACAATATTCGATACCCAATCCGTTAAGGGAATTGGATAAATGAATCCTGCTTGAAGTAAATTTTCAACTTCTGCTTTTATAGCAGCAGCTTTTCTAGGATGAATTTGACGTAATCGTTGACGAACAGGTTTAGCATCCGGGTAAGTTTTAATTTCATGAACAACAATCGATTGATCAATTCCTAGCATTTCTTCATAAGACCAGGCAAACACGTCACGGAATTCTTGAAATAGGGCTTTATAAGTCTGAATTTCTTCATCCATACAACAAGCACCTATATGAATGTTTTCAATTATTCCTGGTTTTACTGAACTGTCAATTGGAACTGTTCTAGATATATTTTCCAAATTTAACTCAAAATCAGGATTTTGCAATGGATTCTGAGGTTCCTTGGCATATTCAGCAGTAAAAATTGAAGCGAAATCATTTTCAAAATGATCTAATTCAGGTAAAAATGAAGACCGGTGATGTAGATCTTCCCATGGTAAATCATCAACAGACAAAAACTCACGAATTTGCTCATCTGTAGGAAATGTCGTTGTAATTGAACTAGATATAGAAAATGATTCCTCTTGGATCCCATTCATTGGATCAATTTTGGCTGAAGAGGGGTTGGAAAGTGACTGTACAGCCTGATACGCAATTTCAAATGGACTCAAGGGCATCACGCCATCAAATGAATCTATCTCGGATTCAGAAGGTACGATCCAAGGATCATCAAACATAACAGTGTCTGACGAAATCATATGAATACTTGCAGTAGAAGGCAATACGTTAGGAGGAGGAAAGGAAAAAGTTCCTAGTAAACCAGAATCTTTAATCAAACCTACTCCAACATCCTTATAAGGGATATCCGTTTTACCAACATGCTGGATTGTTTCTGTAGAGGCTGGGTCAGACGAGAAATAAGTTAACTGATCTATTGTCATGATATTTCCTTGATATGGAAATTTTATGAGTCGAAAGACCGAAGAGACATCAGCAGTCATAGCATAGGACCAACTACGACCCAGAAGAAGGTTGTAATCTAGAGGGGCATCAACCACTTCCACATCTAGATTAACGATTTTACCTTCGACCCCTATGGGTAAATCCTGCAAAATACCAAAAGGTTGAAAACCTCGACCATCAAAAGCCTTTAGAATTGTCGGGGATTGGTTAAGTGTAGGAGAACCAAGTGATTTCCAACACTGAATCGACATAATACACGTTGAAGCTCCCTCATCAATCACAGTCCGAAAAATAGGTCTGTTTTTGACTAACACTGGAATTTGGAAAGCCATTTGGTGAGGAAGACGTGGTGTACTATTTTCTAAATCGAAGATTATAAGGTTAGAATCCTGAACATCAACAGCTCCTATGGCAGACAATAATAATTTACGTTGTGCTGGACACGATTGCAGCACTTCCAAAGCCGACATTGCTGAAGGAGAAACAGCTAAATCTTCAACAATGTTGTAATTCTGAGCAGCTCTCGCATGTGGATTGAAAGATGATTTACGAAGAACACCTTTAGCAGGTGGTTTGATTATCAAGTCTGGATTTTGTTTCTCGATCTGTAGCGGACCGGAAACAGGAGGAGTTGTAGTTGATGTATTTGCATTGGAAGACTCTGCTTCTTTGCCATCAACAGGATTCTTAGAACCGTAATCTTGCGATCGCGTCACAACCCTTACATGAGACATCATCATAATAGGCTCTTCTAAAGTAGTCGAGGAAGAACCAATCATCTTACTATCTTGAACTGGAAAAGGATCCTTCAAGACAGTAGGTTGTTGCGATCCTTTAACAAATTTCGTAACCTCATCTCGATATGGACATTCTTTCGTGAAATGATCTTGTTCACAAATGAAGCAAGGATAGAGAGGTTTACGTTTTTCGTCATTGGATTCATCTTTATCAGTTTTCTCTTTCGAATTCTTTTTGTTTTTGTTCCTCCCCTTCTTTTTACCACCGGATTTTGATTTTGTCGTAGATGTTTCAACGACATGAATATCGGCAGAAACTTCGGGAGAGGATTCTCCTTTCAGGGAATTAGGTAAAGTTATAATTGGAGAAGAATTCTTTGACGATTTCTTCTTACTTTTAGAATTAACTGTACCAATCATACCGTCAGCGGCATGAGACCCTGAAGGAGCAGCAACTATTTGACCTTGTTTTGGAAGGTCTGGGATTTTTTCATGTAGAATACCTGACTGCGTATAAACGAGGTCAAGGTACTGAGCTTGAGCAATTACCTGCTCCTCAGTAACAACGCCAGCCTTAGCTACATCTTCAGTGATCTTGGGTAACAATGATTTAACAAACCATTCTGCCAAAATTTGATCCGGAATATAAACTTTCACCAAACATCTTCTACGTCGCCATTCATGAATATGATCAGAAATATACGTGGACATAGATTGTTTTAGCGAAGTTAATAATTCTGTGCCGTTGTCGTATCTGACAGGCAACTGAAAATGAGTCAAGAAAGCAGTTGCTAACTGACTAAAATTATGAAACGAGCCTCGTGGCAACTCAATGTACCATTTGGCTGCAAGACCTATAAGGGTTCTTTGAAAAAGACGTAGACGAATCGAATCATCAACAATTGAATTAGATGCACACCAAAGGTGATAAGTCATAACATGATTCGATGGATCCTCTCCTGACTTACCTTCGAATTTTGGTATATCACTAGGCAACTTATGAGGCATTGGCGGCCAGTTTTGATAATAAAAAATTGGATCATTTGTAAGGCGCATCAAATCAGGTAATTCCAAAGTTGCGATGAATGGTAGTTGACGGTTATGGTCGCGAAAACCTTGAGAAGCCAAAACAGATCCGGGAGGCGGATACCCAGGATAACTAGGAATCGGATTTGCATTAGGTATTGTGTAACCTCCCGGATAACCAAGATGAACCGGACCATACTGAGGTTGTTGATAAGTATAACCAGGGTACAGTTGATACTGATAGCTTGGATTCTCTACATAGGGACCAAATTGTGGCTGTCCCTGGTATGGTTGATACGTAAATGGAGGTTGACTTGTAACAAATGTACTCATACCGGCTTGTCCTGCAGGCATCTGAACTATAGTCTGAATGGAGGGTCCTGACTGAGGTACAGAGACTTGAGGGATTTGCACGGATACAGGGATAGAAGAATTCGGTGCTACAGATACTCCAGAAATAGGTGTGACAAGTTGAACAGACGTTGCAGCAGTTACAGCAGTTTGAGGCGGAGTCTGAGGTGTACTAGGCCTAGCCTGCTGAACTGAACTAGGTGCAGGAGTTTGGATAGCTGGCTCAATAGGTCGCTGGGTTGAACCAGAAACCAAAGGCTGGCCAGGTTGATAAGGCAACTGCACATTAGGCTGCAAAGGCTGTTGATATTGGGACGGTTCCAACACCATAGTTCCGGGGTAATGTCCCATAGAAGGTTGAACGTAAGGACCAAAACCTAGTTGAACGTAGGGTTGATTAGCAAGTGGTAAATTTCAGGCTCCTTGAAAAGATGGTTGACCAGAAGGCTGTTGGTAACCTTGAATTGGGTACTGACCTTGAGGTTGATAACCCTGAGGCGCGTACTGAAGCTGGGGTTGATAAGGACCCTGAGGAGCATATTGTGTTTGGGGTTTACCTTGAGGAATGTACTGTCCTTGAGGTTGATAACCCTGAGGTATGTACTGTCCTTGGGGTTGCCCCCCAAAATAATATGATTCCACAGTTTGTCCTGGGAAAAAGCTACCTTGAGGTTGTACCCCGAGTGGTAATTGACTACCTTGAGGTTGACCCCCAGGCGGTAACTGACTACCCTGAGGTTGCCCCCCAGGCGGTAACTGAGTTCCCTGAGGTTGCCCCCCAGAAGGAAACTGACTTCCTTGAGTTTGAGGATTGGGAATATTACCAGACATCATAAAAATTTGCTCTGTGTTCGACGTTTCAATTTTAAGTCCATCAAGACCAGATGATAACACATTTTCGATGGGTTGAGGAGTTGCTCCCGAGAAAGTACCAGACAAAGACTGATATCCCGAAGGAACAGAAGGACCACCATGTAAAAATGATTCCGGCATTTGAGAAAACATGGATGACTCTCCAGCCATAAAAGATGACGGATAATAACCTCTGGGTGTAGGATGAAATGGAATTCGAGGTGGATAAAAAGCAAGACCCGGATTCTCTAAAAAATCTGTTAAAGAGAGATACCAAGGATTATTTCGAATGGGGCTGTAGAAAATAGATTCACGCTCCCTAAGATTTAACGATTGAGGGGAGTCGGGAAGAGATATGTCTTCGTCTGGATTCGTAAGTTCTTCAATAGAAATAAGTCCAGAGGGAAGATTGTTTGTAATGATATTTCTTACCCTAGGTGAACCTAGATCGCTAGAAGTTGGTGTGATAAATCCTGAGGATGTTTCTAACACAGAAGATTCAGTTTCAGGTTCAGAGATTTCAGGTTCGTCAGATAATTCACCAGAAGGAGAAATACTTTCAGTAACTTCAGAAACTGAAATCGGTTCTTGAATGTATTCTGTTGTAGGTATTTGATGATCAGGATGTATAACTATAGCTAAACTTCCAATTTCTGTTGATCTAATTCTACTACTACTGGATGCTACTAGAGCACGAAGCCCTTCAAGTTGACTTGGTGAATATTCAGGGGGTTTCCCCAGTGGAGTCGCCATTTTGTTGTGTAGATTAATCTGTCTTGCGGACAAGACCGATCTCTCTAGTACTAAAAGTAACTAGCAACAAAAAACCAATTATACTAATCTCTCTCTAAGCATATAAGATTCATAAAAACACTATATAGGTGTAAGGCCTACCTTATGTCCAATGCTTGCTTGATCTCATTAAAGTCCTTGCCGTGCACTGAAAGAACGTTCCTCGTGAATCTGCAGTCACAAACAAGCAAAAGGTTACACAGCACCTGTATAGACATTATTATAAACCATACTTATCATAATGATCAAGGAATTTATGAAATAAACCATAAATAGACAGTTTAATGAGAGAAATGAGTATATTTTTATTAACTTCAAATAAAGAAAACCTTTACAACCTGTGCCTTGATGTCGTGCAGGTCTTTCTGGGGTCTGAAGCAGGAATCTCTTCTAATTTGACAAGCATTGCACTCTTTGAACCAAGACAGATAGAGATGAGTGATTAACCTCACAAAAAGTCGTAGTTAACTAAGTCTGAATCTCAACAACATTTAACTTCAAATATCTTAAGCTTGAACTCCCTTTGAGGCTACCCAAGGCCTCTTTTTATAGTGGAAAAGAGGAGGTTTCTTGTTCCAAATATGAAGGGATAGAATCCTCCTTCAAAGGGATTAGCTCCTTACATCAAGGGGTTAGCTCCATCAATTGAGGGATGCATGAACCTTCTTAAAGCGTATCCATTCCCAAAAATTCCCATCTAGAATCTTCTAGAATTCATTTGAAATCAACTCTTTATTTTTACTTTCTTGCCTTTTTGAGGTTTACAGAGGTCCGCACCCATAACACAAAGAACGTGCGGTATGGTTCCGCAGGAGGGCTGAACTTTAGGTGCGGGACTGCAGGGAATTAATAGAGAAAGTGCAATACCAATGTTTAGGGGAATTTTAGGAACTTTTCTCTGATTTTGAAAGCTTGACATGAGGAGCAGATATGTTAGACTTGCAAAAGGAGGAAGTATGAGTAATAATGAGCTCATACTCATAGTAAAATGTCAGGATGAAAGATTTTAGTGTAACAACACCCTCATCCACAATAACTCGATGGATATTGAGACCATTAATACCAACCTATATAATGAGCGCAACTTGGTGCAGGATTCGTAGAACAAAATTCTCTAAATTGAAAGCTAGAAGGTTAGTATCAGTAGGATCAACCCCACCGATCACAGATAGCAAAGCCTTCCGTTGAGACGGAAAACTCTGAAGTACTTCTAATGTAGACATTGCAGATGGCACTTGAGCCAAATCCTCAACAATACTGTAATGTTGAGCAACACGGGAATTTGGATTGTAAGAAGACTTGCAGAGTACACCTTTAGAAGGTGGTCGTACAATGGGCTCAGTACTGGGCCTTTCAATATGAAGAGGGCCAGAAGCAAGTGGAGGAGGAGGACCATCAACAATATCTTTCTTCGCTGCCTGATGTAATTCGGTATAATATTTCGACCGATTAGCAACAGAAACGGACGTAGAACCATCCATCATAAACACCTGAGAGCCAAATGTGGTAGAGGAATGAGGTTGCTCTACCATCTCGGTTTGTTTAGATGGAAAAGTTTATTTAAGGACATTCGTAGTTCCCTGGGTGCCTTTGAGCAATCTACTTACTTCGGCCCATCGAGGACAGTCCTTGGTTTAGTGCTCTTCATCATAAATCAAACAAGAGTACTTCGGCTTATGTTGTGAACCATCATCAGTACGAGATTTAGATGAATCTAGTTTTGGGTTATCAGCTTTGGCCTTACCTTTGCCCTTCATTTTCCCCTTGGAAGCTTTATCCACCAAATTGGCCTGAACGGCATTGAATTCCGCAATTTTACCAGAATTCAAGATAGGCTGAGAAGCAGCATCATTGGAAGGATTGGAATTTTGCTTCCCAGGATTTGAAGGAGAAGACTTCCGAGAAGTCTAAGACATGGAACCAATAATACCATCAATGGATGGGGTCACTGGCGCTTTAGAAGTTCCAGGTCGAGGGGCATCAGGCAAGATATCATACAACGTGCCAGACTGAGAGTACAGAAGATCAAGGTACTAGGCATGAGCAATGGCCTATTATTCGGTTACACATGCCCCGATAGCTATGTCTTTAGCAATTTGATTGATAAAGGAGGTAGTGAACCAATCAGTTAGAAGCTGATCAGGAATATAAAACTTAATCAAGCAACGATGATGCCTCCATTCATGAATATGATCCGAGATGTGAGTAGGTCGGCCCTATTTCAAGGATGTGAGGCGGTGTGTCCCGGTCTCATGGTGAACCAGTAACTGAAAATGGGTAAGAAATGCCATGGCTAAAGATTTGAAATCTTGGAAAATGCCACGAGATAATTCGATGTACCACTTTGTAGTGGCACCAGTAAGAGTCCATTGGAAAAGACGGATTCGGATGGAATTTTCAGCCCAAGAGTTAGAGAAACACCATAAGTGGTAAGTCATAACATGCGCTTGGGGGTATTCTCTAGACTTTCCCTCAAACTTAGGACAATCACCAGGAATCTGAGTCAGAACTGGAGGAAAATACTGGTTATGAATAATCAGATCATTCGTAAGCTTTGACACATTGGGCAGTTCCAATGTAGTGAGAAATGGTAATTAAGGATTAAAAGGCATTGGAGGCATTTGATAAGGACCTGTGTTAACATTTTACCCAGTCTGAGATAAATTCTTACCCCATATGTTTTGTCCTGGCGGGTTCTGACCATAGGGGTTATACGCCTGATAATTCAGCCCATACTGGGGTTGATGACCAGGATATTGATTTTGAGCATACCACTGAGGTCCTTGCTGGGCAACGTATGGATTATATTGTGGAATGTAAGCATTGCCTTAAGGTTGATTATACACCCACTGGGATTGATTTTGAGGGTAATAAGTGAAACCTTGGGGCGCACTATATACCGATTGATATTGGCCTTGAGGAGGGTAATAAGCGCCTTGAGGTTGAGCAAGCGGGCCCTGCTGAGCAAGAGGGCCCTGTTGAGCAGGCGAGCCTTGATGAGCAGTTGGGCCCTACTCAGCAGGCAGACTTTGCTAAATAGGATAAATAGGTTGAACCGGGTGCTGAGCAGATTGAATTGGCTGTTGAAAAGATTGAGCTAGCTGTTGAGCAGGTTGAACCGACTCCTGGGGTTGGGTAGGCTGCCCCTGCGAAGAAGGTTGGCATGGATACTCAGGGCGACCGGGATACCCTTATGGAAGAGGTTGGCCCGATGGTTGCAATGGACCAGGTTGTCCCTGATGACTAGATTGACCCAGAGCAGGACCGTAGGGTTGTCCCTGTTGCACAAAGTTTTGGCCATACTGAACGTACGATTGTTGTTGTTGTGCAAGAGGTTTTCCCTTTGGTGGACAGATTCCCCCCCCCCCCCCCAAGGAATGTAAGATGCTCCTGGTTGATATTGATACTAAGGTTGACCGGAAGGAACATATGGTTACTGGACCGAAGATTGAACCTGTAAGGGTTGCCTTTGTGGACCATAAGGTTGTCCCTGCTAGATCAAAGGTTGTCCTAGTGGGGGTTGTCCTTGTATCACCAGCCCTTGATGAGGTAGGTCCAATAAGGATCAACCAAAGGCAGATAAGAAACTTGATTTGGATCAATAGGAGGCAAATAAACGAGGTTTCCATAGACATCATAGTGATGTGGAGGATTTACAAGAGCTTGGGGCTGCTGAGAACCCTGAGATTTATGTTTCTGATCGTTCTGAGAGGGAGCATACCGTCGGTGAATATCCAACATGTGTTCATTGAAATTATAAGTGGAAACCATGGGTGAAAAAGTATTCTGGGTTTCCACTGCGCGAGTTTGTGATCCACTCGCAGAAGGCTTAACCGAGAACATAGGATTAATGGAGATGGACCCACAAACAACAAAAGATCTAGGCAATTGATGTGTAATAATCGATGCAGACGAAGCCACACAAACAGTAGGCTGGACTGGGACAGATGTAACAACGACCGACGAACTAGGTGTCAATGACGACAGTCCTAATGAAGGAAGGACCGAACTCCTTGGAGGAGTCGAAGTACTGGAGAATGCTATGCATGCAACACTAGAAATAATTTGACTCAAAGTCCGATAACTGGGTGGAAGTGACATCGATGGAGGGGAAGATTGATCAGAGACATGGGAGATCTTCAGGGAAAAGCTGGTATTCTCCTGTGGACACAAGCATTTGTCCACTACCAACAGGAATCGAAGAATCCATGTCTAATGAAGCTGTAATATCTTTGAAAATACTATGAGGGCTAGGAGGTAGAGCAGTAGCCAAAAATGATGATCCCAAAGTAAGAGGAGGGAATTCTTCCTCGTCCCCAAAACCAGACCAAGCACCCAGAGGAGGCCAATTGAACTCAACTGACTCTTCAAGGGGAGATCGGGTAGCAAGAGGCAATTCAGTCAGGAGGATAGGTTGCGAAAACTCAGTAGACCTAGTGGAGTGAGGGGTTTCAAAAGAAATTTCAAGGAACAAACTACCACTAGGAGGTAGTGAAGAAGACGACGAAACTGGTGGTTCCGACTGTTTCGGGAAATAACTCCCTAAAGGTTTTTGGGTCTGTAACCTTCATAGATCAGGGGCATACCATTCAAGAAGGACTCACTTAACCTATATTTTATGCTCAAAACTAGATTTAATCAATTGCGGAACTTACCTAAAAGTCCTATGTTTGTTGTAGATCCTGCAGGGTTCAAACCCCCAGCAACTCCTCGTGCTTTGTAACCTAGAAATCAAGAAAGAATGAACAGAAAACACTATTTGTACATGATATATTGTTCCTAAATGTCAGTATAATCCATATATAATATTATATAAGCAATACTGAATGTTTAATTAACAATATTTATACATATATAGACATGTGAATATTCGGGAACAAGATGGTTCTTCTTTATTATAAATGGCATGTACAAGAATAGAAAGTGGAGAGATCACCTGAATCCTTCCACGGCCTTCAAGTAGACCATCCTCCAGATCCTTCTAGCTCTCACCTCACTAGGATTCTTCCAATATGTGTGCACATGATATGTCATATAATATGATGTTCATCTTCAAGGAAACAAGGGTTTCCTGAATATACTTGGGAAGTGCAGGAGGCACGAGAACATCAGACTTGAAATAGGGATCCAACAGAGTTTAATATCTATACTTTTCTCTCTCCCTTAGGCCATACACATGACGAGCTTTTATACTCCCTCAAAGTAGTTTCAGCAGTTGGAAACAGTTGGGCCACGAGTTGGGGTGGTTGAATTACGAGAATAACCATCACCCTACCATGAAAATAAGGAATTTATATATTTTTTAATGATTTAAATGGAATACGCAGAAAAGTATGAATGGACTCGCATATATATGTGGAAAAGTATAGGCATAACCACATATGGGAATTTTAACACTATTTTTTATGAATTTGTTCAAGTCTGGAAGGAAATGGTGCCTAGGGCCAAAGAGACAATCATTATTCACATGAGGGTGAAAAATGATGCTGTAACAGATGTCCCCTAATATATGAGGTCATAAGGGGTAAATGATGGCTGAAATATATTATGTGCATAGAAAGAACCTTGCAAAGACAAGAGAGGACATCACCAGATTTCAGCCTGTCAAAAAACAAATGAAAGAAGTCAGAGAGTCAACTCATTTCTGAGGCGGGCATCCCCATGCTCAGTGAAAGAAAAGCATGTCTATAGATCCAAAATTTCTACAAGTATATCTAAACTAGAAAGTACATAGTGAATCCTCTGAGCACTGCCCAGAAATACATGTCGAAAATCAAGTGCAAGTATCACATATAGAATACTGATCAATGATGTTGTAGTAGATATATGATCACTCAAGTAACTGAATCTCCAGGTACCAAATCATAATAGGTGGAAAATATGGTACAATCATGCAACTCGGGGGCCAACATATAAGATGCTACTGTACTGAAACTGCAACATATAAGGGTGGACGGTGTCACTAGCAGAAGCTGGATGTAATGTCAACAGTGAACCGAAGCATGTTGATGCAAACCGGAGGTCTTCACCGATCACTATGGCACAATTCTACACAATGGGAATGAATGAGTTGAAGTCAACCATGTGATAAATCGTCTGATTCTTGGTCAATAATGTAAAACATTAAAAAACGTGAGAAAACCCACCGATAATGATAATGGGTGTCAAGGTGCCCCAGTACAATCTAACAAGTGAAAATGAATGAGTTGAAGTCAAACACTTGTAAGAATCTATCAATCAGGAGGCAATAATGAATCCTCACTATTGACAGCGAAGAGTTTGCCACTAATGACTGCAAACCCTAAGGTACTAACAAAAAGACTCTAGACCTTATTCCCAGAGAAATGAGTCAGAATTGATGGGAAAATATCTACTGGAAGGAAGGGATTGAGGCATCCCACATCAGTCCAGCGCAAGTGTAACCCGCAGGCCAAGATTTGGAAGGAATCGGATGAAGTAGAGTGGAGGAACCAACCCGAAGTATGTTTCCAACATGTACAAGGTGAAGCTAGCACATGGAAGAAACCCTCTCAACCAACCAATAATGAAAGCTGACAAAGAGGCGAGATATCCACCGATAGGGTCAAATGGAAATCAAGGTACTGCATGAATCCCAAGTGTGATAATGTATGTTGACGTCGAACACAAGGAAAACCACTTAGTCAAAGACCCATAATGATGATCAAATGTTGAGCACAAGGTCACCTATCAATAATGTAAATAGGGCCAGGGTGTGGCTCTAGGTTTACTCTCAGAGAAATATGTCGTAGTCGATAAGAGACAAACCCGCCAGTAAGAAGTCAATGGAGACCTTCTCAAACCAGCACGAGCATAGGACCAAACATCTGATGTGATAGTACAATATACTGACAAAACCGGGAAAGCCTGAATAACAAGTCAAGGGACACTGCAGAATGGACGACTCAGGGTTAACTTCCTTTGAACAAAAGCACGACTCATGATGAACATGGCAGCAAATAATGACACTATAGAAGTTTGTTATGAAGGAGGCAAAAAAAAACTCTCCATATGATTGGAAGAGATAACCAACCAGGGGAGAACTGACTCATGAAACAAGGCTATGGCATCTTGTAGGTCAAAACTAAAACCATCCCAAATGAGGAAAATACATAGTGGTATGTGCTTTGTTCAAGGGCGACAAACTGATACTGTAACTGCCATCAAAACATGAAGTAACATCTCGTTCCCACTCTTTTTAACATATTTGATTTATTTTTTGTCTTTTTCATATAATAAGCTTGAAAAAGAATAAAAGAATGCTATGGTATAATAAATAGAACGAGTATTAAGAAACAGGTGCACTAGTTCCTGGGATAGGAAAAATCCTATGCTCAATGCAAGGTGGCAGAAACTAGTAAGAGATACTCAAAGGAGTGTTCCATCCATGGGTAACAAGGGTGTCAAGTTGTGATAGCTAAGTGCTTTGCAATGGCTAAATTTGTACAGAGAGTCAAGGTAAAAATATGGCTTAAACATCGAGTCCAAATGAAGCTGACTAAAGGCCAAGATAAACAAGTAGTCAATATGCAATGCAGTAATGCAACTGAAGAACACCAGGGAGCCTCTAGGGTAATAGCCAGAAAAATGATAATGAATAAGAAAAATAATGGAGCTTCAACATATAAGTCATGGCAGGACTAAAGAGGACTCCTGAGCCTACATAAAGTGTAGCATGGGAAACAAGTGTTAGTGAGGAAATAACTAGGAAGCCCATGTAAAGGAAGGCTCTACCACCAAGTCATGATTAAATAATCAGTGACTGAAATGGGTTGAATACTCATGACATGATGGGATCGACCTATAGCAAGTGATCAAAATGGAGGCTAGAATGTAGAATGCAACAGAAATTGGATTTCCTAACCTATATACGAGTGGATATCATATACCTGCCATGACAGGCCAGTGTTCATGGTTTCAAAAACTGGAAAAAATATCAAAGTCAACAAAAAGTACCTAAAAATACACCCATCCCAACACTTCCAAGAAATTGGGTTATGTAGCTTAATACAGATGTGAAAACAAATCATAACAAAATTTTGCAAAAAAAATTTAATTTCTGGGCATAAATACACATTTTACCTCACATCAGGAGAAAACAACCACCAAACTTCGCTGGATAAGTCACGTAAGCCTCAACTTCATCTATGTGATTAATTTCATCCATTTATAGATTAAAATTTTTTAGTTTTCACCGTGGGAATGATTTGTTTTGATTTATCATTCTATGAATACGTGAGTTCATGTGGAGGAACCCGCGTATGATACGTGACTGTCCAAAAGAGAAGTCGCGTATGTGGAGACTGTAATTGAAAAAAATGAACCTAATGATGAAATTAATGATTGTTTGTAGGATGACTATCTCTTGGAGAAAACGTGAGCACAGTGCCATTGATCAAGAGGTCATGAGAGACCAAAATTATCTCAATATCATTCAAAATTGTGGTTTACTCAAATTCTTCAAAATGCCAAATATGAAAAGTAACATCCGGTTACTTGAAATGCTAGTAAATCATTGGGAACTAGAGGAATATTGTTTCATGATTGATCAAATACCTATACACATAGAGGTGGAAGATATTTATTTTATTACTGGACTCTCTTGAAGAGGGGATCTGGTAGATTTACATGGAAAGCCTATGGGAGGGCTTACAGTTGAAGATTACGTCCACGCCTATTGTGTAGAGGGGTCTCAAAAATTAAGGACTCATATTGCAATCAAAGATATATCAGAGCTGCACATGAAAAATTCTCCTCTTTACCATTGGCAGGGTGGCAAGATCTTCTTCCTTGCACTAGGCATCGAGGACACAAATGAGTATAGCTGTGGAATGTTTAGTGCATCTCTTTGATTGGTGTACAGCTCTGTTGACCAACATGAAGAAACAACTGACCTCCATCCGAAAATCCAAAACAAAGCATTTCAGGTATGGAACCATCTTGATGAAATTCTTCTTTGAGAAGATTCCTGGGCTTCAACCCAAAGTGATCTCATCCATCAGCAGCCCTAGAGACCCAAGAATAGCCCGATGGGCGGATCTGATGAAGAGACTGGGGGGAAGTGAAGTTCCCTGAACGACATGGGATGATGAGTTCTTCCAATGGTAGGAAGAACATATTATTGCAGTGGATGACTATCCCTATGCTAGGATGGATTTTCATGGTGATCGAGACTTGGTCCTTCCACCTGGCGCAGCATGGGGTGATATTGGGAAAACTGCAATATTTGATTGATTTTTTTAATTTTTTCAATATATGTGAAAAAATAAAAACAAGCATTTTTTTGATTTGATTCCAAATGACTTACAAAATTATATGACCATGACACAGATATGGGACCAGTTCGTCTGGAAGGATACCCATGGCATAAACATCGCAGAGGCGAAGCGAATGCTAAAGACCATAGTAGGACTCTACGCGCCATTTAGAGAAACTTGGAGAGTTTGAATCGCCAAGTGCCTATGTCTACAGTAGAAGACTTACCAGAGGCTATCCACAGATAGGTAGTCGAGGTACCGCGAGACTGGGTGCGGTTATTCCGTCCTATAGCTACTGCAATTGTGTTTTATAGGAACACGAATGTTGGACAAGGATCATAGTTTTTGTTGGCTGACTGTATTATATTTTTGAGACTGAACATGATCGGGAATAAGCCCCAATTTTGTAGGACAGATGGGTCCAAATTCTTGTATAGGATTTTGTACATTCCGATGATATATACATATATACAATGGTTTATGATACGATGAAACAAATGTGTGAAAATGTATGATTATTTTGATGATTTGATTTAAAGTATTGAATGAATAATATGCCATTCAATTGCTTGATTAGCTAATGAATCTGTCATGTGATTGTTAGCTCGAGGAATGTGAATAAACGTTATGAATTGAAATGATCTTTGCAATAAACATACCCTTAAAAACAATCGAAGCAAGAAAGGATTCCAGACCCGATGTATATTGTTCAATTGTGACACCACTAACTGGGAGTCCAAGAATACTACCAACGAATCAACACCCGAAGATATTGCTTCTGAAAGTAGATAAATGACTGCAGTGTATTATGCTACGTTATTGGAAGCAGCACCAATGAAAATCCCTCTTGAAACTAACAGTTGACCAGATGGATAATGTAGTACCCAAGCCGCAGAAGCTAAGTTCCGGGTGTGTCTACTAGAACCATCAGCGAAACCATAATGGATCATGATACCTAATACAACCTGCCAAAGCAGATAAAAAATCATCACCATCACCTCATAGACCGAAAACTCAGATATATACAAACACAAAATATATATATATATACAAAAAGCAAGATGCCAGGCCAAGGACTAGGCATAATACCTTTTTAGATAGAGCCCATTTCTGGGCTCTTCCAACTCATTTCCCTCAAAATCAACCAAGGTATAAGCTCCTTTTTTAAGGACCTTTTTAACGATGAAGGGGCCATACCACATAGACTTGAATTTACCTGCCCCCAGGGCATCCTTGTCCTAGGCATAAACTAGAACAAGGTCACCTTTGGAGAAAACCCTAGGCTTGATCACTTTATCGTACTGAACTTGGATCTGTTTCTTATATGCTTCATTCATCGTGGTAGCATCTTGAAACTGCTCATCAAGATGTACAGATGAAGGAGGTGTTCTTCAAGACTCGGAGTGTCAGGAAGAATTTCTACAACCAACTTAAGAGAAGGAATCTCACAATCAATGGGAAAGATTGATTCCAACACGTAAGCTAGTTGAAATGGAGTAAAACCAGTTGCAGTCATGACTGACATCCGGTATGCCCAAAGCACGGGATACAACATAATGTGCCACTTAGATCTAGCTTTATCAATTTTCCATTGAATAATGGCATTCAAGGATTTGTTCATGGCTTCCACTTGCCCATTGGATTTAGGCTAACAAGGAGATGAATGCTCTTGTTGGAAACCCAATTTGAGAGCTAACTCAGCCATCATGTTGTTCTGAAAATGACTGCCATGATCAGTGAAAACCTCTTTAGGAATACCAAAATGAGCAATAACTTGATTGAAGAGAAAAAGAACTGTTGTCTCACCATAATTCCCAAAAGTAGGCATAGCCTCGACCCACTTTGTGAAGTAGTCTACTGCTACAATCATGTACTTATGACCTTTAGCCGAAGGCGAGTTACAAGTAGTATAATCAATACCCCACTTTGTGAACTGACCGATAGTGACAACGGGGAAGAGCAGAACTGGATGAGTGTGCATCTTTCGAGTATACACTTGACATGGATGACACTGTTTGACCGACTCAACACTCTTTGAAAATTGAAGGCCAAAAGTATCCATCATGCAAGATCTTTTGGGCTGTAGCAAGCCCGGATAAATGACCACCATAAGCTCCACCGTGGCAATAATTCAGAACAACTTCAGCTTCTTCAAGAGTTAAGCAACATCTTAGGATCGAATCGACCCCCCGACGGTATAAAGTATGACCAATGATCAAGTAATTTTTATCCAGGTGACGTAACTTACGGCACTCATCTTTCGAAAAAGTTGAAGGAAACTTCGTAGTCTGAAGATATACAATGAGATCCCCATACCAAGGATCTTGTGAAGAGATGAGAAAAATATGCTCATCCGGAAAGGATTCATCATAAATTATATCCTCTCCATAGGGCAACTCAAAAATTAATTCTGTGAAAACTAATTATTTCTTGGACTTGGTAGACATAAACTCAAGATCAAATTCCTGCAATATCACAATCCACTGATTGTATTTGCCCCTAATCACTTTCCTGCTGAGAACAAACTGAAATGGATTGACTGCTGCCAAAACATAAGTTTTTCGAAGAAGAATATAATGTCTAAACCGTTGCACAGCATGGACAATTGCTAAAGCCAATTTTTCAATCAGAGAATACCAGAGTTCAGGTCCTACCAAACCATGACCAAGTTAGTATATAACATGCTCAGCAAAAGCATGATCCTCCTGAACCAGAACCATATTGATAGTAGATTCTGCTGTGGCGAGATACAAGATGAAATCCTTGTTATAATCAGGTGGACTCAGGATAGGAGTAGAGGTCAATGATTTTTTCAAAGCATAAAAATGAGCATTGAGAAAAGTCATCCCACAAAAATGGGACTCCTTTCTTTAATAATCTCATGAATCCTCTTGTAATCTTGGCATAATCTACGATAAATCTCTGTATAAAGTTAGCTTTTCCATGTAGACTTTGAAGTTGATAAATGGATGAGGGGGGAGGAAACCGAAGTATTGCCTCAACCTTGAAGGGATCTACCCTAATCCCTTGCGTAGACACAATAAACCCCAACAACCGACTGGATGTGACCACGAAAATGCACTTGTTCGGATTCAACTGGATTTTGTAAAAACGACACCGTTCAAATACTTGATGGAGGTGAGAAGGATGATCAATTCTCTTTCAAGAATGAGTAGCTAGATCATCCAAGTACGCCTTGATAATATGTTTGATGTCATGGAAGGCATATGACATGGCCCGTGGAAACATGGCGCCAGCATTTTCAAGGCCGAAAGGCATTTTTTTGTAAGCAAAGGTACCCCAGGGACAAATAAAGGCAGTCTTATGCTGATATTCAGGATGGATAGTAATTTGATTATATCTGGAAAAACTGTCCATGAAGGAGAAAATTGCATTGCCCACACACTCATCGATAATCTGATCTATGAATGGTGTGGGGTAATTATCTTTCGGACATGCTTTATTAAGATCTCTGAAATCAATGCAAATGCGAATTTTTCCTTGTTTTTTGTCCACCAGGACTGGATTTGAAACCCATTCAGTTAAAGGAACAAGGAAAATGAATCTCGCCTTGAGCAGCTTCTCTACCTCAACTTTGATAGCTGCAACCTTCCTAGGGTTGATCAGACGAAGCTTTTGCCTCACAAGCTTAGCATTCTCATAGATCTTGATCTCATTCTAGACAATAGATGGATCTATACCAGGCATTTCTTCATAAGACCAAGCGAACACATCCCTAAACTCTTTAAAGAGATCGGTGTAAATTTGAATCTCTTCAGGGGAACATTCAACTCCGATGAAAACATTCTCGATAACGTTGGGATTCCTAGAGATGTTCACCAGGATAGTCGAAGAAATCACATCCATGTTCCCTTCAACAAATACCTGTGCTGGTGCTAAAGGGTTAAGGACTAGGTGAACAGTACTAGAAGACTGAGGACTTGGAAAACATGACTCAACTTCGTTCACGTCTTATAGAAAGTAAGACCGATGATGCAAATCATCCCACGGTCTATCTACACTAGTCATAGCTTCCAGGATAGCCTCTTCAGATGGAAGGGTGGTATCTAAGCAATCCTAGGCGGAAGAAGAACTAAGTGTCCAAGCTGGAGCCAAATCACCATCCAATAACTCTGGTGAAAGAGAAATGGGAATGGATTTTGTAGAGTCAACAATGTACTTGTTGAGCTCCAAAGATGTTCTTTCTTCCACCACATTCCACTCCATTTCCTTTGTCCCTTATTAATTACAGGCTCAAATGATCAACAGAATTAATTAAAATTTCTCTAAGAATGTATATAATGACTAACTTGCTATGTTTTTATGATTTTGTCATTGTAGTACTTTTTGAACTAGATCTAGCTACAGAATGCAGACATTCTGTAGCTAGTTGCCGATTCTGCAGCTGTCTTCATGTCTACACAGGTTCCAGGTGTCATCTCAGAGAAAAACACATATGGTCATATTCCACATCATTCCCTCATCATTTGTTGCTCTCCACGAAGTTTGAACGGAATTCTGTAGGTGGTTATGCACGTGGGAACTCAAACTAGGAGATAGACTCCTAATAGGACAAGGATAGTCCAGATGTCCTTAATCATATTACGAGACCACCATAAGAGTTCTAGTTTGATTTTAACTTGGAAATAAAATTATCCCTAGGTTATCTCAAGACAGTTATGTAATTTTGTTATAAATATGGCTCGGGAAACCGAGGGACAAGGTTAGATTTTGTGTTTGATTGCTAGATTTCAGAAGTCCGAAAACACTCTGTTTTGAAGTAATTTCTCTTTTAATTAAAGAAGCATCACTTTATTGAAACCGCCGAGTCCATTTCTCAAGCTCTTCCAACACATATTTAATGAACGAATTGGATAAGTTCAAGCTCATGTTGTGATTTATTTCCTTGCAATGAAGTCATTATCAAGCTTTGCATTTGTTGTTTTCCATCCATAGTTTAGGCTTTGTTCTGTTTTAATATAACCAATAGCTTCTTTTCACCAGCACTTAAGTTCTTTCCCTTTTCAAACATAAAACCATAAAACCAAAAACATCATAAAACACTAAACACAACGTAGTGAGAAACAAATACCTAAGCACATATAGTGCACCACACTTCAGCAGTTTACTAGCCCTGGTTGACAATTAATGAACTCAATTTAGGAACACTAAGTTGAGCACAAACATTTTGGCGTCGTTGCCGGGGAAGTGTAACTAGGTAGCCTTATTTCTTAATTCCCAAAAACAATGATATGCATATAGAGAGAGAGACTCAAGGGGTAGATTCATAAGAAGCAGAAGCAAAAGCTTGATTCCTAGAACACCTCTTGTTTCACCTAGACCAAGAGCCAGCACACCTCCAACTCAGACCCACATTCCCTCCTTTAATGATCCTAGACTTCCAGAAGACTTAAGATCAGATATTCCATTAGAAAGACCTTCCACTTCATCCACTGAACCTGTCTTAGAAGAAGATTCAAGGACCCCTGCTAGAGACACAAACTTTTCCACTTCCACAGAAGAATCAACTATGGTAGAAGAAGGGGGAGGAGGAGTCTTTAATGGAGAAAACACATTATTTGGAGGGGGTAGAGGTAGAGGTAGAGGAGAAGGAGGTAGAGGTGAAGAAGGAGAAGGAGGTAGAGGAAGAGGTAGAAGAGAAATGGGAAACTCTTTTGGGTTTCCTATAGTAGATGAAGAAACCAATACAACTATGAAAAACATTTCACCCTCTATCCTTCCAAACTTCTATGGACTTAAAACTGAAGATCCTGAAACCTTCCTATTTGAATTTGAAGTCCTATGTAGAACTTATGACTACTTACAAGATGCTCAAAAACTTAAATTATTTCCTTCAACATTGAAAGGAGCAACATTGAAGTGGTTTATGAGTTTGATCAACAGTTCTATTAGGACATGGGAAGATATGAAACAAGCATTTCTAGAGAGGTATTTGGATTATTGTATGCCATTCAATCATAAGGAGGAAGTGTTCAAGATGATACAAAAAGAAGATGAAAACCTGGAAGATTTGTTGGAGAGATTTCATTACAACATCAAAAGATCAAAAATGGAGAACTTAGATCAAGACACCTTAGAAGCTCTCTTGTTGAAGACAATTAGGGATGAATGGTTGGATATCCTTAACATGATGGGAAAAGGGGATATATCTCAGCTCACATTACCTAAAATATCTGAGTTATGTATCAACCTTTCAAGAGGGAAATCCAAAACTGGCAAGGTCCAAGAGATACTGCTCACAAGGGCAAGTAAGTGCAGCCTGGGGACGGTAAGTGGGCAGGAATGAGGCCATATGTGACAGATTCAAATCTGACATTAAAGGTCATTGTGAATAATGGGCACACCATAAGTTAAAACAAGAAAAAAGTGAATTTGATGCCAAATCTTACCATTAAATCTTGAAACGCCTTGAGAGAGCTCTCCTTTGGATGAAAAAGTTGTAAAGAGACCTACCATTTATTGGAAAAAGCATAAACAAGGAATTTCCTTCACTTGAGTGCCCAAAAGTTGTCTTTCAGAAACTCTAAAATTCCCAGGGAATCTCTCTATTTTGTCTCTAGAAGGCCTTGACAAGGACCTCAAACACAAGGATTCCATGATCAAATGTATAACCAAACTCCACCAAATTGGAATTATTGGCAGCAACCTTGGCCCCAATTTCAAAATCAATCTCAAGCTTGGGCACAAGGAGCACAAAATCCCTATGGAAGATACTCCCAGTACTATCAATATCCACCATCCTATCCACCATACCCACATTTTTCTCCTTAAAATCCTCAACAGAATCCTCAGAACCCAAAACATAAGAGTAACCTTCACTCATGCCATTTTCCTCGAAATCAAATCAATTGCCGGCTCAACCTATACCAAACCCCAATAATAAGAACCCTCGGAACACCTACATGATAGAAGGACAACAGTTTCCAACCTATTTGATTACTCCTCTAGACCTTAGTGATGTTCAACTTAGGTCTGGAAGAATACTTGAAAAGAGGAAACATTCTGTGATCATACAAGAACAAGACAACTCTGAGGAAGATTCTCTATGGGAAAATAAAAGTCTTGAAGAAGACACATCTTTTCAGGACCCAAACATTGAAAAATCAAAACAAAAAGAACCAATAATTTCAACTCCTGTATTAGAGCAGCCATCAACATCCACTCCTACACCTCCCTTTTCTAGAAAGATTACAAATTGATAGGGGTGTAGAAAAAAAAATTATGGTGCCTAATTATGATTTCCTAGATGAGCTGAGAAATGTTTGCATTAAGATTCCATTATTACAAGCCATCAAGGAAATTCCAATTTTAGCAAAAACAGTAAAGGAGTTGAACATGAAGAAAACAAGAAAAAGAATAAGAAATAGAAATTTTAGTAAGGCGGGAAAAATAGAAATATCATGATGAGATGCAAGATTGTATTTTAAAAGTATCTAGACCTACGAAATCCAGGAGCTGAGGGTTAAAAGTTCACATCAATGGTGGGATCCAAAGCACTCAATGAAGGTTTGGACGACGTCAACATTATGAGTAGACAGATTATGGAATAGCTAAAACTTCCTAATCTTCTTTTTACACACATTATTGGAAATTACAAATGATGTGATTAAAGCACGATGGGGTAATAGAAGACATTCCAGTGTCCCTAGATTCTTGGGAGTACCCTGTGGATTTCATGATCCTAACTCCTAAGAATAATCTAGGAGGGCATCCTATTATATTAGGAAGACCTTGGTTAGCTACAGCTGATACTTTCATTAGTTGTAGATCCGGTGATATGTACATCTCTGATGGTAGTTCAACTAAGAAATTCACTTTGTATCCTCCAGCAAGGACAATTACAGATTTAGATGATACACAATGGATAGAGGATGAAGAAGACTTACAACCTCTCTTCACAATTTCAGAAATTAGTGACGATAGTCAAATTCTGAATACTTTAGAAAACTTTGAATCCTCTTTGGAATACAAACATGAACAATTTTAAGAAGAATCCAACATTGAGTATTTATCATCAAGACAGATGTCTCTTCATTCTATGGATAAATTTGGTAGCTCTACAAGTGAGATATTTCCAGGCAAAACTTTAAACATAAACAAGAACCTAGAAAAATCTCAACAAGAAGAGCTAGTCAAAATTTTACAGAGACATTCTTCTGCATATGCATGGGAGTACACTGATATGAAAGGGATAAGCCCCAATACTTGCACTCATCACATCTAAATAGAGGAAAATTGTAAGCCAATCAGACAACCTCAAAGACGGATGAATCCAAATCTTAGGGAGATTGTTAAAGAAGAATTGTAGAAATTGTTGAATGTCAACTTTATCTATCCTATTTCAGATAGTCAGTGGGTTTCTCCTTTGGTAATTCTGCCAAAGAAAAATGGTAAATGGAGGGTATGTATTGACTACCGAGAATTAAACAAAGCTACTCTTAAAGATCATTTTCCCCTACCTTTCATAGATCAGGTGTTAGATACCTTAGATGGCAAAAAGTACTTCTCATTTCTAGATGGGTTTAGTGGTTATAATCAAATTCAAGTAGCACTTGAGGATCAAGACAAAACCACATTTACCTGTCCTTGGGGTACCTATGCTTACCGAGTATTGCCATTTGGATTATGCAATGCACCTGAAACATTTCAAGGGGCATTATTAGGATTCTTTTCAGATCTAATACATGATTGTGTAAAGGTATATATGGATGATTTCACAGTTTATGGAAACACATTTGAAGAAGCCTTAGTAAACTTGGAAATTTTTTTAAAAAGATGTAAAGAAGCAAATCTTTCACTTAGTCATGAGAAGTGTTTTATGATGTTTACTGAAGGAATTGTTTTAGGACATCACATTTCAAGGGATGGGATTAGAGTTGATGAGTCAAAATTTGAAGTCATCTCTAACTTATCTATTCCAAGTTGTCAAAAATATGTTAGGAGTTTTCTTGGATTTACAGGGTATTATCGAAGATTTATAGAAAACTTCACTAAGATAGCATCTCCACTCTTCAAATTACTTACCAAAGACTATGAATTCAATTGGAATTATGATTGCCAGTTAGCCTTTGAGACCCTGAAAACAAAAATTTCTGAAGCACCTATTTTAAGGGGACCTAACTGGAAGTTACCTTTTCATATTTCAACAGATGCCTCAGATACAGCTCTAGGAGCAATATTGGGACAAAAAGACCTGATTCCTTATGCCATCTACTATACCAGTAAAAATTTGACTCCTTCAGAGTTAAACTATACTGTAACTGAAAAAGAGTTTTTAGTTGTTGTTCATGCCATAAACAAATTCATACACTATATAACAGGCTATGAAACTTTTGTTCACACAGATCATTCTGCAATTAGATACCTAATGAGAAAATCAATTACTAATGGCAGATTCATAAGATGGTTATTGCTTTTACAAGAATTCAACATTACCATTCTAGATAGGCCTGGAAAACAAAACACAGTAGCTGATTTCCTATCTAGACTCCAAAACATCAAAGATGACACTCCAGTTGAAGATCAATTTCCCGATGAATATCTTTTTGCAATTTCTACTCAAACTCCTTGGTTTGCTGACATTGCTAATTATTTAGTTTCAGGAAAATTTCCTTCAATAATGAATGCAAGAGATAAAAGAAAAATCATTTATGACAGTGTAAAATATTCATGGGTTGCTAATGAGTTGTACAAGACAGGTCCAGATTTGATCATTAGGAGATGTGTTCGGGAAGATGAGATGCCTGAGATTCTCAAAGCATGTCATGATGAACCTTGTGGCGGACACTTTGCTGATAAGAGGACAACTTATAAGGTCCTTCATTTAGGATACTATTGGCCATCCCTTTTTAAAGATGCTAAAGAGTATGTCAAAAGGTGTGACAGTTGCCAAAGGGTAGGGAAACCTTCTCCTTCAGGTGAGATGCCATTGCAGCCTCAAGTACATATTGAACCTTTTGAAAAATGGGCTTTAGATTTTGTAGGACCTATTAGTCCTCCATCAAGACAAAAAAAATATATATTAGTTTGCACTGATTATGTTACCAAATGGGTAGAAGCTAAGCCATTACTTTCTGCTACTGAAGCATCTGTAGTTAATTTTCTTTTTGAGGATATTTTTACTCGTTTTGGTGTCCCAAGGGAAATTGTTACAGATCAAGGAGCTCAATTCACATCAAGGCTAGTGGAAAAAATTATGGAGAGGTACAAAATCAGACACAGAAAATCTACTCCCTATCATCCACAAGCAAATGGTCAAGTGGAATCTACTAATAAGGTTATTGAAGGGATCTTAACAAAGACTGTCCATTTACATAGAAAATATTGGGTAGATAGGCTTCCTGAAGCCTTGTGGGCCTATAGAACTACATGGAGAAGCACAATAGGCCATACTCCTTATGAACTTGTTTATGGAAAGCAAGTTTTGTTTCCCATAGAGTTCCAGATTCAAACTTTCAAAATGGCAGTTCAGCTAGGACTTGATCTAACAGAGGCACAAAAGCACAGATTGGAGCAGATTAATGAATTGGATGAGATCAGACAAGATGTAGTTCAGAAAACAAGTATAGTCCAACAACAAAGGACTAGATGGCATGATAAGTATATCAAGGAAAAGAAGTTCAAAGAAGGTGACTGGGCTTTCTTGTTTGATTCAAAGTTCGAAGATTTTCAAGGTAAATTCCAAACACATTGGCTTGGGCCATATGAAATTGTGAATTTTTTTGAAAATGGAGCAATAAAAATCAAGACAATAGATGAAGAAGAGGTCACTTTTCTTGTGAATGGTCATAGATTGAAGTTGTATCATAAGCCACTTTCAAGAGAAGAATTTGTCAAGAAGTTCCAGGAAAACAATGATGTGAATTTAATGAAGAAGAATCTTTCTTCTTCATCAACTTAATTGAATTTTCTGAAGTCACTTTATTGAAAAAAATAAAAATAAAATAAAATAAAAATAAAGTATAAACATGAAAACTAATCACTGATTAGCATGTTTATACAGAAAAGGTAGAGTGAAAATCATAATCTTTCTAACACTTTAGCTTTTCAAATTTGTTCTTTTTCTGCAAGCAGTTGTTACAAAATCATAAGTGCAGATCCATTTCACTTATGATCCACCTCATTTCATCCATCCATATTTCATTTTATTCATTCATCCATACTCCATTTCATTCATTCTTCCACACTTCATTCATTTCACCCCATGGTCCACCTCATTTCCATCCCAGATTTTTAAGTTTGATGTTTTTCTGCAATTGAATAATACATATCATGAATTGCAGGCCACTTCTCATACTTCACTCCATTTCCTAAGCTGTGATCCATTCCACTCCATTATTCAATTCATTCATATTCCATTACACCATATTTTATTATCCATCTTCACTCATTCCATACAACATTCCATTCATGCTCCAAACCATTCCATTTCATGTTTCAAGTCTTCTATAGGTACATTCTGCAATCAGTTAGACATTCTGCAGCCAGTTAGACATTCTGCAGCCAGTCAGACATTCTGCAGCCAGAGATCCTGAAAGCACTGTCCAGTAATCACTTGATTTGCAATAAAATGATCCTGCATATCCATGACAACAAGAAAAATCAAGGGAGTTATGAAGACTCAAAAAGTAATGATTTTTAGGGGAGAACAAAGCATATAAAGATCACAAAAATCAGAGGAAAGGCAAAGGTAAAAGTTCTGATTATAATGACATATCATGAAAATTTTTAGTATAGTTAAGTTATGAATAATTCAAAAAGTTGTTTTAATTGATTTTGTTGATCATGCCTAACAAACCTCCCGTAGAAAATTTGGATAAAACTCCTTCTATTCCACCATTTCAAATCCCATATCTGATCATCATTTAAAAATCTAAACGGTTAAAGTGCCCAGTGGAGTTACCATTTCTATTTCAGGAAATAACTCCCTAAAGGTTTTTGGGTTGACAACCTTCACAGATCAGGGGCATACTATTCAAGAAGGACTCACTTAACCTATATTTTATGCTGAAAACTAGATTTAATCAATTGCGGAACTTACCCGAAAGTCCTACATTTGTTGTAGATCCCACAAGGTTCAAACCCCCAACAACTCCTCGTGCTTCGTAACCTAGAAATCAAGAAAGAACGAACATGAAACACCAGTTGTACAACATATATTGTTCCTAAATATCAGTATAATCCATATATAATATTATATAAGTAATACTGAATGTTTAACTAACAATTTTTACACATATATAGACACATTAATATTTGGGAACAAGATGGTTCTTCTTTATTATAAATGGCATGTACAATAATATAAAGTGGAGATATCACCTGAATCCTTCCACGACCTTCGAGTAGACCGTCCTCTAGATCCGTCCAGCCCTCACCTCGCTAGGATTCTTACAAGATGTGTGCACACAAGATTTCATATAAGATGATGATCATCTTCAAGGAAACAAGGGTTTCCTGAATATACTTGGGAAGTGCAGGAGGCACGGGAACATCAGGCTTGAAATAGGGATCCAACAGAGTATAATATCTATAATTTTATCTCTCCCTTAGGCCATACACATGAGGGGCTTTTATACTCCCTCAAAGTAGTTTCAACAGTTGGAAACAGTTGGGCCACAGGCTGGGGTGGTTGAATTATGGGAATAACCATCACCCTGCCATGAAAATAATGAATTTATATATTTTTTAATGATTTAAATGGCATACGCAGAAAAGTATGAATGGACTCGCATATATACGTGGAAAAGTCTAGGCATAATCGCATATGGGAATTTTAACACTATTTTTTATGAATTTGTTCAAGTCTGGAAGGAAAGGGTGCTTAGGGCCAAAGAGGCAATCATTATTCACATGAGGGTGAAAAATGATGCTATAACACCGACACTGTGACAGTATTTCAACACAGGAAGGAAAATGAGATAGCCAATCGAGGTCTTCAAGATCAAAGTCTAAGGAAAAACAAAAACAAGCCAAGTAACAAACTTTTAACGGGCATGTGATTGTGGGTAATTAATTTTACGACATTGAAATTGGATTTTGTTGTTTCATGTTTTAAGAGTCGAGAAATAGACAAAATATGACTCTAGTCACTTTCAATTTTAAACGAGCATGAAAGGACAAGTGCTCGATGATCCCTTCTTTTTTTAAAGAATCGCGAAAAGATCTAAATCACTACTTAGGTAATATAAGAAAGAGGGTGTACCAAGTTTCTGTGAACCGCCATATACACCTTGGTGATCAAATGAAAGAGAAATTACCAAGGATTTAACGTACCTGCAAGTAGTCTCCCCGAATGCTATGTTCGGTGTATCATAGTTACAGGGCTGCAGAATTGGCTTCCTATGGATAAAGGATTTGAACCTAATGCGGTCTCCCTATATATACTCAACGGTACGGGGAGCACAAGTCTGTACTAGTGCTATCTAAAGCTAGATGGCGAATGACAAATACTAGGTTTAAAGACACCGGAACAAGTCTCTAGCCTAGACTACTAAAAATTCTTGCGTTAGGTTCTAATGCTTCCTTGGGTTAATTCAATTGATTTTACAGTTGATCTTGAATTAGCGTTTCAGTTTCAAGGCACTACCGAATTGTGATCTCGAATTCCCTAAATGCAAGATATATGCAATAGAACACCATTTCCATTCGATGAATGCTAACTACAAAAAGGATAGAGATCTTTCAGAAAGTAGCAAACATAGAAAACATATGAAGAAGTCTCCTAATGCATCTAATACAATTAAAAGAGAAACATAAACTCTTTTCTAGATGCAAGCGCTAGTTATGTGAAAGAATTTTTCATTTCTGATGCAAATGAAAGGGTGCAATTTTTTATTTTTCAATGAAATGAATCACACAATGTACTAATTACATTAAAAAACAAATCAAACACTAGTTCTAAGTATTGCGAATGTAGAGAGCTAAAATTAATGATTCAACCAAAGAAATACAAACACAAAAAGCATTCAAACTAATGACACACTTTCAAGCAAAGTGAAAGCCTTCTAAATGACCCAAAACGAGCAATGTAATCTATGCTCGAAAACAAAGAGATGGAGAGTCAAACAAGCACAAAGTAATCGTTCAACGAACCAAAAATCAAAGGATCAAGAAAGACTTAGGCAACTGATCAAGGAATTTAATTGACAAGCACTAAAAGACTCGACCTTCAACTAGAAGGCTCAATGAGCGAAAGACACCTAAAACCCTAGGGCTACGAACTACATTGATAGGAAAATAGACAAACAACTGAGAAGAGGAAGCATAAAGAAGTCAAAACAACACAAAAAATACCAATTGCAAACCAAAAAACAAACAAGAGTCAAGCACAACTGACCAAAAACTCAGCAAGGAGGTCAAACCAAATCCTACAGGGTTTGGCGTGATTGTAAGGCAGTAATCCGCAGCAAACAGGGGTTGGCGCTACTGCAACAAAGACAACAAGCACCAATTGGTGTGACTGTTCAAACAGTGAGAAGAGGTCAATCTTGACACTTTGGAGCTGAACAAGATGTTTCTAAACAATCAAGGAAGTCAGAAAAGATAGACAAGCAAGGAAATGACTGAAGTTGACTTGATAAGGGCGAAACAAAAAACTCACACTAATCCCCAATGGAGTCACCAATTTGTTATGCAAGAAAATTCTCTCTGCGGACAGAGATGATCCCTCTAGCCCTAGAGTGGGTCGAGTAACAAAGGGACAAGCTAAAGTGTAGGTTCCTTAATTAATGAATAAAAAAGACAGGGTAGATCGACCTACCTGGAGTCCAATGCTGTCGTGGTTGTGGTGGTGATGGCCTCTTGATCTCTTCTTCGATGGGTCACAATCCTTCTGCTACAATGCTCAGATACCTACACGAAGATCAGCAAACAAGAGCAACATATGAAACAATGCTCTCATTCATAATCAACTAACCAGTCAAGGAGGGTTAAGCATATTTCATCAAATAAAAGACATTTACGCAAGACTCGGGAACCAGACAATAGTCATGTATATGTATTAATAGAAGAAATAGTTACAACTAGAATCTTGACATCGCAGCCTCCTTTAGTGGGGTTCAGTCGAAGCACGTCTCGATGGATCGTCAAGGGATTCAAACGGGATGAAGACACAAGTCTAAGCTCTCTCAATGAGGGTCTCTTCCGTTCTATCTTTTCTAATAAAATGTACAGAAATTTCTTCAGTGTTTCAACTACAATATGTTCAGTTTATCTAGCACATCAATGGAAGATGACTATATTTATAGAGGAATAGGATGATTTTTGGATCCCTACAATAGTGTAAGGGAGGCCTTATCCCTTGGGATTTCCCCCCAAAAGGTGGAAACAAGAGGCCAAAGGAGGAAGGTCATGGTTATTCAGTCGAACCACTCTAGATGACTCTCCCAGAAAGTTTGTTATGATGGAACTTTGCCTCTATTTTAAAAAAAAATTCCATAAATAGGTTTGCATGGGTAGCTCACCGAGACATAGCACCAATGGGTGTAGGGCCTAGTGTTAATTTCCCACACGGTGTGAGGGCATAACGGTCTACTAGTGCCAAGGCAAAAATAGGTGTTTCTGATGGTCTGTTCAGGAAGTTTTCAATAAAAGGAATGTTTTACTCATGGCAAGGGATGTAATGATGGTCTTTCCAAGGCACGATACTTTATTTTGGTCATAGAAATGAGTCTCGAATGTTCAATATGGGGATTGCAGGGACAGTGAAAAAATGTTGTGTAACACTTGGTCGTAGTTACACATAAACCATGTCATCTGTTGCATCTTATGTATTTTGTAATATGTGCTTTACCTACAATGGAAAGACCATCACTATCAATCAACGGGCTTACTACGAGCCTTAGTTGCAGACTCACCCCCAAAATACCATTTCATTAATGGAAGGCAATAATACCACCACTTCCTTTAACGGTGTTTCCCCTAGAGTCTATAAATATTCCACGCTTCTTGGGGCTTATTATGGGCCACGTCTTGTTTCATTTGATCCTAGATATTCAAGTGTTTGCATGCTTCAAGCATCTTGGGATGCCAAAATGAAATCTAGTACATCTTCCCAATAGTCAGCTTCCCAAAAATATGCTACTAAAGACTCAACTTGCTCTTTAGGAACAATTCCTCTAGGATGCTTCCCTTCAGGAGGAACTCCCCCAGGTCATTCCCCCTTTGGTTAGATACCTTTCTTATTCCCACTGCCAAAAATATTTTATACTCCTATAATGACTATGTTGATAATTCCGAACATGTCTTTTGGGATCGCAGTTTGGTACATGGATCCTCCTACAAACACTCCTCTCGACCAGCTCAAATATTACTTGGATTTGACTTCAATTCAACCTATTCCTACCACCCATTCCTTTGCTTTAGTTCCACAAAAACCTCAACATGAAGCTACTCCTATTATGGAAGCTTCTATTTAGGGGGGGGAGTCCAGAAAAAGGGCGGAAAGGACAAGGAAACCCAAGCGACAACCACTCCAACTAAACCATTGAATCCTACACCTCCATGAACTTTGTGTGATGTTCCTAGGAATGCCACCAATAATTTCCCTAAACTCCCCCATGTTAAGAGCACGGTCTCATATACTCAACCCAATCTTAATAGTCCTAAGGTCCAAGTCACCTTGCCTGATTCATCCAAAAAGAATAAATCGTTACATAGTGCTTTGTGTGATACATACATAAATTATTCTCATCATTTTCCTTGTCTTAAATATTTTTGTGATACACTTCATGTTCATCGCAAAACCATTGTTTCTCGTAATGACTCTCCTTCTAATCTACTTGTGGGTCCTGGTACCAATTCTTCCCTAGGACAGGAAGCTTCTCAACTCACTATTATGATTCCCCCTCTTGATGTCAAGATGACATACAATTTATAACCCATCCCTTACCTATCATCATCCATGGGATTAACTTATTCAGACTTTCTTGGAGTTTCTAAATGTGTTTCTTTAGAACCATATTTTCAAGACACTTCAGTCTCAACATCAGTGGACCTTGTATCCACTTGTCATTAGTTGACCCGAGTAGATGTTGTGTACGTGAAACATATCTCCCATAATTATTACTGGTTATATCACCCCTTAATTGAAACCTATGAATTTGAATGACATCCAACTTGTGTCCAATACATTTCCACACAATAGTTGAATAAGGGGGCATCCACTTTTGAGAGTCCAGGAGAAAATTCTCCCAAACCCTCCTAGTGCATTTGGTAGTGTTGACTCTAGTCCCATCCTTCTTCCCTATGCTAAAGAACCTCTAGAGTCCCATATAACTCCATATTACCATGGGGATGATCCACTTAATCATCCCTCCATATTATAACAAAAACCTAGTCCCTTCGACATTGTTGTTGTTCAACCATCGTGTCATCTAAATGATCATCAATTCGTCATATTTAAAGCCACTGCTTGGTATGGTGACACTATGTATGCGAACACATAAATTTAGTTGCTCGGAATCATATATTCAGTACCAAGAAAGATTGGTAATCCACCATTTTATTTCTCCTATTGCATCCCCCTTTCATTCTTCCCATAAGAAGGCAACCATAAAAAACAAATGGTGACACCACAATAACTTGCATAGCCATATTATGTTCATCCAATAAAGTGTTTAGAGTCCACTATTCTAAATAAATACATCATTTCCATAACATGCTACAACTTACATCCAAAATTGGGGGGAACTTATTCCCTTAAATCTACTCATCATCCTCTATAGGATCTCATGACAGTAGGGCCAAATGCTCGAATCCATTATTCGAGCGCTTGGAACATAATGTCTCTCCACAAACTCATCTAGTTAGGGACATCATTCCCACCTTTCCATACTCGATAATTCCCCTCCATCATCATATGATGAGGGGAAATATCTCATGCTTAGGGGCATGATGGTACCCTTGGCCACCTTCTCACTTGATTAACATAAGTCTTGGCCTATACCCCAACAATATAGTTATGGTCAATTATCCTTTCATTCCTTGTATAGTTTGCCCTATTGGCCTTTCCGGCGAGCCATATACATGTCGCATATCGTAGATCCTTGCTACCATATCTTCAAATATTCTACACAATGTGATACAACACTTACACCTAGTCCCCATGTATGACTTGGTGGGTGGGGATGATCATAAAAATTCTCTAGTAGTTCATTCATGTATTCCTTTCTTACCTTGATTCTTCACTAGGAACCATCCTTGCAAGAAGCATTTAGGCCATTTTAGACAAGTACACTTACAAACCACAAAGTTGTAGATCCAAAATATAATGATCGGGTTTTCCAATACAAGCTTGACAATATTTAAGGCCCCCTCCTCCTTTCGAAATTCTCCAAAAACTCAATGTGAAAATGAATTGGAATTTGGGGCAAGAAGCCCTTTTATAAGGAAAACCCTAATTTTCCCTTGGCCATTGTGAGGAAAACGTAACTCAGTTTGATGAAACATTAACACCATTGGAAATTTATCACCAAGATCTATAATGGGTCTCTCTCCATTTTTGGTAATTTGAAACTTTGCAGGGAAGCCATTTTTTCCATGAGATCTTACTTTTCTGCCTATTAAAATTGAATCTCTTCATATGAGTTTCTTGTACTCTGGAACCACTTTTCCTTTTCACTTGTTGACTTGTGTGTCAAGTTTATTCATGAGTAACCACTATTTACTCATGTTTTTATGGTCCCCTTTGGGTCTTTTCCATGTGGTAGAATCATAGAGTCACCCTTGTGAAGAGCATCTGAGATGAGTCACTCCTAAATACGTGGTGTCTATTCAATGTCCCATTAAGTCTTGTGACAATATATCATCCATTTGCGTGTCACATTCATCCCATTTTTCTCATATTTGGAGTTCAACTCTTCTGATATGTCTTTGAAAATCCTATGAGTAATTAACCATCCCCTCCGTAATCGTATCAGCCGCCATGAGGTAAACCTTACATATCATACTCTGACAAGAGAAGTCATAAGTCCACCATCCTCCTCCTTACTCCATGATTATCACTGGTGTCAGTCTATATAAGTCAGAATACTATGATGCTCGTGTCTTTGTTGAGGACTCCTCATTGCCTCAACTCTAGTGGGCCCTCTTTCTAGGAGAGTGGTCCAGAAGGTGGTGTACCTTGCTTCTAGCCTTCATAATTGTTCAATGCCTAAAATCAAGAAAATGGAATCATCATTTCCCTTTGAATTGATTGATTCTCGCTTGCTTGAATCTAGCTCAATATCACATGATTGAGAATCGTACACTTGATGGTCTAACGATCTAGTAGATTGTACCAACATTCCCTGGGTGTGTGTGAGATGTTTTACACCTCGTGAGGGGGTGTCCCTTTAGGTAATCCCCACATTCCTAGATGAAAAACAATTATGATCCACCATCATATACATTTTATTTGATTTGAATGGCTCTGTTGCCGCCGATCACAGAGCCCATATCATGCATTTCTCTTTCAGATGGTCCATTTATATGTTCAAAGCCCTTTCCTATTAAACAAGTCTTACTTGGTTGTGATCTCCCTAACCACATTAGCATGGGGGCATAAGGTCTCATGTACTCAAATTAACATATTTCATTATATCAATCTTGGCCTCTGTGTTCCAGGAAATTATGTATATGGGACTCATTATATCATTGTATCATTTTATGTCCTAGTTGTTGTCATCTTATCATGTGTCATGTAATCTGTTTCTCATACCAACATTTTTGGCCACATCATTATAATTTTTACTCGATTATCTCTATGGGTATGGGTATGCCTCCACCTCCTCATTCAGATCTTGTAATCATCAATAAAAGGAGACTTTTAACATAAAAGTAGGTCTTTCCCCCTCGAATTTCAGTCCTTCCTATTTGTTCAATGCTCTCTACATCTCTGTTTATGAATCCCCTTCAGTGTCTTATGAAAGTGAACCCACAATCAGGGGTTGGTTTTAATACGTTGTAGGTCCACTTTCACTAGACACTCTTACATTGGGGGGGAATGTGTTATCACCAAAAAAGGACCACCTAGCCATGTCTTACTAGGTTGATCAAAATACACCATGTAGGATGGGGTTTCGCATATTAAACCCACTTTCATCTTCGGGAATAATTTAGTGAACCATTTCACTAAATTATTTCTCCTTAAAACCCAAAAAACCCCATGAGAATAATAAGATAAATAATTATTGATTTAATATTCTTTTGAAATAATTATTAAATCATTATTTAATGCTTATTTATAACCATTTTTTTACTTAAAAACTTAGGGGCAGTTAAATAAATCATTATTTATTTATTATTCACTAATTTCCCTTAAGAAATAATTATTTAATATTTTTTCTAATTCAAAGTTGACTTAATCACCATAAAGTAATTAATAAACAATTATTTATTTATTAATTACTTTAACTACTTTCTAAATAAATATATTTGACCATTTTAAATATATTTTCCTTCTCAAAAAATATAATAAAATATTCACAACAGCTAGATTTTGATTTAGGAAATAATATTTTATTATTTTTTAATTCTCAATCTATCTCAATATTTTTTTATTAATAAGAGGGTTTTCTCCTCATTATTCAGTATGACTAGTATCATCATCCCAACTATAAACCTATGAAATTTGAGCTCGCACTTTGAGTTCAAGCTTCCATAACCAAGTTTTTCCCATTGCATACAACCATTGAGAGAGAACTCATAAATTTTTTTAAGCACAAGGTTATAAAAGGACTCGTCCCGCAGAGGGGGATTTGTAGACCAAAGTCTACAATCTCTCCTCATAAAGTGTATCATTTCCTATAATAAAATTAATCTTTTTTCCTATTATCATTGGGTTGTTACACTCTTATTCTGCTATCATATGTATCTTTTGATTTTCATATCATTTTTCAGAAGCATTTTAAAATTTGTTTTGTAGGTTTGAATAATACATTAACAATCATTTTGGTTGTTAGGGTTGTTTATTACTGAAAAATTAAGTGAAGTGTTTTGGTACACTTGCATAAAATATTCATACTAACACCCACCATTGACAGGATTCCCAAGCAAATTTTCATTGAGAGTCTCAAGTTGATAAGTGTTGTTTTCTTGGACTTTTTTCACTCAAAATGAGCCAATCCATAGATTATCAAAATTCCCATGCTTGCCATTATTTTCTCAGATTGAGTCCCATTTCAACACCAAATCTTCTGTTTGTACTTTTTTTCCTTTGCTCTTTTGTCAAAAACAACTTTCATTTTTCTGTTGATAAGATTTAATCCTACTTAGAGCTTCTCCCCTTTTTGTTGAGCCTCTATCAGTTGATAAATTATTTTTTTCATTGAACCGGTGTTTGGTTCCTCTTCTTGCAATGACTTCATTACTAGTAAATTGAGGCTCATGGGTGAAATAACAATTGTACCATACACCAGTTGATAAGGATAAGTACCAATCACTCTTTTAGCGTTGATTCTGTCTACCCATAGTGCATATTTGAGATTAGAATTATAACTCTTTTTTTTTTCAATATCCTTTTGATTATCCTTATAAGATTTTTTTTTTAGGATTATGTCAGTCCATTACCTTAAGGCCTGTTGATTCTATTTAGAATAGTAAGTGGTGGAATATAACAATTATATTTTGTAGTCCTAGAAGAATTGTATCATCCTAGATGATTTGAAAGCTTGGAAATTATCTGTGACCAACTTTCTAGGACACCTAAATCTTCAAAGGACAAAGTATTTGAGGAATGTGATAATCACTTTCTCATTAGCCTTCTAGGTCAGAGTGGCTGTGAGAATATACTTGTACTGGCTACTTCAGTTAGGGTGCATCTCTCAAATGAATTCTAATCCCCACTTTTGAAATGGATCTTGAACTTTAATGGGATTCAGTGGTAGATAATTTAAATTCTAATCTTCCACGAAAAAATGACATTATGGATAGATTTTAATAACAACATTTGTATCCTTGTAAAGATAAGGGTAGTAGTATCTAGCTCTTAAAATATTGTATGTTGTGACTTTCCTTGCTTGATGGGCTCCACATATTCTGTGATAAAATTCTAAAATAATCTCCTATGTTTGATATTTGGTGAGAAAAATAATTAGAACACTGGTAGGGTATTTCCTATACAAAACTTAATCTATAATGCAATACTTGATTTCCCCTAATTTCAAGGATTGAAATTTTGATCTGATTTATGAAAAAGGAATTATTGAAATCTATGTGAACTTGCTTATGTTATTTATGCAATGGATCGAAAAGATTGCAAATAACATAAATGAAATAAGCCATTAAAAAAAATATTTAAACATATCAGCAAGGAAAAATTTAATAAGGAGTTCACCAGAATTCCTGGCTACGTCTCCTGGCCCTTTAGCTTCTAGTGCTGACCTTTTTATTATGTCTTCAAAATTCTTTACAAACATGATCTCGAAAACTGAGACTCAAATAAGAAAATAGACCTCACCATTGTGACTGACTTGAAATTTCAGTAAAAATGAGTACCAATTTGCCTATGCCTGGCCACAGTGACTTCCAGACCCCCTGGAAATTCAAAACCACCTCTATTTGCTGCAAAACCACCTCTTCCTGCAAGAAAACCACCTTTCTCTTTGCAAATCTGCCTCTGGAAATCTGCGTTGGTTTTTGGGCTTTGGCACCTGCAAAAACTTAAATGTAACTCAGAGGATGGACTTAACAAGTCCTAACCTATGGCTCAATTGGCCTCCTCGACTGTGCGAAGATGTTGGCATATATAACATTTTGGTTCAAACCTCCGCCTGACCTCTCCATTGAACCTTTGCACTTTGCAACTATACATTGCACACATTTAAATGTACACATTGAAACCTTATGATAAGGTTTATTATCTCCGACATTTGATATAAATATATATATATAGAAATTTATAATATCGTGGCATTAACCTTCGATATATCCATTTCATGTTACGATATATATTAATATATCACATTAAACCTTTCAAAGGTTTCACCAGTGGTCACATATTCGTTGAATGATATATATGTCAAACATATGTGGCAGCATCTTTAATATAAATTCCGGCGGTTGTGGCATATATATATATATATATATATATATATATATATGCATTTAATATAACCATTGAAAACATTTGATAAGGTTCATCTGTCCAGCATATCATATTTACGGTGGCATATTCCTGCGGAGGTACGTTATGGTAATCACATATATATCCGGCGGTAATATATGGTATGTTTCCAAACCATAAATAGCAATCCATGTATGTGTTGTTTAACTATGGATAATGCTCCCATTTAATAAAAAATGAAGTGTTGGCTCAATCGGTATATGAACTCCAAAAAAAACTTAGCAATCCAGGAGGTCAGGGATTCGATTCTCCCTAGCCTCCAACATTTTGAAAACAAGGCCAAACTGGTCAAAATCTAGGCTGCCACATGTCAGCTCTGGATTGGCCCATATCAACCAATCATATCTCGACACGTCACTGAGCTTGATGATATCAGCATGGACAAATGGTGCATTCTCGGGATGACACGTGTCCTACTGACATCACCATGTTGACTTTGATCGTTGACTATTTAACTTTGAATTTTTCCATTTTTCCCTAGTTTACCCTAAAACTTTGACTGGCCACAACTTCCTCATACGAAGTCGGTTTCATGTGTCATTCACATTGTTGGAAAGCTATCGGTGAGCACTTCAACTTGATTACATTCTCATATGCATTTGAAGACTTTGGTATGAAGGCAAAAATGAATCCATTTTGGATCACTCCTCCCCATTGGAAAGCTTTTGGACCACCAAAAGTTGGTTTAGTTGTCGAGTAAGTGAGGATATGTTTCCTTCAATTTTCCAATTTCTATCCATCGGGCTTTACTTCTATTTTTACCTTTAAGTCCAACTCAAAGATACTCAACTTCCCCTCGTTGCGAAGTCCTTATCTTCCTGTCGAGAATTGTGTCCTCCTGCAACTCGTTGAGATACTCTGGTGAAAACTCTTCGACGGAAGGTACTTGACTTTGCTCTTCTGGATCTTCAATCAATGAAGGTTCATACAATCACAAATTTTCCACATTTATGATGGAATAGGTCTGAATATAAGCTGGTAGATCAAGGCGAAAAGCGTTCTCATCAATTTTGTCAATAATTTTGAAAGGACCATATCTAATTGGTTTCAAATTTTTACCTTCCCCTTGAAGTATTTCTTTGTTCATGTACAACTAGACTTGATTAGCAACTTGAAAAATATGCTCAACTCGATGCTTGTCGTGCCTTGCCTTATACTTTTCTTGGCTCTTTTCCAGCTATTCCTGTACTTCCTGGTGAATTTCCTGGATCTGTTCATTGAACTTGGTTGCTTTTTCCACATCACTGTGTCCATCAACTGCTATGTCTTTACCAAAGAAAAAATCCAAGGGAGACTTTGGTTCAAAACAAAAACAACTCTCAAATGGATATCTCTAAGTAGAAGAATGTTTTGCATTATTATAAGCATGTTGTACATAACATAAATTCTCATCCCAAAGCTTGGGATGCTTGCTGCAATAACCCCGAAGCAACTGTACCATTTTCCTATTCACCACTTCTATCTGGCCATCTATTTGCGGATGAAATTTTGTGCTCTTCTTTAACCCGATGTCCATGAGTTCCCATAAACTTGACCAAAATTTCCCGACAAATCGAGAATCTCGATCAGATACAATAGAAGTGGGTAACCCAAAGTGAACCCATACATTTTGGAAGAACAACTTTGTAGTTTGTTCAGTTGTAACATGTTTAGTACATGGTGTCAAAATACACATCTTACTGAACCTATCCACAACTACATACAAATAATCATGAACTTCCTTAGCCATTGGCAATCCCCCAACAAAATCCATGGATAAAATTTCCCAAGGACGAGAAGGAATTTGAAGTGGATTGTACAAGCCTAATTTTCTATTACTTGGCTTGCTAGTAGCACACAGTACATCCTCTAATATATCTTGAAACTGTTTCGTTCATTCATGGCCAATAGAAGAATCTTTGTAATTGTGAAATTGTTTTACTTACACCAAAGTGACCTAAAATTAGAGAAGTATGTGCTTCTTGAATCACATTAACTCTTTTAGTTTGTGGAATGCATAATTTTCCCAAATGATATAAGAGTTTTTCCTTTATGAAATATTCAAATTCTTCTACCTTCTTGCCATGACTTAAAGTTGCATATACATCCTTAAAATCTGTGTCTTGAGCATATTGTTCAATATAGCTTTCCTGCATTACTGAATTATGCTTAAGAATTGTGGATGCATTTATGATTCGTCTTGATAACATGTCTGCAACCTTATTATGTATGCCTTTCTTATATCTGATTACAAGATAAAATTGCTTTAAGAAGCCCATCCAACGATAGTGTCTTGATTTTTGCAATTTATTTTGTAAGTATAAATATTATAGTGGTTGATGATCTGTATGTATGATTGTTTCTTTTCCCATTATGTAATGTTTCCACTTTTTAACACTCTGTACTAATGCATATAATTCTTTATCGTATGTAGGATATTTAACTACTGTTGATGTGAATGTCTCAGAATGAAAGCATATGGGCTTTTTGTGCTGCATCAACACTGCCCCCATGGCATATTCACTTGCATCTATCTCGATCTCAAATTGATGCTGAAGATCTAGCAGTGCTAGTACTGGCGATGTACTGATCCTTTCTTTCAATGTGTTGAAGGCTTTTTGATGTTTTCCTCCCCACTGAAACACATGTTTCACACTTTTCAAAGCATGTAGAGGTGATGTAATCAAAGAAAAGTTAGAAAAAAACTTTCTCCAGTATTGTGCTGCCCCTAAGAAACTTCTAATTTCTGTAGCAGTATTGGGCTTAGGCAAATTTACAATGACTTAGACCTTAGAGGGATCTATCTTCAATTCACCACCCCCTATAATATAACCCAAATAATTTAAATATGTACTTCCAAATTCACATTTTGACAGTTTTACATAGATATTTTCTCTCTTTAACACATCTAAAACCTGTTTTACATTCTTTATATGTTCATCCCATGTATTACTGAAAACAAGAATATCATCTAAGTAGACTATTACAAAATCATCTATAAATGGTCTAAAAACATCATTCATGACTCGCAGGAATGTTGCTGGAGCATTGGTCAAGCCGAAAGGCATAACCATCCATTCATAGAGTCCTTGCTTCATTTTGAAAGTAGTATTCCATACATCTTGTTCTGAAACTCTAATCTGATGGTAACCACTTCGCAAGGCTAAGTTAGTGAAGTAAACTGCATCTTTCAACTGATCTAATAAATCGTCGATATGAGGAAGAGGATAACGATTCTTTATTGTTACTTTATTTAATTCTCAGAAATCAATGCACATTCTCCATGAACCATCTTTCCTTCACACCAACACAATAGGCGATCTTCATGGTGAAGTGCTTGGTCGAGTAAAACCTTGATCAAGCAATTCCTGTACCTGCTTCTTTATCTCTGCATTCTCTAGAGCTGATAACCTATACATTCCAATGTTAGGAAGAGGAGCATCTAGCTACAAATAAATCTCATGTTCTATCTATCATTTTGGAGGAAGCCCTTTAGGATCTTGAAACAGAATATCATAATCATAAACAACTTTAACTAAATCTTCTTTCTGTTTAGGATTACAGCCTTGAAAAGCATCGAATTTATCAGGATCCTTTGCTTTTACAATCATAAGTAAAAATTGTTTACTTGAATTTATAATTCTTTTCATCTGTCCTGAATTTATGAGAATGTAGTTATCTTTGAGTTTATGAGCTCTTAAAACATATTTTATTCCATCTTTAGTGATTGATACTTATTCGCCCTCCGATAGAAGACAACATCTCTATCATACAAGTATGGACTCCCTAGTACAATTCCACATATATCCAATGGGATTATATCCAATTCAACCTCATATACAAACTCTAATCCAATTGAAAAACAAATTTTTCATTGTTTTGTAACATTTAGTTTAGTTTTATCACAGACCCAACCCAATGGGTATAGCTTTTTATGAAGTTTAGTTTCAATTCCCAATTTCTTTACAATCGATTCAACAATCAAATTAACTTGAGAGCCACTATCAAACAAAGTATCAATTTTAGTATGCTTGGAAACGACTCTAATATGAAATAGATTATTTCTTTTCCTTTCATTAGTTTCATTATCAACAAAATGCAAAGAAGTACTTGTAGATGCTTGAAAATTTCTACCTTTTATACCTGTAGCTGTAATTGTTGTTTTGTCTCCTGAATCTGATCCAAAGTCCTTCTGCATAGCAGCAACATTCTTTCACTCTTTACTTCCAAACTTCTTAGGCTTCAATTCTGGATGCAGTCCCCAACAATGTGCCTCATCATGTCCTTCTTTCTAACAATGAGTGCATGTAGGATTTTCTTTCTTTACAGTGTTCGCTTTCCTTTCCTTCAATTTTTGTTTCTTCTTTTCTTTATTCTTGAATTCAATAGATTTAGATGACTTTCCAACCTCATGAGATACATTTTTACCCCTCGCTTCTAGATGAGTTACTTGAACTGATACATCATATAAGCTAGTCGAATTAAACATCAGTATGGTGTGCCTCAAATAACTATGTATGCCACATATGTATTTCAATAATGTTTCTGCTGAGTCCAATGGTATGCCTAATGTCAAATCTCTTTTATGAAATTTCTGAGTATAACTTTGCACACTTTGACCCTTTAACTGATGTAATTTTTTCCAAATCATCATAGCTTGTTGCATATAAGCCAAAGAATAAAATTTATTTTTAATAGCATAAGCAAATTCATTCCATGTCAAAATGATTTTACCATGTTTTTGAAAATCTTCTTGTGTCTTACCTTCCCACCATACAAGTGCACTTCCTCCAATACGAAGGCTAGCAAGTTGGATCTTCTTTCTTTCTGACACAACTTTCTATACCCTGCTATAAACTTCAATTTGTTTTATCCAATTATCAAGCTTTTCAGCGTTAAGTTCACCATCATAAATAGGAAAATCAAATTTTACATCTAATTTGATCAAAGAGGATCTCTTACTTTTCTTCTTTTTAGAATAACTAGATTTATGAGAAGAAGATGATGATGACGATGGTGGTGATGATGGAGGAGTTGGTGGAAATAACGAGAGAGGATTTTCACTTGATTCTTTGTCTAGTTTAGGTGATGAAGTGCCTTCACTATTGTTCTTTTTAAAATCTTTATACATCTCTTCTACCATCGCACGTATTTTCATGAAGTTTTCCAAGAACTGAGCTTCAGTTCCCAACATGTTTTCTTCCGTCATATTCTTTTGCGAAAACACCCTTCCAATATCTGGATTTTCTCAACAATTTCTCCTTCACCTCACTTGAACTTTGACCTAGTAAGCATTCAATCTTCACATGACACTGTCAAACCCTTTTAAAAATTTAACCTTAAGCTCTGATACCACTTGATCTTATTAATGAAAAAATGAATTATTAACATCTATGTGAACTTTCTTATGTTATTTATGCAATGGATCGAAAATATTGCAAATAACATAAACGACATAAGCCATTAAAAAACATATTTAAACATATCAACACGACAAAATTTAATAAGGAGTTCACCAGACTTCCTGGCTATGTCTCCTGGTCCTTTAACTTCTAGTGCTAACCTTTCTATTATGTCTTCAAAATGCTTTACAAACATGAGCTTGAAAACTGAGACTCAAATAAGAAAATAGACCTCACAATTGTGACCGACTCGAAATTTCAGTCAAAATGAGTACCAATTTGCCTATGTTTGGCCACAGTGACTTCTAGACCCCCTAGAAATTCAAAAACCACCTCTGGCTACTGCAAAACCACCTTTCTCTATGAAAATCCGCCTCTAGAAATTCGTGTTGGTTTTTGGGCTTCGGCACCTACAAAAACTTAAATGTAACTCAGAGGATGGACTTAACAAGTCTTAACCTGTGGTGCAACTAGCCTCCTCAACTGTTCGAAGACATTGGCATATATAACATTTTGGAGGGTCGGCGATTCAAACTTCTACCCGACCCCTCCATTGAACCTTTACACTTTACAACTATACATAGCATACATTTAAATGTACGCGTTGAAACTTTATGATAAGGTTTATTATCTTCGACATTTGATATATATATATATATATATATATATATATATATATATAGAAATACATAATATCATGGCATTAACCTTCGATATATCTGTTTTATGTTACGATATATATTAATATATCGCATTAAACCTTTCAAAGGTTTTGGTGGTGGTCACATATTCGTTGAATGATATATATGTCAAACATATGTGGCAACATCTTTAATATAAATTCCAGTGGTTGTGGCATATATATATATATATATATATATATATATATATATATATATATATATATATATATAGCTATATGTGTTTAATATAACCATTGGAAACCTTTGATAAGGTTCATCCATCCAGCATATCATATTTGTAGTGGCATATTCCTACTGAGGTACGTTATGGTAATCACATATATATCCGGCGGTAATATATGGTATGGTTCAAACCATAAATAGAAATCCATTTATGCATTGTTTAACTATGGATAATGCTCCCATTTAATACAAAATGAAGTGTTGGCCCAATCGGTATGTGGACTCCAACGAAAACATAGCAATTTAGGAGGTCAGGGGTTCAATTCTCCTTGGCCTCCAAAATTTTGCAAACAAGGCCAAACTGGGAAAAATTCGAGCTACCACGTGTCAGCTCCGGATTGGCCCATATCAACCAATAATATCTCGACACGTCACTGAGCTTGATGACATCAGCCTAGACAAATGGCACATTCCCGGGATGACACATGTCCTTCTGACATCACCCTATTGACTTTGACCGTTGACTGTTTGACTTTGAATTTTTCCATTTTGCCCTAGTTTACCCTGAAACTTTGACTGGCCACAACTTCCTCATACGAAGTTAGTTTCATGTGCCATTCATACTATTGGAAAGTTTTCGACAAGAACTTCAACTTGATTAATTCTCATATGCATTTGAAGACTTTGGTATGGAGGAAAAAATGAATCCATTTTGGATCACATTTGGCTCTGACAATCTCGGGAGGACCAAGTGGAATTTTGGAGCTTTGAAAGGCCCTTAAGGAAGGGTTCCTTTGGATTCCTTCCTCCTAGAATGAGAGGTTCTTATGGATTCTCTCTCCTAGGATGAATATTTTCTTATGTTTCTCTCTCCTGGGATGAAGAGGTTCCTATGGATTCTCTTCTTTGAAAGAAATAGGTTCTTATGGATTCTCCTCTCCATAGATATCGCAAATAACTCCATTGGTGCAGTATCAAGTGTTGCATGTTTTTATTTTTTGAGCAGCTTATCCAATCCTTGACTTTTCACGCGTTTTGTAGGTTTGATATCCATACCATAATCATGGATATTGTCTATCCATTTCCCTCATCTACCATCACTGTCACGTTGAATGAGAATATTCTTTACTGTTGCCAATGACACATATGTTATCACTTTTGAATGCAACACATGTTCTCTAAAATACTTGAATTCTTTCACCATAGCATACATTTGTTTCTACAGAATGATATCTCAACATGTGTCTAAAAAATGATATGGGATTCTCATAACATAACATGCCAAGAATGTTGGCTGTCATGTTTATACAAGAATTTTTATTTTCATTTTATTATTATTATTATTATTATTATTATTTGAAAAAGAAAGTAGAAGGCTAAGTTGGAGAGGAAGAAGAATATTCCTTGACCAACTTCAAATTAAGATTTTCTTGCAAATTTCTTATGAACTCTTCCTTTGTTAATGGTTTATGATATATTTGTAATCTATGACCATTTACAAGGAAAACTAATTTTTCTTCATCAATGGTTCTGATTCTAACAATTCCATTATCAAAGATAGTTTCAACCTCATAAGGACCAAACCAATGAGTTTGAAAATTTCCTTGAAAATATTTAAAATTTGAATAAAAAAGCAATGCCCAATCACCAGGCTGGAATTTCATTTCTTTGATAAACTTATCATGCCATATTTATCTTTTTTGTTGTACTATATCGGTTCTATGAATGTAATTTTGTCATGTCTCGTCAATTTCATTCAATTTCTCCATTCTTTGTCTTTGGGCTTCTGATAGATCATGGCCCAATTTAGTCGTTGTTTTTAAAATATTTATCTAGAACTCAATAGGAAACACAACTTTCTTTCCATAAAAAAGTTCATAAGGAGTGGGTCCTATTGTGTTTCTCCACGTGGTACGATATGCTAATAAATCTTCTGGAAGCTTTTCTACCCAATACCTTCTTTGCACATGCATGGTATTGGTAAGAATTGCTTCAATTACTTTATTTGTAGATTCAACTTGTCCATTGGCTTTTGGATGATATGGAGTAGAATTTCGATGTTTAATTTTGTATTCCTCCATTGTCTTCTGTACCAATTTGCTTGCATATTGAGTACCTTGATCTATCACAATTTCCCTTGGGACACCAAAACAAGTGAAAATATCCTAAAAAAGAAATGAAACTACATCATTTTCAGTAGAAAAAGGAAGTGATTTAGCTTCTACCCATTTTGTGCCATAATCTGTACAAATAATAATATACCTTTTTTTGTTTTTTATGGTGGATTGATTGGACCAAAAAAATCTAAAGCCCATTTTCTAGAGGAATTTCATCCGAAGGAATAGACTTTCCCATTCTTTGACAACAATCACATCTCTTAAAATATGTTTTGGCATCCTTAAAAAGAGAAGCCCAATAGTATCCTATGAGAAGGATTTTATAAGCAGTGCTTTTATCAATGAAATTTCCTCCACATGGTTCATCATGACAAGATTTTAATATCTCTGGTACTTCATTCTCTGTAATACATCTTCGAATTATTAGGTCTGGTCTTGTTTTGTACAATTCTTCATTTATCCATGAGTAAGATGCAATAGTTTGAATAACCTTCATTTTCTCTCGAGGAGACAAGTATGATGGTAACTTCCTTGTGGCCAAATAATTAGCAATATCTACAAAGTAAGGAGATTTAATAGATACATCAAAAATTTATTCATCAAAAAATTTATCTTCTACAAGAACATTGTTATTATCATTTTGGATTCTAGATAGAAAATCAACAACTGTGTTTTGATTTCCGGGTATATCCAATATAGTAATATTGAATTCTTGTAATAATAATAACCTTCTTGTAATTATGCCATTAGTAATTGGTTTATTCATTAAATATCTTATTTCAAAATGATCTGTGTAAATAAAGGATTCATAATGTGTGAATAAAGGCTTAATAACAAGTGATATGATGTTTGAATTTATTGATGGCATGTACAACGACTAAAAAATCCTTTTCTGTTATAGTGTAATTCAACTTTGCAGAGGTCAATTTTTTTCTTGTATAGTCAATGGCATAAGGAGTGAAATATTTGTGTCCTAATAAAGCCCCTAAAGCTATATCTGAATCATCAGTTGAAATGTGAAAAAGTACTTTCCAATTTGTTCCTCTTAAAATGGGTGCTTGGGAAATATTTTCTTTCAATGATTCTAAAGCTTTTTGGCAGTTAGAATTCCAAATGACTTCACAATATTTTGTAAGAAATTTTAAAAATGGAGAGGCTATCTTTGTAAAGTTTTCTGTAAATATTCTATAATATCTAGTAAAACCAATAAAACTTCTAATATCCTTTGACAAGTAGGAATTGATAATTTATAAATGACCTCTACTTTAGATGCATCCACTTTCATTCCATCTCCTAAAATATGGTGGCCTAAAACAATTCCCTCAATAAACATCATAAACTATTTTTCATGGCTTAATGAGAGATTTTCTTCGTTACACCTAATGAAAAATTTTTCCAAATTTTTGAGATCTTCTTCAAAAGAGTTTCCATAAATAGTAAAATACTCCATGTAAACTTCCACATAACCATGAATTAGATCATAAAAAATGCCTATAACTACCCTTTGGAATGTCGTGGGTGCATTGCATAACCCAAGAGGAGGTACTCGGTAAGCATAAGTTCCCCATGGATAGGTAAATGTTGTTTTATCTTTATTTTCTGGAGCCACTTGGATTTGTTTATATCCACGAAAACCATCCAAGAATGGAAAATATTTTTTCCTTCCCAATGTATCAGGGACTTGATCTGTAAATTGGATAAATGACATTCATATTTAACAATTTTTGTAGTTATTATTTAACAATTTCCCTTAGGTTTGGATTCATCCTCCTCTGGGGTTATTAGATTGGTCTGGAATTTTCTTCAATATCAATATGATGCATGCAAGTGTTAGGACCAATTCCTTTCATATCAATGTATTCCCATGCATGAGCAGAGGAGTGTTATTGTAACATCTTCACTAATTCCTTCTTTTGATATTCTTCAAGATTATCATTGATATTCAAAGTTTTCCTTGTAAAAACTTCTATTAAATAATTTTCAAATTTCTCCATATAATGTAAATTCATTTAACAAGATGATAGATGTTAAATATTACATTTTTCTTGAAAACTTTGATTTTGTTCAAAATATGAGGAAGATTCATTATTTTCTATTAAATTCAAAATCTGATCTTCTTCATCTATTTGTGAAGTAGCAGAAATTGGTCATATATAAAAGTTTTCATTATCATAATTTATCCATTCTTCACTTTCTACTTCTATTGTTTTTTTTTCCGAAGGATATAATGTGAATTTATTCGTCGAACTTCCATCATAGATAAACATATCACCAAATCTACAACTTATAAAAGCATCAACTATAGTTAACCATGGTCTACCTAAAATCAACGAACATCCTCCTAAATTATTCTTGGGTGTTAAGATAGTGAAATCAATATGATATTCCAAACAATATAAGGATAAAAACACATCTTCTAACAAACCATTAGGTTTGATAACAAATCTTTTTGCTAATTGCAGCAATGTAGGTGTATATTGAAGATTAGGAAGTTTTAATTGATCCATAGTTTTTTTACTCATGATATTGATAGCTACCCCTAAATAAATCAATGTGTTTGGAATAACAATACCATTAATATGTGTTTTCACAATGGGACTTCTTAGATATAGATATTTCTGAATTGTTGTCTTTCCCATCATGATATCTGCAATTTTCCCATCTAACTAGATTCTTTTAACTTCTTTTATTTTTCTTCATTGTTCCTTAATACTTAACTCCCTGATCGTCTTTGAAAATATTTGGTTTATTTGATATATTGTAACAAAGGAATTTTTATATAAGAATTCTTCAATTCACATATCATGTCGTAATCTAGAAACAAAATCTGTTTCTCTATCCCTTTGTCAGTTTTCAATCTTTCAAGGAAAGGTGGATTTTGAACAAAAACTGAAAGTTGTTCTATAATGGGAGTTGAGTTTATTGGAGTATCATCAGAATGTACAAGGGTATTTTTTTTTTTAGGATCTTCCTCTTGATGAAGAGATGTATCTTTCTCAGAGAGGTCACCCTTCTCAGATTCCTAGATAACAACAGATGGTGACTTCTTTTCCAATACTCTACTAGATCTAGGTTGAACATTGTTTAGATATGATGAAGTTATCATGTAAGTTTGGAAATTTCTTCCTTCTACGTTGTAAACAGTTGTGAGTTTTTATTACTTGGATTTGGAAGTGGCTAAGTAGGAATTTTATTTGGCTTTTCTGTAAATGGTAATAAAAGTTGCAGGTTTGTATTTTGAGGCTGAGAGGTTTGAACAGGCTGAGGAAAACATTGTGGTGGAAAAATATGGTAAGGTTATTGAAATTGAGGGTATTGAGAATACTTTCCATAAGGATTTTTCCAACCTTATGCCCAAGGTTGAGACCAAGGTTTCCAAGGAATCGGTGCAATCCAATTACTTTATGGTGGTTGTGCATATGTTTGAGTGTTGAAACCTTGAGTAATATTTGATTGTATATTTTGCCATGGTCTCTTAGCGATAAAAAAAAGAGGTTATATTTGATTTGGTATTACTTCCTCTTGATAAACATCTTTAATACCTGATATTTAAGGACATTCCTTTGTATAATGATTTTCTCCACATATAACACATGTTTCTACACTTTTTAAGTCAAGAGGGCATTCTCTCAATGGATGCTTCTTTCTACATTTTGGACAAAAGATAGATAATGCAAAATTTTCAGCCTTCTACTTGTTTTATATTTTAAGGGTAGCTATTTGTTCCCCAAGACTCCCAAAATATATGTTTTGAAATTGTCAAACAAGTTGCTTATTTATGCTCTACTTAGTGTTCCAGCTACAGATTTATTAATCCTAGACATAACAAAATCTCTTGGATTTTTTTCTTCAGTTCTAGCCTTACCTCTTGAAATATGTGTACAAAGTTCACAAATGTCTCTAAATGTTAATTGTCAAACATCTCCATTACCCATAAAATAAAGAATATATATCCACTCATCTCTAATTTCTTTTAGCAAAAAAGCTTTCAAAGTTTCATCACCTAAATTATGCATTTTAGCCCTTTTAACATTGTAAGAAAATATTTCAACCAAATCCTCAAGATTTTCATCCTCTTTTTGTATCATTTTAAAGACTTCATCTTTAAGGTTATGAGACATACAATAATCTTTGTATTTTTCTAAGAACGTATCTTTCATTTCCTCCCATGTTCTTTTGGTATGTGTTCCCAATTCCATAAACCATTTTAATGTTGCATATTTAAGAGTGGATGGAACTTAATTTCAACTTTTTAGTATCAAGAAAGTAGTCATAGGATCTACACAAAACTTCAAACTCAAGGATAAATGTTTCAGGATACTCATTCCTTAATCCATTGGAATTACGGAGGATAGAGGGTGAGATATTTTTCATTTTGGTTGTGGTATCTTCATCAAAGATGAGAAATCCAAAAGGTTCCAGATCTCCTATACCACCTCCTCTTCCTGTTCCTCCACCTCTTCCACCTCTTCTTCCACCTCCAATCCTAGGTTTTTCACCATTCACATTATGTACTTCTCCTTCCCCTTCTCTAGCCATTGTAGATTCCTCGGAGCTAATATAAGGTTCAAAAATTGGATTTTGCAGTTCCTCCTCTGAGTCTTCTCTCAATGGAAAGTTAAAATAGGTTTCTTCTTCTTCTTCACTAGGGATTTATATTTCTTGTCCTATAATTTGTTCTCTAGTTGAAGATAGAATTATTACTCCTTCTGTTGGGGATGTAGGATCTTCTTCTTATAATAGGACTTCAGTAGACGAAGTTGGTGAATCTCCAGGTTAGATTTTAGATCTAAGTACTACAAGAAGTCTATGTCTACCTACAATTGATGGAATACGAGTTTTAGTGGATGGTGTGGAACTACGTGGTCTTGGTGGGGTGATTGGTGATGTTGGAATTGAACTCCTAACTCTTACAAATATACCTCTATAATATCTTTCCGTAGGCATATCATTTTTATTTTTATTTTTTTATTTTTTTTAATGAAAAGAAAAATACTCCTATGTACACCTCCCCGACAACAGTGCCAAAATGTTTGGTAATTTAATTGATTTTAAAATACTACATAAATTATCAACTAGGGCTTGTAAACTGACGAAGTGTATGTGTATTGTATGTGCTATGAGTCCTCATTATTCAAAACTAATATTAAGTTGAGATATCATTATGCACATGTTTTCTTAATAACTATCACCCTTACATGAAAGTAAATATGTCACTCCTTAACATAAATAAAACTAAGCTTGTCACACTTTCTCAAAATAAAGATCACACTTTCATAAATAAACACCACACTTTGCTCAAAAGAAAGATAACAATTGTAGAAATAAATATCACACTTTGCTCAAAAGAAAGATCTCTCTAACAGAAAAAGAGAAATTAACTCTATAATCAAACCAATTGGAAATTCAAATCTTCTTTACTCAAATGTAATTCAACTCAGATGTTGCTCAAACTAAACTACAAATCCTAAATCAATCCAAACTATTCTTCATGTGCATAAGAGATCTCAAATTCACTCATTAATCCTGCAAAAAAATCATTAAAAAAACCTACTTTAAACTCAATCCTAAAAATTCATTCAAAATCAAAATTGATAAGTTAAATGAACTAGTTAAACACTAAGTAAAATTCATAATTAAAATGTTAATAAAAAGTGATAAAAATCTTACAACTTGAGGGGGCCCTCCTACAAGATGTAGGTAACAACATGAGTTCTTCACACGATTATATACGCATTGATATAATGCACAACAAGAGCATAAATATGAAACCAAGTTTATAATTTAAAAACATATTTTTCAAACTGTTGGGTTTGTGTTATATTCTTTCCATGACTAATCACGCGCGGGGGGGGTAACACGGGGGGCGATAGCCCCCCATGTACGTTGCAGTGGCTGCAACATACAGGGGGGTCATGGGGGGGCGGTAGCCCCCACTTTCAGGGTCAGGGAAGCTTCCCAAAAAAAAAATTTGGTCCTTATTTTCCAGTGGGGGGCCCCGCCCATGGTTTTGTGCATGGATTTGCACATGGTTTTGGGGCATGATGGTTTTCGGCCCCTGGTATTTTTTAGATCCGGTCAAGAGAACTATGGTTATGTTCTAATCCAGGGTTAATGGATTGGGGTTTATTTATGTTTCGACATATATATATGTGTGTGTGTGTTTGTGTGTGTGTGTGTGTGTGTGTGTGTGTGTGTGTGTGTTGTAACACTAAAAGGAATATAATGAAAAATCAAGCTGATCGTCCCAATTTGGGATCCAGGGGAAAATATCTGTGTTTATATATTTTATGTTTTATGCTTTCTCTACTGTTTATTTTTTGTATTTAAGATTCGTTTGTAGATAATTTCTGTATAGGGTTAAAACCTACACAAACAATATTCAGGTCTATGTTTATCATGCCGAGAGGTAGATTTATAACCTCTATGAATAATTGTTTTAGAGAATTACGAACCTATCCTACTCAAAAACAGCAAAAAATAACATAAAGCGATAATATAACATGATTCCCTCATGATTTCCTATCAGGGAAGAAAATAATTAGGCTAAATATCTGCGTCCATTAATTTCTCACTTGCTTGGTTCACCTTCTACGTTGGTTGAATTCCATGTTTATTGGGTTGCTATGATGCTTTTATCATCGATCCAGGTCATGAAGATAAGTACAAATCATTATGCTAGCTATTTTCCACCTGCCCACATGTCTCGTTCTTTAGCTGGAGTTCCGGAGCCCATCGAACCTTAAACTATGCTGCAGAATCAGAGATTAGCTACAAAATCATTGTCATTTAGTAGCTCATGTAAATATTGAGTTAAACAATAAATAGAAATGACACTTATGAAACAAAATACAATTAGTACCTTCTATTTCCATGAACCTTGTAAATTGCTGCTTAATTAGAATTATTAGAGTAAAAAAGAAGGAGGATGGAGCGTAGGAAGATTGTTAAAAAGAGACAATTTTGGGGTTCAAAAGTCACCATCATCCATTATTCAATGGTTCTCCTTTAGCCATATTATAGATAGTATGTGGTTTCTAGGTGGTATTGAGCCCCGAACTATGTTTTTATTCTTTTCAAAGAATATTATAAAGAAAAAATTCCTTGTTAGACTATGAATATGACAACCAATACCAAATACAAGAGATTATTGTTAAAGGAGGCTATCGATTTGTGCTCTTTCCAATTGAAGGCCACATAGGTCAAAGAGTGGTGATAAAGAAGATTGTTAATGTACTTTATCATGTATCTCATGCCAACCAAACTCTTATAGAACATAACTACTAAAATTGTATGTGTGGGTGTGGGTATAGAGAGAGAGAGAGAGAGAGAGAGATGCATATGCAAAACCCTCAGGTCATTCCTTAAGCATGAAAATTTTTCTTGTGACATGTGTTGATGTGGTTATTTTGATAAAGGACCCATACATATACCAAAACCATTGTTAATGTTGTATTGATGATAAAACATAAGCAATCCTTGGGTCTAGAATATAATGAGTTAGTATTTAATAGCCTTGAAACCTAGTCTTTATACTTTTTAAATAGGCTTTATATTATCATTTAGGGGTTCCCCTTAGGAATGACACTCATTATTATTATGCATGTAATTGAGAATGGTTTGAGCCATTGCACTTGGAAAATTATCTTAGAGAGGTAATGTGCTATCATGTGATGGAAAATATATTTGTATGTAGTGTATTGCATCCAATTATTGTCTGCATGTGATACATAACAGCACAAACGATACTTGTGATGTGATACACTCAACACAAAAAAAGGGTCTCAGAAGAATATAAGTATGTTTTTGATGTGGATTGATGAATGGGGTAAGCCACTTAGCACCACATAGAGATTTAGTTGTGTGTGATATGGATTGGGGAAAGAAATTTATCACCAAAAGTGTCATTTATATGAAATCTGGGATGGGGGTGGATCAAATAATTTTTGTTTGATGCAAGACATATCCTATCATATGGAGAATATTTTATTTATATATGTGATGCATCAACTCCATAATTTATTTCTACATTAAATCATAATAAATTTTTGATGTGATGCACAACCATGAAAACAATGTTTTAAGTATCCAAAACCCCCTTTTTATAATAAGGAAGAATTAACTCTAAGATGCATAATGTGGAAACCTTGTGTGCCACATGTTGTCATGGCATGCCACCTTACATATTACATAATATAGATGTTAACTTGGCCTAGAGAGTGAGAGATAAAGCGTAAACAATAGAAATTGTGAGTGAACCATAACTTGGTTCCATGGATATAGAATTTCATAAATGTATAGTTGTTAGTATGAATCTTAATTCCAAGTGTATGAAAAAAGACCACTTTAGATGTGCATAAAAAATAGCCCTAACAACAAATATGGCTACCAATATCCTCATATCTACAGTTAGGTGATCAAGATAAATGCTGCAAAAATCTAGATCTATGCATTAGAAGACATTAAGCAATAGACAAGACAAGAATATGTTGAATGAACTTTGTATTAATGGCACCTGGGAGGCAAACACAGGAGGGTGTTACCAGTTCTCCTCAATGGGATGGGTTCTTGTAAGTCCTCAGCACTTCATATCTAAAATTCCTCTCTCTCGATGTTGTAGAAAACCCAAACAAAAATGGTAGCAAAATATGACTATGATGGTGGATCAATAGTCAGACCAAAAGTATAGATCTAGAGTGATATTTAGGCAAAAAAAAGAGGTAAATGAATGGGAAAACCCTTCTATTTATAACAAAATATTGAGTTAGTCTAGATATTGGTGCATAATTAAAATATTATTAACCAAATCAAGATCCAAATATTATGGAATATTTTATTATATTTGTTGGAGGGAAAAGGAATTTGACTTGGGTCAAATCCCTTTATTTGTAAATAATAAATAAATAAATGATTTCCTTATCATTTTAAGGATGTGGTTGAGTAATAATCAAATAAATAATGATTTATTTAATTATTTAAGGGTGATTTAGTCATATTCAACAAAGAATATTATTTAAATAAGGTTTAAATAATTATTCTTAGGAAATAATAAGATAAATAATAATTTATCTAGTTAATTTCCCTGTTTTTGGTTAAATATAACCAAGAATATTAATTAAATTGTTGTTTAACTAACTATTCCTTGAGGAAAATCAAACAAATGTAGATTTATTTAATATTTCCTCATGGGGTTTCCTATTTAGACCATAAACAACTTAATAAAGGTGGTTTACTAAGTTATTTTTCATAGTAAATGCAATTTTACTTAGGGAAAAATTGGTCTTACATGGTGTACTTGGGTCCATCTAATAACAATAGGTTAGATGACCAAAAAATGGTGTAACAAATTTCCCCCCAGCGTGCGAGTGTTAGGAGCTAATCGTATGACCGAAGCACGTTGTAAGAACTCAATCACTAGACATCAAAGGGGAAGTCAAAGAGAGAGAAGTATAAGGTAGACCAAAGTGTTGAAAGAAATAGACCCTGAGGAGGCGAGACTTATAGGTGTGACAAGTCTCTTTGATGAGTGAGTTCCTGTGCTATAGGCGGTGGGGGAAGCATACCTATGCCTGCCAAGGCAAAGTACAGAAAATAAGGCATCCAGTAAACAAAGGGACTGAAAAATATAGTACATGCTATCATAAAAATGAGCCAGATAAACAACACGATAATGAATCCCACATACATATTGTGCTTGGGATAACGACCAGGACTTGTACAATAATATCTAAGTACATGAGATATAAATACAACCCAAATTCCCATGAAAATAGGAAAGGGCTTTGAAAATATGACTGATAAATGCAAACAAAAAGGCGTTGCAAGTGGCTGAGGACGACATCATCAAAGGTATGGAGCTGCATCAAAGGCTGTAATGAAGAGGTCATTCGGGTGTGTGGGGGGCTACCTGTAGGGCCACCCCCTCATGAGGGCTGAGACATTTGACACACACCTGGGAATCACTGATATTAGTTGCTGCATCACTGAACCATCAAGTATAAGGATCCATATCATGCTGAAAGGAGCTGGAGCTGAGAAACAATCAAGTCAAAGGGAAATAAGGAGTCCCTTTGCTTGATCTGAGGCACCAAACAAGAGTGGAAGCTAGAACCAAGGTACACCACCCTCTAGACCTATCTTCTAGAATGAATGAGCTGATGTCGATAGAAGGAGGTCCGCCATAGGTGAGGAAATAAGGGATCCTCAACTAAGGCATGAGAGAAAATAGTAGAGCGACTAACAGACTGACACCAATGGTGATGATGAAATGGGGGGGGGGACTGAGTAGCAAACATATGACTTCCATTGTTAGAGCATAAAGGGCATGGATGACTTGGCAGCGACTGACACAATATCATGAGGGATAGGTTATAGTGGGACTGGAGGCCATAATGTACAACACGAGAGAGGGACAAAACAATGAAGGATGGATGACTATAATGGGATGTAAAGGGACTCGGGATAGACTCCATGAATGCAATGATGACTCAACTCAGATGCTCTAAACACGGGTGACTCGATGGTGCTGCCACATAGAAAAGGTCCAATGGGGACCATAAAAACATGAGTACAAGATGGTAACTCATGACAAAAGTCAGCACGAGCATGGACAAGTATGGATGCAAAGTGATGCCCCAGTACGAGTGTTGCAAGTGAAGAAATTTGATTTTGAGGAGGGGTGAAGTGACACTTCTTGGAAAAAATGTGTCCTAGTGAAGTATAAAATCACTAAAAACTAATAGATACACATTTGAGGGCTCAGTGAGAGCTTTCCAAAAGTATAGACGGTTTGGTAAACAGAACTACGGTTTGGCCACAACAGGCGAAATAAAAAATAGGGGTTTCTCTTTTAATAAGACATTTTCCCTCTAAATTCACTCATTTTCATGTGGAGCTGTGGTGAATGTAGAGAGGAGAGAAGGCCCTAAATCTTGTGGTGATCGTAGCGGACAAACCGAATCTTGGAATCGAGATTCATCAGTTGCAGGTAAGAGGCCTAACCCTACTCTTTCTTTTCAGTGGATTGAAAGTTCAGATTAGGTCCCTAGGGCTCAGGAACATACCCCTGCTCCTCTTCATGGCCGGGTCGCACTTTTGGGGAAAAAATTGTGACCTGGGTAGCAGGTTTTGAGCAAAAAACTGCGACCTCTCCTAGGTTTGGGCCTGAAAAGTGCGACCTATTAGGGAGGGGTTTTTCTGTGCCGTTTTTGGGCTAAGCACTGGGTTTTTATGATGAGATACAATCTTTCCTATATGTATACTGAAAAATATGATGGTTTTGTGTAGATATGGCAGAATTACGGATCAACTGAAGAGAGAGAGACATGGGCGCATTGCAGTCTAAGATTCGGGAGGATCAGGGTGTCCGCAGTGCACTGTCCAGGTTTGGGGTTCTGAAGTTTGTGGAGAACCCTTTGATGAAAGCTGGATAGCCCTTATTGGCCCAGATTGTCAGCTATTGGGACCCGGACCATGAGGTCTTTAGAGTGTAGGGGCACCGGATCGAGCTGACGATCCAAGATATATATTTCCTAACTGATCTCCCACCACTTGGGATGGTAGAGAATACTCAGCCAGTATTACCGCGGGGGTAGAATATCATAGAGTTTGTAGAGTGCCATTTTCGACCAGGTCTCCAAGTCAAAGGGACTCGGATACCTAACGGGGATTTGGAGAGGTTAGAGACTCCCGCTATGGCCGCAATGGTGCTGCGGATCCTAGGCAACCAGACACTCCATCACATCCCTGGAGGGCAGATGATGCTTGTGGAGAGTGTTTTGAGTGGGACCTACTATGGGTGGGCCCAGATGATGCTGTCATTTTTGAAACGACAGTTGTCGCTATGCAAGTGGCAAGTGAACCATGACTATGCATATGGTACAGTTTTGAGCTAGTTCTTCTTTGAGAAGATCCCGACACTTCAACCTCACATACAGCTCCAAGATGGGGAGCCAAGAGAGCCTAGGATGTGCCAGTGGGGACGACTACTATGCAGAGGAGGAGGTGGGGCAGTTGAACGGGTGTTCCGACCCGAGTTCTTTGTTCATTGGGATCAGATGCCATTGTATATAGATGACTATCCCTATAGTGGGATGAGTTATTGTGGGGACCTGGATTTGCCACTGCCGCCTGGTCGAATATGGGGGCCCGATGGTAAGTGAAAAATCGCTAATATTTTATGTGCATGTAAAGGTCGAGAATATTGTATGTGGTACTGATTCTTTCAGTTTTGGTATGTAGATACAGCACTGGTAAAACTGACCGGATATATGGGACGACCTGCAGTATCGGGGACCACGAGACCTAGTGGAGTGAGGGTGCAGCAAAATGAGGATGCAGCAGTCCTCCTGGAGGACATCCGTCATAGACGTGAGAGGCTTCTGACCAGTGTTTCAGAGTGCAGCTGGCAGGACTTAGATGACCAGTACATAGAGCCTTGTATTGGTCTACCCTTTGAGTGGTGAGGGGTCATGCAGCGCATGGCGATGGCCGGACAGGGTATACATGATCTACGAGCTGCAAGAGCAGAGCCATTGGCTCGGGATCCTCCAGATAGTGATTAGTGTGTAGGGGCAGATGATGCCTGTAGTTTTGAGTTTTGTAACATGCTATGGGCATGTCATATGTATCAGAGTGGATGAACTCTAAAACATTTAATACAACACATATTATGGATATGCATCATTTTGATATTTTTATGTTATTGTCTTGTGTTAAATGTGTGTGCTAAATGCCAATCTAGAATATGGTTTGCAATGCTATCTACATAGTGATTTTGTGCTCTACGTACATGACTGAATGTAAGGATTTCAAATTCATGCATCAAAAGCTTCACTCGTAAATATATACTAAAAAGGAAGGATTATGCACACGATAGACACCATTCAATTGCATGACAAGAAGTAGGGAATCTAAATGAACATGAAGGTGAAGGATGTGATGTGAAAGGGCATCGGCTAATAAACCTCACACTACATCAAATTCGGCTTGGTTATTGATAGCAGTACCAATGCATACGTCGTTTGAGAGAACAAGGGAGTGCAAGGGGGTAAAAATGGCGCAGCTTGCCGAGGCTAGATTCTTAGAGTAGTGACTTGAACTATCAGCAAAACCGATACAAGGTGTGGACGAGAGGTCCATATAAAAGGTACCACAAGACAATAAATGTGAGGATGATGAACAATGCTGGAAATCTGAGCGCAAAGTAGAAATCGAACGCACTCTACAGGAGGGAGTGATCTAGGTAAGATGTCTACTACTCACACGCCAACGGTGAGGTGTAGTGTGGGAGCTACCAGAGGTGTAGCTTGTGCTGAGATCATGAAAGTCACCATAGGCATGGGTGGTGCTATCTCGTTTATGGGCGGGAAAGATGAAATCAGGGGTGGACATGGCTTCCATGATGTCATCATCGCAATAGAAGATGGAGTGACTGGAGGAAGGGAGACCACACGACGCGGCGAAGCTACCGGAATCATCATGAGAAGAAAGGTTCACATGCGCATCGTCATGAGGGATGATTTAAGAACAAGCAGATAAAGGATCTATTGTTGTTGAGCCTAGGGTGATCATTGAAGGGAGGTCAATCAAAACAACAGGGGAATATTCAGAGGGAGCTTCCACCCAGGGTCTCATGGATGATGAAAGGTAGAGGATGGTGGCTGCAGGCTCCTTAATCTTGACATCAAGAGGGGGGATGTCAATGGGAGCGGGTAAATACTCAGTATAGCCTACAACATACTGTGCAAGTATGGGAGAGGCAGACCGGAAATACCTCTAACAAGGCACGGTAATGCGTGAGGCGGGGAAAATGGTGAGAATAATGGACATGGAGATCACAAAATGCACAAGGTTGGTTAGTGTGAATAGTTTTAGGATTCTTGGCTACATTCAAGGAATAAATAGAGGTTTCAGGGACCGTAGAATCAGGGAATGCAACTTTAACCATGGGCTTGATACAGGGCAGTTCAGGACAGTTATGGGTGGCATGGCCGACAACATCACACAAAGAACGGGGCTTTGCGGGTGAGGGAGGTGCAGGGTCCATCAGGGAAGCCTTATCCTTGGAGGCCCTCTTGCAATCTTTTCCCTTCTTACCCGAAGAGGTCGCAATAGGAGGTGGTTCTTGTTGAGGTGGTTGAGGCACTGTTGCAGCGGGAGAAGTCATGGGGACCAGTTGAACCAGGGTCAAAGCAAGATAAGGTTTAGGTTGACCTGGCGGGGTAGCGGCTGGAGGATCAAGGTACCAGACAGGAATCCCAAGGGTCAAGTTAGGAAGAGAGAGTGTGTTGTGAAGCCAGCTCCAAAAATAGAAGAAAAGAGATATCAACGCCTTAGAAACAAGCCACTTCGAGGGGGCAACCTCCAATACATTACATGAATGAACAATTCTTGGATGATACAAATTACAAAACCTCCTTTCTATATATAGGAGTCCATGGGGCCACAATGTAATCCTAGTGGGGCCACAATGTAATCCTAGCCGACCTAACAATAATAATTTAAGGGCACAATAATAACAATATGTGGGTTACATGGGTACAATAATAAAAATAAGGGCGTTACACTAACAACAATAAGAGACTATACTAGTAATATAGGGACCTAACACGCCCCTCTCCTTCAAAAAAGTGTTGTCCTCAACACTTGAGTAGCTCTGGGTACTTCTGTATAAAATTCTCATCCTCCAATGTAGAATATTCAGTGGGCAAGTTCTTCCACTTGATGAGATACTCTGAAATTGATCGATTATGTAGCTGTTGAGTTCTTGTTTCCATGACCGCTTCAGGTTCCAATATGATTTTTCCTTCCTCATCAAGTTCTACAAATATTGTTTGAAATGGAAGATTTTCACCTATAACCTTCTTTAAGCATGAAACATGGAAAAATAGATGCACTCGTGAACAAGCAGGAAGCTCTAATTTGTATTCCATAGTACCAATATTTTGCAACACCTTGTAAGGACCATAGTACTTTGGTGATAATTTATTATCCTTCTTATCTTGCTTGAGGGACATTTTTTTGTATGGTTGTAGCCATAAAAATACCCAGTCTCCTACATCAAAACTTCTCTCGATGTGATGTTGATCTGCCTATTGTTTCATTCGATTTTATGCCAAATTTAGGTTATCCTTTAAAAGTTGGAAAACTTCTTGTTGATGCTCGATGTGATCTTCCACTGCTTAAACCTTCGAATTTTCTCTTAAATATGATGTGATGGATGGTGATGATATCCATTAAGTGCCATAAATGGGGTCATTTTTGCTGCAGTATGGAAGGAAGTGTTATACCACCATTCAGCGAGAGGTAACCACTTGACCCATTGTGTTTGTTTATCAGATACAAAACAACGAAGATATCCTTCCAAAAATTTATTTAATATCTTAGTTTGACCATCAAATTGAGGATGATAAGATGAGCTATGAGCTAATTGAGTGCCCAAACAAGAAAATAACTTCGTCCAAAAATTTCCAGTAAAAATGGGATCTCTGTCCCTCACAATAACCCTTGGGTTTCCATGTAGCTTTTGAATTGTGTCCATAAATGTAGTAGCAACTGTAATTTCTTTAAATGGATGAGATAATGCACAAAAGTGTGCATACTTGGTAAGTCTATCAACTACCACCATGATGACACTCTTTCCTTCGGACTTAGGTAAACCTGTGATAAAATCCATTGAAATCTCCTCCCAACTTTGACTTGGAATGGATAAAGGTTGTAGAAGTCCTGGGGTCTTAACTGTTTCCACTTTATTCTGCTGGCAAACCAAACATTCCGCCACAAAATTTTGAATATCAGATTTAAGGCCATCCCAAAAAAATTCTTTCTTCACCCTGTGGTAAGTTTTTAAAAATCCCGAGTGTCCTCCTAAAGTAGAAGTGTGCAATTCCAAAAGAATATTTTGTTTTAGTTGGGAATTCTTACAAAGATATAAGCGATCTTTGTACCATAAGGAATCATTTTTCCAACTAAATGTATCAGATGTACTAGGATCTTGCTGCAACTTTTGAATGAATGTCCATACTTCTTTGTCCTTCTTCCATTCATCTCTTGCTTCGGTTATCCAATCTGGTTGGATAATAGAAATGGCACAAAGCAATGCTTCCACCTCTTCATTCTTTCTTGAGAGTGCATCTGCAACAACATTAAGCTTTCATTTTTTGTAGATTATTTCAAAGTCATAACCTAACATCTTTGTGACCCATTTTTGCTGCTCTTCTGAAGATAGTCTTTGTTCCAAAAAGTGTTTAAGACTATCATGATTACTTTTTACCTTGAAGTGTCTTCCCATTAGGTAAGTTCGCCATTTCTTTAGTGCATGCAGTATTGCTAACATTTCCTTCTCATAAATAGGTTTCTGTAAATACTTTCCTTTGATTGGATGACTTTCAAAAGTAATGGGTCTTCCTTCCTGCATTAAAATAGCACTAATTCCATTTCCTGAGGCATCACATTCCACAATAAAGGTTTTTGTGAAGTTTGGTGTAGCTAAGACCAGTGGTAGGCACATTGCCTCTTTAAGATGTTCAAAGGTCTTAGTTGCTTTAGGAGTCCATGAAAATGCATCTTTATTCAATAATGTTGTTAGAGGTGCTGCTATTCTCCCATAGTTCTTAACAAACTTGCGATAATACCCTGTTAACCCGATAAATCCTTGCAATTGCTTTATGGTTGTTGGGACTTTCCATTCCTTAATGGCTTTAATTTTGTTAAGGTATACCTTAACACCCTCGTGAGATACAATATGACCCAAATATTCCACCTCTTGTACCCCAAAGAAACATTTGGATGATTTTTCATATAATTGTTTCTCCTGCAATAGTTTGAGCACCCTGTCAACATGTTCAACATGATCCTTACAAGACCTGCTGTAGATTAGTATATCATCAAAAAATACTAGCAAAAATTTTCTAAGGAAGGGTTTGATAATGGAATTCATCAACCCTTGAAATGTAGAAGGTGCATTGGTAAGGCCAAAAGGCATGACCAAAAATTCATAATGACCCTCATGAGTTCGAAATTCTATTTTTGGAATATCTTCAATCTTCATTCTAATTTGATGATATCATGAATGAAGATCCAACTTGGTAAAATAAATTGCTCCATGTAATTCATCAATCACAGGAATGGGAAATTTATCTTTAATGGTGAGCTTATTGAGCTCCCTATAATACAAACACATGCACCATGATCCATCCTTCTTGTGTACCAATACTACAGGAGCAGAGAAAGAACTTTGACTAGGTTGAATTATACCCGCCTCTAACATTTCTGCAATCATACGTTCAATTTCGCTTTTTTGGAAATAAGGATATCTATAAGGCCTGATGTTTGGAGGAAAACTTCCTGGAATCAAATGAATAACATGATCATGATCACGAATAGGTGGGAGTCCTTTGGGAGTTTCAAACACCTTGGAATGATTGTCCAAGACTTGTTGGAGATCTACAGAAATAGATGATTTTGATGTTGGAACTTCTAGTGAGCATAATTGTTCAATTATGCCTCGTTGTTCTCTCTTTAGAAGCTTTGTCATGACATTAGAGCTTATTATATTTCCTAGCTTCCCTGCAATACCTCATAATTAGACTTCCTTTCCTTCTGAAAAAAATTCAAGAAAATTTCTTGAAAATTAAAAGCTATCGTCCCCAAAGATTGTAACCATTGTACTCCTAGTACAACATCAGCACCTCCCATAGGAATGGAAAGCATTGGAATATTCAATACATATCCCCCCATGGTTATCTTGATATTATGGCATTTTCTAGAGCAATTTATAGTTCCTCCATTTGCAACCATCACTTGACATTCTGGTGTTGGGTATAGGAAACAATTCAATTCCTTGGCTACCTTACAATGAATAAAGTTATGGGTGCTACCTGAATCAATCAACACTATTACCTTTTTCTTCTTGATATTTCCTTCTATCTTGAGAGTTTCAGGAATGGTAATTCCTGCTAATGCATTACACGATATGGTCAGACTCATTTCTTCCTCTTCTAGGCTGGTTCCTGGTGTATATCCTCTTCTTGTTCATTTTCTTCTTCCTCTTCACAATCTATGTAAAATAATTTATTCTCAGCACACTTATGACCTTTACTGTATTTGCTATCACAACTGTAGCAAAGCCCTTTAGCTCTTTTTTCTTCCAATTGTTGTGGTGTCAACTTTTTAGGTTGTGGAAATTTAGGTGTAGAAACACTTCCTTCTTTATAGAAGTGAGTGGTAGGCTTCCTTGTCGCCATAATTTTACATTCAATTTTTCTTACCAACCTGAATGCCTTCTCCAATGAATCAGGTTCCAAAATGTAAACTTCATGTTGGATGTTATCCTTTAAGGTACTTATGAAGAGATCAATCCTGTGTTCCTCTGGAATATCAGTTACCCTTATATTCAATTTTTGGAAGTCCTCAATGTGCTCCCCCACTAAACCCTTTTTTTTGAGATTTATCAATTGGCTAAAGAAGGTGTTTCTCTTTGTATCCTCATAATGTGCTATCATTTCCTCTGTAAAAATTGACCAAGTGACAATTTTTTTATGGGATCAAAGTCATTGATACCATACAAATATATTTTGTTCTAAATGTAAAGTTGCAATACGTACCTATTGTGTGTTTTGCACATTATGGAGATCAAAATATTTCTCCATCTATAGTATCCATGTTACAGGATCCTTTCCATCAAACTTCCTCATATCCATTTTTGGAATATGGTGGTTCTTCCTACCAACATTAGAGTTTATGAAGTCACGATTAACATTTATTTTTTTCTCATCATGATTTTATTCTACTATCTTTTCACCATTAGGAAACATTTCTTGTATCAACTTTTTCAAACCTTCCATGTATGCTTTTAGATCATTCTTCATCTTTTCCATGTTGTCTTTAATTTTTTCATCGATCTTAGCTTCCATGTCATCAATATTAGACTCCATGCCTTTATTCAAACCATTCATCTTCCCTTCCACGCCTTTGTTCAAAACTTCTATTTCATTTTTGTTGCTCTTTGCGAGAGCGAAATTTGGTGCATTTGCTCTTGTAATTTTGATAGATCATGTTGCAATTCTTCATCTTCACGAGTCATAGTAGAGCCTTCTGAAGGCTTAATGGGTGTTGAATTATTTTTACGAGGCATTTTTTAGAACCCAATACTGATATCTATTCTACAATATGCCCTTGGAATCAATTCAAATTGATTCTTCAAACAAGAATTCAGAAAAAAAAATACACACCTTTTTCTTGCTTTTGAGGAGCTCAATATTGAAATTGGATTATCTCTGTGATTGCGGCTCTTCAATATTTGAAATTTGGCACTGAGGTAGCCTTCTCAATTATCTTTCGAATGCCACAAGTCTGACTTGATTTGGATTCTCCAAGGCAAAGCTATGTCCAATCTCCCACAATGACCTAATTATGGACTAGTTCAGTAGAGTGAAATTGTACGACTTGCCACGCGTCACTGTTTCATCTTTTAGCTCTGAAATTGATAGAAAAGAAACTGAAGTCCATTTACTTGTGGCCACTTTTTACGGCACTCCAATCTGATGCCCAGAGAGAGAGTTATGAAGATTTTCCCACGATCACTTCTTTGAGATGAAATTCAGGAGCATGAAAAAGCACTACCTTCCATGGATCATGTCTCCGAAAATGTTTTGAACAAAGCTCTCAAATTTTGGGATGAGTTTCCTTAGGATTTCAGCTTCGTGCCCTAAAAATTTCAGATTCTGAACCTTCGTAGAAAAAACGTTACAGCGCAAATTCCACAATGACCTGTTTAGATTAAATTGAGGAGCCTACAAAAAGACTTGACTTCCACAGATCATATCTCTGAAAATATTGCGAACCAAGCTCTGAAATGTTGTGACGATGTTCGTCAGAATTTTGGCTTCGCACCCTAAAACTCTCAGCTTCTAAAAATTCGTAGAAAAAAATTTATAGTGAAAATTCCATGATGACCTATTTGGAGCAGCGAAACCCTAGAATCCAAAGCTCTGATACCAAATGTTATGAAGCTATCTCCAAAAATAGAAGAAAAGAGATATCAACGCCTTAGAAATAAGCCACTTCGAGGGGGAAACCTCCAATACATTACATGAATGAACAATTCTTGCATGATACAAATTACAAAACCTCCTTTCTATATATAGCAGTCCATGGGGCCACAATGTAATTCTAGTCGACCTAACAATAATAATTTAAGGGCACAATAATAACAATATGGGGGTTACAGGGGTACAATAATAACAATAAGGGAGTTACACTAACAACAATAAGGGACTATACTAGTAATATAGGGACCTAACAGAGGGTGGACATGACAGGTGCTGTATATACTCCTAGTGGGGGAGCTAGGAACAATATCTGACTGAAGGGGTAATAGCTAGGCGGGATGGCTCCTAAATGGTTAAGGCCTGGAGGAACCATTCCTAGAGGGTAAAGAGGCTCATGAGTACCAACTGAAGGGACAAGAGGAGGAGGTATAGAAAGTTGAATCAAAGGGCTACGAGAAGGATGTGGAGGGTGAGGAGGCTGCTGACTAGCCAAGGTGGGCCGCTTGAGGGAAGCTAAAGACGATTGCATCATGCAAAAATTCGACGAGCTAGGATTAGAGACAGGAGGAGGAAGACTAGGGAATGTACCAAGTAGCAAGGAATCTTTGTAGACTTTGGGTGACACACTGGTCAAAGGATCGATGGTTTTCTTGTTGGCCACTGAAGAAATAGTGGACTGAGGGGAGGTCTGGGACTTCGGTTCGTAATATGTTAACTGGTCGAAGGTGACTATCTTTCCATTATGAGGGAAGGACATCTTGCGGTGGACTGTAGAAGGGACAACATACATCACATAAGTATAGCTATGAACCAATAAAATGTTGTAATCTAAAGGGGCATCTATGACTTCTACGTCAACGCAAACAGTCTTTCCCACAAGAGCAATAGGAAAATTGTGGAATAAGCCAATGGGCTAGGAGGCGTGGCCATCCCATGCTTAGAGAGTGATCATGGAAGGAGTCAACTCAGGAGATATAAGTTTCTTCCAAATCGAAGCGGACATCACACAGGTGGATGCCCCCTCATCAATAATGAACTGGGAAACATTTGTGCTTCAGATCTTGACTGGGATTTGGAAGGCGATGGAAGCAGGGAAAGGAGGATGTTCTAACCGGTCAACATCAAAGACAATCAATCGATCGTCAAAAGGATCTACAATTCCCATGGCAGATAGTAGAGCTTTTCGTTGTGAAGGGAATGAATGGAGGAGTTCCAGCATTGAAATGGCAGCAGGGGATTGTGCCAAATCATTTACTATGCTATACGAATGGGAAAATTTTCTAGAAGCAACATTTCGGCGTAGTGGTCCCTTAGGGATCTTAGAATGAACCTCCGCTCTAGGCTGAGGGATATTTAAGGGACCATTAGGTGTCGAAAGAGGCTTTGTAGAGACCGAAGGAGGTGGCTCGGGGACAGACGTAGCGGGAGGCTTGTTGTACAGACGGGACCAAGTCTAAAAATTGATGCCTATTGTTAAATTTTGATTAGAGTTCATCATGAGAATCTGGTAATCGGAGGTACTAGATGGAAGAGGTTGAGTGGCCACTTGACCTTCAGGTGGTTGGGTAGCCATGAATCCTTGCTGATGGAAAGGATCGGTAAGCACAACCAGCTGACTAGGTGTAGCACTGGGAGGGACGGAAGGGACGGCTTGCTATCCTCTCAATGTTGCTTGAGACTCCCATAGCTGTTGCATCTATGGAAAAAGAGGACAATCATGCGTGTAATGACTGTAAACACCATAACAAGAACAAATCTTATTCGTACGAACAAGCCTGTCCTGCTTGGGCTGAGTGCCCTGTTGCTGGTTCATAGTGTTAGGAGCATTACCTTGATTAGGTCCAAGATTACTTGGGGCAGCTTGATTTTGAGTGCCTTTCCTCTTCTTTTTTGAGGGAGGAGAATTAGTCGCACCCTCTTGTGCATACACCTACCCCTGAGAGGGAGGTGGTTACTGTTGCGGGGGTTGAGAAGGCAAGGGAGGAGGAGGTACTAATGCTGGAGGAGCTGGAGCACCAGGCTGTGGATACGGATGTTGGGTAATAGTGTGGTAAACAGGGGGTTGGGAAAAAAAAGGAGGCATGTGTTTCGGGGAAAATCACCCTAGAGGTTTGTTGGGTTTAAACCTCCACAGAGCAGGGCATGCTACTTAAGAAGGACGCACACAACCATACACGTTCATGAAAAATTAAATAGTGTAGATCGAGGAAGTTACCCGTAGGTCCTACGGTTTAAGCAGATCCTGCGGGGTCCAAACCCTCAGCAACCCTTCTTCCTTCTTAACCTGAAATACAAGAAGAAACAAGCACGAAGAACTGGTTGTACAGCATATATCTACTCTCAATGTTAGTGAAATCCATATGAAACATTAGATAAACCATAATGAATGCTTAAATAACAATATTCTCATATATGTAAGCAGACACTAACACGTATATTTCGGGAACAAGATGGTACTTCTGTATTATAAATAGCATGTACATAAATAACGAGTGGAGAGATCACCTGAATCCTTCCACGATCTTCGAGCAGACCGTCGTCTGGATCCATCCCACCCTTGCCTCGCTAAGACTCCTTCCGAACTGGTGCATACGAGATGACATATAAAGAGTTGAGCATCTGTAGGAAACAAGGGTTTCCTGTAATGAACTGGGAAATGCAGGAGGCACGAGAATTTAGACTTGGATAGGGAATACCAACAGAGTATAATATCAATAAATTCTCTCCCTCCCTTAGGCCATGCACATGAGGGGCTTTTATACTCCCTCAAAGTAGTTTCAACAGTTGGAAACAGTTGGCCACATGCTGGGGTGGTTGAACTACCAGAGTAACCATCAACCCAGCCCGAAAATAGGGAATTTTTATATATTTTTTAATGATTTTAATGGCATACGCGGAAAAGTGCATGTGGACTCGCGTATACACGCGGAAAAGTCTAGGCATAACCGCGTATGGGGATTTTTACACTGTTTTTTAGTGAATTTGTCCAAGTCTGTAGGAATGGGTGCCCAAAGCCATAAAAGCAATCATGAATCATATGAAGGTGAGAAATGATGCTATAACAGATGCCCCCTAATATATGAGGTCAGAAGGGGTACATAATGGCCGAAATGTATTATGCACATAGAAAGAACTTCGCAAGGACAAGAGAGGACTTCACCAGATTTCAGCCTGCCAAAAACCAATGAAAGAAAACAGAGAGTCAACTCATGCTGAGGCGGGCATACCCATGCTCAGTCAAAAATACATCATATAGAAAGTACTGAATAGATCCAACATGTATACAAGTATAACTGAACTGAAAGTACACAATGAATCATCTGAGCATGGCCCGGAAGTGTAAGTCTGAATCAATGTCCAAGTATCACATATAAAAAGCTGATCAAAGATGGTGCAACTGGATGTCTGATCATATAAGTAACTGAATCTCCAAGTACCGAATCATAAGAGGTGGAACAAACGGTACAATCACGCAACTCGGGAGCCAACATATAGGATGCTGCTGTACTGAACTGCAACATATAAGGGTGGACGGCATCACTGGCAGAAACTGAATGGACTGTCAAAAGTGAACCGAGAAATGTTGATGCAACCCGAGGTCTTCACCGATCACTATGGCACAATTCTACACAATGGAAATAAATGAGCTGAAGTCGACCATGTGAGAAATCGTTGGATTACCGGTCAATGATGTATACCGTTAACCAACGCGAGACAACTCACCAATAATGAAAATGAGCGTCAAGGTGCCCCAGTACAATCTAACAAGTGCGAATGAATGAGTTGAAGTCGAACACTTGAAAGAATCTACCAATCAGGAGGCAATGATGAATCCCCATTGTCGATAGCGAAGAGTTTGCCACTGATGACTGCAAACCCTAAGGTACTGACAAAAAGACTCTAGACCTTATTCCCAGAGCAATGAGTCGGAGTCGATGGGAAAAGATCTGCTAGAAGGAAGGCATTAAGGCATCCCACATCAGTCCAGCGCGAGTGTAACCCGCAGGCCAAGATTTGGAAGGAATCGAACGAAGTAGAGTGATGGAACCAAAACCGAAGTACATTTCCGACATGCACAAGATGAAGCTAGCGCACGGAAGAAACCCTCTGAACCAACCAATAATGAAAGCTGACACAGAGGCGAGAAATCCATCGATAGGGTCAAATGGAAATCAAGGTACTACACGAATCCCAAGTGTGATAATGTATGCTGACGTCGAACACAGGGGAAACCACTCAGTCAAAGACCCATAATGATGATCAAATGATGAGCACAAGGTCACCTATCAATGATGGAAATAGGGCCAGGGTGCGGCTCTAGGTTTACTCTCAGAGCAATGTGTCATAGTCGATAAGAGACAAACCCGCCGGCAAGAAGTCAATGGGGACCTTCTCAAACTAGCACGAGAAGAATACCAAAACATCTGATGTGATAGAACAAGATACTGACAAGACCGGGAAGGCCGACTGAATAATGAGTCAAGAGACACCGCAGAATGGCCGACTATGGTTAGACTTCCCTTGAACAAAAGCACGACTCGTGATGACCATGGCAGTAAAAGTGACACTGTATAAGTCTGTTATGCAGGAGGCAAAACAAAATCTCCATATGATTGGAAGAGATAACCAACCAGGGGAGAACTGACAAGTGAAACAAGGTAAAGGCTGAACCTAGGTCAAAAACTAAATTCAAACCAAATGTAGGAAATATATATAAGTATATGTGCTTTGTTCAAGGGCGACAAACTGACTCTGTACTGCCATCAAAACAACGAAGATACATCTCGTTCGCGCTCTTTTTGTTATATTTGATTTTTTTGTCTTTTTCATATAATAAGCTTGAAAAGGAATAAAAGAATGCTATGGTACAATGGATAGAACGAGTATAAAAAATCAGATGCACTAGTTCCTGGGATTGGAACAATCCTATGCTCAATGCAAGGTGGTAGAAACTAGTAAGCGATACTCAGAGGAATGTTCCATCCATGGGTTAAAGGGTGTCAAGTCGCGATAGCTAAGTGCATGCAATGGTCAACTTGTACAGAGAGTCAAGCTCAAAAGTTGGCTTAAACATTGAGTCAAAATGAAGCCAGCTAAAGGCCAGGATAAACAAGTAGCCAATATGCAATGCAGTAATACAACTTAACGACACCAGGGAGCCTCTAGGGTAAAAGCTAGAAAAAATGATAGTGAGGAAGAAGAAGAATGAAGCTTCAACACATAAGTCATGGTGGGACTAAAGAGGACTCCCGAGCCTACATAGAACGCAGCATGGGCAACAAGTGATTGCGAGGAACTAACTAGGAAGCCCATGTAAAGGAAGGCTCTAGCACCAAGTCATGATTGAATAATCGGCGAGTGAAATGGGTGTAATAGCCATGACCTGATGGGATCAACCCTATGGCAAGTGATCAGTATGAAGGCTAGTATGCAAGATGCATCGAAAAGTGATTTCCCTAACCTATATGCCAGTAAAGATCATATACATGCCGTGACAAGTCAATAATCATGGATCAAAAACCGGGAAAAATCTCAAAATCGTCAAAATGTACCTGAAAACATACCAAACTGGGCACTTCCAAGCATCCGGGTTATGCAGCTTAAGATAGATCGGAAAAATAAGCATAACAAATTTTTGCGAAAATTTTCAACTTTTTAGGCATAAATAGACAAATTACCTCATATTTGGTTCATTATTACATTGTTGATCTGGAAAAAAGTGCTCTGGAGCAAAAAACTTCTTTCGTCAAATCACGAACAACCGACCATCGAATCGCACCGAATTTGTCAGGTAGGCTCCTCAATCATCCTTGCAAATCATTTTGTCCGTTTAGAAATTAAAATTTAGTGATTTTCACCATTAAAACCCTTGCTAAAAAACTCGGACTTGCGCATACGCGGGTTGGTAACAGGAAAGTCACGTATACACGCGACTGTGCATAGAAAAAGTCGCGTATGCACAGGTCCGAATCAAAAAATGCGTGGCTAATGCATGATTTATTGAATTTTGACAGGATGACAATCTCATGGAGAGAGCGTGAACACAGTGCAATTGATCAAGAGGTCATGCAAGATCGAGCATCGCAAAATATTCTTCGGAATTGCGGATTGTTCAAATTTTTCAAAATGCCAAATATGAAAAGCAATGTTCGGTTGCTAGAAATGCTCGTCAATTACTGGGAACCAGACCAAGATTGCTTCGTTATAGATCAGATGCCAGTACGCATTGAAGTGGAAGACATATACTTTATCACTGGACTCTCCTGGAGGGGGGAACTAGTAGACTTGCACGGGAAGCCCCTGGGAGGGCTAACCGTGGAAGATTATGTCCACGTGTATTGCGTAGAGGGTTCCAAGAAAGTTGGAACTCAGATTGCGATTAAATATTTACGAGATTTGCACATGAAAATCCTCCTTTTCACCATTGGCAGAGTGGCAGGATCTGCCTCCCTACATCAGGCGTCCAGGACGCAAATGAGCATAGCAGTGGAATGCTTGACTCATGTGTATGATTGGTGCACAACCCTATTACTGAACATGAAGCAACAGTTGACCTCAATCCGCCAAGCAAAAACCAAACACTTTGGATACGATACTATTTTGATGACATTCTTCTTTGAGAAGATACCAGCATTGAGACCCAGAGTTATCTCTACCATCAGTAGCCCGAGGGACCCAAGAATTGCCCATTGGGTGGACATGATGAAGAGATTAGGGGGAAGTGAAGTTCCCCGGACCACTTGGGATGATGAGTTCTTCCTTTGGTGGGGAGAACAAATCATCGTTGTGGACGACTATCCCTATGCCGGGATGGACTTTCGTGGTGATTCAGATCTTGTTCTTCCACCAGGCACAGCATGGGGCACAGTCGGTAAGTTTTCAATTTTTTGACTTATATAATTTTTTTGGATTTTTTCAAATATGTATGAAAAAATAAAAATAGACATGTTTTCGATTGGATTCATAATGACTGACAATGTAAACATGATCATGATACAGATATTGGACCAGTTCGTCCTGAGGGTTTCCCGTGCCACAAGCATCGCAGGGGCGAAGCAGATACAGTGGATTCAGATAGGACTCTCCAGGCTGTGCAGAGGACTTGGAGGGATTAACCCACCAAATACCTATGGCTGCCGTGGAAGACCTGCCGAAAGCCATCCAAAGACGGGTGGTAGGAGTGCCCCGAGACTGGGTACAATTATTCCGCCAAGTTGCCACCGCGGTCACGTTCTATAGGAACACGACTTCTGGGCAGGGACCTTAGAAGTAGACAGATATTATGTATTAGATGACTATATATTCTTTTTTGAGACTGAACATGATCGGGCATAAGCCCAAGTTTTGTATGACCTTATGGATCCAAATTTTGTAAAGTTTTTGAACACTCTGATGATATATATATACAACGATATTTGATGTGATGTGATAAATGTATCAAATGTATGATGTTTTTGATGATTAAATTTTTACTGTATGGAATGATTAATATGCCAATCCAAAGCCTGATTAGCTAATGAGTCAGCCAACCAATTGTCAGCTCGAGGAATATGAATGAAAGTTAAAAATTGAAATGATCTTTGTAACAAACGTACCCTCAAGAACAATCGTAAAAAATGGATCTCGAACCCAATAAGTATTGTTCAACTGCGACACCACCAGCTGAGAGTCCAAGAAAAATACCAACGAATCAACACCCAAAGATATTGCCTCCGAGAGTAGATAAACAATTGCAGTGTATTCTGCTATATTATTGGAAGCAGGACCAATGCAGACCCCTCTTGATACTAACAGCTAACCGGAAGGATAATGAAGCACCCAAGCCGTGGAAGCTAAGTTTCGGGTGTGTCTACTAGCACCATCGACGAAACCAAAGTGACTCATGACATCCGACACAACCTGCCAAAGCAGATCAAAAACATTACCAACTCATCAAAGATTGAAAATCAACCAGATATGTACAAAGCTAAAAACTACTATATACAAAAGCAACATGCCAGGCCGAAGCCTAGGCATAATACTTCTTCAAATAGAGCCCATTTCGGGGCTCCGGCAACTCGTTCCCTTCAAAATCAACCAAGGTATATGCTCCTTTCTTAAGGAATTTTTTAACGATGAAGGGGCCATACCACATTGACTTAAATTTTCCTTCCCCCAGGGCATCTTTTTCTTGGGCATAGACCAAAACAAGGTCACCTTTCGAAAAAACCCTGGGTTTGACCGCCTTATCGTACTGAACTTTAACTTGGTTTTTATGCGCTTCATTCATCGTGGCAGCATCCCGACGCTGCTCATCGAGATGTTCCAGATGAATGAGCCGTTCTTCAAGACTAGAAGTGTCAGGAAGAAGTTCAACAACTAACTTAAGAGAAGGAATCTCGCATTCAATAGGAAATACGGATTCCACCCCGTTCACTAGCTGAAACGGAGTAAAGCCAGTTGCAGTTTTCACTAACGTCCTGTATGCCCAAAGTGCAGGATATAGCATAATATGCCAGCTGGATCTAGCTTTATCAATTGTCCTTTGAAGAATTGTCTTTAAGGATTTATTCACGGCTTCCACTTGCCCATTGGCTTGAGGATAATATGGAGATGAATGCTCCTGTCGGAAACCCAATTTGAGAGCCAACTCAGCCATCATACTATTCTGAAAATGACTGCCATGGTCAGTGACAATCTCTCTAGGAATACCAAAACGAACGATAACCTGGTTGAAAATAAAAAGAGTTGCAGTCTCACGATCGTTCCCAAAAGTAGGCATAGCCTCGACCCACTTCGTAAAGTAGTCTACTGCTACAATAATGTACTTGTGACCTTTAGCCGAAGGTGGGTTACAAGTAGTATAACCAATACCCCACTTTGTAAAAGGACCGACAGTAATGACTGGAAAAAGCGGAGCTAGATGAGCGCACATTTTTCGAGTATAGACTTGACACGGATGACACTTTTTGACCGATTCTATACAATCTTTGAAAATCGAGGGCCAAAAGTACCCAACACGCAAGATTTTTTGGGCTGTAGCAAGCCCAGATAAATGACCCCCACAAGCTCCACTGTGAGAATCATTCAGCACAGCCTCAGCTTCCTCGAGAGTTAAGCAGCGTCTCAGGATTGAATCAACCCCTCGACGGTATAGAGCATCACCAATAATAAAATAATTCTTGGCCAAGTGACACAGCTTACGACGCTCATCTTTCGAAAAAGTAGAGGGAAAATTCGCAGTCTGGAGATACACAATGATATCTCCGTACCAAGGATCCTGTGAAGAGATAAGAAACAAGTGTTCATCCAGAAAGGATTCATCATAGATCATCTCTTCCCCACAGAGCAACTCGGAGATCAATTCCGCGAAAACTAATGATTTCTTGGATTTGGCAGACATAAACTCAAGATCAAATTCCTGCAAAATCACAATCCATCTATTGTGTTTGCCCCCAATCACTCGCCTACTGAGGAAAAACTGAAATGGATTGGCTGCTGCCAAAACATAAGTTTTGCGAAGAATAATGTAATGTCGGATTCGCTGCACAACATGAACTGCTGCTAAAGCTAATTTTTCTATCGGAGTGTACCGGAGTTCAGGTCCTACCAAGCCTCGACTAAGGTAGTATATAACATGCTCTGTAAGAGCATCATCCTCCTGAACCAGAACCATACCAATAGTAGATTCTGCTGCTGCCAGATACAAAAGGAAATTCCTGCTATAATCAGGTGGACTCAATAAAGGAGCAGAGGTCAATGCTTTCTTCAAAGCACCGAATGAGCGTTGAGCATAGTCGTCCCAAAGAAAAGGAACTCCCTTCTTCAACAATCTCATAAATCCCTTTGTAACTTCAGCATAATTTACGATAAATCTCCGAAGAAAATTAGACTTTCCTTGTAGACTTTGAAGCTGACGGATAGAGGACGGGGGAGGCAACCGAAGTATTACCTCAACCTTGAAGGGATCTACCCTTATCCCTTCCCTAGACACAATGAATCCCAATAATCGGCCGGATGTAACCGCGAAAACGCACTTGTTCAGATTCAATCTAATCTTATAAAAACGACATCTTTCAAATATTTTCCAAAGGTGACCAGGATGATTCATCCTCTTTCGAGAATGAGCAGCTAAATCATCTAAGTATGCCTCGATAATCTTTTTGATGTCGTGGAAGGCATATGACATGGCCCACTGAAAGGTAGCCCTAGCATTTTTAAGACCAAAAGGCATCTTCTTGTATGCAAATGTACCCCAGGGACAAATAAAGGCAATCTTATGTTGATCTTCAAGACGGATAGTAATTTGATTATATCCGGAGAAACCGCCCATGAAGGAGAAAATCTCATTACCAGCACACTCGTCAATGATCTAATCGATAAATGGTGTGGGGTAATTATCTTTAGGACATGCTTTATTTAGGTCTCCGAAATCAATGCACACTCGAATCGTTCCTTGATTTTTATCTACGGGAACGGGGTTTGAAACCCATTCAGTCAAAGGAATAGGGAAAATGAGTCCCGCCTTAAGCAGCTTCTCAACTTCAGCTTTGATAGCTGATGCCTTCCTAGGATTGACCGGATGAAGTTTTTTCCTCACCGCCTTAGCGTTTTCATACGTCTTGATCTCATGCTGGACAATAGATGGATCTATTCCAGGCATTTCCTCATAAGACCAAGCGAATACATCCCTATACTCTTTAAAGAGCTCGGTGTAAATTTGAACCTCTTCACGGGAACATTCAGCTCCGATGAAGACATTCTCGATAATATTGGGATCCCTGGAAATGTTCACCGGGATAGTAGGAGAAATCACAGCCATGTTCCCTTCAGCATAAACCTGTGTTGGTGCCAAAGGGTTCAAGACTGGGTGAACAGGACCAGGAGACTGAGGACTTGGGAAACTAGTTTCAACTTCACTCAAGTCAGGTAAAAAGTAAGACCGATGATGCAAGTCATCCCACGGTCTTTCTATACCATTCATGGCTTCCAGGATGGCCTCTTCGGATGGAAGAGTGGTATCATGGAAATCCTGGGCAGAAGAAGAACTAAGTGTCCAAGACGGAGCCACATCTCCATCCAACTCTTCCGGAGACAGAGGAGCTGGGATGGATTCTGCAGAGTCAACAATAGACTGATAAGAAATCTCAGCTGTAGAAATAGGAAATGCCATTCCACCCACTTGACCTTCCGCTAATGATCCAGGTACAGGTACAAATGGCTTAAGTACAAGGCTCAGAAATCAAAGTGTTCGAAAATTTTTCGAACCAATTTCAAGTTGTAGATCTCGAAATTCTGAATCCAACGGCGCAGACGACACTCAATTCCGAGTCCGAATGAAGGAGTTAGGAGCAGTCAAAGTTCAGAGGTTGACTTGGTGATGTGGCAGACTAAGGAGGCAACAATTTTGCTGAAACCCGGCCACCGGATTCCGACCAACCTGGCCAGATTCTGGGCGAATTTGTGGGACCGTTAAATGCACTCCTACGGTCAAAAATTCGAAGTTTTAAAAAGCAACAATTTGTTTTTATAACAAATAAAAACAAAAAAAATATAAAAATGGGTGGCGGGCCACCAACCCCGCCACCCCATGCAGATCCGTACCAAGCATATTATATTAAAAATAAACAAATGTGTTGGGGGCGGGTGGTCAACCCCGCACCCCACGGTCTTCATTAAACGACGGCCGCATTATTAATGGGGCGGGGGTTGTTAACCCACCGCCACCACTTATATAATATACGTGGCCCATTTACCACATGGGGCGGGCCGCCCAACATGGGTCCGGCCCCCCCACGTCCACATCAACTCATTTAAAATATTCAAACGGTTCAAACTCCTATTTAAAAATGGAGCGCGGGTTTTTAAAAATGAAATGCAGTTTGAACAGTCGGCTTTTTATGGCGGGGTCGGGATTTGACCACCCGACCTCCGCCTAAACAATGTGGATCTCAACCATTTCAGCTAACGGTGGCTTTGGAAAATCCGCCCGAGTTATATTATTTAAACCTTCATTCATTTGTGCGCCCAAGGAAGGACGGACAGGAGCGGGCACGGAAAACGAGGCAGTGGAACCTTGAGCAGTGTGCAGAGGAGGCGGAACCATGATCTGAGCCATTTTTCCAGAGGGGCCAGATTTTCACTTTGTCCGATTGGGGCAAGTTTTATATGGATTCAACACTACTCGACGCCACAAATCCAACGGTGCTGCCCATTTTGTCAGCAGAGGTCTGCAATTTTCGGCCATTTCCATATTGGGCAGGTATAAGGGTGTAATTCCTCATTTTGTACTTGTACTTTCATTTTGCCATTTAATGAAAGCAGGGCCTCCCCACTATTAGAGCAGGGCCCGGAGACGTAGTCCCTCCTGGACGAACTCCAATATCAACTCTTGTGTCTTCATGCATGATGTTAATTGCTTCTCTCTTTTTCCGCTTATGCCTTTAAAGTTTCTTGTTTTAAAAGCTACAATTTTCACATGTTAATTCTTTTATACATCTCAAACAAAAGATTTTGGATCAAGTGGTATCGGAGCGGGTGTTTGTAGATGTGAATTACATGTTTGTATGCTAACAAGAAGCAGACTAAGAAGAGGCGAAGGGACGCTACAGGCTTTTGATCCCGAAGCAGGACGTGCACGTCAGAGAAGGAACATGGGAGACGAAGATCGGAATGAAGAGGAGCTCAATTTCCGCAAAACTTTCTATACCATGGCAGATCGAGTAGAGAGACTATTCTCTAGACTTGAAAGGTTAGAGAAAACAGGCGATCATTCTTTAGAAGGGCAAGGTTCAGCGCATGGAGATGGTGGAGGAAATCCACCCCCTTCAGGAAATGAAAGTCCTTCCTCCTCTTCTAACCATCATAATAAAAATTCTGGAAATGCATCTAACAAGCCTTTCTTTAAGTTAGATGTTAAGTTTGATCTACCGATATATAATGGTGAAAGTAATGCTGAGAAGCTTAAAAATTGGATTAGGCAGCTTGAACTCTATTGCAGGATCCAGCAGATTATGGAGGACGAGGCGAAAATCCAATTGGCTTCTCTTCGATTGAGTGGCACAGCTCTCATCTGGTGGGAGAGCAAACTTCGAAGCAGCAGTAACTTGGGTAACCTTCTTTCTTCCTGGTCAGATTTTATTATTGCAATTAAAAATCAATTCTATCCCTTAGGTTACAAGCAGAAAGCCTTAATGGAGTGGCAGTACCTAAGGCAAGGTAAAGGACAAAATGTGCAAACCTTTACTGAAGAATTTCGAAAACAGGCATTAAGTTTGGGCATCTCTTTAGATTCTCCTGAAGTTGTAACTAAGTACATTGGTTCATTGCATAGTTACATTAGACATGCATTGTTAATGTTTGAACCTACTACCATTGACTCGGCCAGTGTGAAGGCCATTCATCTTGAAAACAGGGGCAGAAATGATAAGGAAGATCATTCAAAGAAACCAGCTTCCAAACCTTCAAATGGAAAATTCAAAGGGAAAGGAAAGGGAAAGGAAAAGAAGATGGCGTCAACAAAGAAGGATGAAGGAGAAAAGCCTTATTGCACTCACTGCAAAAAGGAAGGCCATGACGACGATCACTGTTGGAAACTTTATCCAGAAAAGAAGCCGAAGAGATTTGGAGGAAAGGGTAAGCAGAAGATGGTAGCAACCGCACAGCAGGACCTTGGATCCGACTCATGTGATGAGGCATTGATCACAGCAGCGGGGGCAAAAGGTACTCATTCTCTTCATGATTCTGAATCACATGAAAGCACTAGTGCATCAAATGAGCCTCTTTCTAATGAACGTAAGAGAATTGAATTGTTTCATATTAGAGTTGTTATAAACCATGCAAAAGTAGAAACTCTATTTGATTCAGGCTCTCAAGCAAACCTTATTTCAGAATCCTTGGTTAAAAAGTTAGGCTTAGAAGTTAAGCCTCATCCAAAACCTTATCCGCTTGGATGGATACATGATAAAGTGAAAATAAATGTAACCCAGCAGTGTAAGGTAAAATTTGTTATTGCTTCTAAGCTGGTAGATGAAGTAGAATTGGATGTAATACCATTGGATATCTGTGGCATTGTGTTGGGGAGTCCCTATCTTTATGATAGGAAAGCAGTTTTCTTTCGCCATGAAAATAAATACCAAATCACTAAAGATGGGGTAGAATACATTGTAAGAGCTCATCAAACCAAAGTTAGCGCCAGCCTTGTAAGTGCAGGACAGATGAAGAGACTGGTGAATTCCAGCAAGGGGTGTTTGCTCATGGTTGTGAGAGCAAAGGATGAAGAAATAACCGATGCTTTCCGAGGATGTGATCCGGCTCATAAACAGGAATTATGTGATGTTATTTCTAACTATGATGAGTTGTTTCAGGAACCCAAAGGTTTGCCTCCAAAACGAGGGATCCAACATGAGATCCATTTGCAACATGATGCTCCATTACCAAACATTGGTATGTACAGGATGTCATCCATCGAAATGGAGGAAATCAAAAAGCAGGTACATGAACTGTTGAACCAAGGGGTCATTTGGCCAAGTACTTCTCCTTGTGGCTCGCCGATCGTGTTAGTGCCCAAGAAAGATGGCACATGGAGGATGTGCGTGGATTATCGGGAACTAAACAAAATCACGGTGAAAAATCGATACCCTCTCCCTCGCATTGATGATTTATTAGATCAATTAAAAAATGCTGTTTATTTCACCAAATTGGATTTGCGTAGTGGTTATCACCAGGTCAGAATTGCAGAGCAGGATGTGTGGAAAACCGCTTTCAAGACCAAACAGGGGTTGTTCGAATGGATGGTGATGCCATTCGGACTTTGCAATGCTCCAGCCACATTCATGAGGGTCATGAATGATCTTTTTAGGCCTTTCATTGATGAGTTTGTCCTTGTATATTTAGATGATATTCTTGTATTCAGTAGGACTTGGGAGGAACATGTATGCCATGTAATCAAAGTGCTTGATGTTTTAAAGAAAGAACAATTGTATGTAAAGTTGTCAAAGTGTGAGTTTGGGAAAACCTCTTTGGTTTAACTTGGTCATATTGTCGGTAATGGTCAATTAAAAATAGACCCCTCAAAAGTCGAGGTGATTGTAAATTGGCCTAAGCCTACCAATGTAACAGAGGTCCGTAGTTTTTTAGGTGCAGTACAGTATTGGAGGAGGTTCATTGCCAACTTCTCCGTTATTGCATCACCCTTACACACTCTGACAAGTATCAAACAATCCTTTCAGTGGGGAGGAAAACAGCAGAAGGCCTTCGAAGCACTGAAAGAGAAAATCAGCACCGCACCAGTCCTGGCTTTACCCGATCTCCAGCAGCCTTTTGAGATCGAAACTGATGCCAGTGGGTACGCCATGGGAGCTGTACTTTTGCAGCAGAAGAAGCCGATTTGTTACCATTCGAAGAAGTTCTCCCAGGCTGTAATAAATTACCCCACTTACGACAAGGAATTGTATGCCTTGGTCCAAAGTGTGAAAAAGTGGAAACACTACCTGATCGGCAAGGAGACCATCATCCATACGGATCATCAGCTCTTGCAGTACCTTCAGTCACAGACCAAGCTACAACAATCTCGTCATTTCAGGTGGATGGGGTTCCTACAACAATTTCATCTGGTAATAAAGTATAAGAAGGGCACTAGTAACAAAGTAGCAGACATGCTCTCTCGCCCTCCTATCGTTGCTTCTATTATTTTGCATAATGCGTCATTGTCTTTTGAAAGTTATGTTGAACAGTACACTAACGATGATGACTTTAAAGAAGTTTATGCAAAACTAACTCATGGTTCACAGGTGGACAACTATCATTTGCAGGGGAAGCTGTTGTATCACCTTGGTAAATTGTGCATACCCACAGCAGAAAGGGTACATGTAATTCGAGAGGCGCATACCTCTCTTGTGTCTGGTCACTTTGGTGTTGAAAAAACCTTATGTCATTTGCAAAGGTTTTGTTTGGCCCCATATGAAAAACATTGTAACCCGTTTTGTAAAGGGATGTGTGATGTGTTCTGTTTCAAAGCCCTCTAATAGAAAACTCGGGCTCTACACACCACTCCCTATTCCGGGTCGTCCATGGGAAAGTGTGTCGATGGATTTTGTAGGAGGTTTGCCTTTGTCAAGAAAGGGTCACGACTATTTGTATGTTGTCGTCGACCGCTTTAGCAAAATGTGCATATTGATGCCTTGTAAAAAGCAGGTCACTACTGAGCAGACTGCTTGTCTTTTCTTTCAATATGTTTGGGTCCACTTTGGGTTGCCCACGTCGATTGTGTCAGATCGAGACTCTCGTTTCCTTGGAGAGTTTTGGACCAGCTTGTGGCGCATGATGGATACCAAGTTGAAGAGAAGCACGACATTCCATCCACAAACCGACGGACAGACAGAGGTCATTAATCGTACCGTGGTACACTTGTTGCGGGGCTATTGCAGCAAACATCCCAAGTTGTGGGATGAACACCTTCCATATGTGCAGCACGCTTACAACCGAGCAGTGCATTCCTCTACGCAACGTTCACCTTTTGAGACATGCTTTGGTTACTTACCAAAGGACCCTTTCGACATGATCTATGGAAGGGATGAAGATGCCAGTGGGCGTGATGACAGGGATAAATCATAGCGGTTCATTCAGCGGATTCAGACGATTCACCAAGTAGTGCAAGAGCAGTTGGAGAAGAGTCAGGCCTGATATAAGGCCCGACATGATAAGCACCGAGTTGACCATCAATTTCAAGTTGGCGACAAAGTGTGGTTCCACATCAGCAAGGATCGAATGAAGGGATAAGGCAAGAAATTGCGACCAATCCGGTATGGTCCCTTTACCATATTGGAGAAGATTGGGAATAATGCTTTCCGACTCGACTTGCCGGTATACATGCAGATGTACTCAGTTGTGAATGTTGAAAATCTAAAACTTTATGAACCCCCATTGATCATGGACACTGAGGAGGTAGGATCAGTTCCTACAGTGGATGACTTTGCACCAGAATATCTCGATGAACTGCCAGAGGACATCATTCTCGATCGAAGGACCAGGACTTCGCGACGAGGAGATGTGGAGTATCTCCGTGTTGGTTTCAAGGGGATGCACCCAAGTAAAGCCAAATGGCTTGAAAAGGAGAAGGTGAGGGAGCAATTCCCTCACTTGCCTGTTGATTGATGAGGCTTTTGGGGTCCAAAAGCTCTTAGTGGGGAGGAATGATCCAGGTGGATTACACAGGTACAGGTACAAATGGCTTAAGTACAAGGCTCAGAAATCAAAGTGTTCGAAAATCATTTGAACCAAGTTCAAGTTGTAGATCTCGAAATTCTGAATCCAACGGCGCAGACGACACTCAATTCCGAGTCCGAATGAAGGAGTTAGGAGCAGTCAAAGTTCAGAGGTTGACTTGGTGATGTGGCAGACTAAGGAGGCAACAATTTTGCTGAAACCCGGCCACCGGATTCCGACCAACCTGGCCAGATTCCAGGCGAATTTGTGGGACCGTTAAATGCACTCCTACGGTCAAAAATTCGAAGTTTTAAAAAGCAACAATTTGTTTTTATAACAAATAAAAACAAAAAAAATATAAAAATGGGTGGCGGGCCACCAACCCCGCCACCCCATGCAGATCCGTACCAAGCATATTATATTAAAAATAAACAAATGTGTTGGGGGTGGGTGGTCAACCCCGCACCCCACGGTCTTCATTAAACAACGGCCACATTATTAATGGGGCGGGGGTTGTTAACCCACCACCACCACTTATATACATACGTGGCACGTATTTATATGGGGCGGGCCGCCCAACATGGGTCTGGCCCCCCCACGTCCACATCAACTCATTTAAAATATTCAAACGGTTCAAACTCCTATTTAAAAATGGAGCGCGGGTTTTTAAAAATGAAATGCAGTTTGAACAGTCTCCTTTTTATGGCGGGGTCGGGATTTGACCACCCGACCTCCGCCCACACAATATGGATCTCAACCAATTCAGCTATGGAGCGCTTTGAAGAATCCGCCTGAGTTTTATTATATGAACCTTCATTCATTTGTGCACCCAAGGAAGGACGGACAGGAGCGGGCACGGAAAATGAGGCAGTGGAACCTTGAGTAGTGTGCAGAGGGGGTCGGAACCATGATCTGAGCCATTTTTCCAGAGGGGCCATATTTTCACTTTGTCCGATTGGGGCAAGTTTTATATGGATTCAGCACTACTCGACACCACAAATCCAACGGTGCTGCCCATTTTGTCAGCAGAGGTCTGCAATTTTCGGCCATTTCCAGATCAGGTATAAGGGTGTAATTCCTCATTTTGTACTTGTACTTTCATTTTTCCATTTAATGAAAGCAGGGCCTCCCCACTATTAGAGCAGGGCCCGGAGATGTAGTCCCTCCTGGACGAACTCCGATATCAACTCTTGTGTCTTCGTGCATGATGTTAATTGCTTCTCTCTTTTTCCGCTTATGCCTTTAAAGTTTCTTGTTTTAAAAGCTACAATTTTCACATGTTAATTATTTTATACATCTCAAACAAAAGATTTTGGATCAGCTAATGTGGCAGTAGGGGAAGGTAAGGTCCAAGGGTCCGAAAAATAATGAGTTCTGAAGAACTCTCTTCGAAGAGGATCCTTGGAGGATGAAATTGCATTAATATGAACCGTAGGAGGAGGAATATCGAAAGTACCCATCAAGGAAGAATACATTCCAACTCCTAAATTCTCAACAGGCGCCTTAGTATTATCCAACTTAGGAATATATGAGTCAGTAGAGGCATTCGGGTCTACAGGAGGACAGTCCAGTTGATCCACTGTAACAATCCTCCCTTCGTGGGGGAAACATATAATTCGAAATAATGAGGATGCAATGGCATCCATCTCATAAATCCAATTTCTCCCCAACAAAAGGTTGTAGTCCAAGCTTGCATCCACTACCTCAACCTCTATATTAACAGTTTTGCCCCAACACAGATGGGCAAAGCTGGGACAATACCATGGGGTCTGTGAGAATGACCATCGAACGCATTCAGAAGAGTGGTATATGGAACAGCTTTGGGAGATCCAATTGTCTTCCAACATGTGAGAGACATCACGCATGTGGAAGCACCCTCATCAACAACCATTCGAAAGATATTACACTTCTGGTACGATGATTTAATATGAAAAGCCATGTGATGAGGAAGTCTCTCCTTAAAATTAGTCATATCAAAAGTAATCAGAAGAGAATTTTTTGGATCAATAGCCCCAATGGCAGTGAGCAAAGCACTGTGCTGAGCCGGACAAGACTGGAGTACCTCTAAAGCTGACATAGCACAAGGACTCTGCGCCAGATCTTCCACAATCGAGTAGTTCTGGGCAGCCCTAGCATTCCGATTAATCATTGATCGCTTAGAAGACGCTTTGGGCATCCGAGGCATAGACTCAACAGTAGGCTTCGTAATGTGAAGCGGCTCTTCTCCGCCATAATCACGGGATCTCGTAGCGATATCCGCGTGAGCACTCATCATAAAAATGTTTGATGGAATTTCCCCTTCCTGGGTGTCCCTAGAGGAAGCCCCAGGATTTTGGTTTGCGCCAATAATTAATTGTTGCCCTTGGGGAAAAGGGTTTGTTAACACAGCCTGGGAACTAGAAGAACCTTGCTGGGCTAACAAGCGCTGCGCATCTTGAATTTTAGGGCAAAGGTGTGTGAGATGGTCTCCAGTACACAACTTGCATGGAAACTTGACTTTCTTCTTCTCCTTTTGACCCTCACCAACATGCTCGTTGGTTTTATTCGCATTCCCCTTCCCATTCTTTCCCTTCTTCTTGTTATTTCGTCCCTTCTTCTTCCCATCAGATTGTTGATTTCCTTTGGGATCAAAAGCTTGGACAGCATTTATGGACAAAGACTGGGAAGGTGATGACTCAGTAGGCACAGCCTGACCAGAAGGAGCAGATTGTAAAGACAACTGCTGCAATTGAGTAAGCAGGCTGGCTGCACCACTATTGATCGATCCAACCAGTCCATCACCATGAGGACCGGGCTTAGTTTTAGATAAATCTAATTTGGAGCGAGGAGCATTGGGCAGATATTTGTGGAGGAACCGAGATTGAGAATAGATCAGTTCCAGCTTCTGGGCCCTAAAAATGGCCTGCTCCTCAGAAAATACCCCAGAGAGGGATACATCCTTCGAAATATCTGACTGCAGGGATTTGAGAAACCATTCCAAAAGGAATTCACCTGGAATATGAGCTTTAATAAGCCTCTTCCTTCTCCTCCATTCCTGAATGTGATCAGAAATGTGGGTTGCTTCATCTTGCTTAAAATTGGCTAGGAGTTCAGTCCCAGCGTCATATCGGACAGGCAACTAAAAATGGTTCAGAAATGTAACAACCAGTTCTCTAAATGTAGCAAAACTGCCCCCAGTTAGCTCAATATACCATTTGGCGGCGTTTCCAGTTAGGGTGCGTTGAAATAATCTCAACCTAATCGAATCATCGATCAGGGAGTTCGAAGAACACCATAAATGGAAAGTAGTGATGTGGTCAGCCGGATCTTCTCCATTCTTACCTTCAAACTTTGGAAAGTCTGAAGGAAGTTTGGTGGGAACCGGAGGCCACCCCGGACCATAACGAATCGGATCATTAGTCAACTTCGACAGATCTGGCAAGTTTAACGTTGCCAGAAAAGGTAAGCGAGGCGGAGCCTGAGGATTCCATCCCTGATGGGATGGATTCCCAACATTCTGAAAAGAATACCCTGGATTTGATGAGGCACCAGGTTGCCAGAAAGGACTCGTAGAAAAAGGAGAAGAACCTCATCCCAATGTAGAGTTACCAAATCCCAGACCAGTTCCCCCCGCTGAAGTATGAAATGAAGAGGAAAGCCCCTGATAGGGGTTCCAGGGATTAGAAAGAGGAGAAATTGTCTGATAAGCACTCGATGAAGGGAAAGAAGTATTCCCTTGATGACCTACGTAAAACTGATTCCCTGCCCCCACTGTAGTGAATACAGGGTTCCATCCTGTAAAAGTGGTCGAATTCTGACCTCCAGACCAAGGGTTAAAACTCTGGGTCTGGGACGTAAACGGAAAGGACCCTAAAGAAGGATTGGAACTAGGAATGTGCCCAGTTCCAAAGGGGAAACCCTGAAAAGAAGCTGATCCACTAGCCATGGAAGACATGGGTGTAGATCCAGCTGCAGCAGCGGAAAAGGAAAAAGAGGGATTCCCACTAGTGGGCATCCCTGCACAGAAGGGACCAGAATGAGAAGCATGTGCTTGGGTGAAACCAGAGCCAAACACAGCAGCACTAGAAGCAATCGAAGATAAAGCAATAGTGCCTCCTCCTTCAACAGAAGAAGGAGTCTGAATGCCTGCAGCACTCACAGCAGAAGCCACGTTCCCAGTCGTGGCCATCGAAAGGTATGAATGATACGGAAGATCTTTCGGTCTCTCCGACTCAGGTCCGATGTATTGAACAACGAACGGATAATCAGGAGGAAGAGGAGATGGACCTGACACAGGAGGTTCAGGTACTTCTTCAATTTGAAAATCTTCTTCCTGAGGAAACAAAACTCGCGAGGTGAGCGGAACGCTCCTCTCGGAACCGACACCAGAATCAGCTATGAAACCTTCAGACCTTTTTGGAGGATCTCTCTCCACTGCGTCAGATGCCACAGGGTGGTAACCACCTGCTAAATCACTCCTACGCCTTCTCGAAGAAGGCTCTGGACTCTCGGGAGATAACCCCCGGATTCTCCTCGATCGACGAGGCGCTTGATCAGCCACTTTAGCAAATTTTAATTAGACTCAAAAAATATAAAGCTAAGCAAGCTAGGAGCAAAGAGCACTCACTATAAGAAAAATCCCTGAGATACAATCAAGCAAACAACCTTCAAGTATTTCTGCTCCGGGTGATGAGGACCGGACACCAAAATACAGGAAAGCGAAATATAGGACCTCCCGAAAGCAGTCTGGGATGATTAGGGCCCAGAACAACTAGCGAAGGTATCAGAAACAGTTACGCCAACCTCCAAATGACAGCCTTTGCCGGCTCAAGCACCCAAGCTTTGCAAGGGCACCCCCCAGAAGTACTACTGAAAGTGATGCGACGTCTGCCTCAGGTACCACGGGTATTCCCCCCCGCAGTCACCTATGTGGAACCTAGGAGTGGAAACTATGGGCACCAATCCGTGTCAGAAGCCGGGCAGAACGGTCTTGAGGTCAGATTCAGCAAATCAGAGAGGGGGTATCTCTCTTCTCAGCTTTCACTTCCCCTCCCGCTTGACTCTCTGGAGGAGAGCTTTCCCGGTCCACCTAACGGAGTTGGATTTTGCTCAATTAATCAACTTCTATGTTTTGTTTGAGCGGCCTTGGAGATTTAACTCTCCACTCACCTAATCCAAGGCCCTACAACCTAGCTAGTTGGTGTATGACACTTAGAAAACTTGCTAGTTGATTTTAAATTAAATCGCTTATTTTAATGGGCTGTTATGTTAAGTCAAAGGGAAGTGGAAATGAAACTTATGGTGTTTCGACGCAGAAAGAAATTAATAAAAACCAAACTACATGCAAATGCAGTTATTGTCTTTCGATGAAAAGAAATCTCTATACAGGTTCTATGAGATTAAAAATTGTATTTTTCTTTTTAGATAACACACTCACACTCACAAAAACTATGAAAATGACTAAATGCTTAAGTGCACCTGATGCAAATCACTACAAGCATGCAAATCCTAAGATGAAAAATCTCCTAAAGCAGAGTGAAATTTCCCAAAATTCCTTCAGTTTTATCTCTTTTTTGGTTGTCCAGAAAGCTAGTTCCCAAAATCAAGAACTCTTAATATGAAGACACCAAAAACGCTTAAAAACAAGAGGAAGAAATCAATGACAACTCCTTTCCAAAATCAAGCCAAAATCCAAAGGCAAGAAACCTCAACAAAGCTTCAAAAGATACAAAGAAATGAAAACAAAAATGCAAAAACAAAAGCAAACAACAAAGCAAATGTTTTTTGAGCTTTTGAGTTTTATAAAAAGAGTTCGAAAAGACCAAGTAAAACTATAAAATCCCAAGCCAATCAACACTGAATTTCAAGCAAAAAACTTCCAAAATGCTCCAAATCTTATAGGGCTAACTAGTAGCAAGATCAATATGGGCAAAAGAAGACAAGAAAACTCAGCCACTCAGCCTAGAAGAATAGTGCAACCTTGCCGCAAACAAAAACTTCAAAGAAACAAGAAAGAGTCTTCAAAAGTTGCAACAAGACCTAGCCAACTGAACTCAAGAAAACCAACCAAGAAATGGGCAAAAATCGTAGCGCAAAGCAAAACACAAAGATAGGAAAGAGTAAATGAGCAGGAGCTCTCTGTTCTGATGAAGCAGAACAGCCAAGAATCCCCAGAAAGAGATCTTGGTACTCAAACCAGAAATGCCAGCACAAGAAACAACACTTTGCCAAAAAGACTAGTTTTCAATCAAACGAAAGAGAGAAAAGACCAAAGACCACTTTCTTCACAATCCAGAGGGTACAAAGACACTGCAGGAATAGGTCTCCACAAACAGAAAGGACTAAAAAGCCAAAGAATCCAAAATTTCAAAATCTGCCTAGGTATACGCTACTTCATAGTTTAGCAACAAGCATGCATACTCGATTGTGCTAAAGGAAACACGCGTATATGCGAGTACCTTTAGAAAAACTTGCGTGTATACACGACTGTGTGCAAAAAAAAGAGCATATACAAAGGTAAATAGTGAAAAAACAAAAAGGATCAAGCCTGGATAAGAAACCAGGACTTCAGTCTGACTGAGAAAGAGTAAACTGGACTGCAAATGAAAGTTAAAACTGTTGGAAACCTAACAAACAGTTGAAACCACCCAACAGGGGAATCACAAGAATGCGATCCCCAGCGGAGTCGCCAGTTCTGTTTCGGGGAAAATCACCCTAGAGGTTTGTTGGGCTTAAACCTCCACAGATCGGGGCATGCTACTTAAGAAGGACTCACACAACCATACATGTTCATGAAAAACTAAATAGAGTAGATCGAGGAAGTTACCCGTAGGTCCTACGGTTGAAGCAGATCCCGCGGGGTCCAAACCCCCAGCAACCGTCCTTCCTTCTTAACCTGAAAGACAAGAAGAAACAAACACGAAGAACTGGTTGTACAACATATATCTACTCTAAATGTTAGTGAAATCCATATAAAACATCAGATAAACTATAATGAATGCTTAAATAACAATATTCTCATATATGTAAGCAGACACTAACACGTATATTTCGGGAACAAGATGGTACTTCTGTATTATAAATAGCATGTACAGAAATAACGAGTGGAGAGATCACCTGAATCCTTCCACGATCTTCGAGCAGACTGTCGTCTGGATCCGTCCCACCCTTGCCTCACTAAGACTCCTTCCGAACTGGTGCATACGAGATGACATATAAAGAGATGAGCATCTTCAGGAAACAAGGGTTTCCTGTAATAAACTGGGAAGTGCAGGAGGCATGGGAATTCAGACTTGGATAGGGAATACCAACAGAGTATAATATCAATAAATTCTCTCCCTCCCTTAGGCCATGCACATGAGGGGCTTTTATACTCCCTCAAAGTAGTTTCAACTGTTGGAAACAATTGGCCGTGTGCTGGGGTGGTTGAACTACCAGAGTAACCATCAACCCAGCCCGAAAATAGGGAATTTTTATATTTTTTTTATTTATTTTAATGGCATACGCGGGAAAGTGCATGTGGACTTGCGTATACACGCGGAAAAGTCTGGGCATAACCGCGTATGGGGATTTTTACACTGTTTTTTAGTGAATTTGTCCAAGTCTGTAGGAATGGGTGCCCAAAGCCATAAAACCAATCATGAATCATATCAAGGTGAGAAATTATGCTATAACAGCATGTCGTATCCTGGATACGTGCTATCAGGAGGGGGAAAAGTGCAGGAGGTGCTGGCCCCCCCTCAGGAAAACCATAGCCCATGGGAGGTTGAGCATATGGATTAGAGAGAGCTCCAACGATACCTTCGGTGGTGTGAGATGCCCCTGGTGCATTGGCACCACTGGGTCTGGGAATATCAGGTAGAACAATATAAACATAACCCGACTAAACATAGATCAGGTCATATTTTAGTGCAATTTGGAGAGCAGCTTTTTTGGTTTGAGGAAAGTGCGATGCGACATCTTTTTCTATAGGTGGCAAGAGAGATCTAAGGAACCAGTCCATGTATACACGACCTTCGAAGGTAGGGGCTCGACATAGGCTCTTTCTTCTTCGTCATTCCTGGACATGGTCAAAAAGCCGGGTCGTAGACGATTGATGGAAAGAAGTCAAGAGTTCGGTTCCAGTGTCATAACGAAGGGGGAGCTAGAAGTAACACATAAAAGCTCGGGCAAGAGTTGCAAAGGTGGTATGAGAGGAAGGGGCCTGATCAACATACCACTTAGAAGCTTCACCTATAAGCGTACGTTGGAACAACTGAAGATGGACAGTGCCATCGGTAATGGAGTTAGACGAACACCACATGTGGAAAGATCGAACATGATTTGAAGGATCTTCTCTAGCAAGGCCTTCAAACTTTGGGATGTCGAAAGGGAGCTTTGTCAGCATAGAAAGCCAACTAGCATCATGGTGTATAGGGTCATTTATCAACTAGTAAAAATCGGGGAGGTTGAGGCCTGCCATGAAGGGGAGCAAGGGCGCAGCTGGGGTAGTGTCCGTTGCGGTCCCACTAATGGTATTCCCAACATGAGGTTTGGGGTTACCACCAGCATTAGGTCCTGTACCAGACATGGTGAAGGTGACAGGGGGAGAACTGAGGGTAGAACGAGAAAGAGAAACCAATGAACCAAAAAAAGAGTCGAAGTGGGGACTCACAATAGGACTAGCTCGAATCCTACGCGGAGAGTAAGTCTTCCTATTGGAAACTGAGGATGAAGGCCAAGGAGTCTCCAAGATAAATGCCTTGGTAGCGCAATGATGATGACACAAACATGACACAAAGGAAAAAGAGACTGACAAGGATAGGGAGGTGTAGGATCAACTGATTACAATGTCGAAACAAGGGCAGAGATGTGCAGGATCAATTGATTTCAATGTTTTCAGAGTCTTTTCTTGGTGGTGTTAACCAAGCCCTTTTTCGCTTAGGGTGTGTGTGCAAAGTGTGTAAATTTTAATTTTTAAGCCCAAACATTTGTAGAGAAAAAGAAAAAGTGTGTTGTATAGCTGTAAATAAACCTGCAAATGATAGTATAAAAGCTTGCAAAAACAGAAAATAAACATCTAATAATGCAATAATCTAAACCTAAGGAGGCGGGTCTCTCAACAAATAGTCTATATGTGATTAAAAAACTAATCAAAACACACTAAAAAAGCCCATAGATATAGGGTCAAGAGGGACAGGGATCTAAAGGACAAAATATGCTAGAAAGTGGTGCAGAAAACAAGAATAAATCAGAGGAAAAAATGTTGTAAAAAGATGTGGCGAAAGGCTATCTCCTAGAGGGAAATGGAGTGAACCCTAGAGGAAAACCCAAAAAAAGCTAAACGAGGTGATTTGGATGGATAACAAGCCGATCTGAAGCAGATCTGAAGGTGAGGTATCATATCTGAAAAAAGGCTGAAGACTCTGAAATTTCAGACAACCTGCAACAGCAAAAACTCTTCCACAAAAAGTGGAGGGTATTGAAGCCCTAGGGGGCTAGGTTCCCACTTAGTTGAGTAAAACAGCACAAGTATAGGTCCAAAATGGGCAAAGACGGAGGTTAGACAACCCTAAAAAGAGGCTCAGAAAAACCCATAAAACTTTCAGAAAAATCCCTGCAAAAATTCCAGGTCGCAGTTTCTAACCTGTTTTCAGCAGAGGTCACAGTTTTTGGGCTGATTCCTGTGTCCTAAAGCTCCAGGTCGCAGTTTTTGGGCCAAAAAGTGTGACCTGCACCTTTGGCACTCTCGGTGGTAGATTTCAGAAAAAATTATCATCTCAGCTATGGCTGATGTCTGTCACCTACGCAATAGGTCCGAAAACACACGGAACTTAGAATTTTTATCATTTTAGGGTTTTATAGGTTAAAAACAACATCAAGAAAAGCAAAAACAAGGGGCTGCAGAGAAATCCTAGGGTTTGAAGCAGCTGGATATGCAAGGATCAGAAAAACGACGGCGGTCATAATCGTAAACCCGTGTGGAGTCGCCAGTTGTTAGTATGAATCTTAATTCCAAGTGTACGAAAAAATACCACTTTAGCTGTGCATAACAAACAACCCTAACAACAAAGATGGCTGTTAATATCTTCATATCTGCAGTTAGGTGATCAAAATAAATGCTGCAAAAATCTAGATCTATGCATTAGAAGACATTAAGCAGTAGAAAAAACAATATTTACTCCATGCATCCAATAGACAAGACAAGAATATGTTGAATCAATTTTCTATTAATGGCACCTGGGAGGAAAACAAGGGAGGGTGTTCCCAATTCTCTTCAATGGGATGGGTTCTTGTAAGTCCTCAGCACTTCAGATCTAAAATTCCTCTCTCTTGATGGTGTAGAAAACCCAGACAAATATGGTAGCAAAATATGACTATGATGATGGATCAATAGTCAGACCAAAAGTATAGATCTAGAGTGATCTTTAGGCAACAAAAGGTGGTAAATGAATGAGAAAACCCTTCTATTTATAACAAAATATTGAGTTAGTCTAGATATTGGTGCATAGTTAAAATATTATTAACCAAATCAAGATCCAACTTTTATGGAATATTTTATTATATTTGTTGGAGGGAAAAATAATTTGACTTGGGTCAAATCCCTTTATTTGTAAATAATAAATAAATAAATGATTTATTTATCATTTTAAGGATGTGGTTGAGTAATAATCAAATAAATAATGATTTATTTAATTATTTAAGGGTGATTTAGTCATATTCAACAAATAATATTATTTAAATAACGTTTAAATAATTACTCTTAGGAAATAATAAGATAAATAATGATTTATCTAATTAATATCCCTGTTTTGGGTTAAATATAACCAGGAATATTAATTAAATTGTTGTTTAACTAACTATTCCTTGAAGAAAATCAAACAAATGTAGATTTATTTAATATTTCCTCATGGGGTTTCCTATTTAGACCATAAACAACTTAATAAAGGTGGTTTACTAAGTTATTTTTCATAGTGAATGCAATTTTACTTAGGGTAAAATTGGTCTTACATGGTGTACTTGGGTCCATCTAATAACAATAGGTTAGATGACCAAAAAATGGTGTAACAATAGTGATGGGAAAACTCTCAATGAGAAAAACATAAATGCTTACCTATACTTAACCATTATCTAAGATTTTATATGAAAGTCATTCAAGGCCCCATCTACTTAATGACACCAATGGGGTTGATTCTATTACAATACCCTATCACTTTTAGCAAAAAATCTCTTATCATCCACCCACCATCTCACTAATAATGTCTTGATATCATTTTCTTGGTGGAACTACTCTAAAAACTTGGTAATAATGAATTTCTTTGTTTAATGTATTTTATATTACTTCTATAAATTACAAGTGTTAAAAACATATTTCTCACCACTGAGTTTGGATGATAAACATACATAAGTTAGAAAGTTGAGACACCAACTTATGACCTTGGGAAAGCAACTTTAGGTGCTCCATCTCTCTAGAATACTTAGCACAAGGCAGTAAATCACTTGTTTTCAACTTTCAATGAGTGATGAATGTGTATACATCTCCCTAGCTACACTAGCATGGAGTGAAAGGAGGTCCCTACCTTCTAGAATTTCCTGATTCCAAGGGGATATTTTCAAGAAGGAAAAGATTCTGTGTCATATGGTTTGAGATTTTTTTCCAAATACTAACTTCTCTAGGATATAGGTTTATACATTCATTCCCTCATCTCCTTAAAAATCCTATATAAGGAGGGAAGATAAAGCGCATAACATTATAAGAAAATGCCAGTGAAATTCTTAGGATGTTCCTTGCATGCTATAGGAAGTCTTACTATGGACTCTTATCCAAGGAGGAGTTGAGGCCAAGGTATAAGATTGGTAGTGCTTGCATCCAAGGTATACTTGTATGCTAATATACTCTTCTTTAATGCGGATTTCAATATTTCCCCCTAATTCTTGTCATCCATTTCATGTACCCAATTGGATTTAGAATAACTTGGATAATGTAAAATTAGTATAGTGCACAAGTGGCAAGTTGGGGCATGCTATATCTCAAGGGGGAGATGATTTTTTGGTCCTCCTATATGTCTCTTTGATATGTCCTTTGCATTACTAGGACAAGAAAAATAGTTCTATGATTTTCTTCTATGTAGGATATAGCTGTGAGCATCAAAGAAAATAACTCTAGGAGTCAGAGCAATATTATTAATTGCTACACCAGTCAGGATCACCATTAAACTTTAGAGGTAAATTTTATGAGAACATATTCTCCTGTCTCTCAATCTATCAAAGAGTGTTAGAGGATATTTTGGGCAGATATGTGGAGTTAAACTCATAGCCACATGAGGAATTCTAGATAACAAAAAGGCTAAATTGAAGCAATGTATCTTGCCTCATCATTAATAAATTTCCTATTCTATGTGTTGATGTTTTTTATGACCCATTCTATAGCTTTAGAATAGAGAATCATGGCCTGAAGTAGTAATATTCTGTAAGCGAAATATTCTACAATTTGAGAATACAAAGTCATCAATATTTCTTATAATTGGATCACTTGGGGGAATTACACCTAGATATTATTATTCTTTGAAAATTTTATAAATATCCTTGCATCCTAGAAAACTTATTTGAAAACTTATAAAAGCTTTAGTGTCCTTGAAGTTGTGTCTCACTTTCTCAATATTATGATTTTCCAGCTTAATTACATGTGCATAATGTTCATGTGGGTTTTTATTATCATTGCACTTTGAGAAATTTCAACAACTTATTTTTTATCTTAGAATGTTTTGGAGTTCCAGTGGTGGGTCGTTTAGCAGGTATGCTATCTATGTGTAGAATTTTTTCTTGAAAAAACAATATTTATGGAGAGGAAAATTAAATCAACAACAAAACACAAAACATAAATATATTGATCAAAGTGTTTAATCTAGGAAAAAATTATCTAACAAAATTCCATTAGATCCCTTTATCAAAACCTTGGCTAAGTCGACCAAGTGAGCTTTCACTACTCACATCACCTGGCCACCTATAATGAAGTTTTCCAAGCCTTTTAAAGACTTCATTATATGCAATCCACTTGAAAAAAACCACAGGGAACCAAAAAAACATGGGCCCAAAACCACTTTTACCATGGAGAAACAATAATTATGGAGAGGAAAATTAAACTAGCAACAAAACAAAAACATAAATACAATGACCACAATATTTACCTTGGGAAAACCCCAAGTACAAGGAAAAACCTAGCTAACCAAATTTATTTGATCACTTGGCAAGCGAGGGGAGCCAAGTGAGCCTTCACCACTCACATTCCCTCACCACCTACAATGAAGTCTTCCAAGCCTTTTAAAGGTTTCATTACATGCAAGCCATGGGCACAAAACTATGGGAGACGAAAAACCCATGGACCGAAAACCACTACTAGAGAACCAATCAACTTTGACTATTTCCATGAGTCAACTTTACCTAATAATCCCCACTTAAACCTTGACTTAAAATTTCCCTTGACCAAATCCAACCAAACCAAAATAAACACCTCACTCTAGCCCTTACACCTACCAAAAGTTATACCCAATGTATTTGTTAACCCGACCTACCCCATATCACCTACATCTAACAAAAGACTTTAACTGCAATTTCCCAATACCCATGTTAGCTTTTGTTAACCCGACCTACCCCATATCACCTACATCTAACAAAAGACTTTAACCGCAATTTCCCAATACCCATGTTAGCTCTTACAATAGTATGCACATTATCCTCTGGTCATGGTCTTCTCATTGCCTCTCTACGAGACATACATCCACGCAATTCTATTGATGTAGGTCACCCCACGCTATACCCAACATTAAGATATAGTCTAGGAAGATCTCAAACGCATTCCTCACGAAGACCAACTTCACTCCACAATGGCTAGCATTTTCTCTACGAGCGTGAGACCCTCACAGAGCTTCCAAATATTCCTGCACCATGGCACTGCAACAACAAGCTTGTAAGGACTGTCTTTCAAAAAACTCAGCCACAATGTCGATAGTGGCCACTAACCACGAGAATGCCTGGACCTTCAAAGGCTTGGCAGCATTGGCAAGATGCATATCAATATCAATCCTTCACTTCCACTCATTAGGGATAACCAATGATGGCTACGCACCGCTCGACTCCCATCACAGAGAAGAAGCGATTCTAGCAAGAAACAACAAGCTCGTCTCTGCTCCGTGACCCTAGCCCAGATCTCCTCCTTTGCAGACTGGTCGACTTTGATCTCCATTCACTATTGAACACAAAGTTTGACTTTTATGGACATATAATTTTATGGGTCCACCTCTGCCCCATGGTTCCTTGTCTGCAATGATCTCTGTCAGGACCCTGTGTGACTCCGGCCCCTCAATAAGCTCATGTGATTCAAAATTCATTGCCATTGCTGACTCCTGCTCAACGCACCACCAACTTTGGAATTGGATCATGGCTTTTCGTACCTAGGCCATAGCACCACGTTCTCCGCTTGTCACCCTTGGAACTTGTGCACGGTCCGTGCAAGGATCCGTCATCCCTGCCCTTCGGCAATCTGCGATGTTCTCTTACACTAAGAAAAACACAATATGGGGTTGGAAACCTTTTATGAATCCCAAGATCTCTCTCCATTGTCCGAGGCAATCTAAAAAAATTCAAAAAATAAGAGTTGAAAATAAGAAGTGGTAACTAGAAATTCATAAAAATTTTGGGTGTTTTTAGTCTTCACCTAAATTTCTCCATCGTAAGTAACAAACTTAATAAATGTCATTTCTTTGGTAAAAGCACAATAAAAACTTATGAAGTGACGCTTCATTAAATTCATAAATGGAGCTATTATCTTTCACCCTTGAGTTCATATAATCTTCTAGGTCCTTATGTACCTACCATTATGGTTTTCCTTTTGCCCAAAATATCATAAATGGAATTTTCTTACCATATTCTCTATCAATTTCCATAATAGAATAGCATATGTTATTTCATAGAATATTTTCTTCAGGGTATTGTGGGCTTTATATTTCTAGTATTTTAGGTCAAAATCTATTTCTTTGAATGCTTTAAAGTTGAAAACAATAATTCGTACAAAAATTTCCACTAAGAAAGATTATTAGTTTTTTACTTACTAAAATTGTAATTTAGTTTGTTGATAAGCAATCTCATATGCTTGGATATATGTCATGACACTGGTAATATCTTGACCATTGGCTTTCACATGTTGGGATTTGTCATAAAACTATCTATTTGGGAAGTATGGCTAATAAGGTGAACAAAACAATCACTAGTAGGTAATGGAAAGGATGAACATTACTCATAGTTAGAACGAGAATGATAAAACAATTAGCAAACTAGTAACTTGCATCATTAAACAAAACTAAAGAAAAATAACATAAAACAAAAGCAACAACTAAAGATGAAGAAATCATACCTCTATTACCAATGGTAAGGCAAAAAGGCCTTTCTAAGACATTGCGAATAAGTAGTTCGCATTGTGCTCATCCTCCTTCTCCTCAACAATGTCTTTGTTTATCCTTTATGGGTTCTCTCTCTCTCTCTCTCTCTCTCTCAAATAGCTGAGAACGGATCTCAAGATAATGGTTCCAAAGAATGAATTTTCCAGTACAACACTACCCATTAACTCCAACTATTATCTTTGAATGCGGACTTATGGCTCCTTTATATAATGGATATTTGGTACCAAGAATGATATGGATTCATGCACTAAATCCCTACTATTTTGATCACAAAAGCTTGAGTTTTACTGAGTGAAATGATGCTTTATCATGAGTTTTTGTCTTCAAATTCATATTGAACCAAATATTTTTTGAACTTCCACTTGAACTATCATAGATGGTTTTTCCCAAGATGGAAATGGTCACTTTTTTGTACTTTTTCTGATTTGCGAGACTTTGAGGGGATATTGTAGACAAATTATGCAAACTCTTTAAAGGAAGCCCGCACAAGCCCACAAAATCTAATGTTCCATGGTTTTTGCACAAATTATTTGATAGATATATTAATACCGTGGTGCATAAGTGATACCATGGGCAGTCTTCGTTGATCAACTACATAACTGTGAGTTTTTTTTAAGTGATAATAATTGCCCCCAAATATGCGAATTTAGGAGTCATTATATAGACAAAATATATCAGTCTTTTCATTTGTATTTGATTATCAATGAAATGGTATTGTGAAGAGAGAGAGGTGAAAGTATCCTATGGGTGGCCTAAGGAGAAAATATAGAAACCCACTTACAAAACCACAAACCTCAAAGAATCTCTTAATGTTTTTATACAAATGAGATGTGGATGTCCTATGCTTGTGATATTTCCAAAAACTAATTTATAATGGAAGAAAATGGGCGGTAGGATCCACTCTGAACATGATTTAAAAAATGTGACTGATGTCTTTTAGTTGGAAAATCTATGATGTCTATGTCCTCATCACCATTGCGGGTGCTAATTATAGGAAACAATTTCACCAAGAGGAACAATCGTTGTAATCTATTGTAAATGTTGTTAAAAATGTGTTATAAGATATCCACATTGATAGCCTGGTCAATCCTATAGGTATTCAACAAAAATTATTGTTGAAATTGTCACAAGGTATGATTTAATCTAATGTGGAGATTAAGAAAAAGTCAATCATCAAGTAATTCAATGGAAGCAAAGAGAAATGATTACTCTCTATCCTAAATAAGGTTCACCATTATGATGGGAATTGTAACTAAAAAATCAACACATTCTTGGAATGAATGAACTAATGTCAATAGAAATGAAGGTGCAAACATAAATAGTCTAAGTGTTCTTTGATGTCCACTATAGAGTAACTAAACAACAATATTTTTGAGATATGGTTTTTTTTTTCTTCGGAAATTATGGACGATGGTGTAAAAGGAATTTCACTTAGTCAGAGAAATTTTGATAGTTGACATGTATGGTGGTCGAAAGACTAGCTAGATATAAGATGGTCTACATTTCCAAGAGGACATTCAGATATGATAAGTGGTAATTTGTGTTGTAACTTAGGTTATAAAAATTGAAAAAGGTATAAGTAATTGATGGTTTCGTTGGAAAGGATCACATTGTATAATATTGGGATAAAATAGGATTCTCATAATTACCGAGGTGCATGTAGGAAGGAGTGAATTAGTGTATATTCTCTAAACAAAGGTAAAATATGATTGTCAGCAAGAACAAAATTGAAATTTAAAAAGACATATGGTAAAAATTGTTTTAGTAAAGAGTTCCTTATAAAATTACTAATTAATGAAGAAACAATTTGGTTGAATGTACAAACTCAGAGATGGGTTCCCCATTGACCAAAATGGCTCACCCTTAAGGGTTGAGTAATTGTTGAAAAATGTGGGAAGGGGACCATGGTTGATTTTGAATGGAGATTAATGAATGGAGTGTTGGGATGAACACGGTATATTGATATTAAGGTGATTAGAGGCCAATGAAAATTTCAGAATGAATGCTACATAATTAACTAATATTAATGAAATGATGAGAGTTTGAGGGGATGGGTTGACATAATAATTTGAAGTATGAGATTCAATCCATGATATGTAGACTATCAAAATCCCTTCCTATGGGTGAACTAGCATGGGTGTTGTGATGGAAAAAGGTGTAAATGAAGCAACCAATGTAGGTGGATTTCTACTAGTTGGTTTCCATGAAGTGCATGAATAATTGGGTGACATGGAAAACATAGCCAGATTATAAAAACCTAGAAACATATTTAGGGGAGAATATTGGTTAATGCATCAACTTGGACAAAGGGTATGACATGCCAGTTTAAATAAATGCATAATTGAAGGAAACGATAGAATATTCAAGACAAACCTACAATTTGGGAGAGGCCCTAGTATGGTACCTACACACATAAAAAATATAATACTTCAAATGATAGTGTTGGTGAGCCCAAAAATTGCTTAAGGAAATAGAAAACTATTTAATTGGGAGATTGTCGGTTCATTCCCAATAATTGTGTGTCAAGACAAATTCTAGGGGTGATGTTATGGTGAGTCGAATGGATGGAAACATGGTGATCATGGTGAAAACAAGATCATATATATGAAAATGGTTTGGAAAATGGAATTTCTGAGATCTTGAATGGGCTTTGAGAATTTTGATTATGGGGCATGTAATAAGGGTATCAGAACTATATGCCACCTCATTTATACCTTGTTGAAATGTGATAGGGGCCATTTTAGGGGGTAAAAATTCTTGGGGTATACCCCATTATGCGAATTATGAGGTCTACAATGGATCTCCTAAGGACAATCATAAAATAATAGTAAAAATAATAAAATAAAAGTTATGATTTTTTAAAGGAAAAGAAGGAAATTGCATTATTTAATCACATTTTCAACTATCTCCTTATTGCTTTAATCAAACTTCAAATGTGGGAACTCATACAATGTAGAATTAGATTATGCATCGAGCAAGTAACCATTCCCAATAATTTTGAGGAGGCACACATTGAGAAAAAAAAGTGAAAATGGATGGTATTTTCATTTTTTCTCGATGTGGGTTTAATCAAAAGTATGCATAGTAGTTACTAGTTGGATGTCAAATATAATTCCACATCCAACTAGCTCCCACACTTGAAAATTGATTAAACCAATAAGAAGATAAGTCAAAAGTAGTACAATTAATATATAATTCAATTATGGCTTCCCTAAACCAAAGAATAAAATTCTCATTATACATATTCTTAAATGTGAGGATAACAATAATCCCTCTAGCTATAAGACCATTGGAATTAGATCCATTTATCCAAGTTGTGAAAAATTATTTTGGAAATGAAGATCAATATATGTCTAGAAAACCATAGAGAGAGAGAGAGAGAGAGAGAGAGAGAGAGAGAGAGAGAGAGAGAGAGAGAGAGAGAGAGAGAGAGAGAGCTAAGTGCCAAACTAATTTTAGGAAATATCATTCAATCGTGGACCATGTTGTTACGCTTAGCATGATTGTGGAGAAGTATTGTGGTTATAAAATGAATATCTTGTACTTTTTCATTGACTTTAGAGAATATTTTGACATGGTTCCCAAAGAGTAACATTTGGAATAGCTTAGAAGAGAAAAAAATTTATTTTCATTTATGAGCTATTGCAATAAGTCTATGAGAACATTACTTCCGAGTTTAGGAAACACGATCGGTGGTTAAAATAAATTAATTCTAATATAGGAATTAAGCAAGGTTGTCTCTTGTCTCCTATTGTTTTTGGCATATAAATTGACAAGTCAGAGGGTTGTTTGAAAGAATTAATTTATGTTGACCACCCTCTAGCTATTACATTCATCATCCTTCTTCTTTATGCTAATGATATTGTACTGATTGAGGAGAGTCCCTATGATATTGAAAAGCAACTGAAAAGTTTTATGGATTTGTACTCTATAATGGATACGATTGTTAACACTAACAAAATGAAAGTTATGATAATTAAATCCCAGAATATTACTTAAGTTGCTTTCATTTATGACAAAAATAGCTTGAATGAAGTGGCTTCATACAAATATCTTAGAATTGATCTTCTTCATAAGATTAATTAGAACTATAACATAGAGAAGAGGGTGAATACAAGGTAGAAAGCTTATACAGAGTTGAAACAATTGCAAATCAAAATACTTTGTTTATGGAATAAGAAGAAAATCATATTTGAGACTCGAATGAAAATTGTTGTCTTATGTGGTTGTTATATTTGGTGCAATGGTATATCTAGAGAATCGAGGAAAAGGATGGGACAAATCCAAAAGTGTTTTACAAATTTTAATCTCAAAATTAAATTGAAGACCCTTTTCTATTCTCCTCATAGAAGCGAGTTTCTCACTAATTGAGTGAATAACTATGACTACATACCTAGTATATAAAAAAAAAAGATAAAAGAACATGGAATAAAAGGAACTTCTTAAGATTGCTTCAAACATTAGTTAAAATTCACATATAGCCAAAGTGGGGTTGGTATAAAAATGGCAATTTTTAGATAAATCATTAGGGAATCAAGGATGAGATCAATTTCAAGAATAATGATGATAATAAAAATATTATTATATACAAATTTAAGGAGGAATTGTGGTGTTATAAACAATTAGAGGATAAAATAAAATTATGATACTATAAGGATGTGATTGACCCTAATCTAAAATATCAAAAGCATCTCTCACTAGTGAACTTTCATGAGCTCCATAGTGAAATAAGGGATTGGACAATTCCTAAAATGTTGTAGGTTGAAATAATTTGCCACCTTTATGTCACTAAGAGAATTGAAGATGAATGAACTTACTCCTAGAATATCCTATATACACCCACATTAAATCACAATTTCAAAATATTTGCTACAAAAATGAACTTTACAACTTTTTATCTCATCAAAACTATGGCGATTTAGAAATGCTTCTCCCAAAATTATTGGAGTAATTAGATAAAGTTCTAAAGTAAACCAAGTAATTATTTATATTTTTTAAGGTTTAGTAAACAAATTTTGGTCTCAAAGAATGTTAACTATCATCATTATTAATGTATTAAATATAAATAAATAACAAGATATATATATATATATATAAAAATATATAATTATAATTTTTATTGAAGATTATTGAACTTATAAGTTCTTTTTATAACTTAATATGAGGATGATGTTTACTTCGTTCTAGTTAAATCTAGAGTTAATATATGATATTTAGAATAATAATAAAAATAATAAAGTATTTTAATATCTAATAAAAATATGTATGACAATTAAAGGATAAAAAAAAAAATTCTTATTATTAAAAAAGATTTGTAATTTCTTTTTTACTTAATAATTTGACACATAGTTTATATATATATATATATAATTTGAAAATCAAAATCTTAAAAAAAAAAAAAAAATTACCATCATCCCCATCACCATCACCATCATCAATAAAAAAATAATTTTAATATGAAAAAATCAATATATAATATAAATTTAGATGATTAAAAAAATTACAATTTAAGAAATTTGATATTTTTAGTACTTTATAAATTTGGTTTTAAAATGTTTTATTATTATTTATAGATATTTAAGATTAAAAAAATAAATTTATAATAATAATAATATATTATATAATTAATTATAAAAAATAAAATTTGGGTTATATTTCTACATTAATTTTATTTGAAATCTGATAGGATTTCTTGGAATTATAAAGTTGAGTTTTTTAATCAGCCATTTTATAAATGTGGTTGTGCTAAATGGATGTGAGTGAGGTAAATTAGGAAATCATAGTCAACTATGGTTGGATTAAAAATAGTATAGGATGGTTGATTATGGTTGACAATTATTGACTATAATATGTAACTCTTAACTATGGTTAAAAAAGTTAAACAAATTAACATAGTTGACAAAAATGACCATAAATAATTATAATTAACAAAAATAATGATAATTGAAAAAAAATTAAACATAATCCAATATAATTAATCACAATCAACCAATAATATAACAATGCTTTGAATAAAATAAATCAAAACATTAAATAAATAAACTACATCATCAAATAATATAAAGATAATAGTTTAAAAATAGATGTAGATTAAATATAATTTATATAATATAATAAAATATTATATAAACTACATTATCTTTTTCTTTAGTATAAGCGAAACTGTCAACAGATAAAGTCAATAAATTCAAAGAACAATCTTTTATTTCAAAATAAAATAACAAAAGTCAATAAAGGTCGAAGAAGATTCTTTCATTTCAATAATCAAATGGCACCAACTTGTCTGCCCATAGTATATGGTTACTAAAATATATCGAATCATTCTTGAAATCAGAAGTAAATATCTCTCGAAGAATATATCTTATATCAGTAATTGAAGGCACTAACTATCAAAAATATTTTAATAAAGGATTGACATATATATATTTGAATTAAGTATCACATTCATAACATAAAGTTTAAAGAGATGAAGTAACCTCGAACAAAGTCAATAAAGTTGAAGAATAGTTGGCACAGCTGGAATCAAACATAATTTGATAGTGGAAGAAAGTTATGATTAAATAAAACATACTAAATCATTGTTTAAATAGCGTGTGCACGTTTCAAAAGGTTAAATGAAAATATTAGAAAAAGTCTTACAGCGTCCTTAGTTCCCTATAATCGATACACAGTCATCATGAAATAAGGAAAAGACAGAGAGTCATTCAACCACAATCTTAGTGCAGCGTTGCATACTAGAGTGACTAGAGGTTGGTGATCCTACTATAGTTATTTTGGTCAAAAAGATATTCTAAGGAGGTGGAAAATCTATCATAATGGTATTGCTTAAAAATAAATTTAACTTTTCTCAAAGTAAATATATCAAAATATAACATTAAAAATTATTTAAAAACATTGAGGTTGATTAACATATTTTCTTTACTAAGTTATTTATTTGATAATTATAATTATAATTTATATTTTTATAAGGTGGCAAAACTTATCATAATGTAGTCGTCGATTTATACTTTAGACAATGATTACTAGTTACAACAATGATGTAACACACTCTAGCTTTTAAACTTAAGGTTAATGATGTAGGTTGTAAATGGAATGTAAATCAAATATATTGCTAGCTAGAACCGAATAAGGACAAGGACACAGGGACTAAGTTTCCATAAGCAAGAAAGCTAAAAGGAGGAGTCCAACGGGAAATTATACATGTTTATTTTCTTAAAGCTAATTCCTTTTATTAATCAACAAATTTACATGACATAAATGCAACAATGAGTGTCTTGTCTACCTCTTGGGAAACTAGACTAGTCTTAGAATGATGTGTTTGATTCTAGACATTTCTATTCTTATTCAAAAATAGAGATCTTCCTATCGTATTAGTATACTAGAGCCAACACAAAGAAGATAGCCTATGTAGAAAAGAAACCAGTGATGCCTACATGTCATAAACATCATAAAAAAATAATAGAAATAAAGGGTTCTACTTCTACTAGTTTTGCAACTAGTTTGCTAGTTGTTCCTATTATTATTAGCTTGTCCAAATAGACCTCCATTCACTCCATGTGGTTTTCCATTTCCTTCATGTACAACATAATGTCATCTAACATTATGAGTATCTCATTCTTAGCATCATTTTCTTCCAAAGGCTCCTTGTCACTGACTATTTTCATTTTCCAATATAGGTTAATTGTATGGAGATACTGATTTTGATTCTCCTTGATGTGACCCACTTCAGGAACCCACACAACATATGCCAATATCTCTAAATCAAAGAGGCATCCTCTCTCTTGAGATTCTTCCTCCTCCTCGTCACGGAGTTCATGCTTAACCTTGGTTTGGATTTGGTTGTGAATTAGATGATTATAGGACTATAATTCGGATCAAGAACAAGAGTCACCTTGAAATGGAGGGCCACTTATTCCATGATGCATGTGGCCTTGGAAAGTCATCGTAGCAATTAAAAGATGTGTGGGAAGGAAAGAGGCATGAGAGTGAGAGCTTAGACTAGAGAAGGACAAGGAATCGAGAAGGAAAAGACTTCGACAGGGGACAAAAGAGATCACCAAGGTGGAGAAGAGAGGATGAGGATAGAAAGCTTAGAGGTTGTTTCTAGCAAGAAATCCAAACATGAAGCCCAAACCAGAACTAACATACAAGAGAGGAGGGAAACAATAGATAACACTAGGAGAGGGACCAAGAAAATTAGACAAAAGTGGATGGATGTTCACGTATCAAGAAATGTGGGAATAAAAGGACCTAAGAACCATATTAATCATGTTCAAGAATTAGTTGTGAAATATAATGAAACAAGTTGGGAAGAAACAAAACCCACCAATGAGCACACGTGACAACCCACGAAGGAAATTGCTCACAACCTTAATTCTATTGAGCCTACATGATTTGTGGGATGAGGTCGTAATAAGTGGGTGAAATGAGGTGGTTTGGCACATTCTTTCCATTAATTTCTCAAGGTGGTAGTTACCTTGACACCCTCCTGACTTCTCACATCCCATATCACCCCATTTGGGGAGTAATTATACATTACTATTAATCCCCAACCACATTATTATTTTAGTATCGAACTTTCACATTTATTTTTTAATATCCCAAAAACTGAATGATTGAATTCATGTGGGAGGTTTGGTGTTAGGTACGTATAACACTAGTGTACCTCATTTATTGTTATTGTTAGTGTAGCCCCCTTATTGTTATTTTTGTGCCCTTACATTATTATTGTTACATAGGCTTTGATTATATTGTGACCCCTTACACTCCTATATATACCAAGGAGGTATTTTCATTTGAATCATTGAAGAATTGTTCATTTATCTGTTTTAAAATGAGTTTTCCCCTTCGAAGAGGCTTATTTTCAAGTCGTTGATGTATTTTTTCTTCTATTTTTGATCTAGTTACATAACATTTGGTATCGTAGTTTTGGATGGGTTTTGTTGCTTCAAACAATTCATCTTGTAGTTTTTGCTATAATGTTGTTTCTACGAGTCTTCATAAGCTAAAATTTATACCACGTGAATACGAAACCTTGGTGAACTTCATGTAAAATTTTCAGATCTTCGTTCTCTATATTTTGTGAGATATGGTCCGAGGAAATTAGGTTTTCTACATTCTCTAGTATTCAGTTTAAAATAGGTGACCTAAGGAAAAGTGTCGTAACTTTCTCATCGAGAATCAAATTTGAATTTCATAAAATGTGACTGAAAGAGCACAAAATTTAGTTTTTTGTGTATCAATTTTAGGGCCTCTTGGGCCTTGGAATTAGTATAATTCTCCACCTTATTTCCTTAGTTGATAGTTACTTTCTCAAGACTTTTGAACATAGATTATAATAATTTGAGTGTTAAAGAGTTCTAGAAAGGATCTAATAATAGATTGTTATTCTATCTCGTTAGGGAATCAATTTATGTCTTAAAAACGTTATCAACTCACCATTTGGGTCGATATTTGGACAAGAAATATTTGATGTTGATTTTTTTTTCCTAGAAGAGCTAGACTCGGGCCGAGCCATAGGAAAATCATTCATACTATTTTGGCTTGTTGACCATGAATCAATGCCTTATACGCATGAGACAGTTGAAAAGAGGATCATGGCCTACCTTGAATTAACCATCCCGAGAATATTTTGATTCTTAGGATAGCTTTATCATTTCAAATTTAGGATTATTTTGTAATATAAAAGTAGGATTAAACTCCAGTAAAGGTTAATTACTATTCCTACTATTTTGTAAGCGAGACTGGAGAAACAAATTGTGCTTAGTTTTTGTAAACTTCTCTTGTAATTTACTGTTGCATATTAATGAAGACTTCAGCGATCACAATTTTAATCTAGTGCATTGAGATAACTACAAGATGGTAAAATTCTAGAGATCGTGGGCCCAATCCTGGAATGGATATTGTCTTCCTCTATATTACTATTACATTTTACATTCACATTTTCCATGATTAATCATTTATTATATTAAGTTATTGTTACTAGATTTACTGTTACTCTTTATAAGCAATTTTAGTGAATAATGTTAAATAAGATTTCCTTTATAGTGTTATCCTTGGTTATTGTTTTCCATAACAAGTGTGAATTGTCATCTTTAAAGAAATTAGCTTTTTCTGATAAATACATCTTAGTTCCTTTAATTACAAGTTATCGTTCTGTGGGAAACAACTTGAAGTGCTCTTTGGTTTCTATATAGGACTTAACAATTTACTTTTGTTATCAGTTTGTTTACGATTTAAAGGTTGAAAGCGAGTGTTCTTTTAGTGAAGCTTTTGTTGTTCCTTTAATTTCTTATTTCCTACTTCTCATTAGTTTTACTAAGATCAAAGTATTTTAACACTACACTTGCACCAATTATGCTGACAAAATTGCAATAAAAATATGAAATCCCAGGTTGAAAATTTAATGTGTAGAGGTTTAAACAGATTATTTAAGAACAATTTAGCACCCAACATTTTGGCACTGTTGTCGGGGAGGTTTTCAAAGAGTGTTAGTTGTGTCTATGAAGGGTTTGGTTTTAAATACAAAAGGTAATAACCTATGCACACACTAAGTAAAAGACTTGTTACAATGCCTACCCTTAGTTGATACACTTATATTATGTAGGTATGTATGAATAAGAAGAATCTTATGGAATAGGTAGTTGTAGATCAAGAACTTGCACCGAAAACCACCAAATACCAAGGTCAGGTTGGCCTTGGAAGAATGACCTTCATTGAAGAAATAATTCAAAAATCTGAATCTCAAACATTGGTAGGTCCCCGAACAATATCCAAGAAGGGTTTTAATATTTCCCCTCGAGTGGCATGATCATTTTTTGTAGCTCATGTGGATATTCATGATAAGACTAAAGGATTTGAACAAATATTTCAAGATACACCCATTAAACACCTCAATCCTTCTAATAAATACACAGGGAATTATTGTAACTTAAAAGAGGGGGAAGGAGAAATGAATGGAGTAGATCCAAAACCTCCTGAAAAAGGCCCACAATATGTTGAACCTTGCAACTCCTATTGCAGAGAAATCCCCCAAAATACCTGATGTGAATAGTGCTGTGAGATTCATTCCTAGGTCAGAGACTAGCCAATGTCCTGGGTCAAACATTAGCCAAAGTCCTAGGTCAAACACTGGCCAAAGTCCTCCTGCTTAAATAGTACCTCATGATTGTGAAATTCTTAAAGGCTACTGGCATATTTTTTACCATATGGCAAATGCAAGAATACAAACGTGTACCTCAACCATACAATATCCTATAGTCAATCCACTAGCCAATACACTAATGAAAGCCATTCCATTACAACACATCCCAAATTTTTATGGAATGTCTTCTGAAGAACCTGATGCATTCTTGTTTGAGTTCTATGTCCTATGCCGAGGTTACGATTATACTACTAATCCACAAAAACTAAAACTATTTCCTTCTACCTTAAAGGGAGTAGCTCTACATTGGTTTATGGGACTAAGAGGTGGTACTATAAATTCATGGGATGAAATGAAAAATGCTTTCCTTACCAAATATAAAGATTATAGCTTATCTAGGGACTTAAGAGAAGAATTTTTTAAAATGATGGCTAAAGATGGTGAGAGTTTAAAGGAATATGTTGAAATATTTCAATATAACTTGCAGAGATCACCTTACACCACTTTACCCAAAGAAGCGTTGAAAACCACTTTAATTAATGACATGAAAGATGAATGGGTAGAAACACTTAATTTATTGGGGAAAGGTGATATTTCCAAAGAAGAGTATGATGATATTATTAAACCGTGTATCAGGTGCTCGCGAGGAAGTACATGAACCAAATCTGGAATTCGTGATCCTCTAAGCAGGACCAGCAATAATGCATACAGAGGATTAACTTGAGAAGAGATCAATTCAAAAATGAAATTTTGAGCACATTAGCTACACAGTTAGATTCTTTAAAGGTCAAACAAAAACAGGTTGAGGCAGATCAAGCTCTAGCTATTTTCTGTCCTCGTTTTTGGAAGAAGCACAATTGAAGAGAATGCCCATTGGATATGATCAAAACATGCACCATTTCACTAAATATCATACGATAGAGTGGTGTCCCTCACTCCCAGGATTAAAATATGTATTCAAATAAGATGAGGAAAATCCAGAGCCAACGTATCTTATGACACAACAACGACAATGGCAGACTCACACTTCAGGTATGATGCATGACCCTTCTCTATTTTATTGTGGACAATATGCTCAACAACATATTATTAGATTGACATGGCAGGGAAAAAAATATTTTAATCCTACTTGGAAATCTCAAGCATACTCTACACCACCTTGGTAAAATCAACCATACACTGGACCTATATTGGCAAATAAATAATATTCTACCTTTCATGTAAAAATCCAGAAAACAATCCTTACCCTTCATCGTGGAAAAAATCATCTTTACAAGGATCAATGTGGCCTCAAAATTGGCAGCGTCCTACAAGAACCATAAAACCATATGTCTTAATGATACCCTAGTCACAACCATCATTGTAAGCTCAATTTCAATTTCCCCCAAATTCTCAACCTCCACTGCATCCTCAATTACCTACTCAACTGAATCTTAATCTGAACAATAGGCCTATCCAATGTTTGGAGATCGTTGAAAGTTCAGATCATGAATCCAATGCTCTTGAATGTAATGAATTGTGGTTGAGATCTAGATGAGTTATCTTTCTAGAAGATAGTAAATCCAATCAAGAACAGGAAGATAATAAAAACTCCATCAAAGATCAGCCCTTAGCATAACGTATTTATCTTACTGTAGTTGTTTCTAAAATAGAAGTAGCTGATGTGTCGACCAGACAACAAGACCCCGTAAAAACTACAGTTTCTACTCCATTCCTCGAAAGAATCACAGTGATCAAACCAACAATCCATTATGATTTTTATCTTGTAGGGGAATTAAAAAATTATGCATAAAAATCCTTCTCCTCCAAGCTATACGAGATGTTCGGATTCATGCCAAATCGATTAACGACTTGTGTGGTAAAAATCCAGGGAGGAAACCCAAAGAGCCTCCTACAATCCATGTCTTAGGGACACTCTCCAACCTTATCTTAGGGAAATAGATACGTGTCAAGTATGATGACCCTGGAAATCTAGTAGTCACTATTCAAATTCAAGGTCACAATTTCCCAAATACACTGGTGGACTTAGAAGCTGCTATAAACATCTTCACAATAGAAACTTGTGGTATCCTTGGGATCACAATGTTGAAATCGATTTACACTTTGTTGGAAATTACCAATAGATAAATATTCAAGTGATAGGGAAGTATGGAAGGTGTTATCGTTTCTTTGGATTCTGTTGAAACACAACCAAGAAATGGCACCCCACTGTGGGGCTTATAATTTAATTTTCCCTTAATTAAATTATAAGAGAAATTGTAATTTCATCTCATAAAAACTTGTATTAGTTACCTAAGTCATAATGACTGAGTTAACTTAGGAAATTTGAGTTGAAGGTCATAGAGGATGCATATAGAGTGATTCCATGATTTAAGGGGGTCTAGTCATAGTTGTGCATGACTTGTAATTAGTTAACTCAATTAATTGAGTTAAAATCAGTTTAACTAGTTCGAACTGAGTGATGAGATAGTGAAAGGTCCAGCGAATTAAATATGATTTAATTCACAATGAGTGATCAATCAGTTAAATGATAATTCACTATAAATAGTTGTTGCATGTCACTTCTAAGGAAGACCCATTTGAGATAGAGGTTAAAGGGAACATAACTATCAATTGTTTAATTAGAAAATTGTACAGGTCAATTACAGAGTCAGTTGGATACCTTGGATGGATTGTGTAGTTAAGGCAAGGGATTTTCCTATTTAATAGGGATTTAATTCCTCAAGCATTTCATGAGAAAGGCAGGCTGAGTAGAGGCCAAGAATTGGCTAAGTATTTGTCTGTTTTTTCCTAGATCGATGTGAGAAAGTTGGAAAAGTGCATAAGTTCTATTGTGAGAGAAAGCATTGTATTGTTTCATGATCCTTGACTTTATACAATATACAGATAGCAGGTTTTTAGACATCGTGCTTTCCCCAGATACAACTTGTGTTGTGCGATTGATTGTTTCTTTCCCTTAGTTGTTTATGTGATTGTGTGATCGTGTTTTTTTCTACAAATTTGTAGAAGGTTTAAGTATCTTGTTTTAGTACATCATAATATCAGATTGAATCCCATTGGTATAATTTCTACATGGTATTAGAGTGCCAAGAATCACAATAATAAGAGAAGAACAAAGGTTTTTTGATCAGGTTCAAATTTGTATATTATTTCATTGGTATCCAACAATAGATAAATATGTATTTCAAGATAAATTTGAATTATTTTGCATGGAATAAAATTATGGAGGCAATGATTGAGGACAATAGACTGAAGGCTTTTATAGATGTTGATGTCCCACAGCCTGCAACAGCAGATGCTCAAATTCTTGACGCATGGAAGAAGAGTGTTGCGAAAGCAAGAAGGATCTTGTTAGAGGGAGTTTGGGACCATATTGTGTCGAGCCTCCTCTGGAAAGTGACTCCATATGCAATTTCAAAAGCCTTTACAGATCTGCATCGGAATATAAATGACCACCAGAAGTTGATGTTGAAATACAAGCTTAGGAAGATCAAAATGGAGAAGGGAAACACGATCCAATAATACTTGACCAAGTTCACTCAATGCTGAGATGAGCTTGGAAGTGTTGGGGTCATTGTTGCCACAGATGATTTGGTGATCCTAGCTCTTCTATGCCTTCCCAAGAGCTGGAATAGCTACCAAGAATCTGTTAATGGGAGGAAGAAGCTACCAGATTGGGAGTAACTTTGGTCTGATTTGGCACAAGAAGAAATCAGGCGGAGCACCAGAGATGGATCCTCGTTAAAGACTGATGCTGAGGAAAATTGTGCCTTAGCTGGAAAGGCCAATAAAGGAAAAGGGAAGGCATCCCATTCCAAATCCGAGACAAGAAATCTAGGAAGGAAGCAAGACTTGTCTAAGGTGAAATGTTTCAACGATCATGAGCATGGAAAATATGCCACAATTTTTCCACAAAATACGAACAACGAGAAGGCCTCAGGAGGAGAAATAGGTGAATATTTGGCTTCACAATTTGATTTGGACTTCAATGTCATCGTATGCATGGTGTCATCGATGTTGGGATCTATGTGTTACTTGGATAGTGGTGCCTCATTCCACATGACCGACAACAAAAAATTCTTTAGTAGCTTGGAGGAGAAGGATCTCCAGATGCATATCAATATGGGTGATGACGAGAGGTATAATGCTACCAGGATTGGTACAATTACTTTCCAAAGAGATTCAGGTAAACCCCTCATACTAAAAGATGTCATGCATGTAACTGGTTTAAATAAGAATTTGGTTTTTGTTTCCATGTTGGAAGATCATGGATATGATGTGATTTTCAGTGAAGGAAAGGCGTTCCTCTGTCACAAAGCCATGGAACATGTTAAAAATAATGCGGTTCAGGCGAAGAACCTCTACAAACTTGATGTGGATGACTGTGTAGTAAAGCAGAGGAGGTGGTGAACTGATACATCAGTGAGTTATGGCATAGGAGGTTGGTTCATCTACACCATATTACTTTGAGGATTGTTGGGTATGTGTTATATTCTTTCCACGACTAAGCATGCGCGGGGGGGGCGATAGCCCCCCCTTTTTGCTGGGCACAATGGGGGGGGTGATAGGGGGGCGGTAGCCCCCCCTGTCGGGGTCCGGGGTAGTGCCCCGGCGAAAATTTTTGGTCCTTAATTTTCGGTGGGTAGTCCGCGTCCATGGTTTTGTGCATGGTTTTGCACATGGTTTTGGGGTACGATGTTTTTCGGCCCCTAGTATTTTTTGTAGATTCGGTCAAGGGAAATACGATTATGTTCTAATCCAGGGTTTATGGATTGGGGTTTATGTATGCTTCGACATGTATATATATGTGTTGTAACACTAAAAGGAATATAATGAAAAATCAAGCTGGTCATCCCGATTTGGGATCCAGGGGAAAACCTCTATGTTTATCTGGTTTATGTTTTATGCTCTCGCTATTGTTTATTTTCTGTTATAAGATTCGTGTGTAGATAATTGTTGTTCAGGGTTAAAACCTACATTTGGTATCAGAGTTGTTTCGGCTTCAAGGGGACGCCTTTGCTACTGAGGGTTTTTTTAGTTCGGGCCTAAGGTAGACCCTGTTCAGTGGGAGATCTGCGGGATTGATTCTTGCGGTGAAAGAAGATGGCGAGCGGCGGAAAGATAGAGATCGAGAAATTTAATGGTCAGAGTTTTGAGTTGTGGAAGTTCAAGATGGAGGATCTGCTGGTGGATAAAGATCAGTGGATCGTGGTAGATCCAGGTACTAAACCAACGCGAATGTCAGATGAAGACTGGAAGAAACTAGATCGGAAGGCTAAGAGCACAATACGGTTGTGTGTCTCAGATTCAGTATTTTTGAATGTATCTGGGGAAGATACGACGAAGAATTTGTGGGAAAAACTTGGGACTTTGTACCAATCTAAGTCTCTGGTGAATAAGTTGTTCCTGCGGAAAAATATATATAACATAAGGATGAAAGATGGAGACTCGGTGACAGAGCATCTGAATGCCTTCAATACTGTGGTAAGTCAGTTGTCATCTGTTGATATTAAAATCTCAGATGAAGATAAGTGCATCAGTTTGTTGTGTTCTCTACCAAACTCGTGGGACAGTCTGGTTATTGCAATAGGTAGCAATACAACTACCTTTAATTTTGATGAAATTGTCTCAGCCTTGTTGTCGGAGGAAATGAGACGGAGAAATATGGAGGGCCAGAATGGAGATGCCTTATCTGTACGAGGAAGGTCCCAAAATAGAAACAAGAATAAGGTTTCAAGTGGGAGATCCAAATCTAGAGGGAGATCTAAATCTCTTGGAAAGTTTGTAAAGGTATGCTGGAAATGCGGAAAGGAAGGGCACTACAAAAAGGACTGCAGATCTAAAGCTCCTGAGAAAGGAAAGGGATCTGATGATGCTCCTTCTGCAGAGGCAAAAACCACCTCGGATGAAGGTGGGGATGTGTATTTGGCTTCTTCTTCAAATACACATATAGATCATGAGTCATGGTTGATTGACTCAGGTGCATCCTTTCACTTCACTCCCCATAGGGAGTGGTTCTGTGAGTATGAGAAATATGATGGTGGTGATGTCTTCCTAGGGGATGATAGGAAGGCCAGAATTGTCGGACGTGGAAAAGTCAAGCTGAAGCTGCAAGGAGGAAGGATTAGAACACTTCCTGGTGTTCTGCATATACCTGCATTGGCTAGAAATCTAATTTCTATAAGCAAGATGGATGATGCAGGTGTAAAAACAGTGTTCGAGAAAGATGCCTGCAAGATGGTTCGGGGAGCACTGGTATTAATGCGAGGAGTTCGGACTGGAACTCTGTACAAGCTACAAGGTAGCACTGTTATTGATGGGTGTAACAGTTCTATGGTTCCTGAAAGTGGAGCAGAAAGCCTAGTTGTCTCTGGAGAAAAGACCATGTTATGGCATCAAAGGCTTGGACATATTGGAGAGAAGGGCCTTCAGATACTGCATAGAAATGGTATGGTAGAAGGTATGTCTAATTGCTCTCTGGATTTCGATTTCTGTGAACATTGTGTATATGGAAAGCAGAATCGGGTGAGTTTTCCTTCTGGTGCTAAGAGGGCAAACAAGATATTAGAACTTGTGCACAGTGATGTGTTTGGGCCTGTGTCAGTTCCATCACTGGGAAAGTCTGTGCACTATGTTTCATTCATAGATGACTTCTCAAGGAATACATGGATATATTTCTTGAGGAAGAAATCTAAAGTCTTTGACAAATTTAAAGAATTTAAGGCTCTGGTGGAAAACCAGACAGAGAAGAAGATAAAGGCATTGAGGACAGATAATGGTGGGGAGTTTTGCAAGAAGGAATTTGAAGAGTTCTGTAAGAAGTGTGGTATAGCACGGCAGAAGACTGCTCCATACACACCTCAGCAAAATGGAGTTGCAGAAAGAATGAACAGAACACTGATGGAAAAGGCAAGAAGCATGCTCAGTGGTACCGGGTTAGGACAAGAATTCTGGGCAGAGGCAGTGGAGACTGCATGTTACTTAGTTAATAGATCACCTTCATCAGCGTTGGAGGATAAGACTCCACATGAGGTATGGACTGGTAAGAAACCCTCTCTTTCACATCTAAGGGTATTTGGATGTGATGCATATGTACATGTTCCAAAGGAGAAAAGGACCAAGTTGGATAATAAATCTGAAAGATGCATCTTTATTGGGTATAAGGATGGTTTAAATGGTTACAAGCTTTGGAACCAAGAAACAAGGAAGGTTGTGTACAACCGGGATGTGGTGTTTAGAGAAGTGAAAGATATTTTTAAACATGAAGTCCTACCAAAGGAACCTAAGAAGATAGAGTTTGAGCTAAAGGAGGATGAATCAGACTCTACAATAGAAGAAGACTCAGAAGATGAAGAGCCACAAACTCCAGCTTTGAGAAGATCAGTTCGGGAAAGAAGGCAACCAGAAAGGTATAGTCCATCTGCTTTCTGTTCAGGTTTTGCCTTAACTATAACTGATGATGAACCCAGAACTGTCAGGGAGGCAGTAGATTCAGAGGATGGAAAAATCTGGAAGGAGGCCATGGTTGATGAAATGGCATCCTTGCACAAAAATGATGCATGGGATCTGGTGGAGTTGCCGGCTGGAAGGAAGCCCATTGGGAGCAAATGGGTGTTTAAGAAGAAGATGAATGTATAAGGCAAGGTGGAGAAATACAAAGCTCGGTTGGTAGCAAAAGGTTATTCCCAGGTGCCGGGAATTGATTTTGGTGATATTTTTTCTCCTGTTGCCAAAGTTACTTATATTAGATTACTTTTATCTGTTGCTGCTGCATTTGATTTTGAGATAGAACAGATGGATGTGAAGACAACATTTCTTCACGGGGATCTAGAAGAGGAGATCTACATGAAGCAACCTAAAGGTTTTATGGTGAAGGGTAAGAAAGAACTGGTATGCAGGTTGAAGAAGTCTCTGTATGGGTTAAAACAGTCACCAAGGATGTGGTATCAGAAATTTGATACCTATATATGAGGACTTGGCTTCACCAGAAGCAAGGAGGATCACTGTGTTTATTTTAAATTAATTGGTGATTGTGTTATTTATTTGGTCTTGTATGTGGATGATATGTTGTTGATTGGAAATGACAAAGAAATTATCCAAGATTTGAAGACCCAACTGTTCTCCAAATTCGACATGAAGGATCTGGGTGTTGCAAACTATATTTTGGGCATGGAAATTAAGAGAGATCGGGCAAAGAGGAAGCTCTAGTTAAACCAGAGGAAGTATCTCGAGACTATATTACAGAGGTTCAATATGCAGGATAGTAAAGCGGTGAATGTTCCTATTCCTGTAGGTGTAAAGCTGTCTGCTGAACAATGTCCCAAGACACAAGAAGAAGAGGAGTATATGTCCCGTGTTCCATATGAAAGTGCAGTGGGTAGCCTGATGTATGCAATGGTCTGTACCAGACCAGACATTGCACATGCAGTGGGAGTATTGAGCAGGTTTATGTCAAACCCAGGGAAGGAGCATTGGACAGTAGTGAAGCGGGTTTTCAGATATTTACATGGCACTAGTGATTATGGCTTGTGCTATCAGGGAAGACCAGGATTGGAAAGAATGTTGTACATTCATGGTTTTGTTGATGCAGACTGGGTTGGAGATCTGGACCAAAGAAGATCTACAAGTGGGTATGTGTTTAGCCTATTTGGAGGCGCAGTCAGTTGGATGAGTAAAAGATAGTTTGTAGTGGCTCTTTCAACTACAGAGGAAGAATACATAACAGCCACTCGTGCAAGAAAGGAAGCAATTTGGTTGCAGAGATTGTGTTCAAGTATGGGGTTGGTACAGCAAGCTATAAGGATAGACTGTGATAGCCAAAGTGCAATTTTCTTGGCTAAGAACCCTGATCATCATTCAAAGACAAAGCACATTTATGTTCAATATCACTTTGTTAGAGATATGGTTGAGGCTAAAAGGGTGTTGCTGGTAAAGGTGGACACTTTGAAGAATCTTGCAGATGCATTAACAAAGTCTGTGAGCACTCAGAAGTTCTCTTGGTGTAGAGAAACAATGGGTGTTAAAGAATTGGGCCAATGACTAAGCCCTCTTGTGACCCCCTGTGGAAAGAAAAAAAGAAGTGGGAGAATGTTGGGTATGTGTTATATTCTTTCCACGACTAAGCACGCCCCTTTGCGCTGGGCGCAACGGGGGGGTGACAGGGGGGGCGGTAGCCCCCCCTGTCGAGGTCCGGGTCAGCGCCCCGGCGAAAATTTTTGGTCCTTAACTTTCGGTGGGTAGTCCGCATCCATGGTTTTGTGCATGGTTTTGCACATGGTTTTGGGGTATGATGTTTTTCGGCCCCTAGTATTTTTTGTAGATCCGGTCAAGGGAACTACGGTTATGTTCTAATCCAGGGTTTATGGATTGGGGTTTATGTATGCTTCGGCATGTATATATATGTGTTGTAACACTAAAAGGAATATAATGAAAAAGCAAGCTGGTCGTCCCGATTTGGGATCCAGGGGAAAATCTCTGTGTTTATCTGGTTTATGTTTTATGCTCTCGCTATTGTTTATTTTCTGTTATAAGATTCGTGTGTAGATAATTTCTGTTCAGGGTTAAAACCTACAAGGATCATGCAATAGATTTCTACAGGGCTTCCAAAGGGTACACTTGCACAAAGACACACATGCAACGATAGTACTATGGGGAAGTATACAAAGGTCACCTTTCATGATACGAAAATCTGAGCAGTGGAAATCCTTAAGAGAGTTCACTTAGACGTGTGTGTACCGTTCTCAATAGATTCCACAACAAAGCACATGTATTATGTGATTTTTCAATAAATTGTTGGATTTTATTCATGCAAAAGAAAGATCAGATGTTCTCCAAGTTTTGTGAGTTCAAAGCAATGGTCGAGAAAGATATAGGGAAGAAGGTGAAGGCTCCGAGGAGAAAAAATGGCGGGGAATACATCTCTAATGAATTCAAGAACTTATGTGCCTCAGAAGTAATTCAAAGAAAATTGATTGCACCTCATAACCCACAAAAAAATGGGGTTGCAGAGAGAAAGAATATAACTATTGTGGGAGCAACACAAGCTAGGTTGCATGATCAGGGCCTATTGTTACATATGTGGGTGGAAGTATGCAATACAACAGTATTTGTGCAGAAAAAAATTCCTCATCAGATACTTGGGATGAGTACACCAAAGGAGGATTTTCGTGTAAGAAACTAGATGTTTCATATTTTAAAATTTTTGTTTCATATGTCTATTTCCATTTGAACAAATATGCCAAGAAGAATCTTGAGCCAACAACGTAGTTGGGGATATTTGTGGGGTACACTAATACACCTCGTAACTATCGGGTGTACTTTCCAGCACAACGGATGACAGTGGTCAAAAGAGATGTGAATTTTGATGAAGACAAAGCCATGTGATTGTCCCTTGAGAGGGAGCTTGAGTTGCATGCAGTTGAGAAGCTCTTAGCTCGAAAGTATGAACCTTGGGATGTGGAGAAGCCACAAGCAGAGGAACAAAGAGTGGTAGAGACCACTCATGTAGATCCATCCACCAGAGACGGAAGGAAGCACACCATAGAGGCTAATAGATTATTTCTAGATGTGAGAGATAATGTGGGAGCGACCACATCAAAGCGCAGCAAAAGAAGGTCCCTAGTGCGGTACACTAGATACATGGCTCTTATGAGTAGAAGTATTGATATAGAATGATCATCTTTTGAGGAATTATTGCAACATCCAATATGGATGCCATGGTTGAGGAGTATGACTCCATTATCAGGAAAAATGCATGGGAATTTGTCCCAAGACCAGTGGGGAAGTCAGTGGTAGGCTCTAGATGGGTCTACAAGGTGAAGCAGGCAACAAATGGGAGTGTGGAGAAACACAAGGCTATATTTGTGGTGAGATGGTTCTCTTAGGTGGAGGGGAATGACTATGATGATACCTTTGCACCAGTCGCAAGGTACTCATACATTAGATCCATCCTTCCACTCTCTGCACCGATGGGATGGCATATACATTAGATGGATGTAAATACAACCTTTCTCAATGGATTTATTGAGGAAGAAGTGTACATTGAGAAGCCAGAAGGTTTTGAGACCTTAGATAGGGAGTCACATGTGTGGACACAAGAGAGCACTGTATGGGCTAAAGCAAGCGCCTCGTGCTTGGTACACCAGGATTGACAACTATTTCACTGGGTTAGGCTTCACCAAGAGTGAATAAGATGTAAACCTATATCATATTGTGGTTGATGGTAAAGTTTTAATTATTGTACTTTATGTTGATGACCTAATACTGACAAGTGATGAGCGGCTCATAAATTCCTGCAAATATAATCTTGCAAGATAATTTGAGATGAAGGACATGGGGCTCTTGAAAAATTTCCTTGGATTGGAATTATGGAAAAAAGATGGGGAGATATTTGTATCTCAGGGAAAGTATGCCAAGGATATTCCGAGGAAGTTCCACATGGAGGGAAACAAACCCATGGAGATTCCTCTTGCAGGAAACTAGAGGAAGGAGGATGCTACTTCAGGTGAGGTAGTGGATGCTACTTTTTATAGGGAGTTGGTGGGTTCACTCATGTATTTGGTTAACACATGACCCGACATATGCTACGCAATTAACTAGCTAATCCAAGCTATGGTTAAGCTGACCAAGATATTTTGGAAGCTAGGGAAGCATGTGTTGATATATATTAGGGGAACTTTAGAGTATGGATTATGGTACAAACAGACATAGGGAGTGAAGCTTCTAGTCTTCACCAATGCTTATTGTGCTGGGAGTCCATCTGTTTAGAAGAGAACAACATGAGGCATCTTCAGCATAGGATCAACTATAATTTCTTGGTACAACAGGAAACAGAGATTAGTTGCACTTAGTTCAGCAGAGGCGGAGTACATGGAAGCCATTCATGTTTTATGCGAGACCATCTAGATGAGGAAGATACTTGTCCGTTTTTTTGCTTAGCATATGGATCTGATAGTGATACATTGTGATAACCAGAGTTTCATAAAACTATCGATTAATCCAATATTCCATGACAGTTCCAAGCATATTGATGTCTCGTATCACCATATTAGAGATTATGTTAAGAGGAGGATAATGTTATTAGAGTGCATTCCCACGGAGGAGCAGGATGCAGACATCTTGACAAAGGTGCTGGCAAGAAGAAAATTAGAATTTTAGAGAGACTTCATAGAGGTAGCAGATAATCCCTTTCTTGTTAAAATGGCACCAAGAAATTGAACCCCACTGCGGGGCTTCTAATTTAATTTTCCCTTAATTAAATTGGAAGAGAAATTGTAATTTCATCTCATAACAACTTCTATTAGTTAACTAAGTTAGAATGACTGAGTTAGCCTAGGAAATTTGAGTTGACCGGCAAAGAGGATGCATGTAGATTGATTCCATGATTTAAGGGGGTCTAGTTGTAGCTATGCATGAGTTGTAATTAGTTAACTCAATTAATTGAGTTAAAATCAGTTTAACTAGTTCTAATTGAGTGATGAGCTAGTGAGTCCAATGAATTAAATCTGATTTATTTCACAATGATGTATCAATCAGTTAACTGATAATTCACTATAAATAATTTTTTCATGTCAGTTCTGAGGAAGACCCATTTGAGACAGAGGTTAAAGGCAAGATAGCTATTAGTTGTATAATTACAAAATTGTACAGGTAAGTTATAGAGTTATTTGGAGACCTTGGATGGATTGCGTAGTTAAGGTAAGCGATTTTCCTATTTAATAGGGATTAATTCCTTAAGGATTGCATGAGCAAGGTAGGCTTAGTAGACATTGAGAATTGGCTAAGTATTTTTTTCAATATTTCCTAGATCAGTGTGAAACAGTTGGCAGAGTGTAAAAGTTCTCTTGTGAGATAAATCATTGTACTGTTTCATGATCCTTGAATTTATACAATATACAAATAGCGAGGTTTTAAGCAGTGTGCTTTCCCTAGATACATATTGTGTTATGAGATTGATTGTTTCTTTCCCTTGTTTATGTGAGTGTGTGATTGTGTTTATCCACAAATTTGTAGAAGGATTCAATATCTTGTTTCAGTACATCATAAGATTATATTGAATCCCATTGGTGGCTATATAGGAAGTTTTGATTTATGTTAAATTGATTAAAGACTTGTGTGGTAAAAATCCTGGGAGGAAACCCAAAGACCCTCCTACAGTCCATGTCTTAGGGACACTCTCTGACCTTATCTTAGGGAAATAGATACCTGTCAAGTATGATGACCTTGGGAATCTAGTAGTCACTTTTCAAATTCAGGGTTGCAATTTCTCAAACAAACTAGTGGACTTAGGAGCTGCTATAAACATCTTGACTATAGAAACATGTGGTATCCTTGGGATCACAACCTTGAAATCAATTTCAATTTTGTTGGAAATGATCGACAAATCGATAGTCAAACAAGAGGGAAATTTGGAATATGTTATCATTTATGTGGAATCTTGGGAGTACTGAGTGGACATTTTTATTATAAATCCTAGAAATAGATTGGATGGGAATCCCCTGATATTAGGAATTCCTTGGATGGCAACAACAGAAGTATACATAGGATTCCAGATAGGGAATATGACAATTACAAAAGGAACTGCTATCAAAAATATTGTCTTATACCCGTCTTCTAACCCCAACATACCTATTGAAAATTATGAGTTATTCCCACACAAATATGAAGAGGAAAACCCACATTCTCCTCTTAACTTGGACAAAGATCTTGCATTTAAAAGCCATACCGAGGATGATATAATTAACTATTGTTGGGAATCCAACATGTCAAATGCTAAAATCCATACTTGATAATGAGTCCCAAGGAGATCCACTAGAGGTTTTGATTGATAACTATATACCTATGACTGTTGTCCCTAACAACATTCTTATTGAAATCAAACCTGGTAAAAACCTGAATATTAATGCTAATATGGATGATCAACAACGTAAAAATCTAACTCACATTATCTGGAAATATAAACATGTTTTTTCTTGGGAATATTCTAACATGAAGGGAATTGATACACAACCATGTACTCACAAAATTTATATAGAAAAAATACCCATTCTATTTGATAGCCTCAGAGAAGATTAAATCCACACCCTAGGGATGTACTAAAACAAGAATTTCAAAAGCTCTTGGATCTTAATTTTATATTTCTTATTTTAGACAGCTAGTGGTTTTCACCATTAGCTTTCGACCCTAAGAAAAATGGTAAATGGGGGATTTGTGTGGATTATAGGGAAATGAATAAGAGTATGCATAAAGATGATTTCCCCCTTCCATTTATAAACTAGTTTCTTGAAAATATTGATGGGAAGAAAATTTTATCCTTTCTGAATGGTTTTAGTGGTTATAATCAAATTTAAATCACCCCTAAAGACCAGGATAAGACCAAATTTACCTTCCCTTGGGGAAAATTTTCATATGGAGTCTCACCATTTGGGTTGTGCAATGCACCAACCACTTTCCAGAGGGAAATTTTGAGTATCTTCTATGATTTAATTAGTGAAGGAATTGAGATGTACATGGATGAATTTACTCCATATGATAACGAGTTTTACCAGGCCTTACAAAATTTTAAAAAGTTCTTGAACGATGCATTGCTACCAGATTATTCATTAGCCATGAAAAATTTCATATGATGATAAACAAAGGTGTAGTTTTGGGGCACTACATTTCTGTTGTAGGTATTCAAGTGGATCCAACAAATATTGAGGTAATTCTTATGTTGCCTATTCCTCATACACTAATGGAGGTACAAAGTTTCCTTGGCTATGCTGGTTATTATCGCATATTTATAGAAAAAATTTCAAAGATGGAAACACCACTATATGTTTGGATAGGAAATGTTGAATTCAAGTGGAATGATAGATGTGATGTTGCTTTTGTAGAACTTAAAATGTTGGCCTCAACAACCTGTGTGTTAAGAGGGCCAAACTGGAAATTACCCTTCCATATTTCATCAGATGCATCAGACACAACGAAAGGATTTTTCCTTGGACAGGAGGAAGACAAAAATCCCTATTCCATTTATTGAATAAAAAAAACCTTACATTGACAGAATTAAATTATATAGTGACAGAATTTTTTTTTATAGTTTCTGTGTATTCTATCAATAAATTTTGTCGTGCTATATAACAGGATATCCAATCTTCTTGTATACTGGTCATTCCGCCATTAGATATATAGCTAATAAACTTATTACCAATGGCTGAATAACTTCAGGGTTTTTTTTATTGCATGAGTTCGATATTACTGTAAAGGATCGTCTAGGAAAGGAAAATATCATTGCATATTTTCTGTCTAGAATAGCTAAAATAGTTGATCCTTCACTGATGGAAGATCAATTTCCATATGAACTCCTATTTGTCATAACAATACAAATACCTTGGTATGATAATGTGGCCAATTACTTGGAAGCACGAAAACTGTTGGAAACTCTAAGAGGGGGGCGAATCAGTATTCCTTTCAATTAGAGCATTAGTTAATCTTCAATTATTATTAGTGTTTGTACAATGATAGAAGTAAACAAAAGGAACACAAATGCACACATATTTTAAGGTGGAAACCCACTCCAGGACAAAAACCACCTAATGCTTTTCTAATAATTCTTTAATATTCAACTCCAAATGAAAATAAATCTCCAACTTCCTAGAATCTAGAAAAGCATTCTTCTCCAGCTCCCGTTGGATGGACGCTCCAACGCCCGAGATTATTTAGTAGTCAACTGAACGGATGCCCCAACACCCAGTGAGATACAACTCACCATAGCACCACCCTACCACCCTGAAGTTTTCATAGGCTTGAACCTATTGGTGACTTCATACACCAGCCTAGGACCACCCTACCACCCTATAGAAGAATAAAAGAAGAATGGACTCCTGTACCAGGGAAAATGGTCCACTTTACAATGATATAGAATGATGTAGAAGAAGAAGAAACACTATACCATAACCCCAACTATGACACAACCACCTAATGATGATCCTAGACCTCCCAACACTGCCTCTTCAACTCTTGGCAGATAGACACTAGTACAATTTTTACAATAATGTATTTATAATGACTTAGTACAATGATACCTTTACAGTGATTGTATGCAATGCTGCCCACTCGAAGATTGCTGCTCTTTTCTTCCTATTTTTCTACACCTTGATTGCTGCTCTTGTCACGCTACGCTCTGCTACACCTTTCTTTGCTTTGATACCCTAGAAAGTCTGGTCCTTTGCAGCCCTTGACAACACATGATCTAGATTTTTCTTGCCTTCTAGGAGCTCAATATTGAATATGGTGTATCTCTATTATTTTAGATCCCCAATATGTGATTTTTATCCCTGTAGTAGCCCTATGAGTCTTCTTTCCAATTCCATAGGTCCGACCCAATTTGGATTCTTCAAGGGATAGTTATGCCCAATCTCTCACAATGCCCTAATTATGGACTATTTCAGTAGAGTGAATTTGTATGGCGTGCCACATGTCATTTTTGATTCATTTATCTCTGAAATTGATACCACAAAAACTACAGTCCGTGCATTATCTACCACTTTTTACATAATTCCAATCCGATACTCAGAGAGAGAGAGTTATGATGATTTTCCCAAGTTCACTTCTTTGAGATGAATTTCAGGAGCCTACAAAAACACTGACTTCCACAAATCATATCTCCAAAAATATTGTGCACCTTAGGTTGAAATTCTGTAGGAGCTTCCTGAAGATTCTGGCTTCGCCTCATAAAAAATTCCACTTCTGAACCTTCATAGAAAAAAACTTAGAGAGAAAATTCCACAATGACCTGTTTCAGATAGCGAAATCCCAACATAAGGAGGATATGAGGATCACAATTTATATAAATGCTTAGGTTGAGAGGGGCTTCAAAAAGTGAACGTGGGAGGGATTTTAGAAGCTTAAAAATTATTAATTATTGACTTTTCAATGACCCATGCCACAACCCCATGGGGTTTTAGCCCACTATCTGGGGTTACAAACATCAAACATGAATATCTCTCAAACCATGAAGAATTACGTGGCATGCCATATAGAAGACTACCAATCATAGATTTTTACAACCTTTGATCCACGTGATGACTCGTCTATGCTCAATTTGAAACCTGTTACCATCGAAGTAAGGATGGGTTTGAAATCTTCCATTTTTGAATTTATTGAGCATGTCCTTGATGTACTTGGCTTGACATATAAATATTCCTTTCTCTTGCTGAGATATTTGAAGCCCTAAGAAGTATGTCAGCTCACCAATTAAAGACATCTCAAAATCACTTTGCATCTTTGTAGCAAAATTCTTACTTAGTTGATCATTGTTTCTACCAAATATTATATCACCCTCTTTAGCTATTAGACATGCTTTAGTTGCTTCATCCAGAACATATATGTTGTTTGGAGCTTGAATTTCTGTAGCTACAATTTTACCATACTTGCCTTTCCTAATTTCACATTTTGTGGAGTTGAATAGTATTGTGTGTCCTTGATCACACATTTGTCCAACACTGAGCAGATTTTGATTCATGTTTTCAACCAATAGAACATTCTTGAATAGAGCATCTTTTCTTCCGAGAGTGATGGTACCTAATCCTATGACATTTGAAGATCCATCATTTCCAAAGGACATGGTTCCATCCTTCTTATCTTTCAGAGATACAAATTTATTTCTATCTCCAGTCATATGCATTGAACAGCCGCTATCAACATACCGCACATCTTTATTGTTTTGAGCCTTGAGAGCAAGAGCATAATTATCAGCCTTCTTCTTCTTCCATGTTTGTTCGTTTTGTGGCTTTGAAAATTCTTCTGAAGGATTTTCAAGTCTGCACTCTCTGGCTATGTGTCCAAAGTTTCGACATTTGTAACATTCAATATTATTTCTTAAATGTTCAAATACATTGATGTTTGTTGAGCTCTGGGAGGTTCATATTTGACAAATGTCCTAGAATTGTATTGATTCTTAGGGTACGTGCGACATTCTACAACTTTATGACAAAATTTTCCACATGAATAACAATAACCATAAAAAATATGTTGGTACCTGGATGGAAAACTTCATCAAGGAATTGTCTTCCAAGGCTATTCTTGTGAATCTTTTCCAATGAAGTCTACATGCATGTCAGATCTGATAGGTTCATTGTATTTTGTTATAGAAGATACTGCGTCGTCTTCTTCTTTGTAACCGAGGCCAGTTATATCATTGTAAAATTGTTGATTGTTGATGAGTTCTTCCAATGCCCTTGAGCTATTGGCATAGTTTTGGATAGTTTTTCCCTTCTTCACTTCCTTATGCAGCGAGACTACTTCGGCTTCTAATTCTTCCCTTTCTTGGTTGCTTTCTTCCAACTTGTTTTGAAGTGACTCTTCAATGCATTTGTGTTCTTCAACTTCAATTTTGAGACATTGAACTTGTTCTTCAAGAGTATTGGAATGGATCTTCTCAGCCTTGAGCTCTTTTATAAGCTTGATTTCTTCCTTAGAAAATTCTTCTATGGTCAACCCTTCTTCTTCGTTGTTTGATACCTCTTGTTTATTGTGCTTGGCCAAAAACAATACTCTCTCATTGGCTTCTTCTTCACTGTCAGTGTCTTCATCGGATGATGAGTTATCTTCTTTAGAGAGAAAGTTCCTTTTGTATCCTTGCTTGTTGAATTTATTAAAGCCTTTCTTTCCTTTTGAGTTGCCATCACTTTTGTTCCGACATTTTGATGCGAAATTCCCAACCTCACCAAAACTAAAATATATCAATGGAAGTTTACCTTTGAATTTTCCCTTACCAATTGTTATTTTTCTCGTAAAGTAAGCATATTATTCATCTGAAAGACCTTCCTCATCATCTCCCTTTTCTTCACACTTGCAGGTGCATGTCTTTTCAATTGAAGGTTGTTTGTCCTTATTGGTTTTCTTAGATGCAACGAACTCAGTTTCTAGATGCGAAGTACCCTCTTCTTCATCAAGTCTCATTTCATGTACTATGATAACTCCATGTAATTCCTCTTTACTGAGTTTGTCCAGATTTGCACTGTATTCTAAGACCGATAACTTTGGGTTGAATCTCCTTGGTAACATTCTAATAATATTTCATATAATAGTCTTCTCTTCAACTGGCTCTCCCAATCCTTCTACATTATCGGTTATTTCATCAACGTATTGGAAGTATGCAACAATTTTGCAATGTTCTTTCATTCTGAGTTGCTCAAATTTTTCTCTGTAGATTTGAAGCTTTGCTTCTTTGACATTTGAGTCACCTGCATATATATTCTCATGCTTGTCCCATACATTTTTTGGTGCTTTTACAACCCAACAACTTATGATAAGCAGATTCAATAAGTCCACTGATAATAATATTCTTTACTTTTTCATCATTTACCAAATCATTCTTACCTTGTTCATTCGCGGTTGATGTAAATCCGTTGTGAACAGTGTCCCATACTTCGTAACCTTGCTCCAAGAGATAAACCTCCATTCTTCCTCTCCAGAGTGCATAATTATTTTCATTGAACAGAGCTACATCAGTGTTGGTATGCTCCATGACCTCCTTCCAATTTTTAAACTGCTATTGAAGGAACCAAGCTCTAAAACCAATTGTTGGAAATAATGAGAGGGTGGGGGGTGAATCAGTATTCCTTTCAATTAGAGCATGATTTAATATTCAATTATTATCAATTTTTGTACAATGATAACAGTAAACAAAAGGAAAACAAATGCACATAGTTTTTAAGGTGGAAACCCACTCCGGGACAAAAACCACCTAATTCTTTTCTAATAATTCTTTAATATTCAACTCCAATTGAAAATAAAGCTCCAACTTCCTATAATCTAGAAAAGCATTCTTCTTCAGCTCCCACTGAATGGGCACTCCAACGCCCGAGATTCTTTAGTAGTCAGCTGAATGGATGCCCCAACACCCAATGAGCTAAAACTCACCCTAGCACCACCCTACCACCCTGAAGTTTTCACACGCTTGAACCTGTTTGTGACTTCATGCACCACCCTACCACCTTATAGAAGAATAAAATAAAAATGGACTCCTGTAACAGGGAAAATGGTCCACTTTACAATGATATAGAATGATGTAGAAGAATAAGACACACTAGACCATAACCCCAACTATGACACAACCACCTAATGATGATCCTAGACCTTTCGACACTGCCTCTTAAACTCTTGGTAGATATACACTAGTACAATTTTTACAATAATGTATTTACAATGACTTAGTACAATGATACCTTTACAGTGACTATATGCAGTCCTGCCCACTTGAATACTTCATGTGATGAAATTCTTGCTGTTGTTCTACACCCTGATTTCTAATCTTGTCATGCTACCCTCTGCTGCACCTTTCTTTGCTTTGTTTACCTAGAAGGTTTGGTCCTTTGCAGCCCTTGACAACACATGATCTATCTTTTTCTTGCCTTCTAGGAGCTCGATATTGAATCTGGTGCATCTCTGTTATTTTATATCCCCAATATGTGATTTTTGGCCCTGTATTATTCCTTTGAGTCTTCTTTCCAATGCCATAGGTCTGACCCAATTTGGATTCTTCATGGGAGAGTTATGTCCAATCTCTCACAATGCCCTAATTATGGATTTTTTCAGTAGATATAAATTGTACGGCGTGCCACATGTCATTGTTTCTTCATTCAGCTCTGAAATTGATACAAAGGAAAATATAGTCCGTGCACTATCTGTCACTTTTTACAGAATTCCAATCTGATACTCAGAGAGAGAGTTATGACGATTTTCCGAAGGTCACTTATTTGAGATGAATTTCAAGAGCCTGCAAAAACACTGACTTCCACAAATCATATCTCTAAAAATGTTGCTCACCTTGATCTAAAGTTTCTACAGGAGCTTCCTCAAGATTTCGGCTTCGCCTCATAAAAATTTCAGCTTTTGAGCCTTCGTATAAAACAAGTTAGAGTGAAAATTCCACGATGACCTATTTCAGATAGCGAAATCCCAACATAAGGAGGATATGAGGATCACAATTTATATAAATTCTTAGGTTGAGAGGGGATTCAACAAGTGAACATGGGAGGGATTTTAGGAGCTTAAAAATTATTAATTATTGAATTTTAAATGACCCATGTCACAATCCCATGGGGTTTTAGCCCACTAACTGGGGTTACAAACATCAAACATGAATATCTCTCAAACTGTGAAAAATTATGTGGCGTGCCATATATCAACGAAAAAATCTCGACAACTAGAAACCATAAAAATAATTCTTGACCCAGAATATAGTAATTTGGTAGGTCAAAATTCCCATACAATATTCGGGTAGCCCCTAGTACTACTTGGGTTAACATCAATGACAACCGCTGATCAACAAAAACTACCAACACACTTGCCACCTAGGGATAGTAAATTTATTGTTCAGCACAGTGCATGATTCTCTTGGATATATGGATACCTCTTTCATACACGTTATGAATTTTAGATCCACAAATGCATCAAAGAGGATGCGATTTATGAAGTTCTTAGGGACTGTCATGATGAACCCTGTGGTGGAAATTTCGTTGATCGCAGGACTAGGCATAAATTAATTCAGACATGCTATTATGGGTCCATGATATTCAAAGATGAAAATAAGTATTTCAAGAGCTGCGATAAGTGTCAGAGGATGGGTCGTCCCATTCAAGATGATGAGATGCCCCTACAACCACAACTTGTAATAGAACCCTTTGAAAGATGGAAATTGTATTTCGTAATGCCCTTTAACCCATAATCAAATAAAAAGGTGTACATTCTAGTATGTACAGATTATGTGACTAAATGGGTGGAAGAAGTAGCTCTCCTAAAATATACAAAATAAGAAATCATTAGTTTCTTATTTGAACTATTTGTGTGATATGGGTTTCCTAGAGAAATAATAACAAATGGGGGGTCACAATTCACTGCTCATAAAATTTATTCTACTTTATAGAGGCACAACATTAAGCACAAAGTCACTTCTCCTTACCATCCTGAAAAAAACAAACAAGTGGAAAGTACCAATAAGATTCAGGAGGAAATTCTGACCAAAAAAATATCTACAAATCGCTAGAACTGTGTAGCTAAACTCCCATAGGCCTTATGGGCCTATCAAACAATGTGACAAAATACTACTGGCCATTCACCATACCACCTTTTTCAGTAAGGAGCCCATTTTCCCTATTGAATTCGATATTAATACTTTCAAAACTGCAAGAGAAGTCGGATTGGACTTCATAGAAGCACAAAAAAAACATTTACAACAACTTAATGAATTGGATGAGATACGCCTATGGCCCCTAAAACGTACAAATATTATTCAATAGTAGAGGGCCACATGGCATGATCGCCTTATTAAAAAAAAAAAAACTTTTCAGAAAGATGAATGGGAACTATTGTACGATTCTAGATTTCAATGTTTTGCAGGAAAACTTTAGATTATATGGTTAGGACCTTATGATATTACCAAAATCTATGAAAACGGTACAGTGACCTTGACTATAATTGATCATTTTGGTGTCTCTTTTCTTGCTAATGGGAATCAACTCCACCTATATCATTAGACACTTACACTAGAGTATTGTTTCCATAAGATAAGTAATGATTCCAATTTGCAGATCATAGTTGATTGGGGAGGTAACTCTGCAACTATATCCAGATGATTTTTTTAACAGTTCCTTTCATTTTGTACGTAATGTATATATTTTCATGAAAGTTAAGTTTTTTTCATGATTTGGCCACAACTGTTGTTCCCTTAGTCACAACCATTGTTCCCTTTCATAACATCTTGTTGTTCCCTTTCATTATAGTTGATGTTTGGGTGCAGCTGTTGTTCCATTGTTATTTTTCCCTTAGTCGCAGTCGTTGTTCCCCTTCATAACAACTTGTTGTTTTATTTTATCATACTTTTTGTTACCTTAGTCACAGCCATTGTTTCCTTTGGACACAATTGTTGTTCCCTTAGTCACAATTATTTTTTCCCTTGGAAAAATTTGTTGTTCCCTTAGTCACAACTGATGTTTCCTTTGGACACAGTTGTTATTCCCCTCTGTGTGCTATTTTATTCAGTTATAGCCAGTTTTTGTGTGGAATTATTTTGATTTTGAAGCTCTTTGTCGATATCATGGTGACATAATTATGTCGTTCCAAATATTACCATGAGATAATATTTTATTTAACTTCTCAACATCATCAAAAATTTAACAATCCTAATGTTGTAAATACATAAACTATTCATAATATATATCTTCAATTACCACCAGAGGAATTTATTTTTTTCTTATAATCCGGTAATCTCCTTAAAAAATAGAATTTTTGGAAGAAAATAGAAAACTAAAAGGGTATTTATTACAATACTTTTAATTCCACCCTTACAGAGAAACTACACTAATCAATGCATGTTGCCTTCACTGCAAGTGCTTCTCGAGTGGTTTTAACTATTTATTGTTCGATTATATCTATAAATTCTGCTCTTGAAGTCTTATATATTGTCCCTAGAATTTATCCTCCCTATAATGTGGATCTAAGTCCTAGAATGGTAAATCTCAAACCACCTCTTTTACGCTATAAATTCACTTCCTCCCATAGCATCTGGGTTGGATTTTGGAGACTCTTAGTTATTCCCTCATGCTTCTTCTTTGTTACTAGGGATTCATTATCCATCCATGCACTTGATTTTTTATTGAAGGCTTGCTTTGTGGCCAAGGAAGGAAAAGATAGTCGGATACATCTACAAGGTCAAGATCTCCAAGGGTTGTACCATCTCCTACATTCATTAATACAGTAAGTGCTTTGTTTTCCTATACTTATTTCTCATTTATGCATATTTAGAAAAATGTATTCTTCACTCATTATTTATATATGTCAGTGTATGTTATTTGTATATTTTGGTTCTCTTGCTTGTTTTAGTTTTTTTGCATGTTCCACTTTTAGAATTTGGAGTTGCAGCTGAAGATTAAAATCAAGGAGAAGAGGAGAGCTTGCGTTGGATTCAAAGTAATTATTTCGTCCACATTCTAAAATTTATAAGGAAAAAATGCTTATTTTTATATGTTGTTTCTAGATAAATCCACTAGATCTAGGAAGTTGCTTCTGCCCACATAAGGAAATTATCCGTCAAACACCTACATACTTAAAATTAATGTTAAAAACATATTAATTGTGCTCTATAGTGAGAGCGTTCTAATCTTCCTCTTCTTTCCCTGCCTCTACCTTCTCTTCCTTTGTCATTGCATCATAATAATTTTCCACTTCTTTACCAAATATGATGTTTCAAGCAGGTTCTCTTCCACTTGGCTTCGAGACATAAGTTGACATCTCTCACCAAATAACAACATATCAATGAGATATTTTTGTCACATACTCATTACTAATTTCTTTTCCATCAAATTTAACATAAACCATTTCAATTTCTAGATCATTAACAATTTCAACTTCACCAAATTCATCAGTTCTTGTTGAATTCATGAGAGATCATACAATCTCAACTCTGCTAACCATCTCTGATGCAAAGAGGTCATCATTAGCTGCAATATTATGAACTGAATTACACATGTTATTCATTAATTTATTTAAATATTCACCATCATCAACAAGGTATGTTGTTAGATAAACCAATTCACAACTCACTTTGAAGTCACCATCCACATATTTCTTGTCACAATGGGATTCACCCTCATCTTCCGAATCCATGTTATATTGGAGTTCTCTCCATCCATCTATATACTCTTGCTCTATTTCACATGCTTCAACTTCTCTCTCTACAAAATTTTATGCATCTTCTTTATCCATATGGCATGGATTCTCAAGGCTTTATTTTCCTCATAGATTTTTGCTCATTTAATCTCTAAACTATGGTTGAATTCTCTAATAATTCTTTAATAGAATGTGACATCACTTGTTGTTGCATGCCACTTTACTTTACACCAAATTCTACTTCCAGGATCTTCCATGCTTCCTAAAAATACGTAGCTTTTACTACCTTACACAAAAAATGTTCATACAATGTTTGTTTTATAAGATCCAATACTAAAGCATTGCATACTTCATCATATGGGTGATTAGACTAGTACTCAATCAATTATTTATTTCGAAGAAATTTTTTCATTTTGATAACCCAAAAATCAAAATTTATATCATTAAATTTTGGAAATATTACCAAATCCATCATGATCCATTCATACTTGAATTGTTCCGCTTCATCTGCTTGTCTTTTAGGTTCCTTGGCCATGGCACGGACCTCTATGAGATCTTTGAAATACTCTAGCTTGTACTTTCAATTTATTTTCTTTGTATGCTCCAATATCTCTTTGTAACCCATTATTGTGATATTGCTTCTGTCTTCTGTCTTCTGTCTTCTGTCTTTTTTCTTTATTTCTTCAATCTTATTTCCATATTCCCCCCAAAAAATGGTTTTTAATATTTCCCCCGTAAGGAAAATTCTTCATTGGATTCACATATACTTATAATACAAAAGGGTTTTTTGGAACCCAAAACACTATCATGCCTAACAAAATAGAAAAATTATGTGGATCAACACACTTTTTCAAGCCCTAAAATCTTGTCCAAATAAAACCCTTATTTTTTTAAATTATTTTTTTAATAAAAGTAATAAAAAATCACTTTACAAATATCCCCCAAGATTATATTTTAAAACACATTTTTTCAATCCACTAATTAAAAAAAATCCTTTGTATAACCCATTTAACAACCAACTAACAAATGTGATTAAGAAAACTCCTCATAAAACTCTCAACATAAATAAGAAAAAACCCTTTGTACTTTTGAAAAACCTTGATAAACTTTTATATACTGATACTTTTTTTAAAACCTTCTCATTTCTTGAATATTAAAGAACTTTCGAATAAAAATTTTAAACCCTTTCGAGAAAAAAAAATCCAAAACCTTATATTCCTCAACTAGTAGATTCTCTCAATAGGATAATGCACCTTTCTAGGTATAGGGGCCATGTTAGTGCTAACAAGCCTCTCGATGTAGAGAGGTCGTGTCAATGCAGAAAGTGTAAATTTCCTATGTTATAATGTTAGTGCAGGAGCATCTGCAGGGAATTAATGCTACTTCTCTTGGCTCTCTTCTCTCAATGAGGTGGCAGCTCTATAGGATGCTCACCTCCTTCAATAAACCAAATTCGTTGATATTCTAGCTCCTCATATCCTTTAACACAACCTCAGATTTGATACAAATATGTTGGAAAGGAAGAGGAGGAAAGCACAAAAAATGCACACAAACATGTGAGTTGCTACTCAATTAAGCTATTAATCAGAAACTTGATTCACATTACATCCACCAAGATACAACTCTTCTCTCTTCTTGCTTCCACATTACAATGACTCAAGCATTGGTATATAAATATCAAAATTACTAAATATGGAATCATGCAAACTCTAACTAGACTTGTCTCTTCTCTAGAGAACTACTTCATGCAAACTCACACTGAACTTGGATCTTTCTAGATCTATATGCAAGAGTAATTACTATTTCTAATAAGAAAAGAGTGGAATGTAAAGTGGTTTCTACAAAGGAATCACTTGTAACTTGTACTCTCGATTCAGTAAGGGGAAGATAGAAACAATCTTGAAGGCCGAAAAAGGCCATATTCACATAACGTCACAACACAAAGGCCTAAAAATAGGGCACAACAAGGTTATATTTTTCTGTAAAGTAAATTTGTGTAATACTACTCTCCATTAATATAACCTGTGAGAGTTTTAACCAAAAAGGTTTACTCTAGGTATGAGTCCCATGTATCCCTATTTATATTTTCTAGTGTGGGTGTTATTGTTCTTAAACTGAAAGATTCCTTTTAATCACCATCTTTGACTTTAATACCATAGTTGTTTATCTAGCCCTAGCTTTTGGATATGTATTAAAAAAGGATGTTTTGGCACTAGTGGAAGAGAAATGAAAAAGTGCATAGAAGTAGGGAGGTTCTATGCTTGACTAGTATATTTGTGAAGGAAGTTTGATTTTAGCTTGGTTCTATTGTTTAATAGGTATAAGTGACTGCAACAATTTTTATTCTTAGAATAATGGTGGAGGGACCAAAACATCTTTATATTATTGCAAGTGACAGAGATAGTGTAATGAGCATGGGAGCTAGACATGTGAAATTTCCATTTCAATATACTCATTCTGTCTTTTAATATACCTTACAATTATCATTTTTCAAGGATTTTTTTTTTTTTCTCTGATATTTTAAGATGATTTTATTTCTACTCTATTTTGTTAATATTTGTTTTCTTAATGTTCATGTGCAGGTTACATGAAGGGATAGCCAAATATTTGTTTCTTGTATAGACTTGTGCTTTTAAATCTCTCTCTTCTAGTTACCTTCTCATATTTGGGATTCCAAATTAATTTTCTTATGTTTATTAGGCATTGAACTCATGTCTCAAACACCATTAGTGAACTCATCATATTTAATCATAGATTGTTTCATTCTAATTTGTTTGCATGACAAAAACAAAAAATTTATTGTAGACCAATTCACTCTAATTTTTCTTCACAACATAGAAAAATAAATCTTAGTGACATTCAGATGTAACTTCGTATATCTATTTCTAGATAATGAACATTGTATATCTATGTCTAGTAGCCAAGTAAGCATGAAGAACTAACAAAATTGAGAAGAAAATCATATTATTTGATTAGAAAAATGTTGACTTTACCATGAACAATGTTGTAAAGAAAATAACATTATTTAACTATAAAAAAATTGCTTTTATATTTCCGCATTGTAGCATAAATTCTTACTATTGTTTACTCAATTTACCTATGGAGTGTAAAATTTTGGCAAATATTTTGTTTGGCTTCTTCCTTATCCCAAGTGCAAAGGGGGTTTTCATCTACTCATTCATTTGATATGTTTTTATAATATTGCATTTTTTGTTCAAATTTTGTTTGACTTTTTCCTTATACTAAATACAAAGGTTCTATTTGTCTCTTCAACCATTTTATCTAGTTCCTGTAGCTGTGCGTTTTTATTTGGTTCTTAATATACATATATGTGGAAATGGGAACTCCACCTATGGGAACAACTGTATAGTTCAAACGACCCCTTCTAGAAGGCTTCTAATACTAAAACCTCATCCTGATCATAACACTCTAATTTTATTTGTTCATGAATTATGGCAAAATAAAAATAGGGAAATTCAAGGCCTAACCTAAGTAGCTTGAATGGTAGCCTACTCAAGGCCCGAACTAAGTAGCTTGTCTGACACACTACATCTCAACAGAAATATTTCTGGGATCAAATCCCTCTAATGGCCTTCTAAGATGGCTTATACAACTCATCCCATTATCTTCTAACAACTAGGAATTTGAATCTCTCCGCGTATAGCCTAGAGGGTAAATTGGAACTGAAATATGGCCTCAGGGTAAATTGGCAGTGGAATAGACCAAAATGTTGGAAATTAATCCCAATTACCAAAATTAGTGAAAATTATAGCATGCTATGTTTGAGAGTATAGACATATCAAATTGCAAATTTTGGTTTTTTTTTTTCTGAAAGAATGTGAAGTAAATGAATTTTTGTACAACATACAAGTTCCTCGTCCCTTCATTAATCCATCAATAAAATATTTTTGCATTAAATCCATCAATCAAAACTCTAGTTTTTAATGCTTGACTATATTGTGCATTATAAGGAGGACATTGAACCACAAATATGTGGAATTTTCAAAATATTTAATATGAAATTGAATGTGTTCACTATGCAGAAGTCATATGACATATTATATATTTTAATAGTTTATTATGTTTGTATAATGATATATAACTATAGTTTTAGTTTTTTTGCTTGTAATTTCAAATATTTAGACATAAATTATAAGTGGCCGTGTAAAATCAAATGTTACTATGTGCGTTAACCTCTGTAAAATCTTTATTTTTCATTGTGGGTGAATGGAGCTCAAGTCTATGGATATTTTGTAAATGCATATCTCTTTCATGAAAAAATTGAAGTATATTTCCTTATAAAATTTTGGTTTTTCACTATGGGTGAATAGAGAAGTATATTTCCTCGTAAAATATTGGTTTTTCAATGTGGGTGAATGGAGCTCAAGTCTCTTGATATTTTGTAAATGCATCTTTCATTTATGAAAAATATGAAGTAGTAAATGGATCTTTATTTCATGAAAAAATCAAAGTATATTTCCTTGTGGGATCACTCCTAAAATTATATTTCTAGATTTTACTATGCATAACACTCTGTTTTACCCTATTTTATTTCCTAACGAGAAATATGTTTTTTTAATATGCATATTTACGTGCTGTTTACTGGACATACCTTTTTAATTTTATTTTACTTTTACCACATAATCCTTTGTCTTTGTCTGTCACAAAATGTGGATAAATATACTCCAAACGATGATTAGACCAAACCAAATGGTGAGGCGGTGAGGAGCGAATGCAAGGAAACACTACACTTTAGTGACCTATTTTACAATTAACCAGAAAATTATCACAATTTAATGTTCATATTCTACAATTAACCAAACATATTCTACATTTAATCATATAGTTAATTTTAACTTAAATTACCAATTTCATTGTACTTACTTGGAAATTACGTTTGAAGTCTATTCTAGCTATCGTTTCTCCCAATCTACTCCTGCTACCAAACTATCCATTTCCACCCAGCCTATCTGGGATCAATTTATCTGGTTTTGAGATCTAGAAGACTTGAAATAGAGGTCTTCTATCCCCCATTCCCAAAGCTTTAAGAACAATTTCTCAAATTTACAGTCATGGCTCTCTCCATTTTTCCTCTTTGTCCTTGCTTCACCTGAAATAAAAACCAAAAACATACCCCTTATGACAAACCCCTTCATATATTTATATCCATCTAATTTCCTTTCTCTTCACTGCCTTCTAATAAAATATTGTCCCAAAATTTCAAGTGATCATCGTCCTTGTTATAATTCACAACAATGTATTCACCCTTCTTTACAAATTCCTTTTCAATTTTATATCCTGCTCACTTTTGATTGCTTTTTATATATATATATATATATATATATATATATATATATATATATATATATTCTTTTTAGTATGTATATTATAATTTCTTATTTTTAGTTTGTACAATAGTTTATATATTATATATTATATTTCTCTTGTTATTTTGAATAATAAATTGTCTTTATCCTTTATTTTGTATAGTTATATATATTGTGATGTTGGTACACACATTAAGTACCTAACTCAATATATTCAATATTTGTTGTGAGTTAGGTATTCAATTAGAACTTTCAATAATTAATTTGTTTATCTTTTGCATGAGAATTTTCAGAGTAAATTAGTATGTATACTAGTGCAGTGCATGCAATGCATGCATGTGTAACTATCATATGAATTCCTTATATGCATGTTAATATTACTATGCTCCCTGTAATTTGAGATGGGTCCTTACATACACCCCTCCAAAAAAATTCTTTCCAAAGTTAGGATTTATATAGTTTATCAGTAGTTATTTTAGCGATTATTATAACCATGTAAGCATTATGTATTGTAATTGAATACTTGTATAATGTGAGGAAACTTTAAAATTTATGTTTTGAACACATAGATTTATAGCCTTAATAGTCATGCACAGCCCAAGCTATTCTAGAATCATACTATCCTTCCTAATCTCTTCCACTCCCATCCTATCCATCCTCTACTAAAATGTGCCATGGCATCATTTATATTCACTTAACCATTCATAAACCTCAAGGGTGAAAACATCGACTATATCAACCTAATTTTCAAGCATCCCACATTCATCATCACATGACTAGGGGACTATGACTCGCATAGTCCTCCCATGACTCCAGGTTTTAGAGGATAGACGACGGGTAATGCCTCCACCCCTCATAGTAGGACCAAGGTCAACACCCTATCATGGAATATTATTGAGCCTCAATTGTTCTTGGAGTTTTTTCATCACACAGTCAGTTTGGTAACGATATTATATGCAATGTAAACACTTTTCCACACAGGATAAAATATGCATCAATATATTCAAAACCAATTGTATTCACATAACAATTTTTCTGCATTCCAAATATGATGCTATCTATGACATTGACATTTGAGTTCATATAATATATTTGGCTATGTTTATCCAATATATCTATAAGTTAGTTCTTACATCAAGTAGTCAAGTTTAGTCATTCTTGATTATTTCCATCTCATCATTCATGTTAATATCTAAAATAAAAAAATTATACATCTCACATCCATAACATAATTCATATTAGTATCCATGTACCAACAATGTTAAGAAAATAACATACTTCATATTGGTATCCATGTACCAATAACAATAATCATAATAATTTGAAATCATTCTTATGTGTAACCTTTCATAGTTATAGAATAGTTCAAAATGATAGTCTCAAGTATCCAGCCAAAATAAAGTAAAGATATTCAAAATAAGGTTTTAAGTGCTTCAAAATCAAAACAAGTAGGGGTATTTCTAGCATACGGTCTTTGTATATTCCCACGTAGCTGATCTAGGACTATAATTATAACATTGGATGTTAACATGTTATACTAGGCGGTGTTAGCGCTCAAATCTACCTTAGGCTGAAATAAGGTAAAACTCAAGGCTACATCAAACCACGCTCAGCCTTGTAGCTAGCCCTACGAGGACAGGAGAGGGCTCTCTCCGGGTCTATCTCGGAAAAAGGTTTTCAGAGGGGCTGAGATGACTTATAATGAACAATGAATACTGATTTTAGGCTAGTAAAGAGATAGGAATGTTTGATTTTGATTTTGTGGGTTTTTGTTGGAGAAATGGGAAAAAACAATTTTGGGTCCGGGGATAAGGCCAGATCTTTGCAGAATTCGAGTTGGGGCGAGGTAGGCAATAGTCTTGATGCTTTTGATTGAGTATATGGATGGATCAGAAAGACAAGGAGCTGAAAAGGGAAAGAATGAACATGGATCCTTTTCAAACAGGCGAAAACATACAAAACTAAATGAATTCAAAGGCAGAGCACTGTAAACAATGGATTCAACCTCATCTACTCATTCATTTTAGTTTCAGAAGCATAAGAAGGGATGGCATACATTAAACATGAAATAAATTACAATAAACTGAGAGAAAACATCATCAAGAACTGAAAGCCACAAGAATCCCAACAGGTGCTGCAAAACCTCTGATCTTTCCTTAGCCAAAATATGAAAAATATGTACAATAGCGTGCAAAAAGTTTCCCAAGAGTCCAACCTGTAGAATGTCTCAAAAATTACAATATATAGATCACTCTAACCCCTTCCCATGCCTCTAGGGGTCGAATTCCTTCTTCAGGGATCAGTTCCAACCAAATTCTAATCAAGGAGCTAAAATCTAGGCAGCTAACAACTTGCCTCTAAAAGAGTGGAAACTGATTCATTTACATGATTGTCACTTTTTTGAGAGTGAATCTTCTAGAATAGGTAAAAATGAGCCAAAGTTACATGCCAACCATCAATTTACATCATGAAAACCCAAAAATTTCATCCACAAGCAAAACTGGTCCCAACTGGTCGAAATTCTGAGCTGGAAGTTGAAAAATCAGCCAAAAATCTATATGGGTAGCGCGCCTGAGCTATATGGGTAGCGCGCCTCATATGGGTAGCACGCCTCCTGTATGGGTAGCGCGCACCCTCTGCCAGCTCCAGTTTGCTCGGCTCCTTCTTGGATCTTGCCTCGTTTAAGAATGACGTGAAGATCACAAGCAACAAGCCATCCAAACCGACAACCACGAATTAGCCATCGCTTTGAAATTCCTCCAAGAGTAATTACTGGTGTGATGGAAGCGAATTTTGCCATAGGCTCAAATTTAATCCCTCCAAAGACCATGTGTGCATATACTTCATCCGAAACACTAGGGATTCCTAAGTGACCTGCAATTTTTGCAATCTGTAACAGGTGTTCATAGGAGAAGACAGCAACTCAAGGATGGCTTGGATTGATGATAACTATTGCCACAGTTTTGTCATCGGCCAATTCGAATTCAACCTCCCAGTTATTCTCTGGAATCAAGTCATAAAACCATATTTCAATGCCACTGTAACCACAGGCAGTTTCATAAACTGGAAATCTTGGTCGTGGTAGGAGTATATTTGAGCCTTTAGTGGCCAATACTTGCATGCACACTTGTATAGCCTGCAAGCAACCAACTGTGAGGTATACATCATTAGAAGTAAGCTTATAAAGTAGGCCTGAGGAAACATACTCTGCAATAGCATGTGAATTAGGGGCTCCAGTTGAGCAAGTTCTCCTTGTTTCTAAAGAGTTTTCTTTGCAGGGATGGTGACTTGTCTTGGCTCGGCACTTATTCACATTAATTCAAACTCTGCCTTTCAAATTCCCTTTTTGATTTTCTGAGCTTGATTGATAGCTCTTCTGTTGATTGATTTGCAAGAGCTACTGAAAACTGACAAGATGGCGAGGGCTACCTGAAGAATTGTAAAATTTGGAACACCTTATCAATCGTGTTTTAAACAAACTTAAAGATTTCTTCTTCAAAACAGAGTTTTGAAGAAGAAATGTCCTTCAGCTGAGAACTCTTGAAATAAGAAACTTATTGAACCTTCCTCTAGTCTGCAGACATTACTCGACATGTTCGAAGACCAATGACGAAGGACTGACAGGACCGTGTCTAACATTGGCTCCAATGGGGATGGCAGCTGCCGCTTCTTGGAGGTGCCAAGAACAACAGATCTTTGGGAGAGCAGATAGTGCCTCCATCCATTGGGCGGTGGAATCATTATTTCGAAAAACAGACTAAAGACTAATGACTCGACTTATTAACTGGAAAATCGGCTCAAACTGTCTTCAATGCAAACTGAAATGACTGAATTAAAACAAAAGCTTTTTGAAAAAGGGCAGCAGTCCATCAAGCTTTAAAATCATGATGGCAACCACCTGCATACTGATGTGATATGTACAATCATGTGTAGTGTGCCTTCCAATGTAACCAATCCAGCAGATGGCTACACCCCAAATTTCTGCTCTTACTCTCCTTGAGCAGGCGGAATGATGAACCTGTAGGCAACTCAAAATAACCACTGAAACCAAAGTTTATGATAATGAACCAGGCAATATTTATCCTTTCTAATGCTTGAAGAAGAATGCTGAAGGGGTCTTGAAAATCCTGAAGCACTGGCTTATCTGGAGATCCAGCTGCAAAAATACAAGTATTTACTCCATTCTGATCTGAAAGGACAATTGATTTCTGAGGGATAGAAATGCACAGAGAGGTATCTGCCATCTGAGTGTTAGCTGTAGGTTCCTTGACCATGAGAAATTCTGGCATATATTCCTCAAATTCATGATCTAGGTCATTCTTAAACAAAAAACAATCTTCAAGATTATCAAACATGACAGCCTTATCATCTTTGTGAAAGAAAAAATTATCTGTTTGCTGATCTACAAAACTGATTACAAGACAATCATCTTTTTCAAAAGAGGAAGAAGTTTCACCAACACTTTCCCGACTATGTGTTCACTGCAAATCTGTTGTAGCTTGGGATGTAACAAGACCTCTCAAAAGTAGATCTATCTCATCTTCAGACAAAGGAGACAATGCTTTTTGTTTTCTTCTGCTTAAACAGTAATTGTCTTCATATGACAGGGCATTCAAACTATCATTTATTACTGAGTTATTGAAAGGAGATTTATCACTTACTTGCACAAAGATATCATTCTATTTTTTATGAACTGACTGGATTGCTTCTTCATGAAGGCTGTGTTCTAATGATGGACTGACAGTATGACTGAGAACATTTGGATCCATTACTGTGTCTTTTGCATTCCAGATGATTTCAACAGCAGAGTTCTCCTTTTCAAGATTCAGCACAACTGAATCTGGAACTGAAATAGCTGTCTTGACATTATCACATTCTGAAATTAGCACTGGACTTACTTGCATGCTGCTGTCTTCTATGGGCAGATCTGAAATGACATTCTCCCTTTCATCATTTTCAGCCATATGGCCATTTTCAACCTGCTGATCTTCATGAGTGTCCTCTAAGTTTTCTATGTACTTCTGAAATGGATTCTCGTACAATGGTTCCATGATCTCATCATTCATGAAATTATCATCTTCATAATATTTCTCAAGGCTTTCAATAAAAGTAGAGGCATGTTTGCAACAGTCATGAACTAAATTTAACGATGGATAAGATGCTTGATATCTTTCAATGAACAGGGCATGAAAATCCTTTAAACAGTAAATACAGGCCAGCGGCAAATTTTCATACCAAGTTTGGGCTTCACCTTCCAGAGTGGCCAAGAATATCTTCATCAAGCAATCTTCAGGAAAATCCACTTTCAACTTGCGAATATGCATGTGAAATCTGACTAGATGTAAAGCAGCATCTTTCTTACCATCATCGTTAAACGTAGGCAGACTCCTGGACCAATCTACCTTGGGCATCTTATTCGGAAAACCTAGGATGTGATCTCGACTCATGGGAGCGTATCTTCTTGCAATCCGGTCCATCTTGACAATTCTGAAGCTACTGATCTGCCTGCAGTGAAATCACCATGAAGGATTGATTGTCTGGATCTTTCAGTGAATGAAGTCACCGGGTGAATGATTTCAGCCTTGCGGTGTCTAACTGCTATCCACCATCAGCAATCGGATCTGAACTTTGTTATCCTTTACCGGGGACGACTTTCCCCAGTATGGTCGCCACTATGTTAGCGCTCGAATCGAACATGGCATTGTGCAAAACATATTCATGCAACCTCAAACTGATATAAAAGGGAGGAACATCACTGTCAGGGGACTCACCATCTAATGCAGGCCCGAAAATAAATTCTGGCTGATCATCCTCAACATTTACCGTATCAAACATTGGATCAAAGTTCAAAATTTTGGAGACTTGACCGCGGTAGCTGCTGTTCTTCATGATTTCTGTCAAAGGAATAGATATTTTTAATTTGGAAATTTCATTTTCCAAACTAAATGCTAAGACTTTTTCAACCTCTTTGACTGGAACTTCCTTCTTTTCAGCCTTATCTTTCACTATGTTTGGCTGATTTATCTTTTCTGCTAATGATACTTTACTAGGTGCGGGATCAATTGTCTCTTTTCCTTTCTTCTGTGGTATCGGTGAATCTGCCTTTGGTGCTGAAGCTTCTTTTCGTTTCTGAATTGGATTTATGGGCACATCTCGGTTTCTCAATGAGTATTGCTTCTGTTGAGCGGACAAAGCATTCAAATATCCTCTTTGGTAATCATTTGACTCTTCCTCTAAATCCGCATCATTTGCTAAAATGAAATCTTCATCTTTCTGTGCAGCTGAACTTTCTCCATATTCTTCATCCTCAGTAATATAAATAGGCAAATCGTCGGGAGTGAAGAAATGATTTTTCTCACCTGCTACATCATCATCATTGTCTAAATCTTGACTCACAAAATTCTGCAAAAGAGGTGTCTTGATCTGCTGCTGGACTGTCGGCTCTTGTGGTCTTTGTTCACGCTGCTTTATTCTGAACTGTGGCTGCTGCTGGCCACGATAATTTGGATTCCGAATCTGCGTTTCTGGTTTGTCAAGTGTCATCCTTTTGAACATTTTTTCCATCTCACGAAGCAAGTGCTGTTTGGATGTAGATGTGGAAGGCTCTTCCTTTATAGTCACTCTTTTCTCTGCTTTTAACCGTGCTCTCTTATCGTTCAGATTCGCCTCAACACTAACGGCAATCTTCTGCATATCTTCTAAGGTAGGCGGATCTCTGTCACATAGCGAATAAGCCATCTCCGGATCAAAACCATCCGGGAATTTAAGAAGAGCTGACTTTTTAGACGGTCTTAAGTCATCTGGAATTGCATTATACACTGTATTGAATCTGATAATATAATCCTGAACGGACTCACCAGGATTACGCTTAATGTTTGTATACTCTGAAGTGATCTGCAGTGGATCTTTTTTCATCTCCCATCGATCTAAAAATTGTGTCTGAAGCTCTTGCAATGTATTGATACTTCTGTCCTGTAGAGCTCTGAACCATTTACGAACCTCTCCTCCAAAATTCTGGGCAAATAATCTCATTGAAAAATTTTCTGCATCAATTTCATGCAGGTCCAAAAAGTCTGTCATCCGGACAATATGCTGCTGAGATGATATACTCTGTGGTGTGCCATCAAATATGGGAATCTTGCTCTGGTAATCAGCAGGCATAGGATCTAAATTGGCCGGCAAAGCAAGAGGTGAAAATCTGGCTGCCATGACTCTTGGCGGATTTATAATCTGCTGTCTCGGAGATATAGGAGGACTGGGAGCAGTAGGTGAACGAGGTGTATACGGTGGAGACGGAGGAGAAACTACTGCTGATTGCTGATCAGAAATCTCAGGCTGAACAAGAATGGTAGGGATAAAGGAAGGTTCAGTGGGAATCCGTGAACTAGATGCAACTTCAGATGGTCCAAGAGTTTGTGAAGCAGATTCAATGAGTTCAGGAATGTTGGTAGCCACGATGGAATTTTGCAGATTCAGGATATAATTGTCGATAGATCTATTTTCTTGCTCAACTTCTAAATACTTGATGAACTCAGGATTAATAACGGTAGAACCAGTGGCACTTTCGGATTTGGTTTCAAACAATGATAACTCAAACTGATCGTCAAACTCAATATCATCAATGTACTAAAAAACAGTGGGATCTGAGTGAGATTTGACCAAAGGAACAATAGGAGCTTTTCGACGGAAAATTATTGGGATTAGGTTGGGGTTTTCATATACTGGAGGCGGATTTGGATCAGGATTTGATCTGGTATGCCTTCTTGAAGCTAGTGTATTGATCTACTTGGGAAAAATTTCAAGGAACACAATCAATTATCTTCAGCCTATCGACTTCTAGACTCAATCATCCAAAGGTCTAGAACGAACAAGTATACTGGGGTGATTTGCAAATCAAGTGCTGCATTCACAAGCTTACCGGAGATCGACTGAAGCAGCGTTTATCTACTTCCGCTTATGCATGGCAAAAGCGTTTCGAAAGCTACCTGGCGTGACTTCAGACTCCGTCTAAGACTTATGAAACAAACACATCAACAAGCAAACCATTGAGAGTTTTTTCCCCAGTATGGTCGCCACTATGTTAGCGCTCAAATCTACCTTAGGCTGAAATAAGGTAAAACTCAAGGCTACATCAAACCACGCTCAGCCTCGTAGCTAGCCCTATGAGGACAGGAGAGGGCTCTCTCCGGGTCTATCCCGGAAAAAGGTTTTCAGAGGGGCTGAGATGACTTATAATGAACAATTAATACTGATTTTAGGCTAGTAAAGAGATAGGAATGTTTGATTTTGATTTTGTGGGTTTTTGTTGGAGAAATGGGAAAAAACAATTTTGGGTCCGGCGATAAGGCCAGATCTTCGCAGAATTCGAGTTGGGGCGAGGTAGGAAATAGTCTTGATGCTTTTGATTGAGTATATGGATGGATCAGAAAGACAAGGAGCTGAAAAGGGCAAGGATGAACATGGATCCTTTTCAAACAGGCGAAAACATACAAAACTAAATGAATTCAAAGGCAGAGCACTGTAAACAATGGATTCAACCTCATCTACTCATTCATTTTAGTTTCAGAAGCATAAGAATGGATGGCATACATTAAACATGAAATAACTTACAATAAACTGAGAGAAAACATCATCAAGAACTGAAAGCCACAAGAATCCCAACAGGTGCTACAAAACCTCTGATCTTTCCTTAGCCAAAATATGAAAAATATGTACAATAGCGTGCCAAAAGTTTCCCAAGAGTCCAACCTGTAGAATGTCTCAAAAATTACAATATATAGATCACTCTAACCCCTTCCCATGCCTCTAGGGGTCGAATTCCTTCTTCAGGGATCAGTTTCAACCAAATTCTAGTCAAGGAGCTAAAATCTAGGCAGCTAACAACTTGCCTCTAAAAGAGTGGAAACTGATTCATTTACATGATTTTCACTTTTTTGAGAGTGAATCTTCTAGAATAGGTAAAAATGAGCCAAAGTTACATGCCAACCATCAATTTACATCATGAAAACCCAAAAATTTCATCCACAAGCAAAACTAGTCCCAACTGGTCGAAATTCTGAGCTGGAAGTTGAAAAATCAGCCAAAAATCTATATGGGTAGCGCGCCTGATCTATATGGGTAGCACACCTTATATGGGTAGCGCGCCCTCTCTATGGGTAGCGCGGCCTCTGCCAGCTCCAGTTTTCTCGGCTCCTTCTTGGATCTTGCCTCGTTTAAGAATGCCGTGAAGATCATAAGCAACAAGCCATCCAAACCGACAACCACGAATTAGCCATCGCTTTGAAATTCCTCCAAGAGTAATTACTGGTGTGATGGAAGCAAATTTTGCCATAGGCTCAAATTTAATCCCTCCAAAGACCATGTGCACATATACTTCATCCGAAACACTAGGGATTCCTAAGTGACCTGCAGTTTTTGCAATTTGTAACAGGTGTTCATAGGAGAAGACAGCAGTGCAACGATGGCTTGGATTGATGATAACTATTGCCACAGTTTTGTCATCGGCCAATGCCTCTACTTGATCCAAGTCAACCTCCCAGTTATTCTCTGGAATCTAGTCATAAAACCATATTTCAATGCCACTGTAACCACAGGAAGTTTCATAAACTGGAAATCCTGGTCGTGGTAGGAGTATATTTGAGCCTTTAGTGGCCAATACTTGCATGCACACTTGTATAGCCTGCAAGCAACCAACTGTGAGGTATACATCATTAGAAGTAACCTTATAAAGTAGGCCTGAGAAAACATACTCTGCAACAGCATGTGAATTAGGGGCTCCAGTTGAGCAAGTTCTCCTTGTTTCTAAAGAGTTTTCTTTGCAGGGATGGTGACTTGTCTTGGCTCGGCACTTATTCACATTAATTCAAACTCTGCCTTTCAAATTCCCTTTTTGATTTTCTGAGCTTGATTGATAGCTCTTATGTTGATTGATTTGCAGGAGCTACTGAAAACTGACAAGATGGCCAGGGCTGCCTGAAGAATTGTAAAATTTGGAACACCTTATCAATCGTGTTTTAAACAAACTTAAAGATTTCTTCTTCAAAACAGAGTTTTGAAGAAGAAATGTCCTTCAGCTGAGAACTCTTGAAATAAGAAACTTATTGAACCTTCCTCTAGTCTGCAGACATTACTCGACATGTTCGAAGACCAATGAAGAAGGACTGACAGGACCGTGTCTAACAGGCGGTTCGTAAGCTGTCAAACCGTATGTTCCAATATATGTAGTGGTTCAACCGAAATGGTTCCCTCGCTTGATACTTGCAATTCCTTCCATTTAAGGGTACGAGATTTGTTAGCTATGTCATGCCTTAGTACAAATACATGAAAAAATTATGAATTTTATGCAAATGGGGTGGCAATGCAAGAAGATAGGAAACAGGTCCAACTTTTTCCAAAACTTTAAATGGCCCAATAAACCAGGGTGACAATTTTGTTAATTTTCCAAACCAGCTGGTGCTTTTGTTTGGTTTTATGTGGATTAAAACTTGATCCCCTACTTCATAATCTTTATCTGTCCTATGAGCATCAAAATAACTTATTTGTCTATATTTCCCCTCCTTTAACTATTGTCTGATTTTTTTTACATGTTATTCCATATCTTGAATTAATTATGGCCCCACTATCACCCGATCCTCTAACCCATCCCAACTTAGCAGTGTTCTGTAAGGTCTTCCATATAATCCTTGAAATTGTGGCATTCTAGTTGAATTTTGGTAACAATTATTGTATGAAAATTCACCCTTTCTATCTGTCCATTAGTCTTCAAATGATAAGTTGTACTTAAATTTAATTGAGTTTTTATGTCCAACTGCATAAAAATCCATAATATTGAAGTGAATATTGTATCCCTATCTAATATGATCTTCTTAGGAACTCCATGAAATCTAATGATTTCATTAATAAATAATCAAACTATGTCAACAACCTCATAATTATCTCTTATGGGAATAAAGTGAGTTCTTTTCGTTAGTTTATCCACCACAACCAGAATGACATTATGCCTTTGTGGGGTAAGAGGTAGCCCAACGATAAAATCCATATAAATCACCTCCCATTTGGTCATTACAATGTCGTGAGGTTGTAGGAGACCCACTAGGTGATGAAGGTAAGCCTTCACTTGATGACATTGAAGAAATTTTGCAACAAATTGGACAATATCATGCTTCATGCTTTCCCAAAATAAGAGTTTCCTTATGTTAGAATACATTTTATTTACCCCAAGGTGCATAGAATACAATGCATTGTGGTATTCCTTAAGGATGGTGTTTCAAATATACCCACTATCAGGGATATACATCCTTCCATAGAATCATAATAGTTCATCATCTTCTAGTTCATATCCCTCAAAATTAGGTTCTTTTGGATATTTACCATTAAACCCAGATCTTTCTTTTAAATACTCACTATCTTCTAGGAGATGTTCTAACAGTTTCTCCCTCAAGTCTACTTTTATTGGTATAAGGGATAAGATCCTTGGTCTTCTACTTAGATAATACGCTGCTACATTCTCCTTCCCTTCAATTTAAGAAATTCCAAATTCATACACACTTAATAAATCACTCCATCATATTTTCCTAGCATTAAAGTCCCTTTGGGTAAACAAATATTGTAAATTTTGGTGGTTGCTTTTGAGCACAAAGCTTCTCCCTACTAGGTAGTGTCTTCATATCTTTAAATCTAGTAATAAAGCGACCAAATCTAAATCATGTGTGGTGTAGAGTTCTTCATGGGGTTTTAACTTCCTGAAAGCATAGTCTATTACTCCTCCATATTGAATTAATACTACACCTAATCCTTTCTTGGATGCATCAGTACACACGATAAAGTCTTTGTCCATGTCAGGTACTCACAATAATGGTGCACCAGTCAACAATTTTTTAAGCTTAGACAATGCAACATGACATTTGTTATTCCACTCGTACCTAACTCCTTTATGCTGTAGGGTTGTGATAAACTTTGGAATTTTTGAGAACCCTTCTACAAACCTTTGATAGTATCCATCTAAACCCATAAAACTATGCACTTCATGCACATTTTTTGGGATCAACCAATCCATGATTGCTTTTACTTCTCAAGATCTACTGATATCCCTTCACCATATAAATATGACTTAGGTAATGAATATTCTTCTGAAATAAGGGACACTTCAATAACTTTCCATATAAATGGTGTTCCCTGAGGCAATATAATACTTCTTGCAAATTTTCTTCATATTCCTTCTCATTTTTGGAGTAGATGAGAATATCATCTAACAATACGTGTACAAAGTGGTTGAGGTACTTATGGAAAATATTATTAATTAAATTCATGAATATTTTTGAAGCATTAATAAATAAAAATGGCACGACCGTGAACTCCTAATTCTTTAAGCATGGTCAGAATGCAGTCTTAGAAATATCATTTTCCTTAATTCTTAGTTGGTGATAAATTGACCATAGATCAATTTTTGAAAAGTACATAAACCCTTTCATTTGGTCGAAGAGGTCATCAATTTGAGGCATTTGATACATGTTCTTTACTGTAGATTGATTTAAGTTGCAATAGTCTATGCATAGCCACAAGGAACCATCCTTCTTCTTGACAAAAATTACAAATGCACCCCAAGGTGAAAAACTAGGTCGAATGTGCCTATGTCTAATAGTTTCTTCAGCTAAATTTGCAACTCTTGAATTTCTAGATCTGTCATTTTTTAGGGTGTTTTAAATAAGAGTCTTGTGCTAGGTTTCAGTTCTATTGCGAGGTCAAGATTCCTTTCAAGAGGTAATCCTGGTATTTCTTTTGGAAAACATCTGGAAATTCGGATAACACCAGATATTGCTCTAGGGATGACCCATTTTCCTTTATTAATTTCTTTACTTCATATACCTGAAGACTTTTCTTAGGAAACACTTCATTCTAATTACTAATATAAAGCATAAAGATACATTCCTCTTAATTCCATGGATTTGGATCCATTTACCTTCATCATTTATGCCAAGAATTATTTTTCCATAAAAGTCCACCCAATCTTGATAAGCTTTCAACCAATCCATCCCAACGAAAAGGTCATAGGTTCCTAGGGTTGTGACATAAAATTTTAACTTAGTCAAATAAAACCCTAGATCAACTTTGGATTCCTCAACACTTGATTCTATGGACTAAAGTTCCCCTTAAGTCATTTCACCCGTCTAGAATCATTTTACTTGCATGCTTCCAACCCACATTTATCTAATGCATATGAAGAAATGAAACTATTAGTAGCACCAATATCAAATAATATTTTGAGTTTTATGTTGGTAATAATACTTAATGACTCTACTACAATTAAATGATGTTTTGCCTAATTGTTGTTGACTACTACATGGATTCTATGATTTCCTTTGGTATTTAATGATGAATCTTTTCCTTCCCTATGAATCATACTTGAATAAGTTTCTATGAAATCATACTAAAAATTAGGTTCTCCACATACCCAACAATTAACTTGGGCTGATCCCATTGTGTCATACTATGAGTTTCTTGAAAAAGAGCTCCATCCTCTTGTGTTGCTTCCTCTCACGATTCTTCCTCTATTATTAGTTCCTCGAGAGTTCCACTAACGTACATTAGATCTTTGATATATAATTAGTTTCAATGTGACCCCTTGCTCCTATTCCTCTTGGAGTAAATCTATTAACATAAGGAGGTGGTCTCGAACTAATCCCCATGAAGAAGTTTCAGGGAGTCTTCCTTGGAAATCCTGGCGGTGGAGGTCCTATCTGCCTGACATCCCTTTTGATCCCTAGATACTCATCTGCATAGTGGGTACATTCAACTGCCTCTACTACTGATGATGGCCTCTACATTCTAAACATGGCCCTGATTCGAGGATTTAATCCATACACGAAATGTTCAACATGAAGTTCATCAATTTCAAGATAGGGAACATATTTAACAAGTTCCACAAGCCTTATTTCATATACTTCCATTGATTTTTTACCTTTTATTAACATGTGGAAGGCTTTGGCCTACTACTCTTGAAATTAGGGTGGCAAGTACTTTACATAATTTTTCTTTGACAAACGCTGAAGGAACGTTGTTGGATGTGAGATGCAATTGTTTTTCAAGATGTACCTACCAAATCAAAGCAGTTTCGCATAATTGAAAAATAAAAATATTTTTTTTGGAGGTAGAATAATATTATCTTAGTGCAAAACATCTTTTCATTCCTTCTGGCCATGCTTCAACACACTCTCCTACTCGTCCTCCTGAAAATTTTGGAAGCTTAATCTTTTGTAGCTCCCTAGAAATATCCTCTTGTGGTTGTCTATAATCTAACCCTTTGGACCTCTCTAGGTATCTTTCCTCAAGGTAAGGTCGCTCTTCCTTGGTACTGGATGTCAACAACCCTTTTAGTGTTTCCAATATGGATTCCAACGAGAACATTTTAATGGTCATTTCAGGTGTTGTAGTAGTTGGTGTTGATGTCATTGCTGGTGGTGGCAATGGTGGCATGGATGATGTCGGTTAGCTTCATTATTGATATGTATCTACCATCATACCTTTTTCCTGGTCATAAAATATGGTTATGATTATGTGAGGTGCAATGCATATTAGCAAATACAACTTCATAAATTCAATCTCACATGTCATATGATAGTGTTGAAAAGGGCCTCCTAATTTTGGTCACATTGACCATTTCAGTACATTCGAGGGATATTTGTTTTTAATTAATAATACTAATAATACAAATGATTACACTTACACCGATGGCCATGGGGTATACTCCTGTTCATTCCGAGAGTGTAAGACGAACAACCAAATATGTAATTCAAAAATTATTAATAAATTGAGGAAGAGAGAGACATGGAATTCACATATCGTACCAAAAGAAACTTAAAAAAAACATTGTCACAACTTTTAAATAATCAATTAAAGAAAGATGTCAGAAGACTTTTACGATATAACACAAAGCTTTTCTAGTGGTGAAGGTTTGAAAAGAAAATATATATATTATCATCATAAAGGAAGTAATTTAAATTTATGGTAAAGTCTCAATTATACTTGACCAAATCGAATAAAGATACTAATAGCAATAAAGGTGGTGTCCTGAAAGCAAAGAATTAACAACGTCAGATTCTCATACTAGCATCACCGATTCACATTCGTATAAGCTATACCAAAGGACTTCAATTTGTGATAACAAGAGCTTGGTACATGGGGAAAAAATTGTGTAAGAAATAGTGTACTTAACCTAAGCTTTTACACTCTGAGGAAAGCGGCCCTAATTTTTAAATTGGTCCAAATCAGATTTTACAAAGACTCCAACTGAAGAAAAATTTTAGGAAATTGTCCGAAATAAATTATTTGGCACTTCAAAACCGTGCAAAACCTCCAGGTAGTGTTTTGAAACTTTTCTCAAGCCTCTGAAACCGAGCAATGTATACCTAAAAACCAACACTTACATGCACAAATTTGAGAGGGTACATTAGCCAAATTCCCTGAAACTTGAAAAACCAGAGATAAAAAAAAAATGGAAACAGACCATGGAAATCAGTTAAATACCAAAAATAAGCACAGTGAAAAGCGTGAGATTAAATAAAAATGGTTGTGAGATATCCTAAGGATTTTGATGTATGCAGGGCATGTAAGGTCATGAAGGGTTTGGCTGGTCTCATACAAGAATTTAGTTCCCTATTTTACAATGAACCAAACAAAAACAATTATCACAACTTAATGCTCAGATTCTATAATTAACTAGACATATTCTTTAATTAACCAAACAGTCAATTTTAACATATTTTTACCAATTTAATTGTACGTACTTGGAAATTATGTTTGAAGTTGATTCTAGTTGTCATTGCTATCGATTGTTTCCACCCAGCCTATATGGGACCAACCTATCTGGTTCCCGGAAGACTCAAAATAGAGGTCTTTTGGCCCTTGTGCCAAAATCTCCAGGTCGTGGCTCTCTCTGTTTTCCCCTTTGTCCACTCTTCACTTGAAAGACAAACCAAACACATGCCTCTTTTGCGAACTCCCTTCATATATCTATATCTGACCAGGTTCCTTTCGCGTAGAACCCTCTCTTCTTCACCACTTTCTAATAAAATATTGTCCTAAAATTTCAAGCTACTTTGGCCCTTGTTATAATTCACAATAATGTACTTACCCTTCATTATAATTTTTTTTTGTGATTTTACAACGTATTCACCCTTCGTTATAATTTTTTGCGATTGATATCATGCTCACTTTTGATTGCTTACTATATGTTATAGATTCTTCTTTTTGTTTATATATACATATATATATATATATATATGATAATGTCTTATTTTTAATTTGTATATTATAATTTTTTTAGTTTGTATAATATTTAATATATTATAATTTTTTTTTATATTATATATAGTATATTCCTTATTATTTTTTTATAATACATTGTTTTTCCCCTTTATTTTGTATAGTTAAACATATTATGTTGGTGGTACATATATTAAATACCCCACTCATTATATTCAATATTTCTTCTGAGTTAGGTATTCACTTGAAACTTTCAATAATTAATTTGTTTAGCTTTTGCATGGAAATTTTCATATTAAATTAGTAGGTATACTAATGTAGTGCATGTGATGCATGCATATGTAGCTAGTATATGCATGTTAATATTCCTATATTTGTTGTAATTCAAAATGGGTCCTTTCTTAACTCAAGCACTATTTTATTGATTGCACTCCTTCCTCAAGTGCATCACCTCATCATTCACTACACATTTTTACACCACACCACCACAATGATTGGAGTTAGTCTAACAATTTGCAAAAACAAATCAAAACCAACACCATTGTTGGAGTCAATTTGAGCAATCACAACCAACACAACAAATCAAAACCAATACAATAAAATCAAATCATAATAATAAAATAAAATCATAAATCATCAAATAAATCAATAAGAAATTAGATTTATAAAATTTAGTATGATGAATTTAATAAATATGATTTAATAAATAAAATAAATAAATAAATAAATACAATTTAAATAACACTTTCAACAAATAGAAATTGAATTTATAAAATTTAATAAATGAAAAAAAAAATTATTTTTACAAATAAATACAATTTAAATAAAAATTATATAAAATTTAGATATAAATACAAAATATACTAATAATAATTATGCTAATAGGCATTTTATTATGCCGTAAGGCATTCTTATTTGAAAACAACTTTCCTAGTTGCCACTGTGTGCATGTGTACACCCTCAAATCAAATGTTAGACGATTGAAATGTTTTAAACCATTGGATACACCACCTCATTTATTTATGTTGCTAACTACCTAATAAATAACTCTAAAACCTATAAATTTTTCTCACTATCAAATCAACCCTCTCTCATGTTTCTCTCCGAATGCAAAATGCAATGGTGGTGATCTCCTCTCTAGCCATGGGGAAGGAAGTTCAAGGATAGAGAACCTGCAACATTTAAGAAGGAGCAAATTCGATTAGACAAGATATAGGAAGCCAACGCCAATACCACGCTGCGAAAAGGCACTTTATGACGCACTTGAAAAGGTGAAAGAAAGTACGTTTTTTGTATTGCGACTTGATTTGAAAATTCTAAATTGGGTTTCAAAGTAAGAGTCTAAAATAAACACATGGCTATAGTAAATGTGTTTTTATCAACTCTCAGAATTTCTGAATGAGAATTCATCACATCACATCGACCAACATAATATATTTTAAATTGGCATTCTTGGATTGCAGAACTGATGATTATGGGTTTCATCTTGTTTCTACTGACCATTGGACAAAATCCCATTTCTAAGATTTGTATACCAAAAGGGATAGCTTATAGTATGCTTCCATGTCAAAAGGAAGAATTGATTGTTGCTGGTAGCGATCATTGTTCTGAACAGGTACTAGACACCAAACTCTATTTTGCATATTCGATTTTCCCGTGCAATTATAGGTTAATTAGATTGAGTTTGTCTATTTGATATAAATCAAGATATTTATGATAGTTTGACAAATGTTCTTTCCCTCTTGATTCAAGGGTAAGTATCCTTTGGTCTCCCTCACAGGCATGAACCAGCTCCACTACTTCATCTTTATGCTGGCAACGCTCCATGTGTTCTATGGTTTCCTAACCATCGCTCTAGCAAGAGCGAAAGTAAGTGCAATGGGAAATAAATGATCTTCTCTCATACCATTCAGTTTATATTTTTTCTTCGTTGGAATTTTCTTTCATATCTTCATGCTTTCTAAACAACTTTAACTAAAAATACAAGCCATTTCCATTCCTAGATGAGGCATTGGAAAGCATGGGAAAAGGACATAGTAACAATGGATTATCAATTTTCACATAGTGACACTACAACATAAAGCGGGGTTTTAAGACAATATTTAAGACAATTTTTGGGTAAATTGTCTTAATTTGAGACAGAAGGAAACTTGTGTATTGTCTTAAATATTGTCTTTAAGCGGGTGTCTCAAATTAAATCGTCTTAAAATATTGTCTCTATAAAGACAATATATAACACAATCATTTTTGTCTCTCCAGAGACAATAGTTGCACTACAACACAAAGGGGGGTTTTAAGACAATTTCTGGGTAAATTGTCTTAACTTGAGAAAATTTCATTTTTGTCTCTCCAAAGACAATAGTTGGAATTAAAGATATATTTTCTTTATGGAGACAATGTCTTTAATCTTATCTATTGTCTCTGTAGAGACAATATAAAACAATGAATCCAGAAAAATATCTCACCATTAAAATAAATCAATATAAAAAATTTAATTAAAAAAATCAACAATATCATTGAATAATTCATGTTAGGGTACAGTGGAATCGAACCACCAACCTCTTGCATGGCAGGTGCTCTTCTAATGAGCTAGCACCCTTTAAAGAATTATGTGAGGAGTTATAAGTCATGACAAGTATAGGACCAGGAGGCAAAGAATCTGCCGTCAATAAGAGCTCCAACATCTTTACACCCACATAATATTTCCCTGTTTATTCCATGGCCATGCACACATATGCAAAAAAAAATAGGTCTAGAAAACTCAATAGAGATTGTCAATTTCTGCAATTGTTATGCACCCAATTAGGCAATTTCAATATGGGTATAATAGAATAGTGATCATAAGAGAAATATAAAATTCTGCTAGGAGAACTTATGACTCTTGGAGTAGCATGCACAGAGCACAGAAAATCGGAAATACTTCAAAATGACAACCTAACATCAAGATTGGGTAACCAAGGCACCCTAAACTAGTAGAACTAAAGATAAAACATGTCAGCAAACAATAGTTAGGCATATAAAATTGGAAATTAAAAAGGCAAAACCAAGAAACACATAAATGAAGAGTTGATATGCAAGTGACCGTTAAAGTGACAAACTTACACCTGCTTAAATGAATACACATCCAGATCTTATCATGGTTTATCTTTGGATTTTAATAGTTTGCATATGGACAAGCAGAAAAAGGTTGATAACACCTTCCATAAAATAAGTTTGACTTTGTCTAGGGCCTAAAAGATTATGGCTGATGTGCAGATCGATTATACCACTTAAAAATGAACTTTCGAGGCAATTAACAATTTTCTGCATCTATCAAATATATCTCCAATTGTAAATGAAAACTGATAGGTTTCTTAGTTTTGAGCTCAGCATTTTATTAGAAGGAAATGCAGGAACAACTTACACTTGCCATAAGCTAAGCGCACAAGTTTGACAAAGCATAATACCTAAGCATTCAAGCACTGAAATGGAAGGAATAAAGGAAGCTTAGTGATCTGTAAATGTTTCAAAATCATAACCACAAAAGAAGCATCAACCTGTATATTGCATTTCTACTCCAACCATTGCCCATCCCAAATAAAAAAAGTGAGATGCCATTTATTACTTTTATCATAATTTTGTCAAACCACATCAAAAGAGCAGGCCAACAGATCGGAGGATAACATTGTATTTGTCTTCTAATCAAGAAACATAACAAGTCAGCTCACTTTACTCTCCAACAATAAGACCACATCGTGTGCAGTATGTCTTGTTGAAAGATTATCTCAATAAATTACAAATGCATGATATCAGTAGTTAGGCATAACAATAGGTCATGCTGCAGTGTCATGTTAATGGGAAAAGGGATATATAATAAAAAGCTTTGCCAAAAAGTGATACTTTTAACTGAATTCTCTCCATAGTTGCTTGTGACAACAAAAAGGCTTATTCTTCATACGCTAACAAAATAATTTAACTAGAAACCCACCCATTTCTATGGTTGTAGTTCTCTTTTGCTTCCTCTACAAAACAATCAGATTCTTGGATCACATTCAGTTCTTCATATTTGGATAGAAGGAATGATTATAAAGGTCAAACGTATGAGTTGGAGTTAAATTTGAAAATCCTGCATACATTTCAAGGATGCTTCTTTGTACCAAAATATAATACAAAATTGTCTATGTTGATGATTGTGCTACTATCTGAAGCAGGTGGAACTTTCCAATTTAGTTTCATTTCCTTTCATTCTGCACCCAATCATTTTAGTTTCTTCTCCTCTGCCAACTTACAGTTAATTTCTATATTACATATTTTGAGTTTTGTACAATTCACTGATCGATTTTGTTTCCCTGCATTTAATTTCTCCATAGGGAAGTAAAAAATGAACAGAGTAAATACAACATCGTACAACAACAAAATGACAAGATAGATATCAATTATGTGTAAATGCTGGTTACCAGTACATATTTTGTACCACACTGGATAGAGAAAAAAGGATTGAAGACTGTATGGCATGGCAGAATTAACAATGCCGAGTTGAGCTAGAAAAAGGACTAACCATGAAGTTTTAGTCAAACTGTCATTATTTATAAAACATTGATGGTTATCTGCACAAAAAGGGAAATATTTCAATTAACGCTCATATATAATTAGATGGGCACTATACCACGCACCTCAATGCACTTCAACGGTTCAAACCCAGTGTGAGTGACCTTTCCCGTGACTGAAACTGTCCTAACTATGTAGACAACTGTTGTTTCCCAATACTATGGCCTTTGATGTGCATCAGCTTTCATTATTGCGAAGGAAAGGTAAATTATTACGGAACAGGTAAGAACTCAACAATAAATTTTGTTAATATACGATCTTATTTTGATGAATTTCTCTGCATCCTTTGACTTGTAAGTTCAGCCATTACAAGACATAGATGGTCAGTCATGCATCTCAGCATTGCCTTGCCTTCTTAAATCTATTCTTTTCCTCAGCCACTGATTTAGAGATTTCTTTGATATCTGCAACCTCTCAATGGTTGGAGGCTTTTGTAGAGCCAGCCTCTCCATGTTTGGAGGCTTTTGTAGAGCAATTGCAGAGATTTCAATTCTACTGCCAATTTTTCTGTCCTCTTCATGAGTTGAAATCCTATCACTAGCTGTTTGATGATCATTGGTATGGTTAGGTAGTCCATCTTTGATAATTATGTGTCTTCTAGGTACAAGGTCGTTTTTATTACCATAGATAACTAGAAGGCCCAACTCATTTTGAAGGACTTCAACAATAGCATCAGATAGTGCGTTCTGTTTGTCAATATCTTTCGTAGTTCCAGTAATGATTACCACCTCATCTTTAATTGGGTATTCTACACTTTTAAATACACTAAAATCAGTTTTTCATTTTAACATACAAATCTAAAATATATTAAAAATGAGTATAAAAAAAGAGATGGTATGCACTAAGTCACTAACAAGGATATGCCATAAGAGGATGCGAGGTGCAACAGTTGACAAAACCATCCGAATACTATATTCTTATTGCTATATGGATGTCAAATATCTCATACTGAGTTAATTCGTCTTGCACAGCCTCAGGTTTTGTTGAGTAGTATAGTGAAAGTAAGCAGCTGCACATTAAAATTTCATCCATAGGACTTCCAGTTTTCTGTTCTGTGGAATGGATAAGAAAGGCTTGTTATCTATAATCACTAACAGTAACAACTTATTGTTTTTGACTTAGTATTTTCCAAATCTTTTTGTCATGGGCAATGGACAACACCTGATATAGATGGGATATTATTATATATATAGAGAGAGAGATGTGGGGCCATTTCTCATACTGTTCATTGATTTTGTGAATAATTTGACCCTTTGGTTCCACTGAATAGTGATTTTGAACCAAGATAAAAAGAAAAGATATGAATTAATTTTTTTCTTAATGACCGCCTCAATGGATCAAACTAGAAAATTAAAGCAGAATGTCCAATAGATGCAACCAAAAAGCCTTAATGAATGTATACACTTCTAGGAGTTGAAACTAGCATACGATATATAGGCTATAGCCTGTCAACCAATTCCATTAATTTTACCAAACCAGGTATATGCATCATCTAAAATCAACTTACCATATCAAACTAAAACGTTGATATTTGTGTCATCCACAAGGTCAATATGATAAAACGTTGATATTTGTGTCATCCACAAGGTCAATATCAGGGATCACTCATATCAGTAAATGGAACATCAATCAGGAGTTTATCTCATAAGAGAAATAAGAGCAAAAAAATTATTTTGGAAGTTGCTTTGAAATACATGCAATGAAGACATTCTTCAGATGCAGATCCAATGGTTGGACTAAAGGGTATCTATTTCGCAAAATCACCCAGATCCAATGGTAATACTAAAGGCTATCAATTTGGAAAAATCACCCAAAGACTTGCACCCATCTCATTCCTTTTTTTCCATCACATTCAGGTGAGGAAAACAAGGCAAACTATAGAGGGAATGGAAACCTGATGGATGACATAATATTCTGTTGACCTCACTTCAAAACCAAGGCCCCAGTGGTGAATTAGTGATAAACTGTAGTATATAAGAGATTATTGTAGTTTTCACACAAATAAATTAACGTTTTTAAGTCCTGAAAAGGAAAGTTACAAGAATGAAACCTTTTCAACTAGGAATAATATCCCCACAGATTGTTGTGATGAAAATATATTTAACGTTAAAACACCTGAGGCCAGTTCCTTGAGAAATTCAGCAATGTTAGAGGAATTCATGAGTACTAAAGTTGAAGAGAGTTGTTTTGATAGGCTTCCTGATCATCTTCTTATTGAAGTGTTTGTGAGGCTACCTACCTCCAATTGGGTTGCTGCATCATGTGTCCAGAAGCGTTGTGCTAATTTATTTCGGGGTGAATCCTTGTGGAAAGTTGCACTAAGTAAGAGATGGCCTTCAGTGGACAGGAAAAAGCGATGGCCAGGACCAATTGGATGAGGCTTAAGCAAACGGTGAGATTTTCTTATATCCCTGTTTTGCTATCCCTGTTTTCTTTTCTTATATCCCTATTTTGTTATCCTTGTTTTCTTATAAAATACTTATATCCCTGTTTTGCTATCGCTGTCAAGCTTAGAAACTTTCATTGCATTCTTGTGTTCATCTTTCGAACAACTCTGGCTTGTAGTAATCGATGTGTAACAAGACTACATAAATCGCAGATGGGATCATCCATTGTAGGGATTTAAATTAAAAGTTTTCAAAGAGTAAATATAGAGAAAGGGTATTTTAACTGGCCATATGTGTCTAGAGTTTATACTCTATATGCTATTGTGGATATTTTTCCATTTTATATATATACCTATCCATTGACACCAATAGGTGTGGGCTTTAAGGGAATACTAAATCACATATATGTGGTAATTAAGCTTATGCATCCTTTATATTTAGTCACAGAAGTTCATACCTCAGTTTGCAGAGGGAGGGGATTCACACATTCATGTGTTTAGTTCATGTTTGCCCTTTTTTGTCAGAAAAGTGCATATGTTTACTATCTCGTACTCTACCATAGAATGGAAAAATTTGCAAGGTGATTTATAAGCAGTTGGTGATTAAGCCTGAAGCTCTTGCTTAAGATTGATACAAAAACTTTTTTACTCATTGCACTTACTGCAGCTCTCTTAGCCTACTTTAGGTTTTGTTTTCTAACTCTAACCAACTTATCTTACTACAATTATATATGAACTCTTATATTAAATGTAAAAGCTTTGTACACTATTTGGATGAGTGCATAATTTCATTGTGCGGATCTAGAGAAAAATAGAAATAATTAATATTAGCTTCTAGTGTGCATCTGTAGAAATAAACTGTAGTTGTATATATGCAAGCATTTAGGGATGATTGTCATAGGGTTTTTTCTAGCATATCCTTCTGCTCAATATGACAATTTTAATGCCTAAATAATAAATACAAAAGAGGTTTATGTCTATTTTTCACTGTAGGCTAACCAATTTATTAGTTTACCTATTGATTTTTTTCTTGATATGTGATATTTTGGATTTTTTTAGGTTTCTCAAATTTACATATCAGAACAAATGGATTGTCTTGCAATTGTCTTAGGTGTCATACTAATCTATTTACCATAATCTGTGGTCACTAAAGAATAATATTTACAATTGTATTTTCATGATTTTATTTGCTTTAATACATATTCAAAAGTAATCAGGTGATAATGTAGGGCATTCTTGTGGTTTTTGAATTCACCTTCTTAGACATTCTTGCATAATTCTCTTGTGAAAATAAATTGACACGTGCATCTCCGTTTCAGGAGATATACATCTTCGTATATCAGTAAGAATATATTTTCATTCAGTGGATTGGATGGGGACACTCATGAGCTTGTTGGTCATGTTCTTCTGTTTCTAAAGGAGCAGCTTGAGCTGTCAGTTACACCATTTTCGTATGATTTACTTCACTGAACTATAATTGGTACATTTTTGAGAAAAACGGCAATAGAAATGTAAGGCCTGAGCTTGTAATGAGCCTTTATCTCCTGGATGCAACTAAGTGTAGGCTTGGGCAATATGAAGAAGGCATTTCAATATTGAAAAAGGCACTGGCTATGTACATCCCTAAGATGGGTTCTGAGATGGATTTTGAAGCATTTGCAGGGCATATGCAACTTGGGGATACTTATTCTATGTTGGGTTAATATGAGAATGCCTTGATATATTACCATGAAGACCTCAGAATTCAGAAGCAGGCTCTGGGAGATGAGGATCGTCGAGTGGGGATACTTGTCGGTATATAGCAGAGTCTCATCTACAGGTGAGCATTCCCTTGAAAGAATGAATGATATTTTGAGCTTCAAGTATAATTTATTATACCTATTAGGAACCATATGTGTACTGATATTTCTTGATAAATTTCTTATTATTCAGTAGATATCTGAGTATTCTCAGGTAAGAATTTTCAGGATCGAGTTCAGGAAGGTCAGGTAAGTTCTTTAACTACCCTACCTGTGCCATGAGGCATTTGTAGCGTATGGAAGGACGTAAACTGTAGCAAGTTAGTGATATCGCTCATAGCTCTACTCAGGTCATAGGGATGATAAAACCCTTACTGTGTTGACCGTGCAAGACCAAGCTCATGCAGAGCTAAGTTCATGTAAGGCATGACCTTATCTGAGTAGAGCTTTATCTACCATTTCTTCCACAGTGCATACCTATCAAGATATTTGTTCTCATCGTGTCTTATGGTTTAATCATCTTCTACTCTTTTTCTCTTTTTCCTCAAAAGTTGTGGTACTGTTTGTACTTAGGAGATGATCAAATTTTACTTCTAACTATGAAAGTTGGAAAGATATCTTGGAGGTTGAGGGTTATTATGATGGTTCCTTTTTCATGACTCCACAATAACCCATGGGGTTTTCGGGTTTCCGAATCGACCCAAAACCTCAGAAAATCCCTAAACGCAAATATCGATTGGAACGGTGCTGGATTTTTGGTAATGGTTACTGGAAAAGGCGTATACAGTGAGATACCTGTACAGGTATGGTAGGGCATGCATAGGCAGACTAGTGAATTATTACCATTCACCTTAAGCCCCTGGATTTGTTGGCTCCTTTTGGGGAGGTAGTTTGGAGAGTAGACTAGTGAATTATTACCATTCACCTTAAGCCCCTAGATTTTTTGGCTTCTTTTAGGGAGGTAGTTTGGAGAGTGCCCTGGGACATTCAAATCATTGTAAACAAAATTGTGAATGGGTAGACCTGTTCTTAGAAAATTTGTAAGCTGCCAATTTGCAACTTCCAAACCACAATGAGAGAGTAGGTGACTAATAAAAATGAAGTTATATTTGAGCTCTCGGTATTTGCAAGAACTCGATCTGTCCTGGTGTGAAAGTCTAGAAGCTCTTCCTAGCAGTCTTGAGGAGCTCTCATCATTGAGATTATTGGACTTATCCTAGTGTACAAGAGTAAAATATCTCCCTTCTGGCTTATAAAAGTTAACATCCCTTGCGAACCTTGATCTATATTGTTGTGAGGGACTAAGTACTATTCCTGAAAGCATTGGTTAGTTGAAGTTGAACTCAATCGAATTAGGTCAGACCTATTTAAAATGACTTCCCGATGGGTTTTGCAAGTTATCCATTTTAACAGAACTTGACATGTGCTGCAGCCGTCTAGAGAAGCTTTCAGAGCGATTTGGAGAACTAAGAAGTTTAAGAAAGCTAACGCTAGTCTCTTGTCACAGTCTAAAGAATCTGCCAGAAATTTTCATCCAACTCAAGAACTTGGAGCACTTGGATTTATCAAACTGATCGACTCTTGAAGAATTATGTAAATATTTCAAAGGTCTATCATCACTGCGAGTTCTATCACTGGAAGACTGTGAGATGCTCCCCCTAGAACTTGATGTGGCTACACTGGATCATATTTTTCATTTTAGAAATAGTGTTAAGGATGTATTTTGGGGTTCTCAAGTACTCCCAATAAGAACACTTGTCTCCAAGTTGGAGGAAGATATTACCCACAATCATGTGGGGTAACATTGAGTGGTCCTATAACTACTTATTGAAGACAATGATGTAGGCATCAAGGGATAAATCAGACCCCTTGGTTTTTTATGACATCACAAAATTGTTGCAGACTATTAGAATACTTTTTTTTAATTTTCTTTGCTACCCTATGCACCACAGCTGTTAGGACAACCATTTATTTGGTAGATCTATTATCTGTGACTTCTCATTAATGAATTTATTATTTCATGCATAAGTAGATCTTGTGTCTCCCATTATCTGAATGGAAAATGGATAAGAATATTTCTTTCCATAGGCCAAAGTACTAGGGTGATTAGGGTATGTTGGATGCAAAATGACCATAAATTTTCAAGAATTTCTTTTAAGAAAAAGGACAGTGTCAGACAATTTACTCCAAGATGATCACATGTCTTTGGGTGAAGTTGTGCATCCAGTGCTACTAGAATCTATTGTTTCAACGATAATGATATAAGGTAATGTCATACCATGCCATGATCGGGTCTTTGAATAGTACACCTCTGCTCAATACTTAAAAATCTCCATATATAGTCAAAATCATGAGTTATGCCATTATCGATAAGCAATGAGTAGGTAATATCCTTTTCCAAGGACTCACATGAGGGCTTCTGGTGTATTTTCATAACAAGTACTTGCAATTATGTGTAGTCAATGAATGTAATAATGCATAACACCAATAAAGAACCTCAAACTCGGTAATAATCAGATCCTTAAACATAGACACCTTGATTACCCCTTTATAGTACCCAATGAAATGATAGGTACCAAACCTAGACAAATTTGAACTTTTCCTTGAGGTTCATCAACTTTCAACTTCAAGGTTCAATTTTGATGAATCCCATGACTTTGGTCCAACACAAGTAGTCAAATAGAGATGTAGCTTCACATCAAGCTAGATTTAGCCTTTTATAATACCGAATAATATGTTTAATTTCTTCCATGACACCACAAAAAAATTAAGTGTGGAGACACAAATATGAGATAAACAACTAAGTCCAAACCGATAAACTAAAGATCATGTAAACAAGATTTTTTTTAATTTAATGGGGGGCTCCAAAAAACCTCAAGTTTGTAGTGCCAAGTTGAGAGTATATATTTAAGGCTATAGGCTATGAAATCTTGAAATCAATCTATAAAGTTCCTATCAACCATTGGTAAACATAGCAAGCTTATATTTCTAGAAGGGTTTTGAATGATTCCACTCCTAACCCTTCCATCAAATAATTGTATCCACATTGCTTGCTTGAATTTCCCTTTAAGTTCTTTCCAAGACACCTCTATCATGTTCACTTTGTTGTAAGGAGTATATAATTCCTTGACTATCTTTATCCTCATTTTTACTGGGTGAGCGGTCAGAACCAAACAATGCATGCAAAAAATTTCAACATTTCCTCCAATCATCAATGTCCACCAAAGAGTGTGCATATTGAAACAGAGCCATGTAATGAATTAATAACCCTCCTAACTTAAGTATGGTTTGACAACTCCTCAATATTTCTAAATTTTCTGCACTAAAATAATTCCACTATCCACACGTCAATCAATGTTGATGCAAGCATATCTTGCTAAAAACTAAGGCCTCTTTGACACTTTTGCTATTTTTCTATATGGTTTTTTTGCAATTACACAATTGCATAGGAGGATGTTTACAACCACTTTTCTCTCTATATATGTGAAGATATATTTAGCACAAAGAGCTAAACTCTTCCTCTATAACTCCACCTATCTTCCCTCTATGAGCTTAAAGATAGATAATTGCTAGAATGACCTCTCTTGAGGAGAAACGCCTGTTCTAAACAACTCTATGAAGAAACTTCTCCCCGTCAATATTCACCCATAAAAAGGATGGGAGTGGTGTTAGAATTTTATAAGCAGCTGTTAGTGGGGGTCCAACATTAAAAACAACGTGTGTTTGATCGCTAGCACTATGGTGCAAGTTTGGTCAGACTTCTAGTTGCATTTTATTGCTCAATCACCTGAATTTGTTTTTGCTAGCCCTTTACAATATCTATTGCCAAAGCACAATGATGGAAGATTGAAAGAGTAAAGATAAAACCAATAAATTGAAAATTTTCCTTGGTTTTATCAAATCCTACCACAAGTTCTCCAGCCACTCAACAGTTCACATGGGATTTTCCAATAGGCAATTACTTTTAACTTGCTAAATGTTGGACCCAAAAACTCACAAAAGAGATCCAAAATTTCTAGCATATTTCAGAATAATTAATCATTCTCCATAATTGTGAGAAACAAGTCCTCTAAAACATATCCATTAACAAGTTCACCAATATTTTGCTTATGCAAAGTGATGCCTCTGATTTTGCTTTGGTCAACTGCCCATGCTAGAGGATAACCAAAGGCTTTGGTCATGGAAAGTCGATAAATACAAAGTCAAAGCAAGTAAGAAACCTTTTCTAATTCATCTTTTTTATGTAAGACAAGTAGACACGTCTAGAAATGGTCTTAAAAGTGTAGAGAGGATAAGAAACCATAGCCTATCACAAGGGGTTAGCTCAACTTCTTGTCGTTGGGCATTTTACTAGTTTCAACTTTCATGAAAATAAGTGCCTTGTTTGAATCCCCTTAGGTGAGGCACACTAGTAGAGTAGCCAACAAGTTTTCTAGGGATGCCATTCAAGAATGTGGAAAATCATCACTTGGGTTTCTCCATGATGTTTTCCTTCAACAAAAAGGTCAAACCCAAACCCTATAGCACTAAGCATTGTAAAGATAAAACACCAAAATTTATAGCCATAATGAATTAGGAGGATAAAAGGCCAAAACTTATAGCATAAAACATTAAGTAGATTGAACAACAATGCAAATATGTTGTCAAGGATATAGCACTAGTGATGTTGTCAAGGAACTATTGTTTGTAAAATTACAAAAGAAACAACCTTGAAAATTCTAGTTGTTGTTTTCCATTAAACATTAAAGAGTGCAAACAATGCATCTTATCTTGTAGCCTTTTTCACTATGTGCATTCGATAAAAACAACAAAAAACATGCTTAAATAAGCAGGAAGAAGAGGGTTACCAGGCCTCCTGGAGGTGACAGGCAAGATGAAGGGCCATATTTCACATGAATCTTGAAAATAAATAAGGATGAGGTATCATCCTCATATCTCTTCTCCTCTAAACCATCGAAACCAGAATTTAGTGGAGATGATAAGAACTTTCATGTATAAAAGGCGGAAGAGGGGATGAACCTGTTGTTGGAGACTGCTCTGCCTGCATCATACTTATTCACATCATCAAAAAAGTTAGATAAAAATAATGATATTACTTTGGATTGAAAGAATGATATTAAATTGACATCACACAAAAAGTGATAGGGAATTTGCATCTATGTAACCATTTTTAAAATATTAGAAGTATGAAATACAATTACATTAAATCAATTGTTTAAAGTACAAAATCTTAAAGTTAATAGCAAAACTCATAAACTGAGTATGTCAGATCCTAGTTAAACATCTGCAATAAATAGTCATGGGCATCACCAGTTGGGCACAAATCCTAAATTTTGATAAAACTATAGAAGAAAAGTAGTGTATGAGAATTTCATATCTAGAAAAAATTAAGTTACAAAATTTTGAGATAGGATCTAGAAGTCAACAACCTGTAATAGTAAAATATTTCAATTAGACTCTTTACATAACATTTATACCAGGAAATAAAATCTGAAATGAGAAAAAAAATAACAGTAAAAACTTACCTTGTGAATTTGCTAGCAGTCGTGGCCTTGAAAGCCTGTTAATATCATAATAGATGAAAAATCAATGACTGCTATAAAAATTGTAAGATTTTACATTTCAAAAAAAAATTAGTCGTTAAATAATTGTGATCGATGCTGTAAAAATTGTGAGATTTTACATTTTAAAAAAAAATAGCGGTTAAATAATTGTTTGCAAAATAATAATATATTCTCATTCCTACAAGAAACTTTAACTTAGCTTTCTCATTTAATTCCTTCATATCTCATATGAACCGTGATAAAAATAGTGCCTGTGTGTTTCCAAATAGTTGAAAATCTAAACAAGAAAATGCCACTGACTATAACTAGTTTGCAAGAAACCATTTTCCTGTAGAATGGTAATATTCACAAGCTAACTATTATAATCTCCTACCCAAGGAAAACAACTCCTGTTTCAGTACCTGAATGAATAAAAAATGAATATAAGTATCATATAACATATGATCATCCATGGATTAATATGAGGACCAGTTCGTGACAATCTGGAATCTCATAAATAATAATAATAACAATACAACAATGGTTTGCATATAGGAAATTTCCAAACTGCAGAATAGTAATACTGGTTGGCTCCTCTACAAAAGTATAGACCTTATCTCAAGGCTCAATCACCTATCATTAAGATAAAATAAAAGATGGTTTTTCCATTCAGTAGATGGGCTGCTTCCGACCTATACTTAGCCTAGTATAACCTATAAAATAAATAAATTCAATAAAATATAATACCAATATGAATCATAACCAAACTTTCTCAATATATATATATATGATGATAATAGCTGGAACTATAAAATCTGAAAGAAGATTGTAATATACCCTAGTATAACCAAATGTTATCCATAACCAGTGATTTATATTGTGAATATTATTGTGACTGCAAGCAGGATAATGGGCACAAAGCAATATGAATTTCAAAGGGGAACCCAGATTTACAGATTTAATTTCATTCAACAGTATTTTAGCTATTGGTCATAGAATTGAAATCTTCAGAGCTGGGCTTCCAATGGAGATCTTGCAAGTATATTACATCATGGCCATCAATGGAGGACTAAAGGCTAAGTATATATACGAAGAGTTGTTATGAAATAATACTATTGACTAGATTATTGAAATTTTTAGACCTAACCTTCCCTTAGAGATCCTACAAGTATATAACATCATGGCCTTCAGTGAAGGACTGAATGTTGAGTATATATAAGAAGAAATACTATGTAATAAAAACAATAGTTGAGTTAATGGCAATTGAAAGTGTGAGATAATATGAGTGTTTTTGCAAGCTCCATGTGCGTTGAATGTGATGCTTTAAATCTTGTTTGGTTTGATGAGAATCAGATCATATGGCCATCAATGGAGGACTGAAGGCTGAGTATATATAAGAAGAAACACTGAAATAAAACAATATTTGAGTTAATGGCAATTGAAAGCATGAGATAATCTGAGTGTTTTTGCAAGCTCCATGTGCGTAGAATGTGATGTTTTAAATCTTGTTTGGTTTGATGAGAATCAGATCATATCATCCTTCACACACTATAAAGTTGGCATATCCTTGTGAAATATGATAATGAAAAATAACTAATATGTTGTCCTTTTACTTCTCATTCAACTCGTGCAAACATCAACCAAAAGATGCTTAGAGGTTATGCAACTACAACAGCCACTTGAGAAGGTCATCATGAAGTATTAGGTATAAAAACCTTGACCCAGTAGGTATGAATTCCAACAGAGCCACTTATAGAGATGAAAGAAAACATAATCATTTCCCTACCCTCTGCAATGTTGGGTAAATGATAATATGAAAATAAATTATACTCTTCAACTTTCACCCCAATTTCTTCCATGTTACACAAAATGATTAAGCGACATAGGAATAGGCACGCAAGGGATACCTAAAACATGTATATAAACACGAAAATTAAGCCAATATGATTATCTATTTAAAATCAAGGTGACATTTGATTAAAAGTAACAAAATATGGATGTCAATATGAGCAAGATTAGATCAATTGAGCCTTCAGAATGATTGATGAAACCACAACATTGTTAGTTTTTGCTCGAAACTGTTTCATGAGGACGATGCTACCCAAACCATGCTCATTGTTGAAAAAAATTCAAGGTAGGGCACCACTGGAATATTTTATGCTAAAAACCATGGTCACCAGGGTTCTAATATTGTCCAATATCTCTAACCTGGCAGTGCAATTGCTATCTAGATACTTTACACCAGTGTCCAAGACACCAATCAAGCACATCCTAGAATTTTAGGATCAGATACCAAGTTACTTGGTTGACATGTCCATGATGGTTTGAAGATGATGAAATGATACATAGGATTTTTCTCCATGTCACTGAAAATTCACTACGTAAGAAAACAACCTGAGAGGTTCAATAGATTGGCCAAGGGGAGCCACACATAGCCCAGGGTATCACCAAGGAAATTGTCTCTTGACAGAGCCATTATAAAAAATCTTGAAAATGTAATATTTGATTATTATTCAACACCTAAAAACTTAAATTCATCCATATAATGGTTGGGTGGATTTATTGATCCATATAATGGTTTTTGTTTGATGGCAGCTCTCTTATCCATGTCAAAAAAAACTTTGAATTCATAATGATTGAGATATGAGGCTGTGAAAAAGGAGATACAGAAAGGGACATTATAGTTGAAACAGTGTTAAGTCCAAAGTAGTCATTGGAGTAGATTATTTATATCTCAATCAAATGGAAATATGAACCATATAAATTAAACAAGAGATAAGAAGCTGAAAGTTGACATTCTTGAGAAAAATTGTAAATTTTCATCACTATATTAAAGAAGTTTATCTCTATCTAGCTAGAGCTAGACACTTTTTGAAAGTCACACTCAGTGATACTTTAGGCATAATTGTTGATGGATTGAATCCATCATGAAGAATATAGGATTAAAAACAACATCCACTTAGACGCTATAAGGAGTAACATCAACAAACAAAACATTTTCTAAATAATTTAGACTATAGGAGATAGTATGGATACATCATATTGCAGATGTCGGTAACTTTAGAAAATAAATGTGTTATTTAATATTGGCATTCATGTTTCTCGATCAATCCTAAGTGAGACCGAAATTAAATGGTGTAATCTAAGTTCAGATAAAAGCTATTAAAATTTGTGTCTTCTGACTTCTTGAAATGAAAAGTACAATTTATTTTTGGGTTAATTAGAAGAGAACATTACCTAGGGTTTGAATATACCATATGTTACACCCCTTCAAATGTGTTGGTTGAATATTTTTTATTTCAGTGAAGAAATGTGTGTGGCCTAAGTTCCTTTATTTTGATATTATTCACTTAAGGTGCATCCATCTCTTCTTTCATCTTTCATAGTATGGCTTATGGATTCTCTGTGAATTGGAATTTTCTCTTATCATTTAAATTAAGATTTCTTGTGTCCTTGGTTGCTTGCATGAATATCATGGACAAATAATTCATGTAGCTATAATTTGTACTAACCATTGAAGTATTGACAAGACATGATTATCGGGGACACCGCCCTGCAACTGGAGAAGCACTAGTCCAAATAGACATGATTATCAGGGACACTGCCCTGCAACTGGAGAAGCACCAATCCAAATAGAGGAGTAATTAATGCTAACTATATACTAACCAGTCCAAACACTAGAGTAATTAACGCTGACAATAGAATAATTACTCTGTTGTTTCCTAGGTTTTCTTAGAGCAGATCAGGAAGACAATAAACCAAAAAGAATTACGTTGTGTCGTATCATGGGAAATATACATACTAGAAATGAAATATTATCTCTGGGTTTTTCCTTTTCCCCTTTCAAAGTTTTCCAAATAATTAAATATGTTTATAAAGATATAAAATCACCTCCAAAACTGAAGAAATTTTAGACCTTAAGCCTCGGAAATTTACAAATCCAGAAGTTAGGTTTTTCTCTATGGAAAAGGACAGTGTAAACTTGGCCCATGGTGCCAGTGGGATGTTACATATGCTTGATCAATGGTACTTCTCATTCAATATTATATTAGGAAGACAGAAACAATGGGTTGAATTTCATGCCCTCCTAAATACACTAAATAATAAATATTGCATCCGAAAAATGACTCTCTAAATAGCGTGTTTGTGGATTTTCAAACCTGGTTGTTGAATTTTTAGAAGACTCTTTGAGTCTTAAAAGAATCACTTTAAAACCTATGCTAGACCAGGTAACAGTTGTTAATTTAGAGGGAAAATCCAGCGTCTAGCTGAAGCAGAGCCACAGAACAATGACCGAGGAGGAGGAACTAGAAGGAAAATCCATATCATCCGCCTGTTTCCAGAAATCAACCCTGATCTGATCCAATCCAAGATGGTTAAGAGCCCCATTTTCCTGGTGTTGTTTCCAGTGCCCTAACGGAGCAGAGCCACCAAATAGCAATGGAGGAGGAGGAAGAAAAGGGAAAATCCAACGTGGGTCGAGGAACAGTCACAAAAAAATTGCGGAGAAGGATGAAGAAGAGGGAAAACCATATCCTCTACATGTTTCCAGAAATCAGCCCTGAGCGAGACACCATTTTCTTGGTCTTGTACACAACCATTAACATTGCCCTCGTTCGCAGAGAGAACTCCAGCGCGAAATTCGGATTCGCCAAGGAGACCTGGCATGAGAGCGAGAGGAGTCCTGGCATGAAATCAAGATCACATGGTGGTCCACGACCCCCACATCCTTCTCATTTCCCTCTGCAAAGCTACGCCAACTGGAGGAAGAGCCATGTGCATGAAAATTTTAAGACCCTCTACGAAGTCGCGCTAAGAATTTATGTCAGCGGGAAGAAGAGCCACGCACACGAAAATTTTTAGACAGGTTTCCGAAAGTTCAAGGGAAACATGCCTAATTAAAATTAATATAAAAAAATAAACAGTCCACAGAAAATGAAAATTTCTATAAATTTTAAGATTAAAATTTAATATAAAAAAATAAATAAACAGCCCACAGAAAATGAATTTTTGAAGTCTAAAAAAACAGTCCAGAGAAAATGAAAATTTGAAATCTTGAAATCTCATCCGAGAGTTGAAGGAAACTGGGTTAATTAAAATTAATATAAAAAATATACGATTGACATAAAAATAAAGATTTTTAGATTAGATTATCATTTGATTTTTAGATTAGATTAAGATTTTATTTTTATTTTAATTTTTAATTTTTTTTAAAAGAGAATAAGGAACCATATTTATTTGGGGAAGTTATTTATTAGTACAATTATATTAAAATTATTAATGAAGTTGATATAGTTGAAGGTTTCATAAATATAATAATAAAAAAATTATTGCAACATTAATAATGGAAGTTGTCTAAGGAGACGAGGAATGAACAGCCGAAATCCGGGCTAAATTGACCGAATCATGATTTTGAAGGTGGAAATGGATTCAGCACCATCAAAAACTTCTAGGACATCCAAAATGTTAAAGTTTGATAATTATAACGTGGATTTATAAAAATCTCTACCGGATTTTGTTAAAATCTTACCGGAATTTCCATGATTTTCAGGGTTAAAAAGCAGTCTAGTTAGAGTATGGCTAAATAATGTCTTACTAAAGCACATATTTACATTAACCATGTAGAAAAATGTTGTGGGTCAAGTTTAACTTAAAAAAATAAAAATAAATAAAAATTACACATCTCATTGTAAAATCGACTATTTTGCTAAAAAAAAATTGTTTATATATAAATGAATGTTATAAATAATAATGATGAATTTATTATGGAGGAAATTATTAGAGTTGGAATAATCTCAAATCCCTAGAAAAGTGGTGGGTGGAGATCCATGTGGCATGAATCTATTTTTTTCAATTTATTAAAATTAATGGACCATTTTTCTAAATAAAATTTGCTTATATATAAATGAATGTTATAAATAACAATGAGGAACTTATTAGTATTGGAATTATCTCAAATCCCTAGGAAATTGTTAGGCGGGAGTCACCTGGCACAAATCTAATCTAAGTAAGTGCAACCTAACAAACTCTGTAACACATTACAACATATGATAAACATTCAAATGAAGCATATGTTGAGCATATTCCCTTGAGAAACAATCTAGGCCCTCAATTAAAAAGAAAAGGAAAAAAAAGTCGAGATCCTCATCCACCTTAAGCTAAAATAAGAAGAATTGTGCAATTACAAAGAAATAACAATAACAGCTTGACTCGAGTCATGCTTTCCGTGGCCACATCTGACCAAACAAATAAAAAATGGAGAACAAAGAAGCACACATCAACAGTGGGAATGTATAGAATGGAATGCACAGAGGGAAACCATTGCCACGAGGGCAGTATGGAAAAGTATGATTTTGTGAAGCAGTTGCATGAGTCTCTCTACTCTCTACGCCACTGTGAAGTTTTTTTGTAGTGCTTCTGATTCTCCGAACTCAAGCAAGCCGCTTTTGTAAGATATTTTTTATTTTCCAAAGACTGTCATACAATTGAAGTTTGATGCCCAGTTTGACAACGTGTAGAAGTGCATACAAGGAGGGAGGAGAACAACAACAACAACAGTAGAGGCACGCACCAGGAAAGGAAGAGAGTTGCAATGTGTTTTGGGGATACACACTCAGTGTTTCACAAGTACCACGAATCAGTTGTATAAAAACTGAAGTAATAGTTCCTATCCATGCAGTATTTTTACAGTACCTCTTATGGACTTAGACATGGACGTAAACCAATTTCTTGAAATCCTGTTAGAGACCCAAGTTTCGCCTAAACCTGCAGTAATAGTGGCTTAGGGTCAAGGGATACAACTTCAAATGTCCATGAAAAAACAATGGATTCATATTTCTCATTCTGGAAAACCTAGGTAAAACAAATGCTACGGAAAATGGAATTTCTGGAAACTAAAAACAAAAAGATTTGTTCATTAATACACACCCTCTCTGCCAGAGTTTCGGAGGTGGAAGGGGATAATTTATCCCTTAAGAAGATATTACATGAAATCAAAGAGTGGGAAATTATCCATCCTCCAAATGATGCGTTGCCTGCGAAAATTATCGACCTTAAAAGCAAGCATGAAGAAATTCGATCCCAACATGCCACCTTCAAACAAGAAACTAAGACACACATCAATTCTTGGGCACAAGTGGTTTGGGAAAAGGATAAAACTCCTACCCTTCTTGCAGCAGTTGAGGGGGTGGTGCAAGAAAAACTTGTAGAATAACACACAATGACGGGAAAGAGAATTGAATCTCGAGGTGAGAGGTCTCCCCTAATTACCTCACCCCTCTTTGGATCCTATGAAAGTGGGGGATAGGTTCCTTTGGGATACCTTTAGCCTCCTCGATATAGCTCTGGACAAAGCATGGTTGGGCTATGATTCCACTCTCTTCCTTAGGTTCTGGACTACATCTAATCAACTTTGCGCCCTCGGGGCTAAGCGTATGTTTTTTTCTCTTCCCAACAATATTTATCTTGGATGAGGACCCCACTCAAGCACAGGTTGTAGAAATTAAACAATCCAGAGAACAGGTTATGGTAGCACGACAAGTAGGGAAATGAGCATTTATCAGGATTCTCCAGGTAGTCATTCGGGACTTCTTCCCACATGGGTAGGAACCCCAAATTGGAGGTTCCAAAAGACGAGCCCGCTTGGGGAGACAACCTCGACCTTACATCCATGTTCTCTCACACTTCTAACCTTTATGATATTATGGGGCATGCTCAAATTCATGTGACCTCCCCACACTCTTCTTGTTACCTATTATCAAACATAGATATTAGAGAGTCCATTTGGGTGATGAAAAACAATAAAGCAGTCGATGAAGAAAGCTACCAAGAAAAAAAATTTAAGCACGGTTTTCGTGCTTTGGTTAGATACTTGGTTGAACTCTTCAACCATGCATTTTATGAATGTTTTCCATCGGCATGGTCACACCATATCATCCATCCAATCCACAAATCATGTTCCATCTCAAATCCCAATAACTGTTAGGAATCTCTTTCCCCCAACTGCTAGGAGGCTCGAGGAGGATTGTTGATGATGGAAACCAATACGTTAAGGTACTAGTAATTGAGTCATGATTTCATACTATAGGCTAAAAATTTTGGCTAATAAAAGTAATATACATTGAGGATAAAATTGGTATTGTGGGGAGGCATTATGGCTCTAGGCAGGAGTGCACGATACCTAATCATGACTTCATTTATCGTTATCAAACTAGTAGAAGAATCACTCGCCTCAATAGAGAAATCACCCAACATATCGAATCGGTCAATTCAATGGGTTGGGAAGCAATCCTAGAGGGACTTGGGCAAACACCCTAGAGTCATTGAGGGTGAGAATCGCAAGCGTGCGAGAAGAAATTACAGGAGAGAAATCATATGTGGTGTAACGACGAGATGAGGTGAAACATTTGGCTCCAGTGTCTGTGTTGCAGACATCTTTGGAAGGGGTATTCCTTCCTTATAGAGGCATGTGTGCCTTGCAAGTGCCTGTTCTGGAGCTGCCGATAGTGCCAGAACATATGTGAGTGCTCACTTTTGGATCGTATGTGCATTTTTCACTAGTGGATATTAACTGGCCTTGGAAGTCTCATTCAATGTTTCTCAATTGTTCCTACACCCTTTCTGGGATGTGATCGGAGTGACGAAGAGCACTAATATGTAATAGGAGATAATCACCAACTGCTTGTTGTAATTTCTTAGCAAATCATTGATCATGTTATTTGCAGACACCATGGAATGGAAATTCAACAAAAACTCAAGATTAGAGATATACTTTGCTATGGAGGACCTGATGGGATCGATGTGAAACTGCTTCACCCTTTTTATATTTTTCTACGTAATATATATCCATCCTCCAAGTGATCCACATTGCTTTTGGTCACGAAGGCAAATCTGGGCTCACGGTTTCATTTCAGACCCTTATTTCTAGACTTGCTCCTGATTTCAGAACAAAATATAATGTAAATACGTTGAATGATTATACAAAAATCTAATGCGAGAAAGGTATTGATTATACAAAAATCTAATGCGAGAAAGGAAGCCTCGATTTGTAAGGTATTGATTAGCCTATGGAGAGAGATGTCATCACAAAGAAAGAAAAGGAAGAAACACTTAATAATGTGTTCTAGTTGTTTGAGCTAGAGGAATCTCAAGTATTAGACATGATATATCCTAAGAGAAGTGGATCCAATCCAAACCAACCACCCTATGAATTTTAAAAACCTAGAGCTAATCCCAACGTTTTATTCTACTTTTGAATTGAAAGAAACTTTTCTTAGTAGTTTGGGATATAGTAGTGGTGAAAACAAAATGAAGGTTGGAATACAAGTATAAGTGGCATATGTTATGTTTGAATTTTAGTTCAAGTAGGGGAGTAGGCCTAATTATTCAAACATGTCCATAAGGTTTTATATTAGTGAAAAACCCAACCAACGATATGGTTACAGTAGTTCCAAGAACTTTATGAAGAGTGATGGTGATGAAAAACCACATCGATTCTTATGTGGATTCATTTGGAGGGTGAAAAGGATTGTAGTGCTAGTTTCTAAGTTGATAAAGTTCCTAACCACATAGTGGGGGAAGCTTCTCTAATGGTTCGTGAAGTTCATATAGATTTATCCCTAGATGTAGCTAAGTCGTTAAACGAATTAAAGGAGATATTTATGTCTAAGTTATAGAGGCTAAACATTGAACAACAAAAAATCACTAAGTTGAAGGATTGTGCGATGTGGATGGCTTCATTTGTGAGGGAAATATTTCAGAAGCTTTCAGTGTATTGTACTAAGCGCAGAGAATATATGATTAAACAAGTAGTATTTGGAGAGCCAAGGTGCGCAGGGGCATAGCTTACTATCAATATAAGCGCACTCAAGAGCTTAGGTTATAGTTGAGAGCTCAACTACCAGATTCAAGGAGCCTACTCTCCAATTGGTTTAGCAGGAAATTACTCAGGCAAAGACGAAATCAACAAATGATCGACACGCCCTCACAAATACTTCATGTTGACAAAGGTAATGGATTAAGTTTTGGATTCCAAACATACCATGATTTTGTTTCGAATCAAATTTTTAAATAGTGAGATATACATTCCCAAATTTTAATACCTGATAACTATAATTATAAGCGATTTATTTAACTTATCTTTTTCAATATTAAATTAACTCTGAATAAATGCAATAATCATGTTTGACGGTCCATAAAAAGTTAAAAAGTCAAAATATTAAAAAAAAAAAAGCCGTCAATTTCAATGACAAAGAACGATTACATAAACCCCATACTTCTTAATAGCATGGATTCCGAAATTTATAAATTTCTTGGATATAATAACTTATTCACAATGACATTTTATAAAAACTATGCGGAAATTACTGTCCCATAAATTATATCGTAATGGTTGCTAAAATATTGAATATATTAAATAAAAATCAAGAATTTTATTTAATTATTATTATTATTATTATTATTATTTAATTTTAAAGTTATGGTTAAGCTAGGCACTAAATTGGTGTAAAATAATATTTTGTTTGTGGAATAAGTGACCCATTTTAGCGTAGTTATTTGACTGCTAAATTTAAGAAGGTATACATACTATGTTAAATCTACAAAGGCCTCCTCTCATTTTGAACCTATACCTCTTAGCAGACAAAACTTACTCTTAACTGTTAAAATATGTAATTATTTCCCACATGCAAGTTAGATCTAGCCTTATTTCATATCAATAAGACAATTGGGAGGTGCCTTCATTGATATAGATTCCTACCATGTCTTGTGAGAACATAACCAAGGGATTATTTGGTGGGAGAATGTTTATTCAAAACAAAATGAAGGGGATATTATAGTTAATGGTGAATTATGCAAACAAATTATTCCCTCTATAGTTAATCAAAGTTTATTTGACAAAGCACCATGTAATCAAAGTTTATTTGATAAAGGGATTGACTATTAATTGATTGGTTCAAAGGAAAATATGTCAAGTTATTTATGGTTAGCACCTTCTGGTGCACTTTCCTAGAGAGCCTGGCTCCTGATATTACTGGAATGGATGTGATGATCCTACAGATCCTCTTGTTCAAGTTGGTCAAATCCATTACAGAATTAAAATATAGAGGAGATGATCTTGAAGACCTTTCAAGGAAAGTTGGTCAAATCCATTACATAATTACAACATGGAAGATCAAGGAAAAAATGGCGTACATCAAATACAACATAACATGTGCTCCCTTCTTAATTTGTATATATTAAACTGCCTTGTTAGAAGCAGCTCTATGGTTTCACCACACCAGTGTTTGTGCCTTTTACATCTTTACACTGAACCTGTGCAGATTCTACTCCATGAATCTTGTAGCTGAGTTGCACATTCTGCAACTCAATTCCCTAGCATGGTACACTAGGGCCACATGAAAGAGAAATAGCCACCTGTGTGGCTGATAGAGGGGGAACTTTGAGGATCCCACTGCTCCACCTTCACAACTGGTATTGTCCATCATTGGGTCTTCCAATTGCATACTCTATCATTAACTAGTTCAATTTCAAATTCCCAATTTCTTGCCAAAATAACGAGTGGTTGACTACCAATCACCACGAGATAATACCAATGACTAACAAAGCCCGAATTAAGAGCACCAGAGAGAAATAAAGATAACAAATTCTCCCGTGAAATCCAAGGAAACTGATGTAGACCAATAACCATTTCAAACAAAAATTTATTGATCTACACCTTGCTCACATAATCACATCCTTAGTTAATTGCCTCCATAATGTTTCAAAGCTTGCGCACAAACAAATGATTCTTCCCTGGCATGTATGGACCTTGATGGAAGAGCTCGGTTGCAAGAGAAAATTTCAAGGAATTGACCTCGGACAAGTCAGACCACTACACAAATCTCTCATCCAGAGCCCGCGAGCTCAATGGAAACTCTCAATCACTGAAGAGGTAGAGCAATCTGGAGACCTAGAAGGAGCCTTTACTAATACTAATGATTTTAATTAAAAATATAATTCATTTATTTTTTATAATTTTTTTTTATTTTATCACTATAAAACATATAATAAAATAAAATAAATAAAAAATTTGAGTGATTTAATACTTATTATAATTAATACCTTTAATTTATATAAATATATCACATTTATCCACATCACCTCATAATTCCTCATAACATTTTTCTTTGCAGGATGCTTAAAAAATAAAGGAAAAGAAAAACTACAATATATTCGGGCAACCAATGCATTCTTAGAGTCTTTATTATGCAGCATTCATTAGACTCATCCCAAAATTTCTAATCAATCCATATTTTTATTTGAACTTTCATATTGTTTTTCACCTATATTTTTATACATCTTAAAATCAGTTGACTGGTAAATCATCCAAAATATGTCACCCGATATGGCTGCATGAGTTCATTGATTGTCCAAGTTCGGGAACGTGCAAAAGTTCTGCGATGTGGAGGGATGGACACACCATATATCCTGAGTGGGGATGTGAGTGGAGTTACAGGTGTAGGGGTTAAATGGGTTAGGCGTTTAGAGGTTTAGGGGTTAGGGGATTTAGCAGTTAAGGATTTTAGGGGTTAGGGTTTTGGGGGTTAAATGTGTTAGGGTTTTAAGGGTTTAGGGGGTTAAATGGGTTAAGGGTCAGGAATTAGGGTAATTGTGAGGGTATGATGACTAAGGAGTGTCGGTGCATGCTAGGGATTGAAAAGGCATGCTAACACATGCCAAAAAGTGTTGGGCACAACATTGATTTTCCAATGACTTGGTTGGGTTCCCAATTCACAAAAAAAGTAAGGCTATCTATGACGGCATGAAAGCTAAGGAATACCAAGGTGTGGCAGGGAATGCCTAGAAGTACTAACACATGATAGGAAGTTCCAAGGCACGATAGGCATTCCAAGATGTGCCATGTGCCAGGGTGTGTCATGAACACATCCTAGGGAGTGTGAGGGCCAAGTGTCAGTGAAACACAAGGGAGCACTAGTTTCAAATGCATGGAAATGAAGTATTAGACAGTTCCAGGTGTGCTAAGAAGGGAGTTACACAGTGTTCTAGGAGGTGCCAAGGCATGTTAGAGTGCTAGGGAAGCATACAAAGATGTTTGAAGTTCCAAGGTGTGCCAATGTGTGCTAAGGAGTGTTAGGGAGTGCCAGGAAAACATAACAGAGCACTAGGTCAAAACGCATAAATGAATGAATAAGAGTGTGTGACAGGGAGTGTTAGCGAGTTTTAGGTATCTCGAGGAGGGAGTAACATGGTATGATAGGGACCCCGATAATTTTTTTCCATGGAGAATTATTTATGTTCTGTTAGTTCCCAAAAATCCACCCCAGGCTGAAATAAGGCAGAAGAAGGACAACACCAAACCACGCTCAGCCTCGTAGCTAGCCCTACGAGGACAGGAGAGGGCTCTCTCCGGGTCTATCTCGGCAAAAGATGTCCAATAGGGCCTGAGATGACTTAAAATTGATATTGATTTTAGGCTAGTAAATAAATATGAAAGAGGTAGTTTAATGAATGACTGGGTTTTCTGGGCTGTATGGGACAAAGGACAGCATGAGCAAAGAAATTAAATCAAATATGCAGAGTATTTCGTGAGGCAAGATAGGCAGGATGTTTAGCATTCAAATTTGAAATAATATGGAGTTGAAAGACTCTTGAGAGGCCAAAAAGGGCATATATAATGAATCCTTTATGACAGAAGAAGACACATAGAAAATGAACGCTTTCCCAAGGCAGAGAAATAAACTGGATTCTACCTTTCTTACTTAAAAGCATTCAACTAGAAATGATTAGGAATGAACTGTAAAACATAACGAGATACATATGAAACAAAAAGGAAAGACAGATGCTAAACTCACACCACATGAATCTCATGAATCAGAGTTGTATCATTTCGTTAATCCTCTGTCAAAGCTGTACAGTGAGGCACTAAATTTTGCTTCCACACCTTTTTCCCAGAAATTCCCCCCCTTTACAAAATGATTTACTACCTAATAAATAAACTTTAGAGATGGGAAAACAGATCGACTCAAATGGGGAGCTGTTTCAACTAAAAATAGAAAAAGTTGTCCATCCGTTCTAAAGACAGAACAACGTTACATTATTCCACTTTGAAAATTTCTGATGACCAATTAAAAGGCAAAAGCTGTAGCGGAGACCCTTTGAATTGCAACTGAAGTAAAAAATAGGTAGTCGAATCCTATTTCTCTGCTGTGGTAGGTATTCTTCATTTTAATTTAGGCTTCAGTCTTTGACTTTTCATTTTACATTTTCCTTTTTAATAAAAATTAATTTTTTAATAAAAATGGGCTTTAAAATAAGATTTCGCCTTTAAAAAAAAGGGGAAAACGTATTATTAAAGAACGATCCCAGCTGCAGTTTTTAGTTTCTTGCACACCTTTGCCCATTTCAAGAAATTGGACAGTGGTGCATCCTTATCGGAGTCATAAAGTGGGACATTCTCTATGGAGTACCTTTCATCATTGTCTTTCCATAGATTCGCCCCAAGAAATCCAAAACAAAATGGTGCTCCACATAGACATCGAACCTTGGCGCCACCATACCACTCAAACTTATATTGATAACTCTGTTCCACAAGGGATGTCCCGCTCTGCAAAAATTCCAACCCGACTTTCTCCAAAGAGGCATATCTTCAACAAGAGATTAAAGTTTAAATTTGGCATTCAACTCTCATATTCTCCCTTCAAACCACACTAAATACTGTCAATGGAAATTTCATAAACTGACTTTGAGCATGGAACGAGCAAGAAAATTCCAATTTGGAGAAGATTGGCAAAAAATTCAAGTTACAGGCCTGTGCGCCGCGCGCACACCCAGTGCGCTATGCCCGTTGAGAAAATGCACTATGGCAGGATGCCCAGTGCGCTGCACACTTTCCCAACGCGCCGCACATGTGAACATATATATATATATATATATATATATATATATACTACGGTGATCTCCTTCATATCAGATTTGTTGTTCCTCTTCATTCATTTTAAACATAGGATCACTGTACGTTCATACAGTTCGGTCTTGTGCTTGGTATTTAGGAAATTCGTCCCTTCTTCTTGTAAAAAATTTGGATCTCCTCCAAACAGAGATAGAGCTTTCTTGGGCACCTAGTTCAGTCTTAATATTCTCTGAAAAATGCTCGGAACAACCTTCGGTACAATGAGAAATCAGAATTCAATATGCTGGTTGCTTAATCTCTATGGTTCCCTCATCAATGCGGTCATGATACCTTGAAATTCCGAGCATAAATAAATCTGGAACAGGTTCCTTATTTACATGTCCTTGGATCTGAAAATGACAACCACCATATATTTAATCTCAACTACTACAAGCCCTCAACTTTGGACATTATGACTTCGATATCAGCTGATGGTGGTAGCAAATCTTCTTGGAACTGGTCCTCTGAATGATAAATAACTCAACTCTCCTAGTGTTGGTGAAAAACAATATATTCGGCCCTCTTATAGGCTGATTAGACTCCTTCCCTTGGCAATGTCACAACAAAATTGGATCTGGAAACTACAGTGCAAGATTCTTATGCAAATAGAGAAAATTATACTACAGATGTGTTTTAATTTCCATTCTGATTTTGGCTTGAAATGATGACTTTTCTTGTTTGATTTTCTGCAGGGATAGGAGCTGCTGAAACCTGGCAAGATGACCAGGGCTGCCTGAAGAACTGTAGAACTTGAAAAACCTTATCAATCATGTATTAAACAAACTTGATGATTTCTTCTTCAAAACGGAGTTTTGAAGAAGAAACATCCATGAGCATTATGAATGATGAGAATATTGAAATGAAAACTTATTGAAAACCTCCTCATGGCCTGTGGGCATTGTTTAACATTTCGAAAGACCAAACGCTAGACCTACAAACTAAAATGAATCTTTTTGACCAAAACAACTTCTATGACTGTAAATGACATGAACTGAACTTTGATGAATTTTGAGAAATTTTACCAACCCAGTAGGTACAAGCATGAGGGAAAATGAGAAAACAAAGCCCTTCCGTCAGTCAATGGCATGCCCCTAACGGAATGCAGATGAATGAGCGGAATGAGACACCTAAACAATGAAATGCAATAAGAGAAATGATCTCTGACGGAGGGATGTAAAGACCGACTCTACCATTGGCTCCAATGGGGATGGTAGCTCCTTGGAGGTGCCAAGAACAACAGATATTTGGGAGAGCAGACAGTGCCTACATCCATTGGGCTATGGAGTCCATTATTTTGACAAATCGACACAAGACCTTTGACTAATTTATTGACTGAAACTTGACTCAAACTAACTTAATAACACGGCTGAGCACTGACTCACAAATGACTCATGACTGAATTAACTAAAACAAGAACTTACAAAGCTTATTGAAGGGCAGCAGTCCATCAAGATTTCAAATACTGATGACAACCACCTGCATACTAATGAAATATGTAAAATCATGTGTAATGAGCTTTCCAATGTAACCAATCAAGCAGATGCCTTCTTGACTGATTCTCCCAATCAGATCTCCTGGTCAACAATAAATACTGGTAACTGGGCATCAAAAAACATAATTGACCATGATCACCTTCATCACTGAATACTGCAATAATCACCTTCACTGCTGACTGCAACAGATTTGCCAGTGGATCCTGAAAAACATGAAGATTTACCTCCTGCTAAAGAAACAAGGTGTCCTTTTCTTTTGATTCTGATCTTCTTTCATAATGGACTTCAGTAAAATTATGTCCCTGGTCCTCAAAAAATTCTGAACAAGCAGATGAGCAGATCTCCTCTTCAAAGAACATCTCAAAACATGAAACATATGAAGAAGAATCTGAAAGGGAATCCTAAATGGTCTGATCTTCTGTAGTCTGAATATATTGTAGGTCATCTTCATATAATATGACAGCCAGATTCTCATTACATTCATCAATCAAGAGAAAAGAAACTTCAGATGATTCTTGAAACCCAACACTATCATTTCTATCATCTACCATAAATTCATCAAGAGAAACTTTTTCACTTACTTGAACAAAGATCTCATCTTGTTGTTCATGAACTGCCTGGATTACCTCTTTATGAAGGCTTTGTTCTAATGACATGAGAACATTTGGATCCATAACTCTGTCTTCTTCATTCCAGATGATCTCAACAACAGAGTTTAGCACAAGGTATTCTTGATCATCACGATCTGAATCTAGATCTGAAATATCTGACTTGACATTATCACATCCTGAAATTGAAACTTGATTTCCCTGCATGCTATCTTCTTCTGTGGCAGATCTGAAATGAAACTTTCTCTTTCATCATTTTCAGCCATATGGCAATCTTCAGCTTGCTAATCTAGATAAGTATCCTTCAAGATTCCTGTGTGCTGCTGTAATGGATTTTCATACAATGCTTCCATAATTTCTCCGTCCATCAATTCATTATCCCCATAAAAATTCTCAAGATATTCAATGAAACTATGAACATGGCTACAAAAGTTCTGAACTAAAGTCAAGGATGGACAAGATTCTTTATACTTTTCAAATAAAATGGTATGAAAATCTTTTAGACAATAAAAAGAAGCAAGTGGCAAACTTCCATACCAAGATCGGGCTTCATCCTCCAGAGTAGCCATAAACATTTTCATCAAACAGTCTTCAGGAAAATCGATCTTTAATTTATGCACATGAATGTGAAATTTCACCAGATGAAGAGCAGTGTCATTACCTTCCACATTTCTGAACATAGGAAAATTCTGAAGCCAATCCACCTTGGGCATTTTATTTGGAAAACCTGGGATGTGATCTCGGTTCATGGGAGAGTATCTTCTTGCAACCCGTTCCATCTTGAAAACCTTAAAGCTACTGATCTCCCTGCAGTGAAGTCACCATGAAGCATTGATTTCTGGATTTTCAGTGAATGGAGTCGCCAGGTGAATGATTTCAGCCTTGCGGTGTCTGATCGTTGTTCACCATCGACAATCAGATTTGAACTTGATACATGTAATGGGGCAAGACAATCTACAAGTCAAGGGTCACGTTCACAAGCTAGACCATTTTCTTCCCCAGTATGGTCGCCACTATGTTGGTTCCCAAAAATCCACCCCAGGCTGAAATAAGGCAGAAGAAGGACAACACCAAACCACGCTCAGCCTCGTAGCTAGCCCTACGAGGACAGGAGAGGGCTCTCTCCGGGTCTATCTCGGCAAAAGATGTCCAATAGGGCCTGAGATGACTTAAAATTGATACTGATTTTAGGCTAGTAAATAAATATGAAAGAGGTAGTTTAATGAATGAATGGGTTTTCTGGGCTGTATGGGACAAAGGACATCATGAGCAAAGAAATTAAATCAAAGATGCAGAGTATTTCGTGAGGCAAGATAGGCAGGATGTTTAGCATTCAAATTTGAAATAATATGGAGTTTAAAGACTGTTGAGAGGCCAAAAAGGGCATATATAATGAATCCTTTATGATAGAAGAAGACACACAGAAAATGAACGCTTTCCCAAGGCAGAGCAATAAACTAGATTATACCTTTCTTACTTAAAAGCATTCAACTAGAAATGATTAGGAATGAACTGTAAAACATAACAAGATACATATGAAACAAAAAGGAAAGACAGATGCTAAACTCACACCACATGAATCTCATGAATCAGATCTGTATCATTTCGTTAATCCTCTGTCAAAGATGTACAGTGATGCACTAAATTTTGCTTCCACACCTTTTTCCCAGAAATTCCCCCCCTTTACAAAATGATTTACTACCTAATAAATAAAATTTAGAGATGGGAAAACAGATTGACTCAAATGGGGAGTTGTTTCAACTGAAAATAGAAAAAGTTGTCCATCCGTTCTAAAGATAGAACAACGTTACATTATTCCACTTTGAAAATTTCTGATGACCAATTAAAAGGAAAAAGCTATAGCGGAGACCCTTTGAATTGCAACTGAAGTAAAAAATAGGTAGTCGAATCCTATTTCTCTGCTGTGGTAGGTATTCTTCGTTTTAATTTAGGCTTCAGTCTTTGACTTTTCATTTTACGTTTGCCTTTTGAATAAAAATCAAATTTTTAATAAAAATGGGCTTTAAAATAAGATTTCGCCTTTTAAAAAAAATGGGAAAACATATTATTAAAGAACGATCCCAGCTGTAGTTTTTAGTTTCTTGCACACCTTTGCCCGTTTCAATAAATTGGACAGTGGTTCATCCTTATCGGAGTCATAAAGTGGGACATTCTCTATGGAGTACCTTTCATCATTGTCTTTCCATAGATTCGCCCCAAGAAATCCAAAACAAAATGGTGTTCCACATAGACATCGAACCTTAGCACCACCATACCACTCAAACTTATTTTGATAACTCTGTTCCACAAGGGATGTCCCGCTCTGCAAAAATTCCAACCCGAATTTCTCCAAAGAGGCATATCTTCAACAAGAGATTAAAGTTTAAATTTGGCATTCAACTCTCATATTCTCCCTTCAAACCACACTAAATACTGTCAATGGAAATTTCATAAACCGACTTTGAGCATGGAATGAGCAAGCAAAATCCAATTTGGAGAAGATTGGCAAAAAATTCAAGTTACAGGCCTGTGCGCCTCGCGGCCTATGTGCGCCGCGCACTTTCCCAACGCGCCGCGCATGTGAACATATATATATATATATATATATATATATATATATATATATATATATACGACGGTGATCTCCTTCATATCAGATTTGTTGTTCCTCTTCATTCATTTTAAACATAGGATCACTGTACGTTCATACAGTTCGGTCTTGTGCTTGGTACTTAGGAAATTTGTCCCTTCTTCTTGTAAACAATTTGGATCTCCTCCAAACAGAGATAGAGCTTTCTTTGGCACCTAGTTCAATCTTAATATTCTCTAAAAAATGCACGGAAAAACCTTTGGTACAATGAGAAATCAGAATTCAATGTGCTGGCTGCTTAATCTCTATGGTTCCCTCATCAATGCGGCCATGATACCTTGAAATTCTGAGCATAAATAAATCTGGAACAGGTTCCTTATTTACATGTCCTTGGATCTGAAAATGACAACCACCATATATTTAATCTCAACTACTGCAAGCCCTCAACTCTAGACATTATGACTTCGATATCAGCTGATGGTTGTAGAAAATCTTCTTGGAAATGGTCCTCTGAATGATAAATAGCTCAACTCTCCTAGTGTTGGTGAAAAACAATATATTCGGCCCTCTTATAGGTTGATTAGACTCCTTCCCTTGGCAATGTCACAACAAAATTGGATCTGGAAACTACAGTGCAAAATTCTTATGCAAATAGAGCAAATTATACTACAGATGTGTTTTAATTTCCATTCTGATTTTGGCTTGAAATGATGACTTTTCTTGGTTGATTTTCTACAGGGATAGGAGCTGCTGAAACCTGGAAAGATGACCAGGGCTGCCTGAAGAACTGTAGAACTTGAAAAACCTTATCAATCATGTATTAAACAAACTTGATGATTTCTTCTTCAAAACGGAGTTTTGAAGAAGAAACATCCATGAGCATTATGAATGATGAGAATCTTGAAATGAAAACTTATTGAAAACCTCCTCATGGCCTGTGGGCATTGTTTAACATTTTGAAAGACCAAACCCTAGACCTAGAAACTAAAATGACTCTTTTTGACCAAAACAACTTCTATGACTATAAATGACATGAACTGAACTTTGATGAATTTTGAGAAATTTGACCAACCCAGCAGGTACAAGCATGAGGGAAAATGAGAAAACAAAGCCCTTCAGTCAGTCAATGGCATGCCCCTAATGGAATGCAGATGAATGAGCGGAATGAGACACCTAAACAATGAAATGCAATAAGAGAAATGATCTTTGACGAAGGGATGTAAATACCGACTCTAACACGTTGTATCCATTGCATTAAAGCAAGAGGTCTGTCAATTATTTTTTGTATGCGTTTATAAATTGGAAGAGACCTTAAAATGTACCTCACCAATCTGACCACAATTGGTGAGTGCAAGAATTTGTGAAATGGCATCATGAGTGGAAACTTTTCCAAAAGAGATAATTCATTTACATTACAATATATACAACATGTAGTTAGCGTTCCATCCATGTTAGCGCACACACCTGATGGTATAAATCCTTAAACTGGTACAAAAAAAATGATTTTATATATTCACATACGGGACAGTCACAAGATGTCAACAAAATCACATACTTATCGAAATCCTTAACTAGGAATATGCTAAATTTCTTCAAAATGTGCTTGCAACTAGGTAGGAATCAAAGACAATCATAATGGGTTAAGGGGATCTAAGAGAGAATTATGTAAGGAGCTTCTTCTAGGTAAAGGACATTGGTATTACTATTGTTAAAGGGGGTGGCCTACAAGGATACATTGGTAGCTATTGATGCAAGAGCATAATTTCAAAAATTTATTTCAAAATTTGTATTTGTTCTCCAGAAGGTCTTAGAGATTTATAGGAGGAAGTTGGTTTCCTTGTTGCCCTATAATTTTGTAGAATTTCTAATTTCATATTTGGGATAGGAAATTTTAGTAATTTTAGGCATAAGTTAAATTTTTTTTTGATTTTTAAGGCCTCCTAGTCATTAGGAAAGTTGAGTCCTATGATTAGGATTACTTGTGGCATCCTATGTATTTTTCAAACTCCAATACACCAAGGAAAATATGTGGAGGACATTTGGGGGAAGTGTGATTATTTATAAAATGTAGATCGGATTTGGGGAACTTGTAGCTCTTTTCCTTGTACCCTACTAGTTCTTAGAGGTTGTATTTGGAGCGGTTAGCAGGAAAAGGCATAATATTCCCAAGAATATTAGTGTTGGAGCACCTGTGGTTTGGGAGAAAGGATAAGGGGTTCTAGGAGTTAAGGGGTTTAAGGGTTTAGGAGAAAGGGGTTAAGGGTAAAGGGTAAAGGGTTAGGGCTTATGGGATTTAGAGGTTAGGGGGTTGAGGTATAGGGGGTTTAAGGGTTAGAGGTTAATGACTTAGTGGTTAAGGGATTCAGGGGTTAAAGATTAACCATCAAGGGCTTACATGTCAGGGGATTTAGGGGTTAAGTGCCTAAGGGTTATGGTATTTAGGTGTCAGTGAGTTAAGGGGTTAGGGGTTATGGGTTAAAGGTCAAGGTTTAAGAGGATATGGGATTAGGGTTTATGGGGTTCAAGGATTCTAAGTTAGGGGTTAGGGGTTAAGGGCTTAGTGGCTTTGGGTTTAAGGGATCAAGGGGTTAATTTTTTATGAGTTATGGGTGTAGGGGTTAAGGGATTGTGGCTTTGGGGTTAAAGGGATAGGTATTTTAGTGGTTATGGGTTAAGTGTGTATGGGTTGTGATAATGTGGCCCCTAATCCCCTTGTCAAAACTATTAGGGTTTCCCTTATAAATTTCTCTCATTTCCTTACCTATAGGTCCCCTACCCCCTATCTCATAAGGCCCTAAGGCTCCTTCTCATTCTCTAATGTTAGGATTATAGATCTCAGTAAACCATGCTCGAACCTCTCACTTCTACCCATCCATGCTACCCTTATGTCCCCTTGCCCCGTTCAATACAACAAAAGATCCCCCTCCCCCAAAATTCATGATAATTGAACATTTGGAGGTGATAATTTAACAATAGCTTCACAACTAGTCCATTTATAATGGTGTCTTGGAGCTATTAGATGTCATTTCATTGAGCTACAGTGATAGGTGAGAGCTATGCATAGCTCACTAAAGGTGTATCAAGAGGCTATTAGTCTATTGGCTATATAATTTGACACTTTTTATTTGTAACTTAGCGAAATGGAAAAGGTGTGGAGACAATCTCCATTCTTCTTCTTTTACCGGGCCATGTAAACTAAATGAAGCAAATAGTCTCAACCCCTTGGAGAAGGAAAGTTGAGAGCAATAATTAGCATGAACAAACAAAGAATCCAATGAGTTAAGTTTAGAGGTGTCTCCCTTTGTAAACAAGCATCCATAAGCTTGTTAGTGTTAATATGAATCTTTACTAGAGGTTGAGTAGTCTTCACATCACCAACCACATCCAATTGAAAGGTACCAACCCCTACAATAAAAATGATGTCTCCAACTAAGGTGTAGTTAATACCAATAATATCACCTTATGAATTTATTACAATATGATTTGGAAATTACGTTTCCATACATGTGTGAAAGAAACAATCCATTTGGTTAGCAAAAGGAAGTCTTTTTTAAGACCTCCAGAAACCCCCTTGAAGGAGACAAGAAGGTTTTTAAACCATATAATACAAGTCGATCTATGAACCCTATTTCTGATGTGTTCTATGCATGTGTTTGTTCACTCAATTTGACATGTGATAAACAATATATGAAGCCTTTTTTTCCACATATCATCTTCATTAGATATCATGTTGCTAAGAATGAAGTGTCTGGATTAGAGTTAAAGTTCCTATTTTAGTTTGTTGTCTTCTTTTGTCTTTTAGAGTACAAATCTTTTTGGTATACTATGCTAAGGTAGTTTGGCTTTCAAATATTCAAGGAATATGTGAGCTAATATAAGACAATATTGTAATATTTGAAATAACATGATGAACTATTTAGCACAATTTATGGTGTTGGATTGATTGATATGTTTATTTTTGGATGGATGGATGTACATCTCTTTAGCCAATAGACAAAACTCATTAAGCATTGTTGCAAGTATGTTATTGACATGTTGAAGTGCCATTGAGACTTAGAGATAAAAGATTTAGACTTGTATGTTTTCACCTATCCGGGTGTGATGATACCTTGTGGAGGTAAGCAAAATTTCCATTTTTTTAACTCTTGGATATATTCTATACGCTCTTGAGAGAATTTCAACCTTTGAAATAAATTACAAACAAAATGCACATTCATGCAATAATTACTAATTGATTTGGGGGTGACTCAACAAATTTTAGCATGTTGGCTTGTTGAATTTGTTATTAAGTTAATTAGGGCTTGATAAATTTGTAAGCTTCAGTGGGATTTATTGCGATTGTATGTGTTTTAGAGAAGCAAGTTTGGAGTGGTGGTTGTGCTTCCTTTACTGAATTTGATTTCTTTGATTCTTCTTCTTGTGCATGCTCACTGTGGTATATTCTCATTAGTGGTTAAGGGGTTAGGGATTGGGGGCTTAAGGGTTAGGGGCATAATGAATTAGTATTTAAGGGATTAGGGATTGGGGTTAGGGGAATACTGAGTTAGTGGTTAAGGGGTTATGGATTGGGGGGTTAGGGGTTAGGGGATTTAGGCGCATTTAGGGGTTAGAGGAATAATGAGTTAGTGGTTAATGGATTAGGGATTGGGGACTTAGGGGTTAGGGGATTTAGGTTCAGTTAGGGGTTAGGAGAATAATGAGCTAGTGGTTAAGGGATTAGGGATTAGGGGCTTAGGGATTAGTGGATTTATAAGTTAAGGATTTTAGGGGTTAGGGGTGAGGCGTTAATGGGTTAATGGTTAAGCGTTAATGATTTAGGGGTTTTGGGGTTAAGGGGTTAGGGGTTTAAGTGTTAGTGGTTTATGGGTTTAAGGGTTTAGAGGTTTAGGGTTTAGGGGTTATATGGGTTAGGGTTTTATGGGTTTAGGGGGTTAAATGGGTTAGGGGTTGGGAATTAGGGCTTAAGGGGTTCGGGGTTAAGGGTTAGAAATTTAGGGTTTATGGGGTTAAATGGGTTTAGGGTTTTAGAGGTTTAGGGGGTTAGGATATTTAGAAGTTAAGGATTTTAGGGGTTAGGGGTTAGGGGATAAGGGGTTAGAGGTTAAGGGGTTATATGTTTAGGGGGTTAGGGGATTTAGCAGTTAAGTATTTTAGGGTTAGGGTTTAGGGGTTAGGAGTTAGTTTTTGGGGGCAAAATGGGTTGGGGTTTTAGGGGTTTAGGGGGTTAAATGGGTTAGGGGTTGGGAATTAGGGTTTAAGGGGTTAGGGGTTAAGAGTATAGGGGGTTAAATGGGTTAGGGGTTTAGGGTTTAGGGGGTTAAATGGGTGTGGGGTTATAGTCATTTCGTAGGTGAACAAGGCACAATCTAGTTGTAGTAACCGTAACTTGGTCAAGTTATTATAGTCAAGGCAAGACTTGGTTGGGTTCCCAAGTTCCAAAAAAGTAATGGTAATTGCGAGGGCATGATAACTAAGGAGTGTCAATGCATGCCAAGGAATGAAAAGGCATGCTAACACATGCTAGAAAGTGTCAATGGATGTCGAGGAGTGTTAGGGAGTGCCAGGACATTGCAAGGGAGAACTAGGTCAAAATGCATGGAAATGAACAAATAAGAGTGTGTGCCAAGTAGTGTCAACGAATTCCAAGTGTCTCAAGGATAAAGTGTGTTAGGGGAAGGTCAGAATAAGACTTGTAGGAGGTAAGGCTATGGTTACATAAAGGGTTGGACAAAGTAGCTTCAGACAAAGGGAAACTTTGGGCTGGGCACAAAATCGATTTTCCAATGACTTGGTTGGGTTCCCAAGTCACAAAAAAAGCAAGGTTATCTATGACGACATGAAAGCTAAGGAATACCAAGGTGTGTCAGGGAATTCCTAGAAGTACTAAGACATGTTAGGCAGTTCCAAGGCATGATAGGCATGCCAAGATGTGGCAGGTGCCAATTTTTGGCATGAACACATGCTAGGGAGTGTGAGGGCAAAGTGTCAGGGAAACACAAGGGGGGACTAGTTTCAAATGTATGGAAATGAAGTATAAGCCAGTTCCAGGTGTGCTAAGAAGGGAGTGACATGGTATTATAGGAAGTGCCAAGGCATGTTAGAGTGCTAGGGAAGCATACAAAGTTGTTCCAAGTGCCAAGTTGTGCCAATGTGTGCTAAGGAGTGTTAGGGAGTGCCAAGAAAACATAACAGAGGCACACTACGTTAAAATTCATAAATGAATGAATAAGAGTGTGTGACAGGGAGTGCTAGCAAATTTTAGGTGTCTCGAGGAGGGAGTGACACGGTATGATAGGAAGTACTAAGTCTTGTTATAGTGTCAGGGCGACATGCATCCAAGATTTTATATATTCACATACGGGACAGTCACAAGATGTCAACAAAATCACATACTTATCGAAATACTCAACCGACAATATGCTACATTGCTTCTTAATGTGCTTGCAACTAGGTAGGCATCAAAGACAATCATTGCAATGCGTTAAGGGGATCTAAGAGAGAATTATGTAAGGATCAAGTTCCTTCTAGCTGGTAAAGGACATTAGTATTACTATTGTTAAAGGGGGTGGCCTACAAGGATACATTGGTAGATATTGATGCAAGAGCATAATTTCAACAATTTATTTCAAAATTTGTATTTGTCCTCCATAAGGTCTTAGAGATTTTTAGAAGAGGAATTTGGTTTCCTTGTTGCCCTATAATTTTTTAGAATTTCTAATTTCATATTTGGGATAGGAAATTTTAGTAATTTTAGGCATAAGTTAAGATGTTTTTTATTTTTAATTTTAAGGCCTCCTAGTCATTAGGAAAGTTGAGTCTTATGATTAGGATTACTTATGGCATCCTATGTATTTTTCAAACTCCAATACACCAAGGCAAATATGTGGAGGACATTTGGGGGAAATGTGATTGTCTATGAAATGTAGATCGGATTTGGGGAGCTTGTAGCTCTTTTCCTTGGACCCTACTAGTTCTTAGAGGTTGTATTTGGAGCGGTTAGCAGGAAAAAACATAATATGCCCAAGAATATTAGTGTTGGAGCACCTATGGTTAAAACACTAGATTCAAAGTTCAAATCCCCCTGAGTTGCCAACCAAAAAATAATCTTTTTTTATCTATATATTTATTAAATTTTTAGAATGTGGTTTAATGAAAAAATAAAAATATAATATAAAAGAAATAAATATGACACGATTAAATTTCATGTGGTTTGAATATCTATTTTCAAAAATAAAAAATATAATTTTATCGACTATCCACTCATGGATATTTCAATGCAAACTTCCTAATGCTAATGATTTTGTCTTAGTTTCTAACTATCTTAAATGGGTTTCGTCTTAATGGTCATTTTCTTAAGTTGCCATTGTCTTAAATATAAAGTTCTGTCTTAAATATTTTTGTCTCAAAGTGCTTTTGTCTTAAATCTAAAATTTTGTCTTAAAATATTTTTGTCTTAAATATAAAGTTTTGTCTTAAAATATTTTTGTCTCAAACTTTTTTTGTCTTATATATAAAATTTTGTCTTAAAATACTTTTGTCTTAAATTTTTCGTCTTAAATTGTTTTTGTCTTAAATATTTTTGTCTCAAATTGTTTTTGTCTTAAATATAAAGTTTTGTCTCAAATTATTTTTGTCTCACACTATTTTTGTCTTAAATTTTATATTGAAGACAATTCAATTGATATTAAATTTTAATATAAAATAACTAAAATAAAAAGTGACTTTTTAAGACAAAAGATTTTTTTTGTCTTAAACAAATGTCTTAAAATGCCCATTTGTATTACTGAATTTCCCACCTTCTAAGGGCCAGGTGAACATTCACTATCTATAATATGGAGACGCCCACCTGCATTAGGCAATTTCCCACCCTCGTGGGAAGTAAGGCCAACAAGAAAGAAAAGGTAAGGTTATCCTTGACGCCCACTTTAAGGAGGTAATTTCCCACTTCCTTAAAGGCCAGGGCCTTAAGGAAATATGCATTAGCAGTTCCCATACGCTATCTTTTGTTACTCAATCTCCCACCAGTTGCAAGGAAGGAAGAATTGCCAGGGTCAGGAGACATTACAAGCTACTTGACACCCACAAAGCTTTCTTAATTTCCCACCTCGATAGACTAGGCTCACGTAGGAAGGAAGGAGAGTAAGGCACTTTCCAAGAAGCAGCAATGAATCACTTCATTTGATAACCCCTTCTGTGGGCGCTTGTCAGAGGGGAACGCCTAAAAGAAAATAGGGTGAAAATAATAACCTTATGCCCACAAGTTCAATGTCATTTTCGCCGAGTGCACCCACCAGAGGCAAAATGTAACTTTCGCCGGGGCCCTATACTATAAATAGGCAAATAGTATAGTAGTGTGAGTTATTTTCAATTTTTTCTCTAAATGGCCTCGTCTGGCAGTCTGTCATGTTTGGAAAATAAGAACTTAAACCAGGCTAAGAATCTAGAAATTTCAATGGGAACAACGTGTGACATGATTTTGAGTTCAAACATTAAAATGGCACATCAAGAAAATTTAGGATTGGTTAACATTTTGAAGAATGTCAGAAAGTTTGTTTTTAAGTACTCTTTGTTGTTTGTTTCATGCAGATCCTTCAAGGTTCAGATTAACCCAACAAACTACATTTGTAAGGCGTCATATAAATTTATGGAGTAGAACATTACTTCCTTGTGCAAATAGTTTTGATAGTTGGAATGAAGCTGCAACTTATAATATTAGAGATGGCAATGGGAATTCAAGAGAGACATGCTTAGCCTGTAGTTAGAGGAATTCCAGTGGTGCAGCCAACCGATAAGTTATTTTGGTTCAATTGCCCTCATCTTATTCTATTCTTGATCCATTTCACTTTGTTCCAGGTATCGAAATAATTGCAATGTAAATTTTACTTCCTTAATTGTGTCTATTATATTTATGAGGATGAACTAAAGGCTTGATGGTTCCTGCAGAATGCTTTCCAACTTGCTTTCCTGTCATGGACTTGCTTAAGCAATTTATATTAATAATTATAATAAATTCTATAATATAAGCAGAGATATTGAATTTACACAGTTAACAATTAGATCACAATGATTGCAGTGGAAATTTGGGTTGAGCTCCTGTTTCCACGATAGTCTTTATACGATCATATTGCGAATCTTCATTGGGTAAGATTGTCAATATATAAAACCACATTCTGAAACACATCTTTTGTTTTGTTGATTTTAGCAATTACTTTGGAAGAGGTTATTTTTTAGTTAGTTGCAAAATCCGTCTATTTAAAAGATATAGATCAAATTTAACATAATATTTTAAATGTAATAGAATGAGAGTATTGAACATGATTATGCTTTGAATTGAACAATAACTGAATTGATTTGTTTGTGGTTATATCCAGGGTAATTGTGCAGTTTATACGTAGCTATGTCATGCTTCCGCTTTACGCACTTGTGACACAGGTGAATTTTTTTTATCCTTCATTTAAAATAAAAGGACTTGCCATTTTGAAAGAGAATTTGAACTTCTCTAAACATGTTGAATTATTTGAACAGAAAATTGACACAGGTGAATTTTTTAAATCCTTCATTTAAAATAAAAGGACTTTCCATTTTGAAAGAGAATTTGAACTTCTCTAAACATGCCGAATTATCTTAACAGAAAATTGACACAGGTGAATTTTTTTAATCCTTCATTTAAAATAAAAGGATTTTCCATTTTGAAAGAGAATTTGAACTTCTCTAAACATGCTGAATTATCTTAACAGAAAATTGGAAAGTTCCGGCATTTTTTTTAATGTCACTCTTCTTACGGTTCAGGAAATTGTGGGTAAATATTTCCAAAAACTGTACAAATAACTCTGGTCCTTTTAAACCTAAGTATAGATTTTTTTTGTTTTTTTGTTGTAAAAAATGACACATAGACACATATATTATGCAGATGGGTTCTCACATGAAGAACACAATATTTGATTAAGCAATAGTTAAATCCTTGAGAAGATGGCATGAAAGAGCTCAGAAAAATATCAAAATAAGAAATTCACCGCAGAACATAATATTTGAAGAAGGGGTAGCTAATGGCTTGACAAGATGGTATCAGAGAGCTAAGAAGAAAAATATGAAAAGAAAAAATTCAAACCATACATTTTCAAGCAGAGCCGGAATTTCAGAATTTGGATTTTCAAGCAGATCGGGGACTCCAAGTGTGACTCCAAGCAGATGGGGGACTCCAAGTGTAGAAACAACCCCAAGCCATGGATCTTCTCCATTGCACTTACTGCGCAGATATAGTAAAATGGGTGACATTGAGTCTCCTGACATCTCTCCAAGGTATTACCCCTCATATTATCAAGCAACGGAATCCCCAGAGTACTCATAAGTTACAGCACAACAAGCCATTTCAGACCAAGTAGAAAGCTCAAATCTGGAAATGGATATATATCCTACATATCTTCCGCAGCCTATTAGAAATGCTTTGATTTCTGAAACATGGCATGTCAAAGAGGTCATAAAAGAGCCACCTACTTCAGAAGATGCGAACAGAAAGAGCAAAAATGATTTTTGCTTTGTAATGCCTTAATTGTGTGTTTCCGATCAAATCATAGTTCTCGCATGACCACTGTGGGTAAAGTGCACAAACTGTTACTTTCATTCAATATTTCCCTTGTGAATGAATATTAAGAGGGGATGTATTAGATATTCATTCAACAATTTCTTCTTGAAGCAAATTGATTAAATTTGTATTTCATTACTATTATGAATTGGTCGTTTATTCATAATTGAAATTGGTAAACATTTTATATTTAAATATGGTATTTCAGAAGGCATATTCAAAGAAGGGAAAGAACTTTCTCCAGTCTGGTCGTTTTATTAATAATTGGAATCGGTAAACATTTTATATTTGAATATTGCATCTCAACTTATTAAAAATAATTGGAATTGATAAACATTTTATATTTGAATTTTTCATTTCAGGTTATTTAATAAGAAAAAATGTAATTATGCCGTAAGGGATTCTTATTTGAAAACAACTCTTCTAGCAGTGACTATGTACATGTGTACACCCTTAGATCAAATATTAGACGATTGAAATGTTTTAAGCCATTAGATACACCACCTCATTTATTTATGTTGCTAACTACCTAATAAATAACTCTAAAACCTATAAATTTTTCTCACTATCAAATAAACCCTCTCTCATGTTTCTCTTCGAATGCAAAATGCAATGGTGGTGATCTCCTCTCCAGCCATGGGGAAGGAAGTTCAAGGATAGAGAACCTGCAACATTTAAGAATTTCAAGGATAGAGATCCTGCAACATTTAAGAAGGAGAAAATTCGATTAGACAAGATATAGGAAGCCAACGCCAATACCACGCTACAAAGGAACTTTTCCTGTGGGATCATTTCGAGTCACAGAGCGCTTATGAGGTCAAATGTACTGTGCATGCTTTAAATAACTTTTTCAGAAGACATGCTTTAAATAACTACACTGAACTAGACAACATATGCTCCAAAAAATAATTTTGTCACTTTCAATACAACACTGCAACACTGCAACCAGAGGCTTGATTCCCAATAGGGTGGTCATGTAAGTCAGCAAGATATTTTGTGAAAATTTCGCTTATGTTTTCGTCTTCTCCTGGTTTCGATTTTCCTACCTCCAAGATGTGTTTTTTAATGAAATATTTTAAGTCTGTTTGTTTTTTAATGAAATATCTCAAGTTTATTATGGTCCAGCATTAGCTTCCAAATTTTAAACTATTTTTCCAGCAACTTGATTATTGTTTGTTTTATTTTAATTTAATAATATTACTTAAATGTCAACATGAAAATTTAGAAATATGAAATTTGTATTTAATTGTGTTTCTTTTGTTTTATTTTAATTTTTTTTTTATTATTATTTCAAATTCGTTTTTGATAATGTTGTTCAATGGCTTGATTCCCAATAAGGTGGTCATGTAAGTCAGCAAGATATTTTGTGAAAATTTCGCTTCTGTTTTCGTCTTCGCTGGGTTTCGATTTTCCTACCTCCATGATGTGTGTTTTAATGAAATATTTTAAGTCTATTTGTTCTTTAATGAAATATCTCAAGTCTGTTACATCCAGCATTAGCTTTCAAATTTTAAACTATTCTTCTAGCAATTTGATTGATTCTTTTGTTTTATTTTAATTTAATAATATTACTTAAATATCAGTATGAAAATTTAGAAATATGAAATATTGTGTTTATTTTATTTTATTTTGGTTTTTTATTTATTTCAAATTCGTTTTTGAAAATACTGTTCAATGTTATATCTTGGTTTTGGTTCGGTCGATAATGATGGTTAAAGTAATATGTATTTTTTATTCTTTTGAAATTTATTTAATGAAAAATAATTTTTTAATAGTTTTAATTAATTATTTAATTAATGGTAATGAGAATTTTCTTGTTTGAGTTATAGGTTTATGAAAATTTATGGTTTTTATTTTATTTTTTATAAAAATTTTATAAAGTTGTTAATGGTATGTTTAGTTGTTAATCAAATAAAAAATAGTTATTGGGGAGATGTTGTCCTAGAGTGTTAGATCAATGAGATTAATTTAAAATTAAATTAAATTATTGTAATTATATAAATTAAATTATTGGTAAATGTCTATAAGTATCAATTCATGATAAACATCAAGCACATAAATGAGTATATTGACTTGAGAACACAACAAAATATGAATTTAATGAAGATTACATAGAAGAAAGAAGATGGGATATGTTATGTGACCTATTTCAATATTAAATATGAATCATTTTATTTGAAAAGAAATTTGTAATATAATCCATGACAAAACAAAATTAAGAGAGCATAATCACAATTTATGAGCACTTACATTTCTTGGAAATATCTACTAACTAATTGTGAAAAAGGCTCCATGCTACAACAACTCTCATCCTAATAGAGGCCAACCCTTAATCTAACTTTGACTTGTAAATAACTTTCACAGTGATAGCAATTGTAAATAACTTTCACAATGATAGCCATTATTGTTACAGATAGCCTTCATTACATTCATAGTATGTTGTTTCCTTGAGTCAATATACTCTATATACTATATATATACTAACCTTAGGTTATAAAAAACTAATTTATTTATCCAAACAATTCTCCAAAGCAAAAATTTATGTTCGAATAAAATAATTCAAATTTATATATTCAATTAGATCAATATATTTATTTTCCATACTCTTTCCTATGATACCATCATTCAATTAGATCAATATATTTATTTTCGATACTCTTTCCTATGATACCACCTTACGGCATTCCTTTACAACATATGGTGCAATTGGTAATAATAATTATACCAATAAGCATTTTATTGTAAAGCTTTTTTTTTTTTGGTTGATAATAGGGTTCATCTTCAGAAAGGGAAGTTTTTGTCAGTGACACTGTTGAGATTCGTCATCCTAACCGGTGTCATGAATCTTAACAATGCCCCATGCAAGACCTCAACAATGCCCCACGACCCGGTACAAGACTTCGGCAATCCTTATTTCCACTGCCATAGGCCCATTAATGCGCCCAGGGAGGAAATGCTCGCCCTTAGATTAAAATTGTAGATCATCCTGCGGCGGGCATTCCCTGCCTAGGCGCATTAATGGACCTATGGCAGTGGAAATAAGGATCGCCCAAGACTTCGACCTGGCTTATTGTCTCCGTACAAAACTTCCCCCTCGCTTACTGTCTCCGTACAATACTTCGTCCTCGCTTACTGTCCCCGTACAAGACAGCTTCGACATTGCTTACTGTCAAATTGAACACGACTTCGACCTCACTTACTGTCAAATTGAATACTCTTCGATCAGTTTGTTGTTGCAGTTGTGGTGACCTGGCTCTTTCCCTATTGTCAAATTGAACAAGACTTCGACCTAGCTTACTGTCAAATTGAACACTCATTCTTAATACTGAGATTTCACAATGACACAGAAAATAATCTTGTGAGATCTCACAATGACACAACAAATGCTTCTCTCTTATGCACACACGATACGAAAGGAACTTTAAATAACAGCTATGTCCAAAATATTCACGCCTTTTTGAAATTTTATTATCTCTTTCGTTGTGAATTTGAATCCGCCTAGAGCAATAATCAATCTTAAATGTAAAGGCGTTCATGGGATAGCAAGTGGAGGTGTCCGTACTTTGAGTGTCCAAGGAAAGTTCACAATCCCTTCTTCGTCACAAAGTTTTTCTAAATTCCCTTCTCTTCTCTCAACTGTACGAATTTTTGTGAAACAAAACAAAGGAAAAATTAGTCGGAAATTTTGAAGGTTGCACTGTGTCCGCTTTGCGGAAAGTTTCATAGATCTTTTCATTTCTACGACATAGTTGCAGTCAACCGAGTCACCCAGAAAACACTTGAGATTATGCACACATAATACTAAAGGACGACGGTAAATATCTTCGCTTAGTGCATATACACATGTGGGTAAAACTCCAAGCGGATCGAAAAATGGCATACATTTACTATTGATAATGTTCATACAATACAATTTTGTACAGGAAACTCTTTATGAGTTGTTTAATGGAATATGCAGAAATATGTATGACTTATATGGTATAACTATTGAATCTATATAGATATGATTTATGACTTACTTATATTGTATAACTATTGAATATGTAGAGATATGATTTATGGCTGACTTATATTGTATAACTCTAATATATAAGATATAAATTTATAGTATTTAAATCTATTAAATTTAAACAGAAATATTTGTGTGATAGAAATTTTCATATAAGATATAAATTTATAATATTTAAACCTATTAAATTTAAACATAAATATTTCTGTGATGAAAATTTTCATAACTAGTATTCGTAAGCAAAAATTTCCATAATTTTTCTTTAAAAATAAAAGTTTGAAAATTCAATTCGCTGACTGACTTAATATGTCGATTCAAGGTTTGGTACATTGTACATGATATTAAATTCATGGATTTATAGGAAGACCAGTGCAATTTTTTAATTAGAATTATAAATTTATCGCAACGTATCTGCAATTCAAAAACTAAAGTTGGATCGATAAAATGGCATACATTTACTATTAATAATGTTCGTTGATTTTTATTGAATAATTTTTTGCACGGGAAATTTTTTATTAGGTTTTTAACGGAATATGCCGAAATATATATGACTTATATTGTATAAATAAATATTGAATATATAGAAATATGATTTATGATGTATATAATAGTTATATAATAGACTATTTTGAGAAAACTTAGTATTTGTAAAATTGAGTATGAATGTATGATAGTATTTAAATTTATCTTCAAGCAGATAAACAAAATAGTGGCCCATTTTTTATGGTCAAGAGTAGGCGCACACAAAAAATACCACCTTTGCAAATTATCGGAGATCTCCCTTCTTAAGGAGATGGGCGGGTGGGGTTTGCTGGACCTGCGGTCTTTCACGTTCACCTTACTGTCTAAGTCTTTATGGAGGGCGCTGACTGGGAACAACATTTGGTCGAACATCATTGTGGACAAATACTTGGGCACTAGATCCCTGGAGCTATATTTTCAGGGGCCTATTACCTCTCCAAAGCGGGCCTCAATGATTTGGAGAAGCCTAACAAAATGCAGGGAGATCATCAAGTCAAAAGTGGTGTGGAAGTTTGGTAATGGGAGGCGGATACCCATCCCATGCACCAACATCATGGGTGTTTCTTTTGATCCCTACATTGATCCGGTTTTCATCCACAAGTTAACACATAGAGGAATCATTTTCTTAGCTGATATCATTACACATTGGGAAGTTGGTGCTCCCGTATGGATGGACTTTGAGGCACTGGGTATGCAGGCAGGAAACAGGGACAGCTGGCTAAGCCTCATCAGCGCCTATCGAAGGGCTGGCTTCTTTTTCGATCCTTTGGGCGACCGGATTGTATGGGGCGGGGCGTACAAGGGCAATAACATATGTGTCAAAGAGCTATATTCACACATTAAAATGGATGGACACACCACCCCGAGTATCCCTGGTTTCACTAAGGTATGGAAGTGGAAGATTCCCCACATGAGAACACTTTTCAATTGGCTACTCAGGAAAGGGAAGGTACTCACTTGGGACAATCTGCAAAAAAGAGGGAAACATGGTCCGGGACGATGCACATTATGTAAAGAGGAACAGGAGTCAGTATCTCACATTTTCTTTGAATGCAGGGTGGCTATTGGACTTTGGGAAATGTTCTCTCACTGGACTAATGCCCCAGCATGGAGACCGACTTCACAGGACCATGCATATGATTTTTGGGTAGCAAAGGGTGCTAGGAAAAAGGCCCTTCCATATTATACATGCTGGGAAATATGGTGTAGTAGGAATTACATGCTGTTCAATGGGGGGAGGTGGGATTCCAACAGGATTTATACACGCATTCTGGATTGGCTTCAGATTAATCCCATTCCGGAAAGGTCGATAAGGATCTGTCCTACAGGCTTAGGCCTCATTGCATCCACATACCGACGTTATTCTTCGATGGAGCACAACATGATGGTATATGCGGTTGTGGAGCTTGGCTTAAAATGGAAGGAGAGGAGCGCTTCCATATCATCTGGAACGGGGGTCAGGGATCTAACAATAAAGCTGAGATCATGGCCCTGTGGAGTGGGCTCCTTGTGGCCCATCACCTGGGGCTCCCTACCATAGACATCGACGGGGACTCCCAACTTGTCATAGGCGGCATTTCGGGCAAAACAAATCTCAGGGTTTCAAACCTCAGTGGCTGGGTTGATCGAACTATCTATGTTCTTTCTCAATTTCAGAGAGCCTCCCTCCACCATATATACATAGAATTAAACTGGAGGGCGGATAGGCTCTCAAAGCTAGGGTTGGAACAAAATTTTGGCCACATTACAGTCATCCATTTCAGGGACAACAGAGAAAGGGCCTCTTTCAGGTTTGATCTGTAGGTTCTTTACATTGAAGGGCTATTTATCCACACACTGGTCTCTCTATTCCTTTTTGGAGTCAGTAATTGCCTTTGTCGACTGTTCTCCATCGGCCCAGTCCTATTGCTGTTGACATTTCTGTTGACATTTTCTTTTCCTGGAGATGCTACATGATACTCATCGTTTAGGGTTTATCTCCTTGGGCTCCTGTGTGGCTGGTTGTCTCTCTGTATATCGGACCCTGCAGATTCTCTTTATCGTTTCTGGTGTATAGCCTTTTTCTTTTGTACAGGGTATTGCTATCTGTTGGACGACTCTTAGATTGGACAATTGATTAGCTCCAGATTTTGATATACTGGTAAACATGCCTCGACAGCTTTCTATGCTACTCTAGATTGTAACAGGATGTTCTCGGTGCTGACATGTTTGGACTGACAGCTTTTATATTCGGATCAATCTAGATGATCAGTTTCAGGGCGCTCTCTTTTCCTCTGTGACATTTTGGACTATATATATGTCGTATCTTTTCTCTGCTGCTTTTTTTTCCTTCTTTCTCCTTGGGTCATATGCGACCTGATGTTTTTTCGGCTGGATTGTATCTTTTATTTACTTGTTGGCTTGGGCTGTATTGTATTTCTGATATCATTTGGATCTCCTAAGGCCTCTTTACAGGTTCCTGTAGGGGGATTGTACATCTTATTTTCTCCGTTCTGTCATGGATTACCCTATTCTCCTGTGCATAGGGTATCTTCCTACCAGAGGAGAATGCTTTGACTGATGGACTGTTTTTCACATATATATAAAAACATCGTTTTTTCTCTATTGAAAAAAAAAAATTAAATTTATTACTTAAATTTTTGTAAAGGAAAATTTTCATTAACTTATACTAGTAAGGAGAAATTTCTATAATTTTTCTTTTTATTTTTTAAATAGGATTGTGAGTAAACATACATTTTAAAACTTAATATTTTGTATTATAAAGAATAATAGACATTGTTATTAATGGTTATGAATTAGAATTTAGTTTGGGTTAATTTATGAATAATTAGAAATTAAGAATTTGAACTTGCATTGGTATTTTTAGTTATATGAATGAATATAAAAACTCTCATAATTTGTAGTTCTAAATGTGAAACTACTAGTTTTTTCATAACATTTATGATTGAAAATATTTTTTAAATATTTTTTGAGATTTTCAATGTTATAATTGTACATTTCCATTTTTCAAATATTAATATATTTGAATATTTATAAGAGATATACTTGCCAATTTTTTCCATATTGAATTTTGAACAACTCAATTTTTTGTGTACCGAATCAAATTCGAATTTGAACTCTAACTTCGTAACTATGGTTACAAGTGAGCTTGTAGATTAGGCCCTCCTTATTGATTATAGAATCACACTAGGGTAGGCTAAGTATTGACATAAAATGCAATAACATCTTTTGACATGCCAAATATGTAAATTAGTGAGTGTCGAATGAAACCATTGCATGGGTCAAGCTAATTATTTCTTTCTCTGATATAATTAAATATTTTTAATTATTTTTTATGCGTAGAAAGTGAGAAATATATATATATATATATATATATGAGTTTGGAGTATATTTCGAAAGTGTTTTTCTAGGATCTAAAGAAATAGGTTAATGACTCAAGGCTTGGAGGCATCTGACAAGAGTGAAATCCTGCCCCTTAAGGATTACTCGTGAGAGTGAAAGCCTGCCCCCTTAGGGACCACCAACAAGTCATTCCACGTAGTGCAGTTTTCATTGAAGCAGATAGTATCCGGTGATGGTTGTCCTACTTTTGATTTGACAATTCAGTTATAATATATATATATATATATATATATATATATATATATATATATATATATATAATGTTTCTTTGTTTGCATTTGGTTTTTAGACCATGCTTTTAAATACTCACTTTTACCACTTTTATCTCTCACATACAACACTCCTGGAGTCAACATAATGCATCTGGTCCGATAGAAATATTACAGTGCTTTTCAAGTTCTTCCAACTGTGTTTGATTTTCCTGCTATCTCACAATCCCATATTAACTAGTGATATTTGAAAGGAAAAATTGGAAGTAAATGAGTGGATAAAACATAAGTACATGATTTAAACTATAACTAAGTCAAAAAGTGAAACACACACTTAACGCAGTCAAAAAATAAAAAACACACTATATTTATCTATATTTCGATCGGCATATCTTTGCACCCTTTTAATATAAATGCTAATTGTATAGCACTAAAAACCTAATGATATGCAATTGGACTAAATATCCAAAAACGGCTAAGCAATGGCTATCCAACCCAAGGGACTGATAAAGTGTATCGTAATTGTAACACGAGAGGCCCAAATTATTTTGGGTATTTTGGAAAAAACACCCAAAATATTAATTTTGAGTTTAATAATATTAATATTAATTTAATATTAATTTTACGGAAAACTAAAATATAAAGAATGTCAAGCGGGAAAACTATACAGAAAGAGTATGTCATTGAATCCTTAGCATCTATCACGACTCCACTGTTATTAAATTCAAATCTATGAATTATAATTAAGAAAGAAATAGGTATGAGTTTTGTGTGAGTTTAATCACTTGTAAATTAATTGAGCTCATTAAAGGCCAGCAAGAAATCGATCAATCATATACACAAGCCACATATTTTGATATACTTCTAATCTTCAATGCTATGAATTCAATATTAATATTGAGAATATTAATAAATATATAATAATAACAATAATATAAAAATATATTATTTTATAAAGTATATTTATATTATATTATATTATAATTTATAATTAATTTGATGATGATGATGATGATTATTATTATTATTAATCTAAAAGATTATAGATATAAAGTAATAATATTAAATTTAAGAAACTAATATTAAAAACTCAAAAAATTATTAAATCCAACAAATTAATATTACAAATTTAAGAGATTAATAAATCTAAGAAATTAATTTATTAAATTTAAAAAAATTAATATTATAAATCCAAAAAATTATAAATTTAAAAGATTAATATTAAATCATAGGATTAATATTATAAATCATAGGATTAATATTAAAGATAGACATGTAAAATTTATGATTAATATTATAATCTCAAGGAATTTTATTAAACCTTAATATTAATATTATAGAGCCAAGGAATTATAAACCCTATGATTAATATGATAAAACTTATGATTAATGAATCCAATGGATTAATAATATTATAACTTAAGAGATTAATAAACCCTAAGTTTAATATTAAAGCCTATCAATATAAACTTTAACATTATAAATTATAATATTATTATTATAAACCCAAGGGATTAATAAACGAAAGGGGTTCTCAATATTATAAACCCAAGGCATTAATATTATAAACCTAAGGGATTAATATGAAACCCTAAGATTAATATTAAACCTTAGGATTAGTATTATAAACCCTAAGATTAATATTATAAACTCAATATTGAAAAGCCCTAATATTAAACTTAAGTTTTGTAATGTAACAATATGACATTGAATAAATTGCAACGTAATGTAACATTACGACAATGATTGTCATGTTGAGACAACATTTGTCACAATGCGATGTTGGATAAAATTTTGTACCTTTCCAACATCAGAGTATCAAACCCTAATATAAAACTCTAACATGTAGGTTTTATATTAATCCCTTCGGGATTAATATTATAAGCCATTGAGATTAATGTTATAAACCCAATGGATTAATATTATAAACTGAAGGGATTAATATTAAACCTTACGGTTAATATTATAAACCTTAGAATTAATATTAAACACTAGGAATATAAACCCAAAGTTTAATATTATAATCCCAATTGTTTATAAACCTAAAGGACTAATATTTAAACCCTAGGATTAATATTATAAACCGGAAGGATTATAAACCTTGGGATTAATGTAAACTCTTAGATTAATATTATAAACCCTAAGATTAATATATCAGCCTAAGATTATTATAAATCCTATAATAAATTATTAAATCAACCTACTCTCATAATAGGGGGAGACCTAAATGTCTCCAGGGGAACCTTCGAATCCTTGGGGAACAAAGAAAATATCGATTCGTTGGCTAGCTTTTCCATGACCACTCAATTCATCAGTACCTTATAAACGTGGAGCTCTGAAACTTTTCCATACCTAGAGAAAAAAGAGGTCCGGTCCGGATTATATAGCCGAGAGGTTGGATCAGTTCCTCATTTCAGAAGTTATTATTGATCAATTCTATTCCATTAAACAGTGGTTCGACACTAATGTGGCATTTAACCATTACCCTATCTTCCTTGAAATTAAGGGTGCCACTCGTAAGCCATCCTACCCTTTCAAGAGGAATTCCACATGGTTGAAGGATGCCTACTTCATGGAGATTGCTAAAGAGCAATGGTCTTCTTTCTTACCACTTTCAGGGACTTCGGCTAGAAAACAGTTTATGGAAAACCTTAAGAAAATAAGGCAGAAAACTAAGGGATGGGCTTTGATAAAGAAACAAGAAGATTCCTTGGAACTTAAGGTGATTAATGACAATATTAGGGATGTTGCATCACAATAAGCAGAAGGTTATGAGTCTTGAATCTAGATACCTACTCTTTTAGTTGGAAAAGAGAATCAAAATAATTCTGGAAAATCACGAGGCTAAATTTGATTGAAGAGTATAGCCATATGGTTTGAATGCAAGGATAACAACACAAAATTCTTCGAAGCATTTTGAAAAGGTCATAAGATGGAAAAAATAATTTGGTCATTAAAGGATCATTCTAGAAGGGATGTTTCTACATTCTCAGATCTGGCCCTATTGGGTGTCTTACACTTTGAATATCTTTTTAAATCTCAAGAGGAGGCCACAATAGTTGAAATCATTCGTATGACTCTCCCCTTCCCTCGTTTTCTCAATGAGGAAAATAATTGTGAACTAATGGCTAAAGTTTCAAAGGATGAATTAAATGTTGTTATCCATAGTTTCCAAAAGGACAAGAGCTAAGGCCCAGATTGATGGGGTATTGAATTATTCCTACGTCTCAATTAAAATATGGGGAATGATCTTTTATTTGTGGTTGATGAATCCCGTAGGAACCGCCATATGATCCATGCATTAAATTATACATTTATAGATATGATTCCTAAAGTAGACTCCCCTGCTTCTTTTGATGATTTCAGGCTCATCTCATTATGCAATGTTGTTTACAAAGTTATCATGAAGGTGATTTATCTTCATCTTAAAACTATCCTCTCTGCTTCTATTTCTAAAGAATAAATTGGTTTCCTTGAAGGTTGGAAGATTCAGAAAGTGATTGGGGTGGTAGAAGAAGGTTTGTACAACCTTAAGACGATGGATCTCAAAGGGGATATCTTCAAACTTGACTTAGCAAAGGCTTATTAGTGAGTCAATTCGATCTATCTCTCATTACTTTTAACTCATGTGGGTTCTAGACTTGATTTCGTAATATGGGTTATGAGTTGTATTCAAATGGTATCCTTTGTTATGTTAATCAATGTTGCAATGTTTCCTTTCTTTTGTACAAGAGGGGTCTTCATTAGGGATACTCCCTCTCTCCATTATTATTTGTATTGGTTGTTCAGGGTCTTAGAAAGATCTCAAAGGAAGCTAAACAAAATGAGGATTTCCATGGGTGCTTGGTAACTCGAGCCCTAGCTATATCTAACTTACTATTCGTAGATGATGTTATATTTTTTGTAATGGGGATACTTGTGAGGTGGCAGTGTTGAAGAACATTATTTCATTATTTGGGACTGCCACTCGTATTCCAATAAATTTTTAGAAATCATCCCTTCTTATTTCAAATTTGGAGGGTGAAATTTAATAAATCAATGCATTTATTTCGATGGAAATATCTCACGTTGATTATGGTCTAAGTTATTTGGGATTCCACCTGAAGCAAAATACTTATAGAATGATGGATTGTCACTGGCTGATCTCTAAGGTTTAGAAACATATTAAAATAAGGTGTCACAAATGGCTCTCTCGGCCGGTCTGGTTGGTTTTAAACAAATATATACTTGAAAAAATTCGTGTATTGGTCCTCCGTAGCATGGATTCCAAAAGGTGTATTGGAGCACATAAGGCGGGTATGTTACAAGTTTTTATGGTCTGGTTCCAACTCTATGATAACCATCCCTTGTGTGGGGTGGGACAAAATAACTAAACCAAAGGCCATTAGTAGGAGGGGCCTAAAGAACATCTTTCTATTCTCTCATGCTCTTGCTGCAAAATGTGGATCATGTGGCTTCTTACGACATAGAGCCTTTCAAAAGTGGTTGTAATTGACAAATACATTTCATATCTCATGGTGGAGAATTAAGTGTGTCAGTCAAACACACCTTGGAAAAAAATATTTATTATATGGAGAGATATTTTAAATAATTTTCAAACCATTTGCAATGGTCTAATCTAAAAAGTTGGCTTGAGTCTTTGGGTCCGTCTTGGATAAGACCCCTAGTTTAGCTTTCACTGTGAACATCTTCTCCCCTCCGCATTAATTAATTATATTCAAGATCATGGTTATTTAAATTTAGCTCACATTGTTGACCCAACTGTCACTTCTATTTGGTGTGAGGGCTAGAAATCAATGAACGATTTCGAAATCCCAGTCCCTTTCATGGAAATCTGGAACAATTATATTAGTTCCTTATAGTCTGGTCATGTTCGTATAATGGAAAGGGATGATGAAATTATTTGGGTCGGGGCTAAGAGTGGGCTATATTCTCCAAATTTTGGTAATATATATTTTTTTCTGAGCATCATCTAGTTGTTTCCCAATGGTAGTGGAAGATCATATGGAAATCCAAATGGTCATCAAAGGCTAATATTCTCATGTGGTGTATTATGAATGGAAAAATACCCACGTGGAATGTTATTCAAAGGAGTTTCTCTATTGGGCCTAGCTATTGTGCTCTCTATCGGGAATGAGGTGAATGAATTCCTCACCTATTTCTTAGCAACCCTTTTGGTCGACAAATATAGGACCACTGTAGGTCCACTAAAGCTAAAATAGGGCTCTAGAATGGACCATATGTTGAATATTCTTGGCTATATTGTCTCTCTCTCTCATCCTCTCGTACTTTCAAATCTCTTATGTTAATAATTTTTTGGGGAATTTGGATCACTCGTAATAGAGCTATCTTCAATACCATGTCTCTTCTCCAAGCATCATTGTTGCTAAAAAAATAATGATCCTTAGTAAATTTCCATAGGAGAAATGTGTTCGCATGATGTGCGAAATCACGAATGAGCATCTTGAAAAGAACAAACTATGGGCATATTTCAATGGTGCCTCGGTCGATTCTTGTGGTAACTATGGGGGAGGCTTCATTCTTCATCGCTCTAATGACATCTATTTTCATGCGTACATGGGTCTAGCCATTAGATCAAATCATTACTCTAAACTTATTGCTTGTGAGAACCTTCTTGTTATTGCTAATGATCAAGGTGCTTTATATATTCAAATTTGTATAGATTTTAAGTTTGTTGTCAATTGGTTGAATGACACTCAATCATGCAGGAATTTTCTATTATCACCTATACTGGTGATTTTTTGTGATTAAAAAAAATATTCTCATGTTTCTCTTATCAAAATATATACATGGAACTCAACCATAGTGCAAATGGTATCACCAAAGAGGCTCTAGATATGGCCCATGATTACTAGAGGATCATTGAGTACCATGGTGGAATAGTCTCTACATACTCTTACAGCCAGTTCATAGATCCTATCCTCAAGAATATTATCCTTCCTAGCTCATACAAAGAGATAGTGAGCTTAAATTTTTTGTATTTTTGTTTTTAGATTATCTATAGGATATTATTTATTATGGACATTATACATGATTATTTTTTTGTTAAGAACATGATGTTATATGAACTCACTGATAGTGAGTTATTTGGCCTTATGTATAGCAGGGATATTTGTTTATTATTGACCCTTGAATTATATATTTATGGATTTATATGCTTTAATGTTATTGAAAAATTTTCCTACACACTCTAGAGTGTTTACAAAGTGTAATTTTTATTACTATTAATAAATTTTATGGTTTTTTTTCTCTCGAAAGAAAATATTATAAACCCTAATATATTATTATACATATTAGGGGTTAATGTTATCACGAGGGCTTCACTCAATGAACCTATAACATATAACATGTGTCCATGGCATGCTAAAAAATACCCTTAATTTGACTACATATGGGAAAATACCTCTAAAAATCACTTTACTTAATCCCCTACCAATACAAACCCAACACACCTTCCCAATTTAAAAATCCCCTGCTTTCACTATACATAGTGGGTATCCATTTTTTAATTAAAATTGTTTATTCCCCTTTATATTTATATCCCTAATATAGTAACATGATGCCTCCCTTATGATGCCAAATGCATTCTACGATGCACATTTCTTCTTTTGATATACATTGTAGATGCATATTAGTTCTCCCACAATGCAAAATTACTCAACCCACACTCAAGCACATACCACTATGATTTGTGAAATTTAATGGTCTAAGACACACAAATATCAACCATGTTTTAGGAGGATTTATTATGTGCATGTATATAAAATGACATATAAATTGATCTATATGATGATGAGAAATCAATTAATGAATATTTATGAATATGTTTGCACCAAATAAGGTGTCCAAGCATAAGTATAGATGTTCAATGTGGATTCTGAAGACAAACCATCTAAGGCTCATGTTCGTACTGGTATTTTAGCCTAGGAACGAAACCCATGAACAAAAATTATGAGATGGATAGGCCATGCATTCATACTGTAGATAATCATGAATTTTGGTTCATGGGTTCATTTTATGTATGATTCCAATGCAATGCGTGAATGTAAATCTTTATCTATATGCAAGATAATGATTTCCTTAACCAAGAAGCTTAACCCAAAAGGTCCATGAAGGAGAAAAATATTTGCCATAGGTAACCTCCAAAATATATGCATGAGCAACAAACTCAAGATATTTTACCCCCAAGTGATGGAGCTATGACAACATGTAAATCATGATCATGGGAAGAATCTTTATGGATCAAGAAGAAAGGTTAGGTTTAGGTGCAGTATTGCAACAATATACAATATATTGGATTATGACATGGATCACAATTTCATAATGTATAACATCTCTCTATGATAAATTGTTCACAACAAAAATATATATTATTTCAAATCAATTAGAATGAAATAAATGGAGGTTCCAAGGGCTACATAGAAAAGCATCAAATATGCATTCATAGTTTATGTGTTTATGCATTCGTAGTTTAATAAAAGTGGGCTCTCAACTATTAATACATAATACCATTTTCATGTTGGAAAACTTTACAAATTATCATAGTTTATATGGATGGATACTTTTCTCTTGGGTAAAATAGTAGAGAGATAATGAAACCACCCTAGATCTATCTTAACACGAGATCTACCAAGTACCGAGAGGAATCAAATCTCATTTCATAGTAAAAAATGTTTGCATCTCAAAAGATTTGATCCCTCTCAACCCTTGGTAGATTGGGAGTTGAAATGGATCTAGGCTTGTTTAATAATTTTAATGTCTTATTTTAATTTTTAATTTAATTTTAACCAAGTCAAAATAATGCAATTTAAAACTAGTTTTGATTTATTTTGACCAAGTCAAATTGTTAAACAATAAATTACATTACATCTATACCATACTTGACTAGGGAGAATCTCTCAACACAAAGAATAAATCATTTTATAAATAAAGGGTTTGTCCTATTAGTATGTTATCCCACTTAAATAACTAGAAATTTCCCTAAAAAGTGTTAAGAAACTTCAATTAGATTATTAAAATAGTGATTAGGATATTAAATTTACATATCACTAGGAACAATTAGAAAAACATGCATTGAGAAAACTATCAAGAAAAAGAAAAACACATTAACCACATTCTAAAAATACCTTAGAAAAAAACACTTAAACCATATTAGGAAAAACCCTTAACAAAATTTTAACTGTCAAAATATGTCCATGATAAAAAGAATGAGGAAATATTTCCTTTCTATAAAAGAGGAAATGATTTTCCTTTACAATATATGAGATTCATGGAGCTATTCTAATTTATCTAACTAACTAATTAACTAAAATATATAAAAAAATATGAAAAGTGGCCTTGTGTTTGCACTCAAAAGACCTCTCATGTGACATTTCTTATACCATTATTTTTGTTTTTGTTGTAATGAATATCCATTGTTGTGACTAAGATTGTTGTTAGGCCTTATAAAGTAATTCCACTCTTCCAAACCAAGCTAGATTTAACTCAATATCATAATCAAACCACTTTGTCCTATCTCTCCTCAACAATTGCTCAGAAAGATGACTGCCTAGGTTTTGTTTCAATTTTTTGTCATTACCATGGTAATATTCAGAAATCCTATTCTCAAATGCATCCCTCTCAATGAAAAATTTGAACCAACTCATCTCTCTGGTGTACTTGTTGTTCTATTCAATTCAGGATCACACTTAGGTATATTAGAATATTATAATGCAAGTCTTCAGACTTCTGAAGGAGCTTCTCTTGTGATGATAAGATATTATCTAGTAATACTTCAAAAAATATTGTAGTGATGATGCATAGCTCTCATTCCAGTGATACATCGATCTTTAAACTTAGTTCTCACAATATAGGATGTTATGCATGGAAACCTTTATCAAGCTACATATCTACCAGGAGTTACTGTCCACCATAATTTATGGAATTCTTTGCATTCTTTAGGTTGGAGTAATAAATTTAATATGTTGTATGTAAAGATTGTAACAACCCCAAAAATTTAACTCTTTGTTGAGGCCTTTCTCCACCAAATCTCTAATACCATGTTAATTTTTATGGTATGTTATACGTTTGCAAAAATTAATTTAATGTATTATCATCATTGAAAATAAATTTAGATATAACATCAAAAATACATATAAGAAGACATGAGAATATTTGATTACAACTAAGGATCCCAATTATATACCTACGTAGGTACGCATTCACAAATGATCATGTCCTTGGAGAAATGATTCTTCAACACTAATTATTAGTTAATTATTCATTATTTATGATATATATATATATATATATATATATATATATATATATATATATATATATATATATATATATATATATATAGATATAGATATAACAAGCTTCTAGGAAGGGGAATTAGCCCCTAGTTGCACTCTTTAACAATTTGTTAGGTTTATAGTGGACAACCCTAACTATCACCTTAGTTCTAATTACACTCTCTTAAGAGAATCATTAGTTTACCCCATATGCCCAAAAAAATTAGCAAGCACTAGTCTTTTCTCATCTAGTCAATCTAAAATTCAAAATTCCAAATGTTATCTTTGTTTAGTGGTAAATCTAGAGCTTGTTTATCTTACATTTAATTTTCAGCCATAAAAAATACCTAGATATCCAATATTTTCTTGTATGTTTTTTACCTAAAATACTAATTTTTTTTTTCATATTTTGACCTAAAATCATTTTATTTGGAAAATCAACCAAGTAGGTTTATATTGTAGAAATTTTATGGCTAGAAGTCCTAATTTAATTGGTTGTTACACATACTTTAATTGTCAAATTTCACATCTACAAACCCTAGATATATTCATTGTTTTATCCTTAATTTTACATTATTATAACTTATTTAATGGGTTAAAATGCATTGTTATTGTGACTTATTTACTGCTGTAATTTTTATCTTTTATAGAATTTTTATAAAAACCGCTAGTAATTTTCAAATTTGAATTATTTTGGGGATAATTTTACATTAGCTAACAACTTGATAAAACCCTAAATCAACCTTAAAATAATAAAAACCAAATCTGGAATTTACTTTGAATAATAACTTAATCCATAAATTTCTAGCTATATTTTAATTGGTGGTGAATTGGGTAGCTACATATAAGACCTTAAACTTGATCGTGTTCGTCCTTAAGAACCATATGTACTACTAGAGAAGCCTCCCTTGTGTTGGAATTTTCCTTCACTAAAATGAGGAAATTTGTTGTCTAGGTGAAAGCGGCAACACATTTAATGGTCCACTAGTCTTTGCACATTGTGAAGGCCTTGAACTAAGATGCAATATTGCAATATTTTGTTATAAAAATAAGCTCACAAAATCCAAAGCCTTAGATGAGAATCAAAAACAAAAAAATATCAATGTGGTGAGATTTGAAAATGAAGAAAAGTACACCTCCATGGACTTTGATGCATTTTGGAAAGGAGGGGGACCAAAAGCAGGTTCATAGTACTTTAAAATCCTCAAAAAAATAGGTTGCAAAGAATCAAAGGCATTCTAGTGTATAAACAACAAAATCAATGATGGATGACATGGATTTTCTCATCTTCCTTTCAGAAAAGGCGTGAAATATAGTTTCTTGCATTCTAAACTGTTGAATTCACAACCTATTGAAAAATAAGACTCTAGTGAAATCCTTTACCAATGAGAAGCCTATGGTATCACACTTTCATGTATTTATTTTTCTTGTTTATATTCATTTTCTTGGTGAAAAGAGGACCAAGTTTTAATTCTCAAGCATCAAAGTTTGATGGTCACAGTGGGACCTCCAAGTCTTATTACATCTATATTCCAACATAGTGGAAGATCGTGGTAAGTCAAGTTGTTAAATTTGATGAGGATGGATGACCTTCGGTATCATAAAAACCCGTGATAGAGTTGGAGGGAGAGAAGTTGGTTGTCCCAAAGGTTGATAAAATGAAGAAAAATCATATTCAGATCAACAATTTTCCAAAGAGGGAATAGGGGCCTTATTACCATCCAGTTCAGCCATGACATTGAGACAAATCACCCAAAATTTGTAGGTGGTGCGGGACAAAGTAGGAAGGCCAAAGTATTCTTTGTGAAAGAGTCACCCCCTTAACAATTTTCCTAAATATGTTTCATTTATGTATTTTATCATTTATGTAGATCCTTCTAGTAGTGACATAGTAGTTGAAGAACAAGTGTGGGGAAACGTTATGATAGGGGATTATGATGTATAGGAGACAGTGCCAAAAATCAAAGTAAAATCAACAATTGATTCCATGCATGCAGTTGTTGATGAAATATTCCTTGAATAAGGGAATTACACTTTAATATTTTAGAGAATCAAGATGAAGAGGGAGTAACTCATTACAGGGGATAACACCTTCCTCCCGAAGGAGTGATACATTTACCTGTTGCTCAAAGGGTATTCTCTCTATCCATGGTGCATCCAGAAGATTCATCACTTAATCTATATGCAACAACCTTCATCAAATTCAATTTCCAGCCTTGGAATTTATGCTTTAATTGTTGCTAGTGTGGAAGGGAAGTTAATGAAGGCATGACAGTTAATGACATTTCTGTGGTAAAGGAACATGCATACCTGATATTTAGAAGGCTTTTGTTATCTTTAGAAATCAGTTCCATATTTATAATTTTTTTTCATGAGTTTAGACGTGTCAAATTTTGACTTTTAATACTAGGTCTAATTTATTTTTCGTCAACAATTAATTTATACCCAGAAAATGTGTTTGCTCAATAAAATTCTAAAACCCACTGGAAAATAAATACACTAGTAGTTTTAACTTCATAAACAAATTGCAGCATAAATGAAATAGTAAAATTGACCACATGAAAAATAATAAAATTTTTCCCAAACAAATTCTCCTTCACTTCTTTAAATTTGGAAAATCAGGGCCTGGATCCACAAAGAATACATAGAAAATACATCACAATTTGAACCTAGATTTTATCCCATTGGAATTTCAGCCTCTACAAAAGTTCGACCCTATGGAACTTCAACCTTACTGGAAAAATTATCCCTGGAAGTCTTAGCTCTGCCACCTGTGAGTGAAAATCGGCCTCCTTCTTCTCCAATTGTACGGTCCCTTGCACACTGGGAAGCTTAGCCTCCCTCCTTTGTGAAAACCTAGTTGGAAAAACTTGGCTTCTCTTTACTGGTTTCAGTCTACTCCAAAAACTCAACCTATCTCTCTAAAAACTAAACCTCCTCCACAAGCTCAACCTCTCTAGATTTCACTTCCAAAAATTCCTTTCGGCTCACTTTTCTCTTCTCTAACATTTTTGAGTCTCTCACTCGATAAAATCACTCTCTCAATCACATTGTCTCTTTCATCTCTCCTTTAAGTTTATTTTATAATTTCATTAAGCGAAATCCCTAACCCTAATATTATAAATAATAAAGGGTTAGAATTAGGTCCTAAGCCTCACTTGAGATCAACTATAAAGATTAAATCTAAACTTAAATAATTTAATTATTTATTCTTGGAAACCTATCTTAATGGCCAAAATTAATTAATTAATTAATTAATGTATTTTTCCTACGATAAACTTAAGAAATAAATCACAATAACCACTTACTCCTCTCAATCAAGAACCTAAACAAGAAATCTAATGTCCTATGCATGCTAGACAAAAAGGCTATACAGAAGCACATGTATAAGCTAATAACATCAACAAGAAGAAGTTTTGAATTAAGATAGGTGCATGATTTTCCAGATTTAGAAAGAGGATAGAAACACCTATTTTTTGGTTCTATTTCTGGAAGGAATATTCTATTTGGATTTTCAATCTCATGCATGAGACAATTTTATTCATGTAGGATGCACTATATCCTAGGAGGATTTTTCTTATCTAGGAAAGCATCCCTTTCCACGGATATATATTCAATGCGAACCCTAATTCTCTCTTGGTCAATAAAATAAATACCAAGTGATTTATCCAGACAAGTTAGACAGTTGCATATTTTAAGCTTTATAAGTTGTGATTTCTTTTTTTTAGAATTATAGAAAAGCAATGTGATTAAGTGCTACAAATTAAACCAGTTGTTTGTTTTTCAGATTTATGTGTTTTCTGATATAGATTCCTTTATTTGTTGTTTTAATATATTAAATCAATTTTCAATTACTAAAATAAGGTTAGTTTCTATGAGTGTAGATTTTCTTACCATCATGTCTTGTAAATTTAACATACAACTCACCTAATATATTTTGTTCTACCACAAAGTTAAACATTGCCAGATGTGTATTTTATATGCATTCTTAGTGACTTGATTAATTACCATGATGACACTTTTACATGAATGATTTTTGATTCGTGATTCTTAGTGGATATCATAGAAAAATATGCATAAGCATTGTTTACTGCAATCACGAATTATTGTCTGCACTAAATCTCATACTATCTTCTCAATGTTGACCTTTAGAAATGGGAATATGCCCACTTATAAGAGTCATTAGACTCTTATTAGAATTGGATATGCCAACTCTCTTCACCAAGGATGAATCCATCAGTAAAAAATAATAGATTGAAAGTTGAACCTCCTAACAGGGAGATAACACCTAGTCTTTGAGAAAATGTGATTGAAATGATAAATGTATGAGGTAATGCAATAACATGGGCATTACCTCTAAAAAAATTCAGGCCACGTAAACCATAAATTGTTGAATCGTGTCAACCTATGCCAGCTGAAGAAAGCTAATTTTGCAAGCCTCCTTTCAATTTTACTCTCATAAAGCTTAAGGCAAGCCTGCCAAAAAATACTTTGCACAAATTACCTGCAGACAAAAAATTTCAATAGAATAACCAATCATTCTCAGAAGTAAATTCAAGAGATGATTCCAATGTAAATTGCAGTTATACTTGGATCCAAGGTGCACTCTAGTGATCTCCTACTTCCATGCATAACTAAAATGATTCCACATTAGTTATGGTACCAAAAAGAGAAAAAGGAATTATGGCATAGTAATATCATGGTCACTGATAATCCAAATAAGCAGCAATTACCAAAACAAATAGACCCTTCTCATAACTAGGCATTGAAAAGACATAAAAGAACACATCCATTAATGTCTGATGTTATAAAAATGTCAATCATTTGTGAGAAACTAGGAAAAAACCTGCCATCTTGATATCTACTACTAGGATTAAAAATTCAATGAAGGAATCTTATCACTATTTCATTTTTTTTTTACATTTTCAAATAGTTCTGAATATTTTCGTTGTAACACAACTCACAATTTATTTGGTTCTACAAAAATGTTCGACATTTTCATAAGTATAAATTTATAGTGGTGACCTTATTTATGACTAGGTGGCCATTGTTACATGTATGTCCTTGGTTCCATAATTCTTATTGGTAAGGAAAACAAAAAAACACTAAAAAAATATTTATTAGAATGATTTCCTGCATTAAATATCAAACAAGTTTGTCACTCTTGGTCATTAGCAATGGAAATATCCATTCTTCTCGGAACCATTAGATTCTAGAAAAATCGAATGCAGCATCTCTATAGACAAGTGATGACTCCATGAGTAAACATTGATAGATTGAACCCTCACAAAGGAAGATAAACACCTAATCTTTGAGAAAATGTGATTAAGAAAGTGTTCACAAAGTAATACAACAACATAGGAAATACCTTTACAGTTTCAAACCATCTAAACCACAATTAATTGAAGGCAACATTAGCCTCTTCCAACCGATGAAAGCACCCCTTTCAATTTTATTTTATAAATCTTAGAGAAAGCCTACACAAAATCTTCTGAAAATTTACCCAGAACTGGGAAACTACAACAGAATACCCAATCATCCAGACAAACTAATTCAAAACATGATTGCAATTCCATTTTCATTTCAAGTTAAATAAAAAACAAACTCGGGACATAACCTATTCCTTGCATGCATAGCTGAAACAATTTGAAAATATAGATATGGTGCCAATAAGAGCACAAAGTAGTATAGCCAACTAATTTCCTTATCACTGATAGGTTGGAAGAATGAAAAACTTAACCCAATTAAGTAACAATTATTTAAACAGATAAACCCTTGTCATATCCAAGGTGTTGAAGAGGCCTAAAAAAACACCTCCAGTAATTTATGGATGTTGCAAGAGTGTTAATAATTTATGAGAAACCAAGAAAAAACTTGTCACCATCTCTTACTGGGACTAAAAAAACCAAAGTAAGTTTAACACCTTCAAACACTTTTAAATATTTTATTTTAGAATAAATATCACCCAATATATTTGACTCTTCCATGATGTTGATCATTTCAAAATTGAATCATCAGCAGCAGTTCATAAAATGTATGATTTGATTTTTTTCACTAGAATTAGCTAATAATAATCCAAGAACACTTAAATGATAAAACGTATTACTTAGAAGATAATAGTTGTCATTATTTGTCAAACAAATAAGTTTTCAAAATAGGAATAAGTGGGACATATGTGCCCCACATAATTTCATTTTTTTTAAGTTGAAAGGTTGTGAGGAAAAGTTGTAACCCTCTCCATTTAGGTTAAAATCCTATTTTTTGACATGTTATATTTTTCCTCGGAATATTACTAATAAGAAATATGACCATTTAAATGATTTTTTTTTCAAGATTTGCAGAGATCAAATGTTAGGAGATCAACACAATAGTACATAATGGGAATGGTTCCTCCTTTGTTTCTAAGTGAGCCTATAGTTTTCTACAAGCCCAAAGCTTCCTCCTCTTTAGATGAAGTTAAGAAGTATTCACTTGGAAATATTGTACATAATACTTCTAGGAAGCTCCCTTCTACTTAAATTATTGTTTTTACTTCAATAATGTTTTGGAGAGAATAGCAATATACTTAATAAGGATCAAGCATTATCTATTGGTAACAATGTCTATTCTATAGTCATGCCATATATATAATGGGATTTTCAAAGCAAGGGAATTATTGGCACCTTGGGAATTTTATGTCATTTCTTCTATGCATTTAAATTTTAAATACTTGTACCTCTGATTTTATAAACCCAATTATCCATTCAAACTTGTACATGAGGAATACATGATCTGAATGTACTCCTGAAGAACAAGTAAATCAAATGGAAAAGTACATTTGTAGGGATATTGTTGGATGAAGAGGTAGTATTTAGCTTTCCTTGCAGACATAATATTCCTTATTAATAACTGGAGGAAGTTATGGAGGCCTACTAAACTAACACACCAAAAATTAACGTTTCCAAGAAATTTTGATATGTTTCTCTCTAATGGTTGAGTTTAAAATATATTCCTTGTGTTGCACGCTTTCATATAAGTTAATTTATGTTGTCTCTCTATGGTGATGTGTGAAGCTAGGGTGGTTTTGAGAGTTCCCTGCCTCACTGAGACCACCATGAGAAAAATCATAGGAGTATAAATTGCAGTGATTAAAATTTGTAATCAGCTAGTGAAAAACTCCCAAATCATGGTGGAAACAATGAACATGGATGCCTAATTATCCTAGTACCAAGGTTCCAATATAGATATGTATTCAAAGCCGATTTGGTACATATAAAATACATAATGAAATTTTTTTCCTATGGCTCCAATACGAAAGAATATATATTCATCTCATAGATTAAAAAAATATGCAATTTTATTATGTATTTTGGAAGAATTTCAGCCTTATGAATGCACAATAAACCCAAAAAAATAAATTCATTCCTTGAAAATTTTGCAACATATTTTATATTTATATTGATTTTTTCTAAGAATATTTGTGAGATTGTGAGTTGTTTTATGGGAATTTACAAGATGAAAGGTAATGAAAAAAAGAAAAAGAAAAAGTGGAACGTACTTTATCCCCATGTATGAAAAATTTGCAGAATTTCATACTGCTGATGAATTTCCATACAAAAATGTAATACAACCATTTTTTTCTATAATGCTAATTAGCATGGAGCTATGTTTGAACCTTTGCAAGTTCAAAATCAAAATATTAATATGCTAATTAACATATATTATAATTAGCATGGAGCTATGCTTGAGCCCTAAGCTTTGTAAGCTCACAATCTAAGTTAACCTAGGGATAGAGTTGTCTGCTATGTTAGTGTTGAAAAGATGTCTAGAGTCTATTTGCCTGTGAGGAGGACGGATATCACCATTTGGATTTCCTTTTTTTAATTTTTCTTTTATTAGTGAATAAAAGTATGTTAATCATATAAAAATGTAAATAGGTAAAATTTGAAGTGTCTGTCTGGAATTTCAAGCAAAGATAAGAGAAATTAGTTATGGATAGCATGCATGTTCTATGCATATATTACAATGATTTTGAAAATCTCAAGCACTTAATATCTAATTTTGACTCTGATCAATGTAATCAGCTAAACAAATCAAAGGATTAGCTTTTCCAACATCAAAAATAGAAAGGTGATCCATTTCTTTCTTGTTGAGATCTTGCGCAAATTACTTTGATTTCTCAAGCCCCATCAATTTAGAGTACGTGAGTTTATCAGCAAAAATATCCTTGTAATAATTTGTTCTGAATTCCTTAGATGATTTAGTGATGTCAAGGATGTCATCAAGAACTTGTAACATCAAGCCAAGACAACGAGCAAATTTCCTTAGCCTCCCAATCTCTTCATCAAACCCACCTCCTATTATTGCACTAATCATAATAGATTCCTCCAATATAGAAGTTGTCTTGTGAACGTGAATGTATTTATGTATATCCAAACCCACGTTCGATAAATCACCATTGGAAATATCCACAACATGCCCTTCAACCATCCCTTAATACATGATTTCCCTACCCAATTCTCAGATGACCCTTATAAGTTTCTCTGTCTTGACACCCTTTGTAGAGAACGTAGTCTGCTCAAATGCAAAGGCAAATAAGGCACCCCCTACCAAAACAACAACAACCTCCCAAAACACCTTTTAATTTGTGGGCTTCCCCTTCTCAAATCGTCATTTTCCGTACAAGGAAAATCATCATGAATCATAGACATGGCAAGGGACTGCACCAAATTCACTACCCAAACTCCAACTAGAAAGGGTTCATCAACTGCCATTGGCTAAGAAAACTCCAAATGGAAAGGGATTGCATCAAATTTTCTACTAAATTCTAAATGGAAAGGGTTAGGGTTCATCGAATCCAAATTGCAACGGTTAGTTTCAGTCGACCTTTCCCACCATTTCTCTCTGCTGGTGACATGCAAGTTTAATTTTTTTGGAATGGTCACAATTGTGAATAGGCTCTATTAATTTCTAAATGTTTAATTTATGTTTTCAATTTCACACACAGTAGCTTCATATTGTAAATTAATGGAATATTGAAACTAAAACCCAATCTTAGTAGGAAATACGAAGACAAAAACTAAAGTGTTCAAACCTCATTACATTGTGCACATAGTCTTTGATGGTATGTTATGAGCTACAAATGAGTAGAATGAAAGTTTGAAATGCAATTCAATAAGGGTTGATGCCATTTTATAGTTTTTTTTTTGTTTAATTTTACTAGTAGGGAGGATTGACATGGATTGTCATCTTTCAAATTCCAATATATGTTGTCGATTGATTTGGATGTGATTCAATGTTTAATAAAATTTTATGGTTGATTTATGTGCTTTCATGTGTTTAATTCTTGAATTTAATGGGTTGGTGCCATTTATTGTCTTGAGCAGGTTTCACTGATGAACATATATGCAGTTATGGATGATACACATATTACATGTTCTTGTGCAAGTATTACCCAACCTTGGGCATAACTCCTTTAGTGGAGATCCATTAGGGTTGGTTCAATGTGATAGGTGTAATGTTGGATATGGTTTGATGAAATGTTTGCAAGTTTATTTTTTCATGTTTTGTAAGAGGTAGTTGGGACATGATGTCAAGTTGAATTTTGATACTAAAGGCTAGTGTTTGACACTAGTAAGCTCAACCAATATATGGGCCCATTTTGAACATAATTTAATAATTTATATAACTTAATATTAAATGTTTATATTTAAATTATAAATGTTTTGCTGTCATATTTTGTTTTGGTGAGCGTGTGGGACCAATACTATAACAACCACTAGTAATCTCTGCATAAAAGTAAAACCCTCTCCCCTAATTTTTTGTATGGATGCAACCTATAAAGTATTTATGGATTATGATTCTCGTCAATGTAACATCCTATATTAATAAAGGCTTCTTCCATTTTTTTAATTAAAAAAAAAAAAAAAAAAAAAAAAAAAAACCTAACCTCTCCCATATCATAGTTGAAGTGTCCAAAATGTTTATTTCGATCACCCTTTTTGAGACCACCATCCCTCTCTTATGATGTCTTAAATTTAGCAGCAATGTTGCACAACCCGATTAATGGCGACCAGGAAGTTGGTTTCGGTCTTCCCTCTACTACAAACCCTACCTCTTATCACGCCCTCACACCCTAAATTGAGAAGTAATGCTGAACTACCCAATTCGTGGTATGATTTCAGAGAAAATTTTATAAATATGTTCACAAATGTATATTTAATACAACAACAAAATGGAAATGGAAGCGTAGGTGAAAATTGAAGTCTTAATGGGAGATTCTGTAAATTCATAGGTTGCACTCTGAATGGGTTCTTGAAATTACAATTACATATAGTTGAGTGTTTGATGCTTAATGTTTCTTGTGATTCCCAAGATTTAAGCCTTTCAAACTTTTTTCCAGTTTTTTTTTCTTGGGTTTGAAAATTATTATTATTATTGGTGTATGAGATTTTTTGTTTGTGGGATAGGGGATTCATTTCTATTTAGCTATTTGACTACCCTACTTTTTTTTGGTTTTGAACCTATGACCATTTAAGAGGAAATACATGCTCTTTCCAAAAATTTTGTTAAAAATTATGCATAATAATTTTAAAATATATTTCTTGTTTCTTTTTTAATATAGAAATAGATTCAGAATTTTTTTATTTTTTTTCTTTGTAAATTTGGTAGTACCTCCCTATTCATTCATTAAATCAAAATAGTAGGATACAATCAAAATATTTACTTGATGGCCTCAATATGCCCGTAGGAAACCAGGTCTGTTGGCCACCTCAAAGAGTCATAGACCATGAAAAATTGATAAAGTTTAAATATGTCTCTAGATATCTTAACAAGTCCATTATCTACTATATCTAATGACTTAACCAGAAAGTAAATGCTATTCATACTTTGCATCTCAAAAAAAAACAAAGAACCATAAAACTTAGTCATCTGATGATTTGATGGGCATTGGGTACTTGACACTTGACCCGAGCATTTCAACTTGGTTCATGCTCTGAAGTTTTCATTCCATTTGGCCAAGGTGAACATTCTGATGGTGTTGCAGGAGATGGATTTCCTAGATATCCCTGCGCATTTATGCTAAAATAGAGGTTGCCTTCGGATCTCTGCTAATTTCTTGAACATTAACAATGGCCTTGGCCATTAAGCACTTCATTGTCCAGTATATATGGATGGATTGTTTAAATAATGACAGTCTACCCCTAGTTTTCCTCAAATATATCAGCATCTCCATCACTTCGTCAAAGATGTCTTCTTCACTTCAAGGAAAAGACCCTATAGCAGAGGTTATAACGAAGGTTTTTAGCGTTATAAAATTCACCAAAATTGTTAAAAAAACATTTTCTACAACATTCTTTTTCGGTAATGGAGTTTTTGGCAGTGCTTCTAACGGAATTTCAACACAACTAAAAAAAATTGGGTGACCGAAGGTTATTACATATGTTTTTCTCATCGTTGCATTATTCAGGTGTCAACACACTGGTGCGTTTTAAATTGAATGCACAAGTACTGCAAACCTACCAAGCACTAGGACGAAAAAAAAAATATAGGATGCCCCTGGGCATGTAGAAATGTTCGAATGTGTGCCAGCCAGACATTCGACCCGTGGTGGTTGAAGGTGCATGCACCAGGCCTTTAAGGTCTAAAACCACACTGAGCACACTGTAGGTGATACAGTGCACCAGGTCGTTCTAATTGGTATTGGGATTTGTGCGTTTTCCATAGGTCGTATCAATGCATCAGTGCGTAGTATTATACAAGTGCACATGCGTGCATTATCACACAATCGTGTTGATCATTCTAATTGGTATTGGTATTTGTGCAGTGCCCATAGGTCGTAAAAATGCACCAGTGAGCAGTCTCACATAAACGCACTGGTACACAGTATCGCAAAAACACACCGAGATTTATAATTGGTATTGGTAATTGTGTAGTGCCCATGGGTCGTAGAAATACACCGGTGCACATTAGAATAAAAATTCTCCGGTGCACAGTAACTGACATGCATCAATGTTCATTTTGTATTTTTTAGAAACATCGACCTGTGACGGTGCAATTATTGAGATTTTTTTAAATTTATAATTCATCAAAAGTCGACACATATCTTATAACAATATTCATATCAATTAAATTTTTATTAGTGCATTTCAGTGTGATGTTTGGATTAATTTGTTATATCATATCATAATTATTGTGCTTTTTTAAATTCATTATTCATCAAAAGTCGACACATATCTTATAACAATATTCATATCATTTAAATTTTTATTAGTGCATTTGAATGTGATGTTTCGATTAATTTGTTATATCATATCATCAGATTTCAAATCTCTTCATTATAATATTTAATCATCCATATATTTAATCAGTGGTGTTAAATTTCACAACGACAATGGAGAAAGCAATAAAATAAATTAAAATGTATATATATATATATAAGACACTCTTTTTCATACAAAATGGAAAAGTTATTCATATCCATTTGTCTTTCAATTGGGACACTATGTCCATTACATTAAACAAAATGTCTGATTTCAAAGACAAATATTTCAAAAAATACAACGCCTTGCTTTGATATCCAAACATAATGATCATCATTTTTCGCTTGAACTGTTGTCATCGCTCGAGCTACTTCCATGACTTGGGTTGTTTTAAGGAATTTTTTGTTTATGGTGTTGATTGTTTTCTTCTTCTTCACCTTCCATCTACAAATATAAAAATAAACTGTAATGAGTGTTTATACATTGGTGAGAATAATGAAAATTGCAATATTAAATAATACACATCAATGTAAATCGAAAAGAAATGACGTACCATAGCAACAATTAACTCATGAACTATACGGATTCTTTCAAAACCAAATTTCATGTCATCTTTCAAGATTAATTTTTTGGCTCAGTTCCATACTTTGTTTCTTGCAAGTTTTATACCCCATAAAAAATCATATATTTAATATAAAATATTTTTTTATTCTATTAATTATAAACGAAGCTAAGTAAAACAAGATTGATAGATGCTTACAATTTCCACAATTAATTTCTGATATGCCAACATATACTGACAACCAATATTTAACCCATTGTCAATCAATTCTTCTGATGGTTCTTCTTTATATGTTAGCACCTGTTTGAAGACATTCAATGATGATTGTTGTAAAACAACTTAAAATATACAAAAATGAAATCTAGGTAAGTTGTTATAAGGAAGTAACAATTACTCACAGACTTAGATATCAACCCTTTTCTTCCTTGTCGTCTTGTTTTATGTGCTGAATGGGTTCCATTTTCTTTTCTTTTCTACAAGAAAATACTTGAAAATTAATATTTAATGCTAAATTGTTTATTTATTGCACCTAATCTAAAAATTCAATGATTACATATTACATTTGAAGCTCGTTGTTGTTGAGATGGCTCCTCGTGCGATGCAATTATGTCCATTTCTTTGACCATCTCCTTGTACACCTTTTTGGACATGCCTACTGGCAGATTTATAATATCAGCTCCTTCATCCTTTGAGATTTTCATAATCTTCATGAAAATGTAACATAAAAATAAACTATTTAATTTTTATATTGTTATATAAAAAGTAAATATCACAAAAGTGATATTTATAAAGGATTACTTTCTAGTAATATATACATCTAATTCTATAAAAACATTTAAATGAATATTGCTTTTTCATTCCTTTTTTTTTTACGTTTTTTCTATTAAAAGTATGACATGTCTCATTGACCAATTCTCTGGAAACTCATCCTGTACTTTAGATAAAATTTGGTTCTTGGAATCATTGGTTTGATTTTTTTATTATAAGTAGAAAGAACGTCTATACAATCATTCCACTAGATCCCTCAAAGTTTTGTAAAAAAATTCCCCCCTTTCGCTAACCTCCAGTACCACTCCAGATGATCTAAGGAGAAATTCATTTTCATTTGCATGTTCTATTTTTTTCTTTTCTTAGAACAACATTCATTTTCTGAGTTTTTGGTCCATGTAGAACATTAAACATATATATGTGAATTAATAGATTGTTTGAAACATGTTATCTAATAATTTTAAGCATATTATTAATGAAAATTAAAAAAAAAAAAAACTCATATTGGATCAATAGTATATATTCATTCACCTGATTCATCATTTTGCAATTTTTTCGTCAAGCTTCTACACTCTTCTGGTCCTATATCAGAAATAATCTTATCGAGCTTCGTCATTTTGTGGCTCTGCATGATACATAGTAAACAATACATATTAGTTAAACATACATATAGTTCAAAAATAATAATTTTTGTAAATAATTTACAAAGAAATTGCTTTTTTTTCTTTTCTTGATGTGCTATCAGTATTTTTGTTACTTGATATCTTGTCAGCCATTTCTTTATCAATATGAAACCTGTAACATACCATTCATTAATATATTTTATAAATAAATCATAAATTTTTCAGGTAAAACAAAAAAAAAACAAGAAATCGGTGCACCTTTAATGACGTACGCACCGAGGTTGGTGCGATGTGTTCTTATAAACACACTGCCAAAACAGTAGAAACATCGTACGATGCTCTATGTCAACAAGGAGAACTGATGCGTTATACGTTAACCAACACACCAATTAACACAGAAAAGTTAATAAAAATCCTCTAGTGTTAGTTTTTGTAGCATATGATGTCGTGGAGGGGGTGGTGCGACATATTCTTATAAACACACCGCGAAAACAGGGGACCACCTTATGGTGCTCTCTGTCAAGAAGGAGACTCGATGCATTATATGTTAAACGATGCACGATTAACACAACCATAAAATAAAAATTGTTTTTGTTAAATAGTACGTGCGTGGTGTGCTATAATGAAATAATGCACTGGTTGATCTAGGTGGATATCGATGGCCACCCACCTATTCCATTTGGACTAGCACCATCAATTCTTACAGCTTTTCACATTCAGCACAACTTATTATTTTTAGCAGGTTTCCGGGTCCTCCACTCCCAAAGCCATTTTGGGGCCTTAATGATCCAGGTGGATATTGGTGGCCACCCACCTATTCCATTTGAACCCCCACCATCAGTTATTTCAGTTTTTAAGTTGCAACAAAACTTACTATTTTTAGCAGTTTTTCGGGTCCTGAACTTCCGGAGCCGTTTTGAGGCCCTAAACAAAGTTTTTTGGGAAAATCGAGAGCAACATGGGTCCATGGACCGATGTTTTTCACACCGAAATTTGTACTCCTCGGACATATATTTCTAACAAGATATTGAGCGCGTCAAATGGAGATCGGATGCCAAAGTTACGTTCTCGTGAAGTTGAACCACCAACTTACCCAAACAGGGCCCATAGTTTTGGCGCTTCATCTCCTAGGGTTAGGTTTTTGGATGTTTAGAGTTCTCCATTGTTTCTCAATAATAAATAGGCCCTCGAGCCTCATTTTAACATAGTTGGGAGGCCTGTAGCCGCCACATCTCTTCTCAGAGATAGCTACCAGCGCCCTAGCTAGTTTATTTCCATTATGTCTGTAAGAAAATTTCAGTTATTTGATATTAATGAAATCAAGTGTTATTTCCACTTCATCCTTGTATTTATGGTTATATGTTTATTCTATTACATTCCTGCATAAATCCATATCATTGGTATCAGAGCAGTCTGCTCTTTCTTTGTTTTTCTTTGCATGTCCCCAACGTGGTCAGGGTATAAGGAGTTAGGGCTCGATCTGGTTGAACCCTTGCAAGATCAGCCTCGCAAACCTCGACAACCTCCCATGGCGGAAGAAAAGAAAGACGAGGGAGCAGGAGATCCTATCAAGATATTTCTCAAGGAGGCCCTCGAGAAACAAAGGAATGCGATGATGGATAACTTTGCTCAGATCCTTCAACGACTGCCCACCTAAGGTGCATCTGCATCCAACAGCCACTCTGGAGGTGCCACTCCCTTCAAGGTACAGGTAAACTTTTACATTCCTATATTTGAAGGCCAAATATATGCAGACGTCGTAAATAGATGGTTATATTTGTTGGAAGGGTATTTCTTAGTCCATGATTTCTCTGACCAACAAAAGATTATTTTTGCACTCCTCAAAGACGCCCCCCATGTCAAAGACTGGTGGGAAACCTATTGTGAGTGAGAGGACAAAGGGGAACCCTCTCTATTCTCAGCCACACCCACTTGGAATTCATTCTGAGACTGCATCAACGAGCAATATTACCCCGTGGGGAGCTATGAGGACAAATACATCCAATGGACCACATTGTGGCAACAAAGGGATCAAGATGTGCACGAACTGACGAATCTGTTCCATACCCTATGCACAAAGTTGGGTATTAAAGATTCAGAGAGAAATTTGGTGCTCAAGTACCACGGCTGTCTGCACAAACACATTCAGGAGGAAATGGAGTTCCTCGACATTACATCGCTTGGCACGACATATCACTATGCTGCCAAGATCAAGCAGAAATTTAAGCAGAAGAAGCGAGACTTTGGATCTTCGAATATGAAAGGTGCCCCTGAAATGAAGAACAAGGGGCAATGACAAAACGGTATGACTCAGAACAACACCACAAAGCCAAAGAAGGACACAGGGAAGTGGTGTGAATTTCATAACAGCCCCACTCACAGCACAAACGAGTGTCGGGCCAAACAGTCATTGGTGACTAAACTAAAGGCACCTGAATCAGATTCATTTTCTGATCCTAAGTCAGAACCAGACAAAGGCAATGACAAAGGGAAGAAGATCAATGATGCGGATCATAGTTCCATTGTTGCCACCACCAAGATCCAAAGGGAGGGACCAGAGGATCCAGAGGAGGGGGAGCGCCTCTTCCATTCGCAGATGTGGGTGAAGGGTTCTCCGTTGCAATTTCTCGTTGATAGCGGAAGCCAAAAGAACCTCATTTAAGCAGAGGTCGTGAAGTGGCTCGGCATACCGACCATAGCAGACCCACAACCGTATACCATCGGGTGGCTCCACCCAGGGAGAGATCTCCACATCTGCCAGCAGTGCCACCTTCTGTATAGTATCAATCCATTCACGGATGAGGTATTATGTGATGTTGCTCCTCTTGATGTAGCTAATGTATTATTGGGCCAACCATACTTGTGGAGGCAACATGTTGTGTATGAGTCTAGGCCTCGTGCTATTTTTATTACTTTGGGAAATAACTTGTACAAGATAATGGAGGTAGGACAGCCTCCTGTCATCTATTTTACTACTACAAAACAACATAGTAAGATTGTTTCCCAAACCAAGAAATTCATTTTCCTTACAACTCGCTCACAGGGAAAGAAGAATATTGTGGCCACAACCTCGAAATAGGGCTCCCTTGCACGGCTGCAGCAGATGGACAAATTCATGGAGGAATACGACGACATTTTCTCCTCACTCACAGAGGTTCCTCTACACTGTTAGGACAAGCAATCCATTGATCTAACTCCCAATGCACCACCGCCTGATGTTGCCATACATCCTGCAACTACACATATAGAATAAAAACATGTACTGTCTGAGGCTAATAAAGAAACCAAATTTACTAAACGCATACAGCATGTCCACCCATAGGTCCATGACATCTTCAACAAATCTAATACCCAGTTCAACAGAATTTGCCTCATCTCATGGAGGATCTCAACACAATGGGGACCATTGCTTCCTAAGGAGGGAGGAATGATCTAGGTGGATATTGGTGGCCACCGACCTATTCCATTTGGACCAGAACCATCAATTCTTGTAGCTTTTCACATTCAACACAACTTACTATTTTTAGTAGGTTTTCGGGTCCTCCACTCCCTGAGCCATTTTGGAGCCTTAATGATCTAGGTGGATATTGGTGGCCACCCACCTATTTCATTTGAACCCCCACCATCAGTTCTTTCAATTTTTAAGTTGCAACAAAACTTACTATTTTTAGCATTTTTTCTAGTCCTAAACTTACGGAGCCGTTTTGAGGCCCTAAACGACGTTTTTTGGAAAAACCAGGAGCAACATGGGTTAATGGAACGATGTTGCTCACATTTAAAGTTTTACTCCTTGGGAATATATTTATAACGAGCTATTGAGCGCGTCAAACAAATATCAGATGCCAAAGTTACGTCCCCGGGAAGTTGAACCACCAACTTACCCAATGGGGCCCATAGTTTTGGCGCTTCATATCCTAGGGTTAGGTTTTTGGACGTTTAGAGTTCTCCATTTTTTCTCAATAATAAATAGGCCCTCGAGCCTCATTGTAACATAGTTTAGAGGCTTATAGCCACCACATCTCTTCTCAGAGATAACTACCAGCGCCCTAGCTAGTTTATTTCCATTCTGTCTGTAAACAAATTTCAGTTCTTTGATATTAATGAAGTGAAGTGTTATTTCCACTAGATCTTTGTATTTATGTTTATATGTTTATTCTATTGTGTTCCTGCATAAAGCCGGATCAGTAGTATCAGAGAAGTCTGCTCTTTCTTTGTTTTTCTTTGCATGTCCCCAAGATGGTCATGGTATAAGGAGTTAGGGCTCGATCTAGTTGAACCCTTGCAAGATCAGCCTCACAAACCCTGATAAACTCCCATGGAAGAAGAAAATAAAGACAAGGGAGCAGAAGATCCTATAAAAATAATGCTCGAGGAGGCCCTCGAGATACAAAGGAACATGATGATGGATAACTTTGCTCAGATCCTTCAATGACTGCCCACCTATGACGCATCTGCATCCAACAACCACTGTGGAGGCGCCACTCCGTTCAAGGTACAGGTAAACTTTGACATTCCTATATTTTAATGCCAAATAGATGTAGACGCCGTAGATAGATATTTAAATTTGCTGGAAGGGTATTTCTCATTCCATGATTTCTCTGACCGAGAAAAGATTATTTTTGCACTCCTTAAAGCTGCCCCCCATGTCAAAGATTGGTGGGAAACATACTGTTAGTGAGAGGACGAAGGGGAACCCTCTCTATTCTCAGCCACACCCACTTGGAATTCATTCTAAGATGGCATCAAGGAACAATATTACCCCATGGGGAGCTATGAGGAAAAATACATCCAATGGACCACGTTGCGGAAACAAAGGGATCAAGATGTGCACAAACTGACAAATCTGTTCCATACCCTATGCACAAAGTTGGGTATTAAAGATTGAGAGAGACATTTGGTGCTCAAGTACCGTGACTGTCTACACAAACACATTTATGAGGAAATTGAGTTCCTCAACATTACATCCCATCGCATGGCATATCGTTATGCCGCCAAGATCGAGAAGAAATTTAAGCAGAAGAAGCGAGACTTTTGATCTGCGAATCCAAAAGGTGCCCTCGAACCAAAGAACAAGGGGCAAGGCCAAAACGGTGTGACTCATAGCAACACCACAAAGCCAAAGAAGGACACAAGGAAGTGGTGTGAATTTCATAATAGCCCCACTCACAGCACAAACGAGTGGCAGGCCAAAAAGTCATTGGTGACCGAACTAAAGGCACCCGAATCAGATGCATTTTCTGATCCTGAGTCAGAACCAGACAAAGCCAATGACAAAGGGAATCAGATCATTGATGCAGATCCCAGTTCCATTGTTGCCACCACTAAGATCCAGAGGATCCAGAGGAGGGAGAGCGCCTCTTCCATTCGCAGATGTGGGTGAAGGGTTCTCCGCTACAATTTCTCATTGATAGAGGAAGCCAAAAGAACCTCATTTCAACAAAGGTTGTGAAGCGGCTCAGCCTACCGACCATAGCACACCCACAGATGTATACCATCAGGTGGCTCCACCCAGGGAGATATCTCTACATCCGCCAACAGTGCCACCTTCTGTATAGTTTTAAGCCATTCACGGATGAGGTATTGTGTGATGTTGCTCCTCTTGATTTAGCTGATGTATTATTGGGCCAAACATACTTGTGGAGGCGACATACTATGTATGAATCTGGGCCTTGTGCTATTGTTATTACTTTGGGAAATAACTTGTACAGGATATCAGAGGTAGTACCGCCTCCTGTAATCTTTTTTACTACTACAAAACAACGCAATAAGATTGTTTCCCAAACCAGGAAATTCATTTTCCTTACAACTCGCTCATAGGGAAAGAAGAATATTGTGGCCACAACCTCGAAACAAGGCTCCCTTGCACTACTGCAGCATATGGACAAAGTCATGGAGGAATACAAGGACATTTTCTCCTCACTCACAGAGGTTCCTCTGCACTGTTAGGACAAGCACTCCATTGATCTCACTCCCAACCCACAACCGCCTGATGTTTCCATACATCCTAAAATTACACATACAAAATAAAAACATGTACTATCTAAGGCTGATAAAGAAACCAAATTTACTAAACACATCCAACATATCCACTCGCAGGTCCATGACATCTTCAACAAATCTAATACCTAGTTCAACATAATTTGCCTCATCTCATGGAGGATCTCAATGCAATGGGGACCATTGCTTCCTAAGGAGGAAGGAATGATCCAGGTGGATATCGATGGCCACCCACCTATTCCATTTGGACTAGCACCATTAATTCTTGCAGCTTTTCACATTCAGCACAACTTACTATTTTTAGAAGGTTTCTGGGTCCTCCACTCCCGGAGCCGTTTTGGGGCCTTAATGATCTAGGTGGATATTGGTGGCCACCCACCTATTCTATTTGAACCCCCACCATCAGTTCTTTCAATTTTTAAGTTTCAACAAAACTTACTATTTTTAGCAGTTTTTGGGTCCTGAACTTCCGAAGCCGTTTTGAGGCCCTAAACGACGTTTTTTGGGAAATCCAGGAGCGACATGGGTCCATGGATTGATGTTTATGACACAAAAAGTTGTAATCCTCGGACATATATTTCTAATGGGATATTGAGCATGTCAAACAGAGATCATATGCCAAAGTTACATCCCCGGGAAGTTGAACCACCAACATACCCAAACGGGGCCCACAGTTTTGGCGCTTCATCTCCTAGGGTTAGGTTTTTGGACGTTTAGAGCTATCCATTGTTTCTAAATAATAAATAGGCCCTAGAGCCTCATTGTAACATAGTTCAGAGGTCTGTAGATGCCACATCTCTTCTCAGTGATAGCTACCAGCGCCCTAGCTAGTTTGTTTCCATTCTGTCTGTCAGCAAATTTCAGTTCTTTTATATTAATGAAATGAAGTTTTATTTCCGCTTCATCATTGTATTTATGGTTATATGTTTATTCTATTGCGTTCCTACATAAATCTGGATCACCGGTGCCCTATTTTACATATGGCACATGGATTAAAAAAACATGTTTTTAAATTTTTTTATCAAACAGTACGTGCATGGTGCCCTATGATAAAATAGCACACCGGTGCACTAGTTTACACGGGGTGCACAGATTAAAAAAAATCACTTTTTTAAAAGGTCACGCAAGGGCCGACATGGATTGGGATCCGACTATGCAAGTCGTCCTGTGAGTTAGATGTCATAGGCCTATATATATAGCAATACAAACCCTATAAATCTAAAACAAAAAACCTTAATTCTGAAATCAAAGAAACAGGAAGAAGCAAGGGCAGAAACAAAAAGAATCAAGGGTTTAACATAAGAATGGATTTTTTATTTATTTTTTCTTAAAATGAGCAATAAATTTAAATTTTTACTTACTGCGTAAAAAATGCTGCAAAAAATGTAAACAAAAACAATAAAATTTAGTCACCAGATGATTTTAAATTCTATGCTACAGGGTTTAAATCACGAGAGGTTTGGAATTCTGATTGTTTGAATGGTTCTATTCGAAAGTATTTCGCTGCTCCACAATGCTCTCATGCTCTCTTGCTCCAGGCATGTCTCGTGCAAATCTCTCCCTGAAAATTTTTGCAAAAATAATGAAATAATGAAAAGTGTTTACTATTTAAAGAATTGTTTTATGAAATTAGATTTTTGAAAATATTTTTCTGCCCTTTTTTCAATTTACCGCTTTTTTTTTACTTAAAAAAAAAAATAGTTGCGTTTTTTTATTTGCAACTATTCGACTCCGGTGTGTCAATTAATAACACCGAACCAGTGCGCAATAAATAAAATGCACCAGTGCGGTTATCTGTACATTAGCACCAATAAAAATAAGTCCATTTAAGGCACCAAAATTACTTTTAGGTGTGTACACTAAAATTTATTGTTCATTTTTCTCAAATTCAGGGAGAAAATATCATAATTATATCGAATAGATAATTCGTCAAAATCCATATCGTTCCATAATATCTCTCAAAGTCCATCGCGAAGTTCTCCCTATCCATCTGGAGACGTAATATTTACTTCAGATTTTATTTATATTTTCATTATCTAATTGATTTTTTTTTTTATCCATGTCAATCATCTTAATAAAATTTATAATGTATACAAATTTTCAAGTTCATGCAGATTCAGAATCGAGTTCGGATGTACAAAATATTCAAACAACTCCAAAACTTCGGAATTTCTTATCAGGAGCAACATACCGCAAGGCGCATTTGGTAGATGAAAATGGACAGCCGCTTCACCCTGCTAATTGTAACAATATTGCATCTTCCAGCCACAATCCTGGGACAATGATGGTAATAATAATTTTTTGGTATATTAATGTAATTATTTTAACGTCAAACAAATTAATCATGTATTTTCAATGTGCTTACTAATTGATATCATAGATTTTGTACTAATCATATTCAAATATATTTTTTGAAATTATTAGCATTCTAGTGATGATGAGTGAAATACCTACCATCTTTTGTTGCACCCCACGACAATGTCAAATCAAGAGAAGGCTTAATTAAGAGAAAAAATCGAAGAGGAACAAACCAAGAATGGTTGAATCAACCACCTATTCAATTCCCACTACGTCCAGATTCACCAATTAGGAATTACTACAACAATAATAGTTCTTCACAAGCTAGAAATGGAGGCAATAAAATAGAGGTTAGTATGGATGATTACTTAAGGGATATGACTGCCATGAAGATAATGTTTTTAGATTCATTTCAGAACAATGATCAGCTAGGGGATGATGCTCATATCGTTGACACATTTTTCGAAAGCCTTAAATTTTCTTTCACCACCCCTCTCTTTGGACGTGGCGGTCAGTCAAATTATACCCATTTGGGGAAAACAATGTTACTGCACAACTTGAAAGAAAATTTTGGCTTGTCGAATGCATGTTTCTCAAAATTTTTGAGGTAAGTTACCATAAAGTCCTCCCTTATATTTTTAGAAATATAATCACACAATGAACATTATAAATGATAAATTTTATGAAAGTTAATAATTATATCGGAATTAATGTAAATTTAATACTGTCCATCATCATCAACTACATGTTATTCAAAGATAAGGTTCTTCTGAGTGATAATGTCTTGCCCGATAGCTGCGAAGAGGCAAAGAAATTGTTGAAAATGTTGGGTGTTAAGTACATATCATATCATGCATATCAAAATGATTTTATTCTATATAGAGGAGAATATGCAGACAAAGAGATATGTCTGAAATGTGTCCATGACAGGCATGATAAATCAAAAAAGAAGGGTCCTCCTTTTAAGATATTGAGGCACATGCCTATAATCCCAATGATTCAAAGGCACTTTTGTTGCAAATAATTAGCTGTGTTGAAGGGATGGCATGCCTCACACAGTAGTGAGTTGGGAGTTATGTGAAACCAAACATATTCAATAACCATGAAGCATATAGAGGATACATGGTCCGAAGTCTACAACACAGCATAGCCATCGATGGCGTCAACCCATATTCCCTCCAGAACACCAACTATTCTGTTTGGCCTATAGTAGTGATCAATAAAAATATCCCCCCATGGTTTTCCGTGAAGAATGAAAATCTTATGTTGGCTCTCATAGTCCCTGGTAGAAGACAAGTGAAGAATATGGATGTCTACTTACAATCACTGGTAGATGAATTGAAGGAATTACGGGATGGGATAAATGTATACGATTTATCAAGACCCATCGCAGTAGGGAGGATTTTTACATTGTATGGTATATGTTCTTACACGACACATGATTATCCAGGCTTAGGATTTTTATTTGATAAATAACATGTTTATTGATTTTTTTATATATGTAACAATATTCTTTCGCATATTATCTATTTAATTCGTTGTAATTGTTCTGATTTTCATGATATTCTTGAAGGTTCCATTCATATATATTGTATAGAATAATCTCATAGGTCTTGTAACAAAAGGTTATTTTGGATGTAAATGTTTTGGACCTTATCTGAAAGCTAGATGGTCCAACAACCTACGAAAGCCAGTGTATGACTGCTCCATGGTATTCCTCCTAGAATAACACCCTTACAAAAGAGCAACATCCACTTTCAATGGTAAATAAGAGAGAACCCAAATGCCTCTAATAACAACACCAACTGAATGGATTAGAGAATATGAGAGAGAGAAGGAGAAGGAGTTCTAGAAATTTTTGATTCAAATGGGGAGCCTATGTTTGATGATCCAGAATTCTTCGACACCTATGTTGATAAATTTCCCATTGGGATGAAAAGGATATCTATATTTTATAACCTCCCATATTGGGAGCATATTAAGATTACCCACTTATTAGATCCCATGTATATATTGAAAAAATGTTTCATCTTCTTTATGGAGGCACATATCATCAAAACAAAGTGACACATTGGATGTTAGAAAAGATCTTATTACTTCAAAAACTAAAACGAAACATTGGCCAAGACGATTAGAAAGTATAGGATCAGAGGCAGGCGCCGGTCCCTCTAATTCATGGTATTTCAAAGAAGGTGATGTCCCATGGATTTTTAAAAAAGATGATATTTCTTTGGCAAAGTAAGTTAAAATGGGTGTGAGGGTGCCATTTTCATATGGGTCTTCACTACGACGTTGCTTCACCGTGGATGACCATTTGTCTGGGTTGAAATCACATGATCATTTGAATCTTCTAAGAGTACGTATAATTTCAAAAGCATGATTTTATTATTTCTTATATTAACAAATTTTATCCCATGTAGGGATAATAAACCATAAATATTTTTTTATATTATTGCACGTTTTTATAACTTTGCAGTGTCATTATCCTTTGTTCATGTGTGGGTGTGTGAAACATGAATTCCCCGAAGACCTGGGACGTGCCATATCTAAATTATCTGCATTTGTACGTTGGATCACGTCAAAGGAGATTCATGTGGATAGCATTCCACGGTGGCGTCAAGAGATAGTTGAGATTGTTTGTATGTTTAAGAAGGAATTACTGATGAGTTTCATGGACTTGAAAGTTCATCTTCTAATCCACCTAATAGATGAGGTTGAATTTGTTGGGGTGGTTTCTTGTCATTGGATGTTCTTCTTAGAGAGGTACATGAAGAAATTGAAAGGTTTTTTTTAACAAAGGGAAAAACCCGAGGGGTCTATGGAAGAGGGGTACATATTATATGAGTCTTTCTATTATGCCAGTGAATACATCAAGCAGATCGACAATAGACTAGGTGCAGTGATTTGGGATGATGAAAGGGATGAAGAAAGAAGAGAAGGGGAGCTACTCCAAACGAATGGAAAAAGGTGTTTGATAAAGAGTAAGCGACTTATAATTTTTCAAATTTACACAAAGTAAATATTAATGTTGAACTTTGATATAATGTATATTTTGATCTCATATGTACTATATGTCGTTTTGATTTCATCAATGAATTCAAAAATTGAAGCAATCAATAAATTCGTTCTTTACAATTACGAAGCGACACAACCGTGGGTCGCATTGTACAAACAAAAGAGGATGGAATGGGATAGTGACAGAAAATAATTCAGATGAGTGAATGGTAGAATTGTGCCTTATCCTAATCATTTTAAAGAATTATGCCAAAAATATGCCCCAACAGTTGGGTTGCTGACCAAGTCAGAGAGAAATACGGTGCAGTCGGTCGTTACCCGCGTGTTGAAGAGGATGCGCTAAACGTAGGGATTGGGTGCACCCACTCGGTAATAATATATTTATGTATATTTTAAACTTAATAATGCACCTTTGAAATGTAATTACATCTATATTTCATATTTTAACTATTGGTTTATTATAAGACACATGAGACTATGAGTTTTTAACCTTTTTATAGGTGCATTTGTTCCCATCTATGTGGGCATATGGACACCATTTTTGCACAGAAAATGTCGATGATGGACACATGACACAAGACAGTGGAGTGGAAGTCGACTTCGATCAATCTAGTCGATCTAGCCACCATGATCAAAACCTAGTACGAGGGACGTTAGGTTACGTCGGAAAGATACATGAGATTATTGAAGTGGATTTCTCTTCTTTCCAATGTGTTATTTGTAGGTACAAGTGGCGGGACACCTTTGATATGAACAATGTAAAGGAAGATCACGATAGTAGGCTGATATGTATCAACTCTAGAAATATGTGGGATGAAGCTAAGGAGCCCTATGTTTTCCCCAAACACTGCAAACAAGTATTTTTTCACCCAGATGTGTTGGATAGAGATTGGTGGTTCGTATTGAGACGTGACCCTAGATCAAAAAATATTTTTGAGAACAATAGTGTTATCATGCCAAGTGAGCTAGAAGATAATGAGGGTGTTCATGAGAACCGAGAGCGATATGGTACATGTGTTATTTCATCATTTATACTTTTTAAGATGGGTTTTTATAAAGAAGAGGACTTACTTACCTTATAACTAAGACTCTTTTTTTCGAAACATTATAATATGTGTTTTGAATTAATTGGTAATTTTCATTGTGTTAATGTTAAAATAATTTCACTTGATAATTTGCAATTATGTTGATCTCGAAAATGATGGCGTACTGTATAAAGTTCTTTGTTTTTGTATGTAAGATCATAATAAAATAATGATAATTCTAAAGTACATGAATTTATTTGCATTATTTTATAAACTTTATTATGTTACAAAAATTCATATTATTCTCGATTTATTATTTTACAATTATTTATGTTCATAAAAATTTATAATTTTACAATTATGATAATTTAACAAGATTTACGATATACATTTTACTTACGGTAGTTATGGTTCAAAATTGACAATTAATTTACAAATTTACAGATTTACAAATTTTAATAAAATCATTTCACATTAATACAATTAAAATTTTCACATTAATACAATTAAAATTTTACAAATATTTTACATACAATCACAATTTTACAATTTACATATAATTACAATTAAAATCATTTCACATTAATACAATTAAAATTTTGCATACAATTACAATTTCACATACAATTACAATTTTAGAATTTTACATACAATTACAATTACAATTTTATAATTTACATAAAATTACATTTACAATTACAATTTTACAATTTTACATATATACAATTACGAATAAAATTACAATTACAATCATTTCACATTAATACAATTAAAATTTTACAAATATTTTACACATAATTAGAATTACAATTAGAATTACAATTACAATTTACAATTTCACATACAATTACATTACAATATTTACAATTACAATTTTAGAATCTTACATACAATTACAATAATTTCACATTAATACAATTAAAATTTTACAAATATTTTACATGCAATTACAATTACAAATACAATTAAAATTTTACTGTTTTACATACAATTAAATAAAATTTTCAATTACAATCACGACATAATTTTAAATAAATGTCATGATTTAATATTAAAAATAAACATCACAATCATGATAACCATCGTACAAACATCATATTCGACTAAAACGCACATTCAAATTCGCTAACATCATCTAATCATCGTGATCATGATCATCTAACAAAACACAAGCATTGTATAATATCATTACAACACAAACATCAAATATACATCTCATGTAAACTAACTGCTATCACATACACATATATTTGCAAGCTGCACACTAAATGAACGTATCTAACATGACCTAATAATATATACATCATGATGATCACCAACACGTAAATTAAATACAACTGCAACATGAACATAAAATACATGGACCATATATATATATATATATATATATATAATTGTGTAATGTCAAAAATATACAACTGTAATATAAATGTCAAATATCAGCTGGTGGTACATCAATAGTAGTACTATTCGAGACCTACTTAGTCAATGGTGCAGCCTCGACAAGCTCAGATAGATATCGATCATCACGTGCCTGCTGATCTGGAGGTGCCTCATGCTGATCAGGATCAACTGGCTACTCATGATGACTTGACGTGGATGGTCCAGCCTGCTCATGATCATGACTGTTGGATGTTGCAGGATGCTCATGATGACTCGATGTAAATGGTCCAGCTTTCTCATGATCATGACTATGAGATGTTGCAGGCTCCTCATGATGACTCGATGTGGATTGTCCAGCCTACTCATGATCATGACCGTTGGTTGATACTACAACTTGCTCATCTCCGACGCAAGGTCAACAATGATCACTCCCCTCATCGTGATCATCAGATGATATCTCGTTGCTCAACTATCGACGTACTGCATATCGACCACACCTATGTCGAACGACCCCCCTCAACCGTGCCCCTAAGATGGTAGCTCCAAAGACATGCTACGTCAAGGTCAACATATCATGTGGCATGCCTCTCTGTATCGTTGTCAGCCTATCATCGGTCTGTATCTCTCTTATAGTGGTTGGCCTAACTCCCTCCTCCACTAGGAGTCGACAGAGATGGTCACCCAAATCCATCCTAAATCTAGTGTCAAGCCTACACCTCACACCTGCTGGTACCTGCGCATGATGATGAGGACTAGGTCTATCACTGCCATGATCCTCTGCATCTGCCATCTCATGATCGTCATCAGGATCTACACGTGGATGATTTGGTGGTTGTGGCATCTCATCACCAACAAATGACCCAATATCTACAAAATATATATAATTACACAACAATAATTAGACAATTTCATTATACAATTTAATAAAAACAAGTTAAAGAACATGTTAGAATAAATTTAAAGAAAACACTAATATTACCTCTATCATCTGGCGACTCATCAACTGTGAAGAGGATGTTGGGACACCCTCGCCAATCCAAACTAGCATACAGACAGGGGATCAGAATGAAGGCATGATCATCAACACTAGATAGCAAATCCAGTGCATCATGAGATATCCTCGTGGAAAAGTCTGAATTGCCCCTCTTGGGCATCATCTGTCCCCACATCTGCATCCGTACATGCAGCATTAGCCTACGAGGCTGCCGGACAAAAGTAGGCCTCGTCTCTAGAAACCTCTAAAAAAATAAATAAAATATCTTTGAAGTAAAAGGGAATTTCACCCTCCCTTGTGCCTGAGCACGACATCTATATAAAGCACTACAGAACTATCGCAAAAAAATCATAGACCACCTCACAAGTCGTGGCGCTTGTAATAAAGACTCAACATAAAATAAAAGCGGGAAAATAATGTGTTGCCCATCACTGGTATGGTGTGCAATGGTCGAAATCAGTAGTGATAGGCACCTCACCTCCTCTCCACCAAATAAAACAATACGTAATTGACCACCAGAGACTTGAAAATCTACAGGAGACACTATATCTGCGCTAATGTATCTCTGGGAGTACACCAATTGACTCCCTGCTGCATAGCTGACGGGAACCTCTGGGAACGAGGGAAAATCATGCCCTTTCCTTGATAGGTCAGTAATAAAATACATGTCCTCCTCAGTGGGCGCATACCACTGGTTAGGACCAACCTAGAAAACCTGTCGGTGGGCATTCCACCTGAAGATAAGTTGTCACAATAACCCATTATGGCCCTTCAGGGATGTAGCCTCCTCATAGAACTTGAGGAGGCCTACCTCCCTTAGGAGCGCCTGGGTGGCTGCCATAATAGGGCAAGGATACATAAGTCTCTCCCTCTCTCGTGCCTCCAACAGGCGAACCACGTTATATTGGTCCACCATATGTTCCTACTGTTCCCTGTCTTCTCTCCTTTGATGTCGCTCAATGATTCATATATTAAATGCAATTTTTTTATTAAATCAGACATGTATTTACAAATATATATATATATATATATATATATATATATATTTGAAAAAAAAATAGTCATGCACCGGTATCGGTGCGTTGACGAAACTATCCATCACGGGACAGATAATTCCATCAACACATAACCAAACATCATTTAATGTTCAACGGTGTGGTCGTTTAACCGATCACACCATTGACTATGCACAAATTCGAGAGGGTGGTGCGCTGACCAAACTACTCACCCCAAGGTGGATAGTTTCATGAGCACACCATCCTTCTGGCATCATTACACAATCAAAATTGCGGTGATATAACTGACCGCACCATTGACTATGTACCAGTATCGGGAGGGCAGTGCGCTGACCAAACTATGCACCCCTGAGCGTATAGTTTAGTTAGCACACTGCCCTCATGGCATCAATACATGGTCAATGGTGTAGTTGTTTGCATGACCGCGCCGTTGACTATTGACCGGTGACTGGCAGGCGGTGCACTGACAAAAATATTTGCCTCGAGGCACATATTTTGTTCAATGCACCGCCCTCTCGAACTTGGACATAATCAACGGTGCGGCCGGTTAACCAATCGCGTCGCAATTTATGTATTTTTCAAAAAACACACTGCACTGTTTCGGTACTACACCTAAACCGGTGCAATTACTGTTAGCACCAGTCGGGTTGGGACCTGTAAATTTACAGGTAGCACCATGAATCGGTGTGAGCCGAAAGGCTCGAGCGCACCGAACGGGATTTTTTTTTTTTTTAAGGGTGAATTTTAAGTTTTTTTACAAAACTAGTCCGCTAAAAAGTTTAATCATGGAGATACAAGTAAAACACTTGTACATTCAGGCGTCGAGGAGGCATATTTGTTGTAGAATTTGTAAAACTAAATTTTCCCACTACTTTCCAAAATTCGAAATCGAGATGGTGGGCAATGGATGATAGCAGTGCGTGCAATGGGAGCATCGATGGCAGGGCGCCTCACACAAGGAAAATTCGCACCGATGCTTGAGAGCTCTAGAGAACTGAAGAAGTGGAAAATGTGGATTTTTGGCTGTAATTTTTTTTTATATTTAACCATGTTCCAGTGCGCGGGTTTTTGAGACGCATCAGATGGTTTGTTCCAACCGCACAGGGTTGTTTCAGTTTTTGTGCAGGTTTTTAGGACGCACCGGGGCTGAATCTGTGTAGAGCACCGATGCACTACAATAATTATATGCACAAGGAGGGTTCGTACGGAGAGCACTATGTCTCGGTGTGCCAATTTGTAGTACACATTGGTGCTTTTTTAGTTGAATGCACTGATGCGGTGTGGGATGAGAAATGCACCGGACAAAAAACATCCGCAAAAACCTCCACCCACCAATATCCTCTACAAGCCTCCGCTACAAATGGATATCTGGGCTATTTTTATAAGTGGTTCCTCAAAAACATCCGCTAGAGGTTCTTTTCCTTGTAGTGCTTCCACTTTTGTTCTTACATCTTGCTCCCATTCTGAAATAAAAGATTTGACATGACCAAGTATTCCCACTCCATAGGCATGGAAAAGGTTATGCATTATTTCCTTCCTAGACTTCCTTCCCCTCTTGCTTGGCCCCACTCTTGAATTTCCTTTATCCTCACCCTCTTTTTTCACAGATTCCACTTTCACTATTTTTGGTTGATGGTGTTCTTCCAACAACTCAACAATCTTCCTGGACCACACCGGGGTTCTCCCCCAACATGTAGTAGCTAGAGAGAGAGGAATACTAAGTAGACCTGTAGAAGGGAACAAAATTGCAATATTAAACTTCGTAAGTTTAAAGAAGATAATATCCTGCTTCTTGAGGGTCAGCACCCCAACCATTTTCGTTTTCTTTGATTCATCTGCCCCTCTTCTTTTATTCCTGAATATGTTAAGTTTTGCAGACAACGAAAACTTGTTGGGCTAGCTTGAGAGAGTTGTACACATATTGTTGCCTTCAATTTCAAAAACATAGCCGTAGAAACGAGCCTCAACCTTCCACATTTTTTTGTATATGCCCTTCTCAGCATGTGTGTGAGATACATGCTTAACTTGCAGGAGCAAGACTTGTAGGAACGATATGTTCCCACTCACCACAAACACCGAGACCGAGATCAGAAAATGACTTAGACACCAAGACAAAACCAGATAAGCTTCTCTCATGCATCCCGAGAATGAAACCTCATTGTGCATGGTAATAGAATTAGGCCCCCCAAAAAATAACCCAAAATTGGGCTTACCAAGAAAGTTTCCCCAGACCTTATCAACATTATCATACGAAACTCTAATCCCCAAAGTATCATTGTATGCCATGCATGCAATTTCATGAAATTGTCATGCATAACTTGGGAGTTGGAAAACAGGGCAATGAAATTGATCAACATCACTAGTGGCATGACATGTATATCTGCATAATTTGCTTCCTATGTGGTGGAATTGAGATGGTAAAATTGGACTTTGACTTACAGAAATATGAATTGGCCATACAAAGATGAGAAATTGACAAGCAGCAACCTGGAATTGATATACGAATCTGTAATCTTGACATGCAAAGCTAATAAAATAACATGCAAGGTTAATCAGACAATTCAAATGACAAGACAAATTGGAGCTCAAGGTTTCCCCCACACTTTCGCCTGCCACCTCCCCTGCATCCTTCATACCAAAAATTTGGGAATTAACACGACCAACGACATGGTAGTCTGTAATGAAATCATGAAGGAAGACTAGAATAGAATTTTCATGCAAACTTAAAACCCAACAATCATAGCAACCAGACGTCCACGGGCTAACAACCATAACAAACCATGTAGAATTCATTCCAAGTAGAGCATTATTAAAATTAAACTAAGCATCACATAAATCAAACTTCTTATAAAAACCAGGGTGAAACGCTTCCATGCCAAACACAGAGAAAAGAAGCAAAAAAAATGGACCAACGCCTTCTTTCGCCACAAAGAGAGTCATACTGAGAAGGAAACTAGAAACATACTCAGGGAAGCAACACATAGCTGCTGCCAACTCCTTCGCGTGCTCACCTGCCTTCTGACCAACTACCTTATTTACCTGCTCAATAGACATCCACGAAGGGAATAACCTATAATTATTTCCTTGTATTTTCTTCCTTTCGCATCGGTGCTTTCCCCAAAACCACTCTGACATCGTGAGTTGTATGTCGTCCAAATTTAATGCCGCCATTATACAGCTTGTGTGAAGCCTCCCACATCTTTCACCACGTGTCTTCATGAACTCACCATGTGGTTGTCACGGCCTCGTACCACCTCACTCCTTGCTCGACACACTTAGCACCCCGATCAGGATAGATTCTGAATTTTTTAAAACTCTTAAGATATTTAAATTATTTTACAGATAACGATTCCAACAAATTTCTCTAAAATTTTAATAAAATTTAAAAATAAAATAAAATGAAATAAAAAAACAATTAGACTTAAAATTAGAATTCTTATTTTAGTTAATAATACACCAAGATTCAAATATTCAAAAGTGGTTTAATTTCTCACTCTTGCATAAGTTTCTCGGTCTTGCGGTCTTGCTTCCACCAGTTAGATTTGAGAATTATATTTTCAAAACCATAGAACAGAACTAAGTATTAAAATATTTTTTTTTGTCAATTATATTTAAGATACACAAATTAATATTACAGAAATTTGAATTAAAAAAAAACTTAAATAATTATATTTTCGTTTGTTTTAATTGAAGGGTTTCAAATTAATATTATTTAGGAGATTAACTTATTTTCTTAGTTGTTTAAAACTAATTAAAACTAATATCAGTAATTTAAGGATTTCAAATTAATATTATTTAGGAGATTAACTCGTTTTCTTAATTGTTTAAAACTAATTAATTTATTAGTAATTTGGAATCACAAAACCTATTAGATATGAAAAGATTTTATTATTTATTTTTCATTTCTTATTAACATTTATTTATTGATAAATCAAATCAAATTATATATATATATATATATATATATATATATATATATATATATATATATGGGATTTAAATCAAATCAAATCAAATTATATATATTGAGTGGTTTATGGTTTGAGTGGATTTTAGGTTCTATTAAGTCGTTATTAAAATTTATTATTAACACTAATTAACAATAACATAAGTAATTTGGAATAACAAAATCTATTAGATAGGAAAAGCTTTCAGTATTTAGTTTTCATTGCTTATATATATATATATATATTTATTGACATATATATATATGGTTTGAGTGGATTTTAGTTTTTATTAAGTCGTTATTAAAATTTATTACTTTACATGTTAGAGAAAGAGAAAGATTGTATATATATATATGTTTAGATTTGTTGTGGAGTTTAATTTTAATTAAATTATTAATTCAAAGTTATTGTTATAAATTTTGGAGGAGAGATTGAAGATGAGAACTACATATAAGGATTAAAATTATCCTATAAAGAGTCTCACACAATCTTAATAATAATGTCCTACAAATTGAAAATGGTTTCTCTTCACGCAATATTGAAATTGACCTCAACCTAAGCTCGGACTCACTAAAAATTATATACCTTGTTAAAAAAAATGCAGATCATATGTTGAAATTGAAAAAGAGAGCTTTTGGCATATGTTGACATTGAAAGAAATAACTTTTAGGAAAGTCCAATTGACAATAGAAATGTTATGTGAACTACAAGATTCACTTTCAGGATAATAGACACCCAAATATCACACAAAACTCAGTTACCAATTCCTTAGTAAATAAAAAGAAAAGAGGAGTCTTCAAAATGCAAGGCATATATCTCGTAAGAGTTCATATTCCACGAATGGATGCCCTTCCCCTATATAAGTTCATATCCTTATACTCTAGAAAGAATAATTTTTTCCATCAAACAATGGAAACTTGTTTGCGCAGAAAACTCCCTCACTAGTCATGTGTGTTTGTAAGATCCATCCTCCAATGGTTTGACTAATTCCAAAGGAACCTACACTAAGACCAAATTTTAAGAAAAAAATTATAGTAAGAGGGTGGGGTGAATCAACATAAGACATTTTTTACTTATTTAAACATTCATGAACCATGAGAAAATAATCACATATGAGATCCATTGGCTGAAAAACAAAAAACAATAGATTTACATGGAAACATTTTCAAAAGAAAACCACAAAAATTCTTTCGATAATTATTTGAAGGAACCAACTTAATATGTGTGATTTGAACTTGTGATTCCCTTGGACGTAAAATTATTATCTTCATATCTTCTATTCTATTTCTTAGTAGGCCTAAGAGCATCCTATTGGTGCCTTTAGTCGTAAAGGTAACATATTTTTACTCTTATCTATGTTATCTAATTTTATTGGGGCTTGTGGGATTTTCAGAGTATTTATGTACATGCCAATGGATTTGGGTTTGATGGAGTTTGTGGTTTCATTATGTTTTAATTCAATAACCACTTCTATATATCAGTTTTGTTCAATTTAATGGTTAAAGGAGAATTGAGGGCATAACATGGTTTTCCTCTTATCTCTATTATCTATTTTAATTGGGGTTTTGGGAATTTTCTGAGTATTTATGTATAGGACAAAGGATTTGGGTTTGATGGAGTTTGTGAGTTTGTTATGCTTTAGTGCAATAGCCACTTTTATATCTCAATTTTGTTTAATTTAAGGATTAAAAGCATAATTGAGGGCATAAAATGCTTTTCCTCTTATCTCTGTTATCTAATTTTATTGTGCTTTTTGAGATTTTCCAAGTATTTGTGTACAAGCCAAAGTATTTGCGTTTGATGGAGTTTGTTTATTCATTATGTTTTAGTGCAATAGCCACTTCTATATCTCAATTTTGTTCAATTTAATGGTTAAAAGGAGAATTGAGGGTGTAACATGGTTTTCCTCTTATCTATGTTATCTAATTTTATTGGGATTTTTGGGATTTTTCGAGTATTTATGTATAGGCCAAAGTATTTTGGTTTGGTGGATTTTGTGCATTAATTATGTTTTAGTGCAATAGCCGCTTCAATATCTTAGTTTTGTTTGATTTAAGGGTTAAAAGGAGAATTAAGGATGTAACATGGCTTTCCTCTTATATTTTTTATCTAATTTTATTGGGGATTTTGTGATTTTTTGAGTATTTATGTGCAGGCCAAAGTATTTTGGTTTTAATTGAGATTTTTGGGGGATTTTTAAAACTAAGTTGGTTTGTTTCACCCTATTCTTTTATTTTGGGGTTACTTTTCCCAGAGATTTTTCAAATTATGAGAACACATGCTGAGGATCAAATTTCTTCTAACAACATGAGAAGTGGAATCCATTTCTTAAAATTGGGATCATGAATGGTTCTAAAAATTTGGATTCAATTGTCTTACTAAATACAAATTAATGCTTTTATTTCTTGAAAAAAATATTGTCTTATACAAAAAAATGAATATAGCTACCTACTAAGATGCAGGAAAATTTCAAAATGCAACACTTAGATATTCTAGCAGCCCTATGTCACCATGTGTTGTATTCCTTATTTTTAGCTTTATTTTTGTTCTTGTCCATTGCATTGCAAGTTGTTTTAACCTTTTTGTATTGTGTTTTTCCTAGTTCTAGTCTAATGTCATATTTGCACGATTAACTTTATTTAGTTATGAATTGTTGATTTCATATGATTGCAATGCATATGTGCTCTGTATGTGAATAAATACTTGTATTTGTATCTGCTTGTTGGTATTTATTCCAACTAATTATATGTGTAATCAACCATGAATGTGAAGGCACAACTAAAACTTTGTATGTGTAATCAACCATGAAAATATCTTTTTGTATTTGTTTTTCATTATATGTATCCATGAATGTATGTATTCACTACTTTGAATTGAAAACTACAAAACAAGAACATCCAATCTGTTATCACTCAGAAAAAGTGAAACATTATTTGACATGGTCATATAGTTCATTTGTCAAAGGTATGGTCATAGAGTTCATTTTTCACAATTTGATAAAGGAAAATTTAAATTTTTTCATATTAACCTATCCTAAGGTTCAAACCCACCTCCATTCAAGTCATATCATGTCCCATCAGTCATCATTTGCTGACGTATTTCATTTCCCAAGCTTTTGAATTCAAAAAGGTCACTTTAGCCAGTTTTTCCTCTTTTCATAGCGTTTTACACTGTAAAAAGGTTGTTTTCGCTACGAAACTGCCTAATAGTTTCGTAGAAAAACTGTCAGAAAATGAACTAGCCATGCTACGAAAAATGGTTTTTCTATCTGTCTTGTCAAATCCGGTGCAATTTTTCAGTCCATGTTTATAAGAGTTAGGGTGGATGTCATTCGAGTCAGTTAGGATTAAATCAAGGTACAAAGGTCATGTCTGAGGTCATCATTATTGTTTTTAGTATGTATGAGTTATGATTATGGCATGAGTTGTCATCAAAACTTTAAAATATTACCCAATTGAGTCTTTTTCATTCTCCGCTTCATCTTTGCATGCTATTGAGTTTTGGAGAGCTATTTCACCAAGCCAAGATGGTTGCTACCATTTTCAAAAGTTGTAGGTGTCACTAATCAAGCGAGGCATAGAAGTTATATAATCACCATGGCTACAAAGAAGAAGACCAACAAAGGTGGTCACTGCCTCAGATATGAGCCAATGGACATGAATTTTTTGAATGAAGACCTAACTGCATTGTAAGTGTTTAGAAGAATGGGGTGTTTTCAATTCTGCCAAAGTCTGCAAGGATGTCATTTGCAGGTTTCAAAGGAGTTAAGTTTTTTACTAGATCAGCTTCAAAGGTGGGAATGTTAAATCTCATAGTAACACCAGAAACCATTGCAGCAGCAACAAGAATCCCTAGAGGAGGAGAGGAATGGCTCAAAGGAATCAATTTCACCATGCAATACTGTAAAGAATTCATCAAGATAGATCATAGTGAAATTGATCTCACAAATGCTATCCCAAGGAGCTATATGAAGGAAAAATACTCAAAGCTGTTGTTGATCATTCAGAAGTACTTCACTTGTGAAGGGAGGTATCACATGGTTTACTCCTACCACCTTAGGCTTCTTGAGTTTCCTTTTTACTTATACAAAATCTTAGCTAAAATGTCAAACAAGGTTCAAGTTAAACCAGAAGGAAATGAAGCCTCTATTTTTCATCATGGTTTGATCAAGTTGTTGGTGTTAGAGGAGTTAAAAATATTAGGCAGATATTGGTCATATTTTCTATTCATAATTGGTTTTGAAGTAGATGCTATCACTCCTCAAATAACTCCCAAACCTAGAGATGTTTCATCACCTACAGTAGTAGAGAAAATTGAGCCAGTAAGCATGGAGACAGAGCCTTTGAAAAAGGCTGACACACCCAAAGTTACACCTGCAAAACAAAAGCGAAGAGTTAGCAAACATGGCAGCAAGAGGATTACAAGGAGCCAAACAGAGGCTAAAGGGAACTTACAAGACATATTTCATGCCATTCATATTGAAGAAACTCCTATTTTACAAGCTGAAGATATTGAAGATGGAGGGAAGAAGCTAAAGAAATGAAAAACAACAAAGAAGTTAGAATTTGCAAGTGATGATGTTGGATTCATGTTTCAAGCTAGAAAACCAATGACAAGACATGCAAGAAAGGTCTTAGAAAGCAGCAAAGAGGTGTAGAAGGCTATTGAAACTGCTCAGCCACCACCAAGCATCATAAACCTCTCTTCACCTACAAAACAAGATCTAGTCATCAAACAAAAGAAGGGAAAAGAGAAAATCATTGAAAAGACAGAAGTTGAAGTCCTTAAGGAATAGTTGAAAGATTCAAGTGAAGAGATATCAATATTGAGGAAAGAGGCAAAGAAACATAGAGTTGAAAGAGTGCAGTTTGAACAGATGAGGAATATTTGGGAGGATCAAGTCACAAGTGTCTCAAAGACCTTGGACAAAACTGATAAAGTGGACTCAGCCAATAAGAAAAGATGTCAAGCATATCAAAAAGTTAAACCTGCACTTACAGTCTAAGAATAGGAAATTGAAAGACCAATTCAAAGACCTCCAAGAACAATTAGAACTAATTCATGAAGAGATAGACAAGAAATGTTTGAAGATGACTGTGGTTGAGGAGCCCATTGCTAAACTGATCATAAATGAGGAGGAAACACCACAGGGACCATAAGTTGAGGTGAAATATGCTTTAGAGAGGTTTATTACATGTAGAAGAACAATTTCTTACAACTGGAGGTCAATTTTTGGAGACATTTTTGAAATCTGGAATTTCTGCACTTTTACACAGTTTCGTAGCATTTCCTAGGCTTAAAGCCATGAAAATGCTACGAAACACCTGTAGCAGCCTTTTTGCCTCTAAATTCACTTTTTGTAGTTTTCAAGGAGAGAGTTTGATGGTGATGATGTGTCATGACTTGTTTGACACCATGGAACAACAAAGGAGCAAAGTTATTGGGTGGAGAAGCTACCTTTTCAACGCTACCAAAGCTCGCTACGAAACTGTCCTATTTTTGTAGCGAGTTATTTTTTAAGGTTTTGAAGCATATTAACAGAAGTTTTGGACATTTGGACTCCTCCAACATGTCAAGGTACCATAACATCAAATATTTATGACTCGAAGGAAGTGTTGTGGAGACAGGTCATTAGCCAAAGCTCTCATTGAAGATAAGGGTTACACATTCCTGAAAAATAGGGTTTTGTTCCACATGTCTAGGAGAACCCTAAATATGTAAAGTGGAAATGAACCTATCATGTATCTTTTGAGCATGTGATGCTTATTTTGTAACTTTTATGTAAAATTTTCACAAGATAAGGTAGATTATGTAATAAATAGGAGTTAGACTCCTATTAGGATATGTCTTCTTTAAGGTGTAGCTGTCAGTTTCTTGTTAGAAGTCATGTTTTTTCAGTTATGTGATGTGTCATAGGAGAATTCGATTAATATAGCCACCAGGCAGATCATCCTTGTTGTAAGAATGTCTATTTAAAGACAAAGCATCGAAGTAGTGAGGGGTTGGTGATTTTTTGCACTAAACTATTTCTTTTATATATTTGAAGTATAGCAGTAATATAGAGTGACTTTATTCTTGATAGACCTGAGATTCTAATGGGGTTTTTAATCTCTTTTTTATCTATATCTTTATGTTTATCACTTGCATTAGATTTCATCTCTATTACTCAGAATTCATAAGTTTGTGCTCTGAATTACTTTAGTGATGAAATGAATGTGTTTCCCTATGTTTTATGTGTGAGTTTCTTCTGTTAAAGATCCCTATATGCCTTAGCTCCCATTTCATGAAACCTTGCCACTGAAAATACTGATTGTTGACTCCATAAGCCCAATGGTAGGAAGCCTGCATTCTTTTCAACCTGCAAACATAAAAAACAAATTACATTTCCAATAGAGTTAGCCATCTAGTACCATCATTATTCAATATCATAAAACCCCCTTAAGAGAGCCCTGTCAGACTGAAGAGGCTAAGCTTCAGTCAAAAGCTGGTTTGAAACAGTTACATAGAGTTGTCTGATAAGCAGCCAATCAAGTACAATTTTGTGATAACACAATCAAAGGTCAAACACAACAAATCATAAGTAAACCATAATTGAATAGAGTTTATATTTAACTATTATATTAAACCATATGTTCAACTATTTGTTGAACTATATCTCAAAAGACTATGGAATTGTATCCAAAATGGCCATGTAACATGCAAGGAAGCATGTCCTTACAAAATCCACATTGTGATGTGGTTATAAAAAAAAACATCGTGCCACCCTGTTGAGGAGGTAAATCACCTCTGCGGACAGAGGCGATCCCTACTAGCCCAGCAAGGGTCTAGCAACAATCAAACAATGTTATGACGCAAGTACCTAGTTACGAAATGAAAAGGCTAGGAATAGAAGCCTACCTGGATTCCAACGCTATGATCTGAAGAAGAAGCGTCCCCATTCCTCAGCCTCGGTAGATCACAATCCCTCCACGATCTCCGCGGATGAACACCTGCACATGGAAGAAACGAACAGATACAAGCATAAAATCCGGCACACGTAACTAAACATCAGTCAGAAAGGATGTTACTCGCATTAACATGATGGAAAACGGAGTGGAACCATAATCATAATCATCTATTAAATAATAAGCGAAGAGAGATTACAACCAAGTTCTGACGTCGCGGTCTCTTTCGGATGGGTCTCCAGTCGTCCACGTCTCGCAAAGCTCGCCAAGGAAAGGGAAAGCCTCTCCGGAGTCTCTCGACAATGGTCTCCTTACTTGAGTCGGCCTTAAGGGAAAGAGAGGATTCTTTACAGCACAAAGGCTCTTGGGAATATGTAGATTCAAAGCTTAGGCACTTCAAGACTAGCTTGCCATGGGATTGAGCAGGCTTTTATAGATGGGGAAGGAGGGAGTTGGGATCCCTATTATTATGGGATTGGCCCTATCAACAAGGAAGGTTCCATGGGAGGTGGCAAAACCACTTCCCTTTCATAGAACTCCCGCAGCCAAACCTCCCAACTCAAGATAGGCAATGGTTTGTGAGTTTGTTGGAACTCAACTTCCGCCATCTTTATTTAAAAAACAGTCCCTAAATTGGGTGGCGCGACTACTGCTCTATGACAGAGCGCCAGTTGGCGCGACCTCTTTGCAGGATTTTCCCCATTGGCGCGAGTACTGAACTGCTTGCCCGCGCCAATGCAAAAAGGGATGTTTTTCATGATTTTTGCAAGGAGATGTCTCAAGGGAAAATAAAGCTCATGCTTAGAGGAATGCATTGATGATGTTTTCAAGGCATGACAATGTTCACAGGTCACAAAATGGGTCCTCCATTGTGCGGGACGAGGAATGGTAGGGACGGTGACAAATTACTGTGTAACAGATGCCCCCTAAAGTATGAGGCCCGAGAGAGAGAGGGGTGAAATGCTTTACGAGAACATGTTCAACTGAAGGCCCGCCGTCGGAAAACCTGTGCAGAAAGATACAACTGATATCTCAAGCACATGATGTATGTGTGGTATGGACGCAGCCATCCGAAACAGAGTATGCTATAATCCGGATCCAGGGTATGGGCGCAGCCATCCAACTAGGATCAAACAAATAGACTCAGGTATGGTCGCAGCCATCCAATCAGTGAGTCATGTACATAATGATAATAATCCACAATCGCAGCCTGGATTACAATAGACACAATCCAGGGTCTTGCGCTCCATCTCGACCCAAACAAAGTACAAGTTCAAGCATGCGAATATGTGAGCTGAAGTCGAACATGTAGGAACATCGTCTGATTACCAGCCAATAATGAGAGTTGTTAACAGACGCGAGAGGAACCACCAATAATGACAATGGCCCTCAAGGTACTACAGGTACAATCTACGGCGTGTGAATCAATGAGCTGGTGTCGAACACCCGTAGAATCACTCAATCGGAGGCCAATGATGAAAACCCCACGTCGAATGCGACGAACCTGCCATTGAGGCATGCAGGCTCCAAGGTACCATAAAGGAGTCTCTAGATCAACTTCCTGGATATTGAGCTGAAGTCGACAGGAAGTGACCTTGATCGAAGGTGGGCCATAATGTTTCCCACATCATCGACACGAGACAGAGGAACATGATGTTTTTGTTGTGAATCAGGATCGTATGAGAATCATAGGAAGGTTGATATTTGCAGAGGTCAACTTCTCTTGAACATATTGGCGGCACGACAGTGGATTTGGCAGTATTTGACATCAAAAGATCAAAGTTCATGGTGACGAGGCAAAGAGCAGATGAGAGGTCAAAAGGGATCACCCAAACCCACGGAGGCAAGTGAAGAATGAGATGAGATTTCCCCAACCCGACACGAATGCAGACAAGTGCCATGTTCAAGAGCGACACACTGCCGACGACAACGATTACGGTTCCATTTTTCCCCCACCATGCTTGGCGAGTACCTCTTTATTTTTACACAAGCTTGAATAGGATACCATATTCTTGTCATATAAGTCCGCCCTTCGGGCGAATCCATCCTAGTGCATTTAACGAGCCCTAGGAAGAAGGAACTCGTAGAACGTCATTTTGACTGGATCCGATGTCATCAGGGTTTAACGAGTCTGACAAAGGGAGAACTCGGCGTCTTTTCATGTTTAGAGAGTTTGAAAAGACAGCAGAAAAGTAAACTCCAAAGGTCCCTTTTCGTAAATAGTTTCTCGCATCCGAAAAGGTAAAAAAACAAGATCTCGAGAAAACCTCCTAGTCGCAATAGCCGTGGTATTCTTTCGTAAATAATCCATCCCAGCCCGAAAAAGGGGTAAACGTATACTGGGTAGATGTCGATTCGTGTTCACTTTAACGAGATCGAAACGACAAGGGCCTCGGCAATCTTTTCATGTTTAGAGAGTCAGAAAAGAGCTGAAAGTTGACTCCTCCTGGAGGAACGAGTGGCATCAAGGGTAGCTACTGGTTCCGGTGATGGTGGAACTGCTCAAAACAAGTAAAGGTTAAGAGGTTGGCTAACAAGACCACTCATTGCAGCGGTTCCTCAGGAACGGGTAAAACAACCAAGTGAAGGCATATGATCGGCCAAGCAAATAGTGACGATGGAATGAGAAAACCAAGGCTCATCTGGAAAAAACAGGCTGATAAAATGGCAATCACAAGAGGTAAAATGGGCATGGTTTCATTTTTACACAAGCTTGAAACAAAGATAAACTTGCTTGAAGTTGGTTTCATTTTTACACAAGCTTGAAACAAAGATAAACTATGCTTGAAAACTGGTTTCATTTTTACATAAGCTTGAAACGAAAACAAACTATGCTTGAAAAAGTAAGCATGCCCCCTAGCATGGTGACTCAATTTGAGGTGCATGCCCCCCAAGCTTCAATCCACATGAAAGGCAGATGTGGAGTGAAGGTTCAAGTTACGAGATCCAAGAAAGACTCGACCGGGATTTTACGAGAACTTATCGCAGACTCGAATTGAACAAGAAAGTGTTTCATTGTTTTAACGAGGTTGACACATTAAAAGAACTATCCTCAGAACACCTTGTTTCATGGTTTAAGGAGCTTGGCACAAGACAAGGAACTTTGCTCCGACAACCTTGTTTCATTTTTTAAGGAGCTTGACACAAGACAAGGAACTCTGCTCCAGCAACCTTGTAAAGAGACAAGAACCTCGGTTTCATTTTTTTAAGGAGCTTGACACAAGACAAGGAACTCTGCTCCGACAAGCTTGTTTCATTTTTTAAGGAGCTTGACACAAGAAAATGAACTATGCTCCGACAAGACCCGGTTTCATTTCTTTTAGTTTAAAGATACTTGACATAGGGAGGAAACCGTGTTTCAACCGACTTACATCAACATGAACAAGGACAAGGAAGCCTCCAAGAGTTCCACTCCCGATGGAAGGAAAACATCCCGGAAATCAGGACCCAATGCCCCCAGCACCTGATGCACAATGGCACTATCACTGGGTACAGGCACGGGGTAGGTAGCCACAGTTGACCCCGGAGCAGATACACCCGGTGAATAAAAACCTAGAGAAAGATGGTGGACTACCGTTACATTTAGGACCAAAGAACGAAATCTGATCAATGGTCACAATCCTTCCTTCATGTGGAAAACAGACCACATGAAAAAGGGAGGAGACAAGCGCTCCCATGGCATAGGTGTAATCATGCCCCAAGAGAAGATTTAAATCCAAGGGGCCTGGGACAACCATCACGTCCATATGAACGTTTTTACCTCCCAAAGTGACCCAGAACTTGGAAGGAGATCCCCATCTGCTGACTCGTCCGTTAAAAGCCGTCGTATTCTCGCGTAATGTGCGGGGGGCGCGCGGCGAACCGAGAGCTTGCCGGTAGTTGAGGATGTGTCACTGTTTTGAGGCACCTTCGTTCATAATGGTGTTGGGTACCACCAGACCAAGAGCCTGTGACCGTGATCTCGAAAGGGCACATAAGACACAACCCCAAACCCATTCCACCAAAGGAAGTATCAGTCCATTTCGAGGGGCTACCATCGAAATGCGAAGGTCTTCTCCTGATGTTACGGAAGCAGAAGCCTCCTCCATGACCTCCATCTCGAAGGCGGGAGGAATATCCTCCGTAGCCTCCATCTTGGGAGTCGGAGGAGCAGCTTCTTGAAGTACAGGGACAGGAGAATCTTTCTCCAGGTCGGAAGAATCTGAAGAAATCAGAAGGACATGGGGGGTGTGAGGTCCACTCTCGACAGAAAAGACCTGGTGCACCGCGGACGGGGCCAGTTCAACTGATCCGACGACCAATGGTTGGTCAGGGACGGATTCGTGAATTTGAATTTCTGGGGGAGTGGGGTCGACCAAGGATGACTCTTGACCAATTGTTGGATCAGCTGGAAGAGGACTCAAAGAAAGCTGATTATAACCAGGTGGAAGGCGTGGTGTAGAACCAGTCGGGTTGTCCAAAACTCGTTTGGCTTCATCCATATAAGGACAAAGGTGAATGGCATGGTGCCCTTCACACAACTTACATGGATTGGTGATCTTACCCTGCTTCTTAGGAGCCTTATCAATACCAGTTGAAGACGTGCCCCCAACTTGACTCCCGGAAGTCACAGGCAATGGCGGACGGCCATCGGACCATGCTTCGAGCACCTTGGTGATGCCAGGGTAGTCTCGAAGAAGATGGTCTCCACACAAATGTGCAAGGGTACTTGAATTTTCGTGAGGTTGGAAGGTTTATCGAGGGAAGATATCTCGCAGAGCGTAGCTATACATTTAGCCTTCGATATCGACTTCTTTTCTTTGTCTTCTTTCTTCTTCTTCTTAGCCACCGGGTTACTCGAATCCAGTTATCACCGTGCGAAGAAGAGGAGGACGCAGAAACAGGCGAAGAAGGGGAGAGGTCCACCTTGGAATCAACATGATGTTGTTCTGGTGGAGCAACTAATTGAACAGTAGTGGAGACATTCGGGACTACAGAGGTTGAGAACAACCAAATAGGAAACCCAACATTTAACCCAGGAAGGGACAACGTTGCCATGTAAGGAGGACCAACATTCCCAAAAGGAGGAAAATGACCAGGATTCCCTACTGAGGGGATTCCTTGGTTGGTAAACTCTGAAAAAGTTGCCATCAAAACTCAAAACCACAAACGGGCTGAAAAAGAGTCAAGACACACGATCGAACGGTCAACAAGAAATATCTAAGCAAGTGTGTAATCGTGGGTGATTAATTTTTACCACATTGAAAAGTAAGAAACTCTATCATTTCATATTTTAAGAGTCGAGAAACAATAGAAAGATGAATCTATCTCTTTCAGATTTGATACAAGCGTGAAAGGAAAAGCGCTCGACGGTCTTTTCAAGTTTAGGGAGTCAGAAAAGACCAAATGACTTCTCAGGAAAAACTAGGCACAAAGGGTGTACCAAATATCTGTGAACTGCAATATACACCTTGGTTTCAATAATGAAACAGAAATCGACCAAGGACTTTCCGTATGTGCAGTAGTCTCCCGACCGGCCGTGTTCGGTGGTCACTTCGGCATAGGGGGCAGACTCGGCTTCCGTGGATAAAGGATTGCAAGGATTGAAACCCAGAGGGGTCTCCCTTACATACGCGACAAAGACGGGGAGCACAAGTCCGTACTAGCGCCCGTTCAGCCTGGATGGCGAGCGACAGCTGCTAGGTTTAAAGACGTCGGAACACGTCTCTAGCCTAGACCTCTAAATATGTTTCATTAAGTTTCAATGCTGCCTTAGGTTAATTGGATAGATTTTAAAGTTGATCTTCGATTATGTTTCGGTTTCAAGGCCCTACCGTATGTCATATGAAAATCTCCTGTATGCAGCTACATGAGAAAAGAAAATTTTTCAATTCGATGAATGCTATCTAGTTAAGGGAAGAGCTTCAAACAATGATGCAACAAACAGCAATACTGAAAACGAAACTTTCCAAACTAGATGACTTTCACAATCCGAAATTAATTTCAAACATTCAACGAAGCGAATAATGCAATGTAATCTATGCAAAATCCCTTTTTCCAAAAACTATGCAATTGTAATCTATGCACAATTTCCTTTTTCTTTTCAAATGATAAGAATGCACTCAATGCGTTTTTCGATAAAATGAGAATCTACTTAATTCATGCTTTTAATAAAAGAGAATGCAATCAAAGCGATTTCTAGCTTTCAATCATTAAACAATGTGATCTAAGTTCAATGATAAATCTCAAAACTACCTTTCAATGAAATGTGATCTAATGCATTTTAATGAAAAGCAAACTATGAGATGAAAACTAAAACAACGCAAATCTTCTTAATGCAAAAGAGATGTAAACAAACACTAAGAATGCAATCGTTGTTTCAAAACACTTTGTAACAAAATTCCTCAAAAGGTGACAAAACACAAAGAGGAATTCCAAAGCATGAGATCAAAACAAGGCATTCATTCCCTTTTACATCAAGTAATCATGGAAAGAAGACATTTCAAACAATGAGCAATGTAATCTATGCTCATACAGAGGAAAGGCCGGAAGGGAAAGACACACCGGTGAAGGATTTAGGGAAAAAATCTCAAATTTCACACATCCTGAAATTGGCCCGACTTGTACATTGATAACTAGCGCCAACTGGCGCAACTTCTACATTGACAACTAGTGCCAGTGGCCAATTGGCACGGGTTGCTAACTGACAACAAGCGCCAATTCCAGAAAATGAAAAAACAAATAATTTCTCCCAACCAAGACCAGACTCACCACTTCAAGAAGAATCCAAAACAAACCCAGAAGCAAAGTACTGACCAAAAGAAGCTTCCGAACAAGGGTAACCCTACCACCTACAGGAAATGACGTGACTGTCTGGCTGTAATCCGCGCCAGACAGGGGATGGCGCGAGTGATAAACTGGCAACCTGCGCCAATTGGCGCGACTGTCAGGCTAAAAACCGCGCCAATCAAGCCAACCATTAAAAGGCGAAAATCTGGAAAAGAAGAGGTCAGATCTGATCCTCTGGGGCTGAACCAAAAGCCAAAACACAAGAAGAGCTAGCCCAAAAGGCCAACCAAGCAAGGAAAACCACGAAACAATCAAAACGAGACAGTGAAAACGAGACAATCCCCATGAGTCGCCAAATTTATTGAGGAGGTAAATCCTCTCTCGCGGGATGGGGTATAAGGCATCCCTACCAGGCCCATGTAAACGAGGTCTAGCAACAATCAAACAATGTTATGACGCAAGCTCCTAGTTACGAATGGAAAGACTAGGAATAGAAGCCTACCTGGATTCCAACGCTATAATCTGAAGAAGAAGCGTCCCCGGTCTTCAGCCCCGGCAGATCACAATCCCTCCACGACTTGATGATGATGATGAAGAAGAAACCAATGATACAAGCATAAAATCCCGGCACACGAACTAAACACCGAAATCGGAAAGGATGTTACTCGTATTAACACAGATGGAAAACGGAGGAATCCACACCACAATCATCTATTAAATAATAAGCGAAGAGAGATTACAACTAAGTTCTCGACGTCGCGGTTCCTTTTGGATGGGTCCTTATTGCTCCATTGCTCTGCAGCTCGCTGATGAAAGGGAATGCAGCCTTCCAGAGTCTCTCGAAAAATCCACGAAACTCTGAGTCGGCTCAAGGGAAAGTAAGAGAGGACTTTTTACAAAGACAAAGGCCTTCGGGAATAGGGAGATGCAAAGCTTCAGCACTTCAAGACTAGCTTGCCATGGATCTGAGCAGGCTTTTATAGATGGGGAAGGAGGGAGTTGGGATCCCTATTATTATGGGATTGGCCTTATCAACAAGGAAGGTTCCATGGGAGGTGGCAAAACCACTTCCCCTCCATAGAACTCCCGCAGCCAAACCTCCCAACTCAAGATAGGCAATGGTTTGTGAGTTTGTTGGAACTCAACTTCCGCCACCTTTATTTAAAAAAATAGCCCCTAAATTGGGTGGCGCGACTACTGCTCTATGACAGAGCGCCAGTTGGCGCGACCTCTTTGCAGGATTTTCCCCATTGGCGCGAGTACTGAACTGTCTGCCCGCGCCAATGCAAAAAGGGATGTTTTTCATGATTTTTGCAAGGAGATGTCTCAAGGGAAAATAAAGCTCATGCTTAGAGGAATGCATTGATGATGTTTTCAAGGCATGACAATGTTCACAGGTCAAAAAATGGGTCCTCCATTGTGCGAGACGGGGAATGGTAGGGACGGTGACAAATTACTGTGTAACACACCCCTATGCTTGTTGGCCTCAATTTCCTATATTACCCAAACTTGTTGAGTTTCCTTCCCAAGTAAAGTTGTTACCATATGCTTGAGTCCAGTATGCTCCTTGTAGCAATGGAGGGATTAAATATTCATAGTCTTCACTTATGCTACTAACCCCAACACTAAGTGGAGGTGTCATATAATCATACATAGGATTTACACCTGCACTGGTAGGTGTATAGAAGGTGGGTATAACCCCTGGATAATAACGAGGGAATTGGATTTTAATCAAGTCCTGGTATGATGGTGTATAATTTGAAATGTTTTCCAAAGTGTTGGACATCATCCTATTTGCCTCAAATTAACTTGCACCATAGTCTTCCCTATATGTTACTCCTCCTCCTTTTTCTAGCACTTGTTGAGCCTTTCTTGCCTCCCTCTCTTTCCTTGCCAATTATTTTTTATGTTCCTTTTATTCCCTTGATTTTTGTCTTTCAAATCTTTCCTTTGCTCTAAATTTTTTTGCTACAATACTTATATCTCTCTTTTCCTTAGCCAGCTCCTTATTTCTTTTTTTAGATTCTTTAATTTCATTTTTTTTACATTCAAACTCAAACAATAGATTTGTATATTCTTTAGAGGTGAGTAAATATAAAATCCTCCCTAAACAAATATATTCTATTTTTTATTTCCTTTATGAGGCCTTCACTCTCTCTACTAGTAGCTTTACAAACCTACCAAGTATCAGTTATTTCATTGTCACATGTTCCTCATGGCTTGACACTTTTCTGTCAACCTCTGGGAAAAATGATTGAACCTCATTGTTTTCTTCATCTGGTATTTCATTCGTAACATACACTTCTTCTAGTGATCCATTATCCACAAACTAATAAGCAAGTTCAGTGTTCAACTTTGATGGTTGTGAAGTAACGTCCATGCTTTCCTCATTGGTGGATGACACATAATGTTTTTTGATATTCATCATGGCGTCTGCCACCCACGATGGTGGGGATACTTGGGTTGGCATGCTCAATTGGTCCTTGTTTATTAATGTTGGATTATCATTTGAGTAGGTTTCGTTGATCAACATATATGCAGTTATGGTTTATACACATATTACATGTTCTTGTGCAAGTATTACCCAGCCTTGGGCATAGCTCCTTTAGTGGAGATCCATTAGGGTTGGTCTAATGAGATATGTGTACTGTTGGATATGATTTGATGAAATGTTTGCAAGTTTATTTTGTCATGTTTTGTAAGAGGTAGTTGGGAAATGATGTCAAGTTAAATTTTGATACTAAAGGCTAGTGTTTGACATTGGTAAGATCAACCAATATATGGGCCCATTTTGAACATAATTTAGTAATTTCTATAACTTAATATTAAATATTTATATTTAAATTATAAATGTTTTATTGTCATGTTTTTTTTTAGTGAATGTGTGGGACCAGCACTATAATAACCACTAGTAGTATCTGCACAACAATAAAAACCTCTCCCCTAATTTTTTGTATGGATGCAACCTATCAAGTATTTATGGATTATGATTCTCGTTAATGTAAACATCCTCTATTAATAAAGTTTTGTTCCATATTTTTAATATAAAACAAAAAAAAAACAACCTCTCCCATAGCATAGCTGAAGTGTCCAAAATTTTTAGTTCGGTCATCCTTTTTGAGACCACCATCCCTCTCTTATTATGTCTTAAATTTAGCAGCAATAATGCACAACCCAATTCATGGCAATCAGGTGATTGGTTTCGGTCTTCCCTCTACTACAGACTCTCCCTCTTATCACGCCCTCATGCCCTAAATTGAGCAGTAATGCTAGACTACCCAATTTTTGGTATGCTTTCAGAGAAAATTTTATAAATATGTTCACAAATGTATATTTCATCCAACAACAAAATGGAAATGGAAGCGTGGGTGCAAATTAAAACCTCAATTGGAGATTTTGTAAATGCATACGGTAAATTGCACTCCGAATGGGTTCTTGAAAGTACAATTACATATAGTTGAGTGTTCGATGCTTAATGTTTCTTGTGATTCACAAGCTTTAAGCCTTTCAAAAAAAATTCCAGTTTTTTATTATTGGATTTGACAATTATTATTATTATTGGTGTATGATATTTTTTGTTTGTGGGATAGGGGATCCATTTCTGTTTAGATATATGACTACCCTACTTTTTTCGTTTTGAACATATGACCTCTTAAGAGGAAATACATGCTCTTTCCAAAAAATTTGTTAAAAATTATGCATAATAATTTTAAAATATATTTCTTGTTTCTTTTTAATATAGAAATAGATTCAGAATTTTTTTTTTCTTTAAATTTGGTAGTATGTCCCTATTCAGTCATTAAATCAAAATAGTAGGTTACAATCAGAATATTTACTTGATGGCCTCAATCTACCCATAGGAAACCAGGTCTGTTGGCCACCTAAAAGAGTTATAGACCATAAAAAATTGATAAAGTTTAAATATGTCTCTAGCTATCTTAACAAGTCCATTATCTACTATATCTAATGACTTAACCAGAAAGTAAATGCTATTCATACTTTGCATCTCAAAAAAAAAAACAAAGAACCATAAAACTTAGTCATATGATGATTCGATGGGCGTTGGGTACTTGACACTTGACCCAGGCATTTCAACTTGGTTCATGCTCTGAAGTTGTCGTTCCATTTGGCCAAGGTGAACATTCTGATGGTGTTATAGGAGACGGATTTCCTAGATATCTCTGTGCATTTCTGCTAAAATAGAGGTTGCCTTCGGATCTCTGCCTATTTCTTGAACATTAACAATGGCCTTGGCCATTAAGCACTTCATTTTCCAGTATATATGGATGGATTGTTTAAATAATGACAGTATGCCCCTAGTTTTCACTAGATCTGTCAGCATCTCCATCTCTTCGTCAGAGATGTCTTCTTCCACTTTTGTTTTTAGATATTTCTCCCATCCTGAAATCAAAGATTTCATGTGAACAAGTGTTCCCACTCCATAGGCATGAAAAATGTTCTTCATTATTTCCTTCCCAGACTTCCTTCCCCTCTTTCTTGGCCTCACTTTTGAATTACCTTTATCCTTACCCTCTTTTTTCACAGATTCTGCTTACACCATTATTGGTTGCTGGTGTTCTTCCAACAACTCAACAGTCTTTCTGGACCACACCAGGGTTCTCCCCCGACGTGCATTAGCTAGAGAGTGAGGAATACTAAGTAGACCTGTCGAAGGCAAAAAAATTGCAATATTTAATTAAGATTACATAAGATAATATTCTGCTTATTGAGGGTCACCACCCAACCATGTTCTTTTTCTTTGATTCATTTGTCCCTCTTCTTTTATCCCTGAATATGTTAAGTTATGCAGATAGCAACAACTTGTTGGGCTAGCCTGAGAGCATTGTACACATCTTGTTGCCTTCAATTTCAATAACAGGGTTGCACGAAAGAGCCTCAACCTTCCACATTTTGTTGTATATACCCTTCTCACCATGTGTGTGAGATACATGCTTAACTTGTAGGAGTGAGACTTGTAGGAAGGATATGTTCCCCCTCACCACAAACACCAAGACAGAGACCAGACAGTGACTTAGACACAAAGAAAAAACTAGATAAGATTCTCTCCTACATCCTGATAATGAAACCTCATTGTGTGTGGTAATAGAATTAGGCCCCCCAAAAAATAACTCAGAATTTGGCTTACCAAGCAAGTTTCCCTTGACCTTGTCAACATTATCATATGAAACTCTAACCCACAAAGTATCATTGTATACCATGCATGCAATTTCATGAAATTGTTGTGCAGAACTTGGGAGTTGAAAAACAGGGCAATGACATCGACCAACATCGCTATGGGCATGACAGGTATAACTGCAAAATTCGCTTCATATGCGGTGGAATTGAGATGGTAAACTAGGACTTTGACTTACAGAACTATGAATTGGCCATACAAATATAAGAAATTGACAAGCAGAGGCTAGGAATTGATACATGACTCTATAATCTTGACATGTAAAGCTAATAAAGTAACATGCAAGGTTAATCAGACAATTCAAACAACAAGACAAGTTGGGGCTTAGGGTTTCCCCCACGCTTTCGCCTGCCACCTCCCCTGCATTCTTCATACCCAAAATTTGGGAATTAACATGACCAGCGACATGGTAGTCTGTGATGAAATCATGAAGGATGACTAGAACAGAATTTGCATGCAAGCTTAAAGCCCAACAACCATAGAAACCAGACTTCCAAGGGCTAACAACCATAACAAGCCATGTAGAATGCATTCTAGGAAGAGCATTATTAAAATTAAACTAAGCATCATGTATATCAAACTTCTTATAAAAACTAGGGTGAAACGCTTCCATGCCAAACGCAGTGCAAAGAAGAAAAACGAACAGACCAAGGCCTTCTTTCGCCACAAAGGCAGTCATACTGAGAAGGAAACTAGAAATATACTCGGGGAAGCGACACGCAACTGCTGCCAACTCCTTCGCGTGCTCACCTGCCTTTTGCTCGAATACCTTCTTTACCTGCTCAACAAACATCCGGTGAGGGAATAATTTCCTTGTTTTTTCTTCCTCGTGCACCAATGCTTTCCCCAAAATCGCTCTGACATGGTGAGTTGTATGTCGTCCAAATTTAATGGCACCATTATATGGCATGTGTGAAGCCACCCAAATCTCTCACCACGTGTTGTCATGAACTCACCATGTGGCCCGCACAACCTCCTACCACCTCACTCCTTCCTCGGCACACTTGGCACCCGGAAGATTCAGAGTTTTTTAAAACTCTTAAAATACTTGAACTATTTTACAGATAACAATTCCAACAAATTTCTCTAAAATTTTAATAAAAAAAAATGAAATAAAAAACAAAACAATTAGACGTAAATTTGTATTCCTATTTTAGTTAATGATTCACCAAGATTCAATTATTCAAATGCTGTTTAGCTTCTCACTCTTGCATAAGTTTCTCGGACTCGCTTCTGCCAATTAGATTTGAAATTCTATTTTCAAAACCATAGAACAGAACTGAGTATTAAACTATTTTCTTTTGTCAATTATATTTAACAGACACAAACCGCAATTCAAATACAGAAATTAAGATTGCACAAGACTAAATTAATATTACAGAATTTTGAATTCAAATAAAACTTAAATAATTAGATTTTCATTTGTTTTTATTGAAGGATTTCAAATTAATATTATTTGGGAGATTAATTCGTTTTCTTAATTTTTAAAAACTAATTAACGATCAATCAGTAATTTAAGGATTTCAGATTAATATTACTTTGGAGATCAACTCGTTCGCTTAATTGTTTAAAACTAATTAACAATGACATTAATAATTTTGAAAAACAAAATCTATTATATATGAAAAGCTTTTAATATTCAGTTTTCATTGATTATTAACAATTATTTATTGACCAATTAAATTATAATTAATTATATATATATATATATATATATAGGATTTTACTTTAATTGAACCTGTTTATGGTTTGAGTGGATTTTAGTTTCTATTAACTCGTTATTAAAATTCATTATTTTACATGTTAAGAAAAGTATATATATATATATATATTACTGTGAAGTTTTATTTTAATTCAATTCAATTCAAAGTTATTGTTACAAATTTTAAAAGAAAGGTTGAAGATAAAAACTACATGTAAAGATTAAAACTATCTTAAAGAGTCTTACATAATCAAGAGTCTCACACAATCTTAATAACAATGTCTTACCAATTGCAAATGGTTTTTCTTTCTCAACTGAAGTTAAGATTCACTGCTTCGGATGCGGATGTTAATTAGGGTGGATGGGACGTCCATCCCTTGCAGACTCCCGAGGGTGTTCGTGTGGGTTGGCCATATGGCCACCTGCAGTAAAATTAACTCCGCATTTACTATGGCCAACCTGCTCTCCATTAACGGCTTCACCATGCTCTTCCGCCATTTTGTTCGGCTTGCTTGGTCTTCAATGGAGTTCACTCACTGTCACTCGACTCATTCTCACTCTGCTTGCAGCTCTCTTGCCCCGCAGAGAAGCTCTTGCGCTCCCGCCTGTGCTGAGCCAAGCGCTCACACACACATTGGGCGTTGTTGTATGCTTCTCTGCTACCTCGAGACTCTGTCGGACTATCATTTTTCTTAGAGTGATTTTTGCTGCATGAATTATCAGCCCTGTGTTTCGACTGTTGTGCCCACCTCGTCGCCTCTGCGTTTCTCTCCTCCTCTCAGTCTGTTTTGTCATCCAACCTCCGTCTCCATGCCTCGGCTCCGTCAAAGAATGAGGTGTCGGCGTGGTAGCAGCAGGGGTCGTGCTACCCGCTCCCAGCCATCCACTAGCTCTGACTCCGCCTCTGAGGATGTCTCTTGGGGCCACAACCCGGAAACCAGAAGTCACAGAGGAAGGGCCTGCCAAGCGGGACATGTACAATTCGCTCAAGGTTCTCCGCCTCCCCATGACGTTTCTCCTCCGCACCTAGTCATCCATTCCGTCATCTCCCCTGCCTCCCATCCGTCGGCTCACTTTCCCCTCAGCCAATCCTCTCAAAGAACGAAATTTCTCTTTGAGTGCTCCTCGGACAAGCCAGTAATCACTGCCTATGTCACCGTCACCCTCAGGGAAGAAGCTGCTAGCCCCAACCCCTCCTCTGGCCCAGTCTTCAGTCCCCTCCGGACAAAGACGCAACGAAGGACTCAAGGGCACCACTGGAGATAGCTCGCGCTGACAAGAACAAGGAACAGACACAGCAGGTCACTGACAAAGCTACTCGTACATCCACTGAAGGTGATGACTGCAGTAGCGACGAGTACAAGTGCCGCATCGTGGAGGAACCTCCTTCTCCTGCTCATGACAAGTGAACACAACAACCTATGACGGACCTCGGTACTGAAGCCCAGGTTTCTTGGGTTGGTTTTTGTTTTTCTGTTAAACTTTCTTCTACTGAAAGAGTTGAATGCAATTTTTACATGTTTATTTTTGTCAAACTATATGCACACTATGTTGGTTTCCCTTGTATGGGCGGCAAGACAAGTTCCTAAGGGACTGGTTTCCCCTTGTAGGGCAGTCCAGAATTACGCATTTCATGACTATCAAGCCCAGCTTTCAGGCTCACACAGCTGACGCTGTGGTAGTTTTGTACCATTATGTTACATAAATAGAATTAGCCATATTAAAAAAAAAAGAAGTTAAGATTCACTGGAAATTATATAATTTATAAAAAAAAATCATATTATAGGTTGAAATTGAAAAAGAGAGTTTACTACACTGATTGGTTTATGTAATTATTACCAAATATTTTTTTTATATAAATTTTATAAATCACTGAAGCCAAATTCTTAATTAAAAAAATCATATCATATAATTTAGCTTTTTGCATATGTTGACATTGAAAGAAATAACATTTAGGAATAATCCAATTGGCCATAGCAATGTTATGTGAACTACGAGATTCACTTTCAGGATCCTAATAGACACCCAAATATCACACAAAACTCAGTTACCAAGGAATTGGTAAATAAAAAGAAAAGAGTAGTCTTCATAATGCAAGGCATATATCTCGCAAGAGTTCATATTCTACGAATGGATGCCATGGCTGCGTCAGAAAACCATATGTTAACGTTCATGGAATCTGCGCTTTATTCGTTTCCCAAATAAAGGATACGCTGAAAGTTGACAGGAGAGAAGCCACGATGTCATTTAGCACTAACATAATTTCTAATAATATTTATTGACTTCCCATTGTTAGAAAGGTTGTTCACAGGAAAAAAGTTGCTTAATGTCGAATAATAGTATTGCCTTCTCACTGTTAGAAAAATTCACCTAATTTCTAATAATATTTATTGGCTTCCCGTGGTTAGAAAAGTTGTTCACAGGGAAAAAGTTGCTTAATGTCGAATAATAGTATTGCCTTCTCACTGTTAGAAAAGTTCACAGAAATTTTTAATAATGATCTCGATAGGTTGGCGAAAAGGCGAATATTCATGTAATCGCCATTTAGAAACCTAAATCGCCATCGTTGACAACTCCACAGCTTATTGCTTCAAATGAATCGAACAGAATAACACACGATTAAATGTATTTGATGTCAAATGTCGTGATCGAATAATGCGTTCCCCCGAATCGCCTCTTGGGTAACCAATTGATGTGATCTTTAACAACTTTTGCTTCATTTTCTGTGAAATTTTCGAATAATGGGAAGAATACATGCTTCGCTGACATACTTTTGTTTCATTTTCTGTGGACTTTTCGAACAATGAGAAGAATACATGCTTCGATGACATATTTGAGCAAGAACGGAATCAGTGTATTTTACTTTTACTCATCACCCATAAGAAGATACAAGCAATATAAAAGTAAGTCTATCAATAATTTTAGCTTTTTGAGTTGTTTAAGATAAATTTGCAAGTAGTCTTACTCTTATTAGGTTATATAAGTCTTATAATGAACATATGTAGATTTTCAAGACATTTAAGTTGTTTTCTTTTCTTTACAGTTTTTTAAAGTTACATTATATATTTTGATTGTTTTTGTTTGGAATTAACTAATGTGATTTATTTTTTTAAACTATTTCAAAAATAATAATATCCAATTTAATTAGACAATATTTGTAAAAAATATTGGTTTTTTTTTTAGTTTATTTTGAATAGATTTTTTAGAATTTCTATTTTAATAATTAAAAAAAATAGATGGTTTGAGAATATTTTATATTCTCAGTGAAATATATGATGGATTCATCAAATAAAGGGTTTCTGAACCATTTTGTTGAAATTTTTGAGAATTCCAGAACAAACAGTGGAGAGAGTAATACTCTCCTCTTTAACACAGAGAATTTACTAAAATTCTCACAGGAAACAGAGTTTCAACTCAAAAAACAAAATTTTATTCCATAAAAAAATGTTGTTACAAATTCTTTCTCTAGCAGAGGGATTTACAAAATAGTGACTGCTTCAAAACACAGTTCACAGAGAAGACCTCACTGTCTCTAAAATAAAACACTCTGTCTCTCTCTGAAAAATACGCTGCACTGTATTTTGTTTCGCACTACTGTGCATAAAAATGGCTCTGTTTTTATAAAAAAAAAACATTGTAATCAAATAGGCTCTCAGGCCTTTCTTTTATAAGTGGCACGCACATTATAAAATATAAAACAAAATTTATAAACCTATCGGGTCCGCGCCGTTAAAACATAACACACGACCGAATGAAATTCCAATTTCGCGATGTGCGATGGCGCGATATTGCGATGGGATCGCATCGCACATATATGCGATCAACACATATGGTGGAACAATAAAAATGCGATGTGCGATGTGCGATGTTGTGATCTGCGCAATGGCACGATCACATGATTGCATCGCGGTTTCAACCAACGGTTTTTAATACATGCCATGCAATATTGCGATGACGCGATTTGCGATCGCATCGTAAATCTATTATTCAATGCCCCGTGGTCTATGGGACCCACGGGCCTCACGCTTTATGGGAGGGCGATTGTTTATATAACACACACACACACAAACACACACACACACATATATATATACATATATTCGTTCCGCTCGCGGAACTCGACACATCAACAAGACACTTTACTTCTAAAAATGCGATCTTGCGATTTGCGCTCAAGTGGTGGGGACCACTTTCCTCCTCTTCAGATATTTAATTCCTCCGCGTGTTTTTAAAAGCAATTTCATTCATTTTAGTTGTTGAGGGCTTTAAACGCCCGAAACGACTGTCTTTAATAAATCTATTCTTCCGTGCTGTGAAGCCACGAAAGTCTTTGGCATTCAAGTCTGTTGTTAATTAAAATGGCTACCGCCTTTGATAAAATATCAAAGGGATCAAATCCCATCTGCTTTTTACTACACCTGTGCGCTTTCCAATCCTTTTGCAATTTGTTCAAGATTTAAACGGCAACCGCCTTAGCCTTGACTTCAATGTGCCGCAATCTTTCACTTCTGCAATTACTGCTGATTGACTTCAGCAGTTGGAATTAATTTCCAACACTCCCCCTTAATTTCAACTACTGGGTTTTCTGCATACCCAAGCATTTTCTGAAATGTTCAAAGCTTTTCTACGCAAGTGGCTTTGTGAGGATATTTGCATATTGATCCTCTGTTCTACAATGCTGCAAAACTATCTCACCATTGTTAACCAATTCACGTATGAAGTGAAATTTGGTGTCAATGTGTTTCGTCCTCTTATGAAAAACAGAATTTTTAGACAATGCAATAGCTGAGCTATTGTCACAAAAGATCACTGTCCCTTTTACCTGTTCTTGGCCTAAACTTGTCAACATTTTTCTCATCCAAACTGCTTGACACGCTGCTGCTGTAGCTGCCACATATTCTGCTTATGTTGTAGACAACGCTACAATGGGCTGTTTCTTAGAAGCCTATGAAATGGCTCCTGAACCCATATGAAAAACATAACTGGAAGTACTCTTCTGATCATCAACACTTCCAGCCCAATCACTGTCAGTGTATCCAACTAAATCTGAACATTCTGAAGCAGTATATAAAATACCAAACCTTTTTGTACCTTTAACATACCTCAGAATTCTTTTTGCTACTTGCCAATGTGCATCCTTTGGTTTTTCCATGAATCTGGAAATCAAACTAATAGCATGCATTATGTCCGGCCTAGTTGCATTCAAATACATGAGGCTTCCAACTATACTCTTGTACAAGTTACGATCAAAATCCTTATTGTTGTCCTCTCTGCTGAGTTTTAATCCCATCACTGTGGGAGTGATTGCTGCTTTGCTTTCCTGCATGTTAAATCTTTCAAACACCTCATTAACATACTTTGCCTGTGAGATAAAAATCCCATTTTCATCTTGTTCTACTTCTATTCCCAAGAAGTATCTCAACAAACCCATATCAGTCATTTCAAATTCTTCTTTCATGACTGTTTTAAAATGTTCAATAAAGCAATCATCATTACCTGTAAAAATAACATCATCAACATACAAGACTACAATCAAGATTTTACCATATTTTTTTTTTATGTAGAGGGTGGGTTCTCCCTCACACTTTTCAAAACCATTTTCCAGTAGATAGGAATCTATCCTACTGTACCACGCTCTTGGCGCTTGCTTCAGCCCATAAATAGCTTTCTTCAACTTGCATACTTTGTGCTCTTGGCCTTTCTTTTCATAGCTGAGAGGTTGTTCAATGTAAACCTCTTCCATTAACACTCCGTTTAGGAATGCTGACTTCATGTCCATTTGGTAAACTTTCCACTTGTTTTGTGCTGCTATGGACAACACCGCTCTCACAGTTTCCATTCTGGCAACCGGTGTGAAAGTTTCCTAATAATCTATCCCATACTTTTGCTTATAACCTTTGACAACAAGTCTTGCCTTGTGTCTCTCTATTTTTCCTTCAGCATTACTCTTGGTCTTGTAGACCCATTTAACACCAATGACATCTTTACCTTTTGGGAGTTCAACCAAATCCCAAGTCTTGTTTCTTTCTATGGCATTTATCTCTTCATCCATAGCTTCTATCCATTTCTCATCCTTGATAGCTTCTTCGAAATGAACAGGATCATCAACATGACAATATAAAGCAAACAAAGAATCGATACCTTCATTTGTTATATCATGTTCATAAATATCTTTCAAACTTCTGAATTTCTTACCTCTTTCATTTGATGTACAAATGCTTGAAGAAGCACTTGAATTTCCTCCTTGTGGTGTGCTTGGAGAAGCACTATCATTTCTCCTCAAGGGTGTGCTTTGCTGCTCTCTTGTTGGTGTTGCTGTTTGAGGATGTATTTAAGCCAAATCATCATCATTTTCATCATGAGATAAACAGTGTTTAACATTCACTGTTTCTCTATGCTTCCATCCCAAGCTTCCTCTTCAATGAACTGAACGTCTCTGCTCACAATAAAATTCTTGGTGGATGGGTTATAAAACCTATAGGCCTTGGATTCCTCACTGTATCCAATGAAAATACATTTCTCCCCCTTGCTGTCCAACTTCTTTCTCAGCTGATCCGGAATGTGTGCATAAGCCACACATCCAAAAACTTTCATGTGTGTGACACTTTGCTTTGCACCACTCCATGCCTCTTCCGGCACTTTGTTCATAACTGCCTTTGTCGGACATCTATTCAAAATATGCGATGCACAATGTACAGCTTCAGCCCAATAATCATTAGGTAAATGCTTTGCCTTTAACATACTCCTCGCCATGTCCATTATGGTTCGGTTCTTCCTTTCGGCTACTCCATTTTGCTGCGGAGTATATCTAGTTGTAAATTGTTTTTGAATACCATTTTCTCTACAAAAACGTAGAAAATCTTTAGATATATACTCACCTCCTCTATCAGTCCTTAAGACTTTGATATGCAGCCCACTATGGTTCTCAACAAGTTCTTTGAAATTGCAAAATTTTTCAAACACTTCACTTTTGTTTTTCAAAAAGTAAACCCAAGTTTTTCTTGTACAATCATCTATGAATATTAAAATATAGTGGTTGTTAGCAAGTGATGGAGTTTGCATCGGTCCACATACATCTGAGTGGACAATCTCTAAGGGTGCTTTTGCCCTTATACTTTTCCCGGAAGGAAAACTTTCTCTGTGTTGTTTCCCCAAGATACAACCTTCACAAAGGCTGTCCAGTTTCTCTATCAATGGTAAACCACTTACCATTCCTTTTCCGTTCAAAAAATTAAGACCTCCAAAGTTGAGATGTCCAAATCTCAAGTGCCATAACCAATTATCATCTTTTGGTTCGCTTTGGTAAGTCTCCTATGCAACTGCTGCTTTCTCTTCACCATTCTTCAAGTCTGCTCTCATTCTGAGAGGGAACATCCTGTTCCTTGTCATATTTACTTCAGCAATACACTGTTTGTTGGGTGGTTTATCCATGATGGTACAAACATCATTGTCAAAGAAAACATTATAACCCTTATGGACAAGCTGTCCAATACTTAAGAGGTTACACTTCATTCCTGGAACATAATAAACATCTTCTATGGATTTCTTTGCACCTAATCTTGTTAAAACATTTACATCTCCTTTTCCCATAACAGAAACTTTGCTATCAGTTCCTAGTGTGACTTGTGACTACACACTCTCATCTAACATTGAAAACATGGCTATGTTTCCTGTCATATGGTTACTACAACCGGAGTCTAGAAACCATAAATATTCATTCTTTTCTTCAGCCATATTACAAGCTAAAAACAAATTGTTTTGGCTGCTATTTTCTTTAGTGAAATTTGCACTAGTTCTACTTGTCATATCATTCTGCTTCTTTTTTTACATTCATTAGCATAATGACCATATTTTTTACAATAGTGACATTGGACATTGGATTTGTCATACCTTTGTCCTTGTGCATTCTGCTGACCACTCTGTTGGCTACTGCCTTGGCCGTGGCTGTGATCTTGACTGTTGCACCTTCCATGTGAATGTGAAGGGTTGTTCCTTCCACCTTTGTTTTGGCTTCTGCCTCTTCCTCTCTTGTTTCCTCTGCCTTGCCCTCTTCCTCTTCCAAAAGACATCTGGGTCTTAAAGGCATGCTCAAGAGATGAGTTTTCACTCCTACCCAATCTCTGTTCATGGGTCATCAGCGATGCATGAAGTTCATCTACTGAAAACTTGTGAGATCCTTAGTCTCCTCTATGGTGATGACAATCACATCAAATCTTGAGGGTAAACTTCTCAAGAGTTTTTCAACAATCCTCTTGTCTTCAAGAGTCTCTCCATGAGATCTTATTTGTGTGACCATTCCAATCACATGAGTGAAGAATGAGTCAATAGTGTCTGACTCTTTCATACAGAGAGTCTCAAAGTCTCTCCTCAGCAACTGAATTTTTGTTGTCTTCACTTTTTCCATACCCTGATAAGCTGTCGTAAGAGTCCGCCATGCTTCTTTGGATCTCTTAGCTACTGCTATCCTCGGAAACACACTCTCATGCACTGCTTGATATAAGAAGAAAAGAGCCTTGGCATCTTTCTTCTTATTGCTCTTCAACAGTTCTCTTTCTGCCTGAGTTGAAATATAAAACTTTGCTTCATTTGCTGGATCTTCAAAGCCTTCCTCAACAAATTCCCATAAGTCTTGGGAGACAAATAATGCCCTCATAGTTATTGACCAGAAGTCATAATTTTTCCCATTAAACATTGGGAGATGGATATTTCCCATACCCATACCAGTGCTGGCTCCAGCCATTCTGCACTCTTAACTATGATTCGAAAACACTTGACTATGTGTTTAAAATAACTGACTGTTCTGCAATAGTAACACAAAATCTGTATAGAGAAATACCTTTGGATTCTTCTTGTCTGAGTCTTCACACTGCTGGAGAAGCTGCTGCAACTAAGAACTCCTTTCCTTCAGCTTATTTGACCTTCAAATAGCCTGGACTAGCTCTGATACCATGTTGAAATTTCTAAGAATTCCAGAACAAACAGTGGAGAGAGTAATACTCTCCTCTTTAACACAGAGAATTTACTAAAATTCTCACAGGAAACAGAGTTTCAACTCATAAAACAAACTTTTATTCCATAAAAAAATGTTGTTACAAATTCTTCCTTTAGCAGAGGGATTTACAAAATAGTGACTACTTCAAAACACAGTTCACAGAGAAGACCTCACTGTCTCTCAAATAAAACACTCTGTCTCTCTCTGAAAGATACGCTACACTGTATTTTTGTTTCGCACTGCTGTGCATAAAAACGGCTCTGTTTTTATAAAAAAAAACATTGTAATCAAACAGGCTCTCGGGTCTTTCTTTTATAAGTGGCACGCACATTATAAAATATAAAACAAAATTTATAAACTTATCGGGTCCGCGTTGTTAAAACATAACACACAACCGAATGAAATTCCAATTTCGCTATGTGCGATGGTGCGATGTTGCGATGAGATCACATCGCACATATCTGCGATCAACACATATGGCGGAACAATAAAAATGCGATGTGCGATGTGCGATGTTGCGATCTACGCAATGGCACGATCGCGTGATCGCATCGCGGTTTCAACCGGCGGTTTTTAATACATGCCATGCAATATTGCAATGACGCGATTTGCGATCGCATTGCAAATCTATTATTCAATGTCGCGTGGTCTATGGGACCCACGGGCCTCAGGCTTTATGGGAGGGCGATTGTTTATATATATAACATATATATATATATATATATATATATATATATATATATATATATATATATTCGTTCCGCTCGCAGAACTCGACACATCAACAAGACACTTTACTTCTAAAAATGCGATCTTGCGATTTGCGCTCAAGTGGTGGGGATCACTTTCCTCCTCTTCAGATATTTAAGTCCTCCGCGTGTTTTTAAAAGAAATTTCATTCATTTTAGTTATTGAGGGCTTTAAACGCCCGAAACGACTGTCTTTAATAAATCTATTCTTCCGTGCTGTGAAGCCACAAAAGTCTTTGGCATTCAAATCTGCTGTTAATTAAAACGGCTACCGCCTTTGATAAAATATCAAAGGGATCAAATCCCATCTGCTCTTTAATGCACCTGTGCGCTTTCCAATCCTTTTGCAATTTGTTCAAGATTTAAATGGCAACCGCCTTAGCCTTGGCTTCAATGTGCCGCAATCTTTCACTTCTACAATTACTGCTGATTGACTTCAGCAGTTGGAATTAATTTCCAACACATTTTTGGTTTTCCCACATTCACCTTTGTTCTGGCAATATAAATTCTCACAGTAAGTCCGCATAAGTATGTTTTTTTTGGGATAGCTTTCCACATTTAGCAGTCACTTCTGTTCTCGCAATATAAATTCTCACATTACAAGTACGAATATATATTTTTTTTGGGATGGCTTTTAACATTGATTAGCAGTCATATAAGTATGTTTTGATAATTTTCAACATTTATTAGCCATATAAATTATATGATTTTCTACACCATCTTATTTGATTATGTAAAACTTTGGACATGGATTTAACTGTAGATTCATTAAAAGTAGTGGTTGAATGGCATATCTCGGAAACATTAACATTACAATCGCAGAGAAAGGCATTCGAGACATTTCTTACGCACAGGAATTTAATGGTGGATTTATTAAAAATGATGGTTCATGGTGAAATTCTATGGATTTATATTGAAACCATTACCATTGCAATTGGAGAGGAAGGCTACTGAATATTCGCAGTTTAAAATGTTCACAGAATAATTAGCTTAGTTTAAAAAGTTTATAGAATAATTTAGAAATTTTGTTAAGATTATGAAAAATTTTGGTAAAGATTTTTGAAAATCTGGATTGTAGTTAGTTTAAAAAGTTTACAATATAATTTAGAAATTTTGTTAAGATTATGAAAATTTTGGTAAAGATTTTTGAAAATCTGGATTGCAATGATTAAAGTTCAGTATTTTGAGTGTTGTAAAATTTTTTGATGAGGCTGAGTCTATTTTCACCATAAAAAGAAAATTAAAAATACAATTCAAACAATCCAACTATTTAATTTTTTGATTTTTTTTTTTACTAAATTAAAAAAAAAAAAAAAACTCACCAGCTATTCTGTTGCATAAATAGACAACTCCTTTCTAATTTGTTAAACAATTCTCTTACATTTTAAAATTTCTTGGATTTTTGGTATGTGGGGCCTATCTCCTTTGTGTATTGTGCGAGAGAACTGACTATAAGTTATTCCTTCCAATCTGAGAGGATCAAGGTTGCTTGGATCATATCATGGGGTATTTAATCTGGACAATTTAAGTATTTAAGTATGGCTTTAGTTTACAATATCCAATGGGTTAATATATGATGTAATACACAAAGATAATAGCTATAATATCTAGTCTTAGATCCACTTATATATTTAAGCTTTTAGGTATACCCTAAGGGTATTTCAAGCTTTTCTTGAGATCCATGGGACGTGGTGATGTAAAAAGGCTAATAATAAAATTAATAAGTGGATATCCAAGCCTTCCCTAGGAAAAAGAACTCCTTTGAAAAAGCATTCATACATTATCTTTGGGCTTGGACAAAAAGAAATTAAAACTCCCAAAGAGTATAATGGGAGGTTTATTATAATACAGGGATGCACCAAAGATCAGTATATCGAGATTTATTATAATACAAGGAAATTGAATATCTTTGTATTAGTCAGTATATCGAGATTTATAATAATACATGGAAATCGAATATCTTTGTATTAAATGGGTCATTCACATTGTGATAAGAAGGAGGTTTAAAATTTTTTACAAGAACATTAAGTTAAGTAGAACTTTCTACTTGAGATGATGGTCTGACAGGGAGTATTTTTTTAAAATATATTTACACATTTTCAATTAAAAAAATTTCGCTTATTTTTCTCTTCAAAATATATAAAAGGTTTAGAGGATTTGAAGACTTTTTAATCCTAGAATTTGCTCCCATTTCAAATGATATTTTTCTTTTATTATTATTTTTTTTCATGTTTTTATTTATTAGATATTAAGCTAAGTATCTATCAAAATCATTTTTGTTTTCAGCATGGCTATTAAGAAAATTTATTCACATGTACAAGATGTTGAACTTCTAAGTATCTTTAGTCAATCAACCAAAATTTCATTTTTTTGTAAGTCAAGATTCTATTCATTCTTCCAAAAATAGGTACATTAGTAACAAAATGCAGGTAGTCTCACCCCGACCAAGTTTGTTAACTACCGTGATCAACATATGGTAAATAAATAGAAAAATAAATAAAGACACAATCCACAACTTAGGAGGCCAAAAGCGCCAATAAACACATAAAACAAGTAAATCACTTGTAACCATACTAATCATCTGAAGTAATAGAGGTTGGGATGTTTGGAGCTACTCATGGAGGAGGAGGAGGGTGGAAGAAGCATTGGACGGGCCCTTCGAAGTGGGCCATTCATGCCTCCAACTTCTCCACCTTCTCAGATAACAGAATTTTGCCTCACCAGACCATGATGACGTGCTCTCGGTGTAGAAATTTAATACAAAAACATGTATTGCATGGATTCTCCTGATCTAACAATAATATGCTACTATTAAATACAGAATCGCTTCTACAAAATATTTACGGAATTTTAAACACAATCGCCAATCACAATATCATGAAGAAAGATCAATCATAGATATCACATTTAATTTACCCGTGGAAAGCATATAGCTAAAAACCCCACTATCTTCTATTATGTATTATATCATGGATCATGAAACAATTACATACAAATCTCTAATCCAAGAGCTCTCATTACATGAGCTAATTGTCTCACATTGTCATACAAAAATTGGCAAGTTCCTTAGCCAATTTACTGTCTCTAGCTAGCTTGCCTCCACTGAGCAATCTCAGCTAATAGGAATCCCTGAATGAATGGAATACTGCTTGCCTTGACTGCGCAATCCTCATGGGCACATCCAATGTGTGTGTGATTGCACGTGTGCAACTAGATAATGTCACAACTGATAGTTATCTGCCCTTTTACCTAGAACTCAACTAGGTCTCCACTAGATCTGACATGCATGCAGTTAATAGTAGTAAATATTCAGTTGCATGTGAGGCCACTGATTGGGAATTAATTAATAATTAATTCGCTTTATTTCTCACTATTGTATCTTCAGTTACAACTAGCACAACTGAGTTAAACTACTTTGCAACTTTCATAACTACACTTCCAACTATGTTACAACTTCGAATCACTCAGTTACAACTAAATCCACTTGCATGTCCCACCAACCAACCTCTTAACTCGACATTCCTTTAGCTAACTGATTTTCCACTTCAGTTAAATATTTCCAAGTTCTCATTTAGAATAGATTATTGTTTATTGTCCAACTAATATTAAGGGATAATAATAGTCGACATGCATCTATAAATATACATGCAATATATAAATATAACTTGCACATACATCTATAAATAGACATGCATCTATAAATAGAATTTGCTCATGCATCTATAAATAGACATGCACCTAAAAATAGCCTGAGGCTCCATCCTAGTGTAGGTGCATAATTTTCACTAGGATCTTCTTGTTGAATCTCAATGCTCCCTCTCAATAAGAAAGGGATTATCCTTCACCCCGATCCTATCTCTATGGTATTCGAATTTGCTCCTGGTGAGTGCCTTTATCAGCATATCTGAATTCTGATCATCCGTAGAAATGTACTGAAGCAACATGATCCTCCTCTGCACACAATCTCTGAGATGATGGTACCAGATATCTATATGCTTAGATCTATTATGAAACACAATATTAATTGAGAGTTTAATGCAACTCTTATTATCTCAATGAATCACTATCGGATCTAAATGAGAACCAAACAAACCAGCTAAGACTTTCTCATCCAGATAGCCTCAAATGTAGCTTGACTCACTGCCATGTATTTTGCTTCTGCTGAACTCAGTGCCATAGATATCTGCTTCTTCCTATACCAATAAACAGGTGTAGATCAAATGCTGAAGATCCCCCTTGATGTGCTCTTTCTGTCTGATGGGATGCCTTCCCAAGCTACATCTGTGAAGCCATACAACTTCACCTCATATGTTTTTCTGTACCATAAACCATACTCCGATGTGCCCCTCGGGTACCTCAGGACATGCTTGCCTGCCTTCCAAAAGAGCTTGGTAGGCTTAACCATAGCTTGACTCAGCTGGTTAACCACATAGCAAATGCATGGTCTCATGTTCACTAGATACATTAGCGAACCCACTAACTGTCGATAAATGGTAGCATCCATTATCTCTCCAGAAGTAGCATTCTCTTTCCTCCAGTTTCCTAGAAAAGGAGTATCCATGGGCCTGCAACCCTCCATGTGAAACTTATCCAGTATCTTCCTTGCATACATGCCTTGAGACACAAAAATTTCACCATCTCGCTACCATATTTCCAATCCAAGGAAATAATGAAGGAGGCCCATATCCTTCATCTCGAACTCCTTTACAAGGTCCTCCTTGCATGAATGTATCATATTCTCATCACCAATCAATATTAAATCATCAACATAAATAAAAATGATTAAAAGATTACCCTCCACCACAATTTGGTATAGGTTTGCATCTGCTTCACTTTTGGTGAAGCCCAATCCGGTGAAATATTTTTATATCCGCGTGTATCAAGCACGTGGTGCTTACTTCAGCCCATACAATGCTCTTTTGAGTTGGCACACATGTGACTCGCTGTTGAAGATCTTGAAACCATCAGGATGATCTATGTATACATCTTCCTGAATGATCCCATTGAGAAACGTAGTCTTCACATCCATGTGATGAATGCGCCATCCCATCTGCGTTGAGAGAGCAAGGATGGTCCTTATGGAAGAATACCTTGCAATAGGTGCAAAGGTATCTTCATAATCTATCCCCTCGATCTATCAGAAGCCCAGGGCCAAAAAATTTTCCTTTTATTTCTCAACACTCCCATCAGCAACTTTCTTTACCTTGTAGATCCATCTCGAACCTACCACTAATTTTTCAACCAACCTTGGAACAATTTCCCAAGCACTTTTGTTGACAATAGAGTCATACACCTCCACCATTGCATCTACCCATGTGGGCTCCTGCACTTCTTCCTGAAAGGTAGATGGTTCAATCACAATACATTTTATCATGAGAGGCATGTATCCATTAAATCAATCAGGAGATTTTCTTTGTCTACACTATGAAGTAGGGGCTCCTACATTCTGTGTAGCATCAAGTCTCAGCTTATCATCTTCTATGGTACGCCTTCTGCCAGTTCTTATGGTTGGCTCTAAGTGAGTGGAATCCTCCACTCAATGAACCTCCTCCCATGGATGATCCACATCTAGAGACTCATTTTTGGGAACCAACAGTTCCTCCTCCGCATGCAATTCTAGCTCCCCCTCAGCAAGAATCACATGGCATTCCCCTCATCGAATTTTATATCCCGTCGCAACACAATCATTCAACTATTTGGAAAATACACACAATAATTATGGGGTGTTTCTATGTACCCCACAAAAATCCCAACTTCAGTAGTCGGCTCCAGCTTCTTCCTGGCGTCCTTGGTCACATGCACATAAACAAATGTGTCAAAAATCTTAAAGTGTTAAACATCCGGTTTCTTACCGGTGAAAGCTTCTTCAGGTGTAATCATGCCAACTACTCTATGAGGCCAACGGTTTTTCACATAAACCACAGTGTTGCATGCTTCCACCCACAAATGCATTGGTAGGCCTTGATCATGCAACTTTTCTCATGCTACACCCACGATCATTCTGTTGTTCCTCTCTGCGACCCCATTTTGCTGTGGGTTATGAGGCGTTATGAGTTATTTTCGAATTCCTTCTTTGCTACAGAAATTATTGAATTCTTTAGAGATGTATTCTCCACCATTATCGCTCCTCAGAGCCTTCACTTGCTTCCCCAGCTCTTTCTCCACCAATGACTTAAAGTCACAAAACTTTGAGAATGTTTTATCCTTCTTCTGCATGAAGAAGATCCAACATTTACGAGAAAATTCATCAACAAAATAACATAGTAATTATGTTTTTTTGCTAAAGAAACCGAGAACGGTCCACACATGTCTATGTGAACTCTCTGAAGGAGCCCCGAAGAACAGTTCTCCTTCTCATGAAAGGTGGACTTTACATACTTCCCCATGGTGCAACCCTTGCACTGATCTATCTGAGTAAGTGTTCCCATTGGAATTCTAGTAAATATTTGTTGCATGACTTTCAAGGCTCCATGATGAAGATGGCCCAATCGCCTGTGCCATAATTCACCCTCATCCCAACTCTCCACTTTTTCCACCTTGCCGATCATGGCAGCGCACCCATCTACCTCCAGATTGTAGATATTCTTAACTCGAATCCCTATCCTCTTGGCTTGACCCATTTTTTTATGTCGCAAGAAATATTTTCCATCCCTAAAAACAACATCATAGTCTCTATCCTCCAATATTGCGACTGAGACCAAATTTTTCTTCAGACCTAGAACATGCATAACATCTTTCAATTGAAATGGTTCACCTGACTCCCTATGAAAGGTAATGGTACCAATTTCAATCGCACTGTATCGTTCATCGTCGCCCATCTCTATATGCATATGGAGATCTTTCTCCTCCAAGTCACTGAAAAGTTCCTTATCTCCCATCATGTGAAAGGAAGCGCCACTATCCAAATAACACACCAATCCCAATGCACTTGACACCATGCATGCGATCAAAGAGAACTCAAGCTCAAATTTTGAGGCAAGGGCCTCACCAGCTACAAATCCAACAACCTTCTTGTTCTTATTCTTTTGTAGACAGTTAGTATCAAGATGCCCATGTTCATGACATTGAAAACACTTCACCTTGGACATATCCAGCTTCTTGCCTTTAGAATCAGATTTAGAATGGAATTTCTTCCCCTTCACCTTCTTTTCCTTGAAATTAAAAGCACAATCCTCTTCATCATCATGCTTTGATGAAGAGCCATATCTGGTGTTCCTATGAACTTCTCCTTCACTGATCTGACCACAGTCGTTCCCAATCCGGAAATTTTTCCCGTCTGTTGACAGAGTCTTCATAACTATGCGAACTTTTAGGAAGTCCCAAGAGAGCCAACCTTACCAAATCATCATCAGCAATAGTTATTCCCACACTCCTTATTTCATCCTGACATTGGACAAACTTCGTGAGATACTTGGGAATGTTGTCGCCCTTTTCCATCTTGATCTTCCTGAGTTTATCTTTGAGCGCCAATTTCCTATGGTCGTTGTTGCTTTGGAAAATATTTTTCAAAGCCTTCCACATATCATATGGTGTGGCTTTCCCATGGAGACTTGAGACAGTGTGGTATCGTAATCCCTCCAACAGAATCCTCCTCGCCTTCGCCACTTTCTTTTTCCATGCCTCAAGATTGGCAGCATCTGACGAAGCAGGCTTAGGAACATCATTGTTAATGAATTCCTTTAAGCCATTATATTCGAGCACTGCTCCATCCTGTCCTTCCAAGAAATGTGTTTTGAGCTGCCCTTGAGTGCATAATCTAGCCTCAAGCCATTGAAAGCAATTTCAATCTTGAATCAGTTGTAGCACCAAGAAATTCTTTCTGAAAATTTGAATTTTTTCCACCAACAAACTCAGCTCCTACTTCACTACTGTAATCTCTTGTGCTCTGATACCATGTAGAAATTTAATAAAAAAACATGTATTTCCTGGATTCTCCTGATATAAAAATAATATTCTATTGTTAAATACATAATCACTTCTACAAAATCTTTGTGGAATTTGAAACACAATTGCCAATCAAAATATCATGAACAAAGATCAATCATACATAACACAAATAATTTACTCGGGAAAAGCATATAGCTAAAAACCACACTATATTCTATTATGTATTATGTCATGGATCATGAAACAATTACATACAAATCTCTAATAAAAGAGCTCTCAGTACATGAGCTAACTGTCTCACACTGTCATACAAAAATTGGCAAGTTCCTTAGCCAATTTACTATCTCCAGCTAGCCTTCCTCCACTGCGCAATCCCAGCTGATAAAAATCCCTTAATGAATGGAATCCTACTTTCCTTGACTACGCAATCCTCATGGGAACATCGAATGTGTGTGTGGTTTCATGTGTGCAACCGGATAATGTCACAACTGATATTTATGTGCCCTTTCACCTAGAAATTAACTGGGTCTCCATTGCATATGACATGCATGTAGTTAATAGTATTAAATCTTCAGTTGCATGTGAGGCCACTAATTCAGAATTAATTAATAATTAATTCACTTGATCTCTCACTAGTGTATCTTTAGTTACAATTAGCACAACTGAGTTTAACTCACTTAAATGAGTTAAATTACTTCACAAATTTCATAACTGCACTTCCAACTCTTTTACAACTTTGAATCACTTAGTTACAACTAAGTCCACTTGCATGTCCCACCAACCAACCTCTTAACTCGAAATTCCTTTAGCTAACTAATTTTCCACTTCAGTTAACTATTTCCAAGTGCTCATTGAGAATAGATTATTGTTTATATCCCAACTAATATTAAGGGATAATAATAGTCGAAATTAATCTATAAATAGACATGCAATATATAAGTAGAACTCGCACATACATCTATAAATAGACACGCATCTATAAATAGAATTTTCTCATGCATCTATAAAAAGACATCCACCTAAAAATAGCCTAAGGCTCCATCCTAGTGTAGGTGCATAATTTTCACTAGGATCTTTTTGTTGAATCTCAGCACTTAGACATGGAACTGGAAATAGTGAATTTTTCTCAATGTGGCAATGAGCTTTGCATTCTCTTCCTGCCACACCCGCTCTGAGGTTTCTAGGCATTCCAGTACCAACTAAATCAAATCTCGACAGTTTTCTAAACAACAATATTGTCTTTGTCCACGTCCTCAATTACATGCCTTCCCCCATTTCCCTGAGCTGTTGTGACGTATCATTCCACCCTGTTTCTTGCTCTTTGAGGTGCGACTCCCACGACATACCACCATGACCACCACGAACCTGAGAGAGTGGCGGACCCAAATGACCAGCATTGTTATCACCCTGAAAGGAGCCTGTGATCGTCACTTCCACCTGCAAGGGAGACTCCATGCCCCCCGGACCATCCAAATCGAGTTGTAGCTATGAAGAAGAATGAGAAATACCGAGGTATCAGACACATTATGGCAGAACCAGTGTTGATGAGAAGGGCCAAAGCTAACTAATGAGTTGCTACACAAACTAAAATTTTGACAACGGAGAAATTCCCCACCCATGCCGGTAGGACCATAAACAACCAACCTAGGATAAATGTAGGGAACCACAATTCCAAACCAGCAGCATGAAAATGGACCCATAATTCACCGTTCCCCATGTTGTGTAAGACAAACACTAACCAAACCACTCTAATTCCAACATACCCTCTCCATATAAACTACCAAACCTTACAGAATCTCGAGAAAGAACTACTGAGGATAACGAGCCATTTTTTTCTTTGACTCAAAGGATAATCCACCCATCCATAAAAAGACCAACAAATGGGTTTTAAAACTAGAGTTTTGAATCCTTTCCTACTTGAGAGAACTAGAGACCATACACCAAACATTCAATTAACCAAAATACACCTGTAAGCGAAGGATGGGACATCGATGATGAAGTTTCCACCTTTCCCATATAGGGTGACCTCTGAAATGTCCACTCATGTGCCCAAAGCTCAAGTTGCACTTGCCAAAACAATACCAAACCCCGACTTCATGGTATAAAACCTCGCCACCCTCCATAAATCTTCGACGAACGCCACCTCCCACGTGCTTCAAGGTTCATGGAGATCTCGCACAAACAACAATAACACCTCCCGTAAACAAGGTGCCTTGAGAGGACGGGAAGTTCAGTCCTTGCACCATTGGCTAGGTGGTAATCATGAATGCCCATGAATTACTTCATTAACTTGGTTTATCACCTCCATGGGGGAAACCAAAATTTCATGTTGGTTAATGCTAATATGTGCATTAATCTTAATCTCTTAGTTCCATATTCTTAGTCTCAAAATTGAAAGTGGACTAAGTTCACCACATTCACTAGATACTAGTTATCCATGGGCTCTAATTAGCTATGTTCCAAGTATTTTTTAAAATCTCAATTGAATAATATTTTATGAGTTGAATACACCTTCATAACATATGGAAATAGGTATTAAAAAGTAAAAAAAAAAAAAATCTAGGAACTAGTATTAAAAACTAAGAAAAAAATGTAAGCTATATTACCTTTGTAGCATATGTAAACTTGTATTAGAAGATAATAAAAATGTTTTGTGTGTCACTTAAAATTAGGAGGTATATGTATGAATTCCATGTATAAAACCTTTGTTGTGTAACTAGCTCCAAAAATAGAAGAAAAGAGATATCAATGCCTTAGAAATAAGCCACTTCGAGGGGGCAACCACCAATGCATTACATAAATGAACAATTCTTGGATGATACAATTCACAAAACCTCCTTTCTATATATAAGAGTCGATGGGGCCATAATTTAATCCTATTGGGGCCACAATGTAATCCTAGCCGACCTAACAATAATAATTTAAGGGCACAATAATAACAATATGGGGGTTACAAGGGTACAATAATAATAATAAGGGGGTTACACTAACAACAATAAGGGACTATACAAGTAATATAGGGACCTAACATGCCCCTCTCCTTCAAAAAAGTGTTGTCCTCAACGCTTGAGTAGCTCTAGGTGCTTCTATATAAAATTCTCATCCTCCCATGTGGAATCTTTAGTGGGTAAGTTCTTCCACTTGATGAGATACTCTGAAATTGATCGATTCCGTAATTTTCGAGTTCTTGTTTCCGTGATCGCTTCAGGTTCCAATATCATTTTTCCTTCCTCATCAAGTTCCGGCAATATTGTTTGAACTGGAAGATTTTCACCTATAACCTTCTTTAAGCATGAAACATGGAAAACTGGATGTACTCGCGAAGAAGCAGGAAGCTCCAATTTGTATGCCATAGTACCAATTTTTTGCAACACCTTGTAAGGACCATAGTACTTTGGCGATAATTTATTATCCTTCTTTGCTTGCTTGAGGGACATTTGTTTGTATGGTTGTAGCCGTAAAAATACCCAATCTCCTACATCAAAGCTTCTCTCGCTACGATGTTGATCTGCCTGTTGTTTCATTCGATTTTGTGCCAAATTCAGGTTATCCTTTAAGAGTTGGAGAACTTCTTGCTGATGCTCGATGTGATCTTCCACTGCTTGAACCTTCAAATTGTCCCTTAAATATGATGTGATGGATGGTGGATGATATCCATAAAGTGCCATAAATGGGGTCATTTTTTCTGCAGTATGGAAGGAAGTGTTATACCACCATTCATCGAGAGGTAACCACTTGACCCATTGTGTTTGTTTATCAGATACAAAACAACGAAGATATCCTTCCAAACATTTATTTACTATCTCATTTTGACCATCAGATTGAGGATGATAAGATGAGGTATGAGCTAATTAAGTACCCAAACAAGAAAATAACTCTGTCCAAAAATTTCCAGTAAAAATGGGAGCTCTGTCGCTCACAATAACCCTTGGGCTTCCATGTAGCTTTTGAATTATGTCCATAAATGTAGTAGAAATTGTACTTGCTTTAAATGGATGAGATAATGCACAAAAGTGTGCATACTTGGTAAGTCTATCAACTACCACCATGATGACACTCTTTCCTTCGGACTTAGGTAAACCTGTGAAAAAAACCATTGAAATCTCCTCCCAACGTTGACCTGGAATGGATAAAGGTTGTAGAAGTCCTAGGGTATTAATTGTCTCAACTTTATTCTGCCGGTAAACTAAACATTCCGCCACAAACTTTTGAATATCAGATTTATGGCCATCCCAAAAGAATTCTTTCTTCACCCTGTAGTAAGTTTTTAAAAATCCTGAGTGTCCTCCTAAAGGAGAAGTGTGCAGTTCCAAAGGAATCTTTTGTTTTAGTTGGGAATTCCTACAAAGATATAAGTGATATTTGTACCATAAGGAATCATTTTTCCAACTAAATGTATCAGATCTACTAGGATCTTGCTGCAACTTTTGAATGAGTGTCCATACATCTTTTTCCTTCTTCCATTCATCTCTTGCTTCGGTTATCCAATCTGGTTGGATAATAGAAATGGCACAAAGCAATGCTTCCACCTCTTCATTCTTTATTAAGAGTGCATCTGCAACAACATTAAGCTTTCCTTTTTTGTAGATTATTTCAAAGTCATAACCCAACATCTTTGTGACCCATTTTTGTTGCTCTTCTGAAGATAGTCTTTGTTCCAAAAGTGTTTAAGACTATCATGATCAGTTTTTACCTTGAAGTGTCTTCCCATTAGGTAAGTTCGCCATTTCTTTAGTGCATGTAGTATTGCTAACATTTCCTTCTCATAAATAGGTTTCTGTAAATACTTTCCTTTCATTGGACGACTTTCAAAATCAATGGGTCTTCCTTCCTGCATTAAAACTGCACCAATTCCATTTCCTGAGGCATCACATTCCACAATAAAGGTTTTTGTGAAGTCTAGTGTAGCTAAGACCGGTGCTAGGCACATTGCCTCTTTAAGACATTCAAAGGCCTTAGTTGCTTCAGGAGTCCATGAAAATGCATCTTTCTTCAATAATGTTGTTAGAGGTGCTGCTATTCTCCCATAATTCTTAACAAACTTGCAATAATACCCTATTAACCCGAGAAATCCTCGCAACTGCTTTATGGTTGTGGGGACTTTCCATTCCTTAATGGTTTTAATTTTGTTAGGGTCTACCTTAACACCCTCGTGAGATACAACATGACCCAGATATTCCACCTCTTGTACTCCAAAGAAACATTTGGATTTTTTTGCATATAATTGTTTCTCCTACAATAGTTTGAGCACCTTGTCAACATGTTCAAAATGATCCTTCCAAGACCTGCTGTAGATTAGTATATCATCAAAAAATACTAGCACAAATTTTCTAAGGAAGGGTTTGGAAATGGAATTCATCAACCCTTGAAATGTAGAAGGTGCATTGGTAAGGCCAAAAGGCATGACCAAAAATTCATAATGACCCTCATGAGTTCGAAATGTTGTTTTGGAATATCTTCAATCTTCATTCTAATTTGATGATATCCTGAACGAAGATCCAACTTGGTAAAATAAATTGCTCCATGTAATTCATCCAATAATTCATCAATCACAGGAATGGGAAATTTATCTTTAATGGTGACCTTATTGAGCTCCCTATAATCCAAACACATTCGCCATGATCCATCCTTCTTGTGTACCAATACTACAGGAGCAGAGAAAGAACTTTGACTAGGTTGAATTATACCCGCCTCTAACATTTCTGCAATCATACGTTCAATTTCGCTCTTTTGGAAGTAAGGATATCTATAAGGCCTGATGTTTGGAGGAACACTCCCTGGAATCAAATGAATAGCATGATCATGATCATGAATAGGTGGGAGTCCTTTGGGAGTTTCAAACACCTTGGAATGATTGTCCAAGACTTGTTGGAGATCTGCAGAAATAGATGATTTTGATGTTGGAACTTCTAGTGAGCATAATTATGCAATTACGCCTCGTTGTTCTTTCTTTAGAAGCTTTGTCATGACATTAGAGCTTATTATCCTTCCCGGCTTCCCTTCAATACCCCGTAATTCGACTTCCTTTCCTTCTGAAAAAAATTTCAAGAAAAGTTCTTGAAAATTAAAAGCTACCTTCCCCAAAGATTGTAACCATTGTACTCCCAGTACAACATCAACACCTCCCATAGGAATGGAAAGCATTGGAATAGTCAATACATATTCCCCCATGTTTAGCTTGATATTATGGCATTTTCCAGAGCAATTTATAGTTCCTCCATTTGCAACCATCACTTGACATTCTGGTGCTGGGTATAGGAAACAATTTAATTCCTTGGCTACCTTACAATTAATAAAATTATGGGTGCTACCTGAATCAATCAACACTATTACCTTTTTCTTCTTGATATGTCCTTCTATCTTGAGAGTTTGAGGAGTGGTAATTCCTGCTAGTGCATTACACGATATGGTCGGATTCATTTCTTCCCCTTCTATGGCTGGTTCCTGGTGTATATCCTCTTCTTGTTCATTTTCTTCTTCCTCTTCACAATCTATGTAAAATAATTTCTTCTTAGCACACTTATGACCTTTAGTGTATTTTCTATCACAGCTGTAGCAAAGCCCTTTTGCTATTTTTTCTTCCAATTGTTATGGTGTCAACCTTGTAGGTTGCGGAAATCTAGGCTTAGCAACACTTCCTTCTTTATAGAAGTGAGTGGTAGGCTTCCTTGTCGCCATAATTTTACATTCAATTTTTCTTGCCAACCTGAATGCCTTCTCCAATGAATCAGGTTCCAAAACGCGAACTTCATGTTGGATTTTATCCTTTAAAGTGCCTATGAAGAGATCAATCCTGTGTTCCTCTGGAATATCAGTTACCCTTATATTCAATTTTTGGACATACTCAATGTGCTCCCCCACTAAGCCCTTTTGTTTGAGATTTATCAGTTGGCTAAATAAGGTGTTGCTTTTTGTATCGTCATAATGTGCTATCATTTCCTCCATAAAAATTGACCAAGTGACAATTTTTTTATGGTAGAAAAACCATCGATACCATACAAATGTATTTTGTTCTAAATGTAAAGTTGCAATGCGTACCTTTTGTGTGTTTTGCACGTTATGGAGATCAAAATATTGCTCCATTTGTAGTATCCATGTTACAGGATCCTTTCCATCAAACTTCCTCATCTCCATTTTTGGAATATGGTGGTTCTTCCCGCCAACATTATAGTTTTTGAAATCACGATTAACATTTATTTTGTTCTCATCATGAGTTTCTTCTACTATATTTTCACCATTATGAAAAATTTCTTGTATCAACTTTTTCAAACCTTCCAAGTCTGCTTTTAGATCATTCTTCATGTTTTCCATGTTGTCTTTCATGTCATCCATCTTAGCTTCCATGCTAGCTTCCATTCCATCCATCTTAGCTTCCACGCCTTTCTTCAAAACTCCCATTTCATTTTTTGTTGCTCTTTGTGAGAGCAAAATTTGGTGCACTTGCTCTTGTAATTTTGATAGATCATGTTGCAATTTTTCATCTTCATGAGTCATAGTAGAGCCTTCTGAAGACTTAATGGGTGTTGAATTATTTTTACGGGGCATATTTTAGAACCCAATACTGATATCTATTCTACAATATGCCCTTGGAATCAATTCAAATTGATTCTTCAAACAAGACTTATGCAATTCGGAAAAAAATTACACACCTTTTTCTTGCTTTTGAGGAGCTCGATATTGAAATTGGATTATATATGTGATTGCAGCAGCTCAATATTTGAATTTCAGTACCAATGTAGCCCTCGGAATTATTTTTCGAATGCCACAGGTCTGACCTAATTTCGATTCTCCAAGACAAAGTTGTGTCTAATCTCCCACAATGACCTAATTATGGACTAGTTCAGTAGAGCGAACTTGTATGACTTGCCACGTGTCACTGTTTCATCCTTCAGCTCTGAAATTGATAGCCAAGAAACTACAGTCCATTAATTGTGACCACTTTTTATGTCACTCCAATCTGATTCTCAGAGAGAGAGTTATGAATCTTTTCCCATGATCACCTCTTTGAGATGAAATTCAAGAGCCTGAAAAATCACTACCTTCCACAGATCATATCTCCGAAAATATTGCGAACCAATATTTGAAATTTTTTGACGCGTTTCCTCAGCATTTCTACTTCACACCCTAAAAATTTCAGATTCTTCACCTTCGTAGAAAAATAGTTATAGTGAAAATTCCACGATGACCTGTTTAGAGCAGTGAAACCCTAGAATCCAAAGCTCTGATACCAAATGTTGTGTAACCAGCTCGAAAAATAGAAGAAAAGAGATATCAACGCCTTATAAATAAGCCACTTAGAGGGTGCAACCTCTAATACATTACATAAATGAACAATTCTTGGATGATACAATCTACAAAACATCCTTTCTATATATAGGAGTCCATGGGGCCATAATGTAATCCGAGTGGGGCCACAATGTAATCCTAGCCGACCTAAAAATAATAATTTAAGGGCACAATAATAACAATATGGGGGTTACAAGGGTACAATAATAACAATAATGGGGTTACACTAACAACAATAAGGGACTATCCTAATAATATAGAGACCTAACAACCTCTAGTACCTTTTATATTTTCCCCCCTTATTCAAGCCTATATAGGCATGGTCCATCTCTATGTTGCAATAAGTCCTTGCTTCCATCATTATGAAGGATTCAAATTTTAGTGAAGGATTATTTGGTTTGTAAAGTTTTTCTCTTCTTGGGTGTTGCTTTCAATTGAAAAATTGTTCTAACTTTGGAAGAGACGCAATTATGGTTTACTTAAGTATGTTGTCTCATCTCAAATATTTTGGTATTATGACCAAAATATAATAGATGCGAGATTATCTTTGTATATTATAATTAAGGATTGGAAGGTTTGAGTGGAGACACATCCTGAATCAGATTATAGAACATTAGGGTAGGTTTTCTTGAGTTATTGATGATATGTAAACTATCGTGGATATTCCATTGGACAATTAATCATAACATATTTACTAAAATAAACCAAAATCTTAACTTATAAGGATTAATTCCTTTATATTATAGATTTATTATTATTGATTTTTTTGTGTATGCATGAATAGTTAAAATGCATAAAATAAAGACAAGAGAAATACAAACACACACCAATTACAACGAACACCAAGATATGCTCAAATAAACCTCCAGCTAGAAGGTGAGACTACTTTTCTCTCTTTTGTTTGGAATGGAAATAATGCAAATAAAATGGACAAGGCACTTATAGAGTTAACTAAGACCTATGGTCCATGGGATGGTGTATAATACACCCTTTCCACTTATTCTTCTCTCGCACTATCCACTCTTATCTAATCTTCACTACTATGGAACAAAATCCAATCGAATAGAATGGAAGCCATTTTCCTCCTAGTGGCCCAATTATAGCATAGCCTAATAACAAACTAGGGGTTAATCTTGACTACTTTATCTCTCAAATTGAGTTAAAAATTTAACCCTTATAAATAATTCTTCATAGTTTCCATGTGCCTAGTCCCTTTTCTATGACTAATTTATATGACGTGGAATCCTTTCAAGTCATGGGGACAAAATGGGAAGGTCAAATTCTAGATGGAGTCACTTTTGCATATAAACTCCATTTGATGTATTACTTTCACCATTAAAAATTCTTTCATGTGTAGAATTTCCATGAGGTTTGCAATAAGTGGGAAATATTTAACCCCAACAAATATCATGTAAGGCCTCAAACAAGCCCTGGAAACATTTTTCAAAATCCAATACCCCAAACTGGGTCCCATCGATAAAAACTACTCCTTTAAGTCAATTCCTTCAGTTTTTTCCACTTTAAAAGCATTGATATGAATGAAAAATGATGATCCAATTTAGATCATACCTCTCTATTCTTGGAGGGTGTTGGTCCTCAATATATGTATTAAATGAAGCAAATAAAAATTTACTCTGCCTTCTCCCTAGAGTACCATTTAGGCTTTCTTGGAATTCATCCTTTCAACCAATATTCTAAAGGTATTGCTACCCCTATCTTGTATTTTTTGACCTTTTATATGTTAGAAGTTAGCTACGAAAAGTGTTTTCCGCATAGACTTGGAGCTAGAATGTGGAGAATTCTCTTAAATTGAGTTGGGGTTTAATTTAACTTTATGAGATATAAAGTTAATAAGAAAATTTCACTTTATTAATGTCAAAGAGAGATTACAACACAACCATTGGATCAAGAGGGTCCAAGATTAAATATGAACCCTTGATCTTAGAGGTTAAATGGAAGGCCAAAGGACACTCTCTCTTGGATTTATAGTGGCACAAATCTCAAGGAGAAGCTCCATTCTAATTTTTAAGTGAGATACTTATTAGAAGGGAGAATATTGAGCTAAAGGAAGGAGGATGAGTTGATGAGTATAGCAGTCAAGTGGCACAAATTTCAGGACTAGAGTGTTGGCAAGAATCATAAGACAATGTGAGAATTAATTATAGACCATATGATAGTTATATGTACGAAAAATCAAGGCAAATAAGTGGAATGATTTTCTAAGGGGGTGTTGTATCAAATAAAATTTGTTTACAAAAATTTCAGGAATTGATTTGTTGGTTATAGAATTTGTACAAGCTATACAATTTGGATAGTAGAGGGCATGAAATTTGAGGGAGGTCATACAACTAATTTGGGGGCTTTTTGTGGCTCAAAAATAGAGATAAGTTTGCAATTTCATAATTGGATTATATTCTAGTTTGTAAACATGGATTGCTAAATCTAAACAATAAAATCCTCCCTTTCCCAAATTGGTTTTCCCTGTGGAGTTTTTCAAGAGACTTTGTCCAAAATTTATAAGTTCTAATTTCATGGTTTTCTAAATTATTTGTTAATTTATAAGTTCAAATTTTTTCATCTATATTTCTATTAATAAAATCAAAATTGAATTTGTTGAGTGAATGTAGTTTTCCAAGTGTACTAAGTATTATTGGAATTTTAATGTGAGTGTCGATAAAGTGTTTGATGAAAGTTTACAAGAAGAGTTTTAATTGTAGTGAATTTTTTGAGTGGTTTTCTAACATGGTATCATATCTTGGTTGCTCAGATTGAATAAAAAATTGAGACAACGCCATGTACTCTATTTGTATTCATCAATTGAAGGGGATTTCTCATTTTTGTCATGGATATTGGTTTGGGGTTTGAGGATAGATTGGAAGGAGCTTCTAATTTCAGTGTATGGAGGCAGAGGATTGTAATGATATTGGAGGATAAAGAGGCGTGGGACACAAAATGCATGTGTTGTTCCTCAAGATCTCGTTGAGTTGAAATCCTACAATAAGAAAAAGGTGAAGGAAAAGAGGATTCTTCTTAATGTAGTTAAAGAGCACCTGTTCGCTCATATTACAAGTAAGACTCTCACTTTTGAAATTTGTGAAGCACTTTGAAAATTATATCAGAGTTCAAAATAGAATATGTAATTGTTGCTTAGGGAGAAACTAAGGAGCATTAAGATGAAAAAAATGACACAATTTCTTCATACCTTATCAAACTAACACATATACATGATGAGCTGAGGTCCATTGGAGATGGAGTGGCTGACTTAGAGTTGGTTAGAATTTCCTTAAATGGTTTTTCTAAACCATGGGATAGCATTGTGTGTGGTATTGTTTCTAGGAAGAACTTGCCTGATTAGGCAAGACTATGGGATGATTTCATGTAGAAGGATTTGGTACATGGGGATTTATCTTCTAGCCAACATCTTGGAGATGATGAGGAGAATGTGTCCCTTGCGGCTAAGGGCAAGAAGAAATCCAAGAAGGGGCCTAATGATTGGGCCAAGAGGAAGGGTGGATAGAATACGGATATGAGTTAAGTGAAATTCTTTACTTATCATAAGATGGGAAATTATGTGGTGACTTGAAAAAATAAGAAGAAGAATCAAGTTGCAGCTATAGGAGAGGTGGATGAGTTCTCCACATGATTTGAGATGAATTTCACAATATTGATTTTTTGTATTACTTCTAGTGCATATTCATCAAATGCTTGATATATTGATAGTCGGGCCACATTCCATATGTCTAGTGTCAGAGAGTGCTTTACTAATATTAGAGAGGATGGAGTTGTTCATGAGATAGTATTTGGAGATGAAACCACGGTCAAGGTGATTGGTCGTGGGATTGTTCTTATTGAGATGGATTCATTGGCACCGATGATAGTGAGGGATGTTTTATATGTCCTTGGGTTGAATGAGAACATAATATTAGTTTTTTCCATAGAGGATAAGATATTTGAGGTGTATTTCAAATATGGATAAGTACTCGTCTACCCTAAGGCAACTTGTATCACTTTGGCCAAAGTGATTGGGATTAGAGAGGGGAAGTTATATAGACTCATGCTTCAGCCTAGCCATGCCTTGATTCACAAAAAAAAGTATAGCAGAGATATATGTGAATTATGGCATGGGAGGATGACTCGTGTACTCTCGAGAAGTACACCAAGACAACTTTCCAAGTAATGACAATAGGAAAATATGTATACTTGAGCTGGTTCATTTTGATGCATGTGGTCCTATGTCTTCAATCTATCTTAGTGGATATGCGTACTATGTTATATTCATAGATGAATTGTCCAGGAACACTTGGATCTACTTCATTAAGACTAAGGGTGAGGTCTTCAAGTATTTCATGTTAGTCATCAGTAATTTTTTACTTTCTATAGATGACTAAATGACTATCCCAGATTTCTAGAAACAAAATTCATGAATATTGTGAGTTCTAGAAATCTCACTGCCATCATTATCCTCAGGATAAATTTTTCACTATTTTACTACTTTATCAAGTCATGGCCAGTCTATCACTCCCATAAAACCAAATCATGGGCTTATGCCACTCATTATCACTATGTGTTTCCACTATGACCTTACCACTCTGTTTTGACTTTCCTAACCTTTTTACTTCCACCTTCGATTGCCAAGTAGCCTAACCTTTTCCCCCATTCACCAAGTGCCTCAAGCATTGGTGGTTTCAAGCTACCTTTCTAGACTCTTTAGATAAATCAAAGTCATCAGTTTTTAGGGCTTCAATGCATAAGGTTTTTCAAAACTTTTTTTTACACTTAAAAACCCTAAGTCAAGTTTTCAGCCAAAGGCCAATTCCTAAAGGCCTCCCACTAGGTCACCTAGGATTTTTATAGGTCATGGGATTGTTTTTTTGTTCTAAATATTTGTTTTTCTTGTGCCAAGAGGCTGAAATCAAAGAGGAAGAAGGCTAGAATATGATTGTCCAAAAGGTATCAAAAATCCTTCAAGAAAGGCCTCCTTGGTCAAAGCACAACTTCTGCAAAAGACAGTTGCCCATCTTAGACATTTCTGCAAGAATGAATGAGATGGGCATCAGCAGAAAAAAAGGTAAGTTAAGAGGGTAAATCATCATAAAGGGAATTCACTTCAAAGGAGAGACAGCATGCCTAAGTTCAAGGAGAATCAAGGTTTTTATGACTGATTGGCTAAATCGTGTTGCCAAGCAAGGAGCCAATACAAAAGGTCACAAGGAAAAAGGCCATCAGCCCAACCAAGTATGAATTGAAGGTTTCTAGAAATTATAAATGAAGAAGGGAAAAATCCCTAAAGCCTAAAGTTTGAGAAGGTAGGCAAAGAAGTGAAATGAAGGCCATAAATCTCCATCATGATGGCAGAAGGTTTTCAAAGGATATCTAAAGGTGACCTCCATGGTTTGCCAAGATAAAAAGGGTTTTCACTACATCAAAGGGACAAATTGTAAAGAGTATTAGTGTGAGGAAGTCTTAGCCTTCAAGTGCAGTCAAATGTCTTGAAAATGGTAAAAATTAGGAAAGCAGGAGGTTAAGTGTCAAATAAGAAATAAAATTGAGCATGAGTTCTACTGTTGAGTAAATAAGGTGTCAAGCTCCAAAAAAGGTTTAAGAAGACCAAAACACTGTGTTATGGCACCTGTAGCAAATCAGAAGTGGTCAATGAAAAACAAAATAGGCATGATGTACAATCTTTGCCAAAATAGTTATATCACTATCAATATCAGTGAAAAGTAAGAAAAATATGTTTCACAACACTTTCACTCAAGAATGGAAAAAAGGGTAAGAACAATGGTTTTAATTTATCAGAATAGATAGTTTGAACAATGCCCAGATTTTCAAGAATAAAAAGGGGACCTCTTCATCCTTTCAGTACACCATCACCAAAGAAAATCACTTGGGAAAAGTGTAAGTCACCTGCAAAAAGTGTTAAAGAAACATTAGTGAAAATTATAAAGTGACCAAAGGCAAACATAGAAAAGTGGGTTTTACAAATTTTATTTATTTACAAAGGGTATAAAAGCACCTAATTTTCCCTTTTCCAACTCACTTATCACTTAACAAGGAGAGAAAGCCTTCAAGGGAAAATTCCTGTGTTCTGGCAAACGTTGGGCAAGAGAAGCCCTGCGATACGCTCCTAAAAAGTTGTGCTACGCGCCTGTGTGTACATTCTTCAGAGGATATACTGTTGTGTTGTGCACCTGTGAATGGGTGTTATGCATTTAACAGCGTGTAGACTGGGCAGAGAACCTGTGCACAGAAACACATTCAGAGCAGACACGGGCGCTATGCGCCTACACGTTCAGCAGCACCCGACAGCGTGCAGAGTCCTGTCCTCCACCAGGGTGCTGCACGCTAACCTCTCACACTACACAAAGGCTTGACATGCTTGAGCCTTTTCTCATTCAACAGCGAAACAAAGGGCACGTTCAGGATAAACCCGACACTGTGCAGCTTTCCTTTGTTGCTCCCTTGTTCATTCAAAAAATGCCCAGAAAGACCCGATACTGTGTAGCTCTACCATCGCTATGCTCTTACCCATTTAGACACTTCCCAGGAGAGACCCGATAGTGTGTGAAGCTCTGCCCAAGTGCTACGCACAAGGCTATGCTGGAAACACCCGACAGCATGTGCAGCTCCGTCTAAGCGCTATGCACAGGGCCGTTCAGGTCGACCTGACAGCGGGTGAAGGAGCCCGAATGTTGCACTCTTGTGCTACGCATTTAGCCAGGAAGCCTTTCAAGCCAAAGTAAGCCCTCAAATTTTCTCAAAACTCCTCCAATTCTCTTCCTGGCACCTCCTGAGGGTTTTCATAATAGGTATTTAGATGCTTGCCACTCTTTTATATTGTTTTAAAAGATAAACTTAGAGAGAAAGGTAGAAACCCTAGAGGAAGAGAAAATCTTGGTCCCCATGCTAAAAAAACTGTTGATTGAAGGACACCCATCCATCTACATACTGAAGGCACACTGAGGCCGAAATTTTCCTTCTTCACTCATCATTCCCCTTCACTTGCAAATCACTGATTTTCTCATTATCATATCACTTTCCCTCTCCCTATAATTTCACAAATAGTTTAGGGTTTTGATTTCAAAGCAAGAGTAAAGTTAAAATGTTTAGAGAAGTCAGTATTGGAAATTGCAAGGGAGGCCAAAGGCCTAAGTGATAGCAGAGAAAGGGTGGAAAAGTAAACATGTTTAAGCCTTTGAACACCAAGGAGTTGACAACCTCCCCTACCACAGTTTCATATTTCCAAGAGGTAGGTTGTTTTAATTTCTGTGAGAGAGTACAAAGAGTCCAAATTCACCCTGAGTTGACTAGACTTTTTATCCTCAACGTCCTGTTGAAGCCTAGAAAATCTCTGCTTCAAACATTTGGGAAAACCACCCGGTCAGGACCTTAGGACAGCTCCTTTTCCGTTTGGTATGGTGGCTCCGACTGGATTTAAAGGGCCAGTTTCCTTATAACTAAATGGGTCGGTTTGGATGGGTGAAAATGGGACTAAATTAACTGAAATAAAACTATCTAATTTAAACTAAATACTGATAAAGAAATTCTAACACTAACCTGGGTAATTATATGTGAATACAACTTAAGATTGTTCCAATTTAACAATAACCATGAAAATGTATTATTATTTAAATTGAAATGTGTAGAAACAAATAAAGATAACTCTGTTTAAGAAATTAAACAGAGTTGTATCAGCATATTGCATTCATCATTGTATACCATCTATATATACTTATGAAAGATAACGTTTCAATTATACTCAGAAATGATATATAAAAAGAAGCGTTGTGAAGACAAATATATATAAATGATAGCAAATTTTAAAGTGAATATCATAAGACAAAAGAAATCAGCAGTGAATAGATAGAAATACCTTATTCATCTTGAAGATTTTCAAATGAAATGTGATACTCTAATCCAGTAACTCTGATGCAAAATCAAATTCCAAGGTACAGAAATGCAACACTTCAAAGATAATTCCGCATAAAAATCACTAGATGTGATCCTTTTTAAAAATATATAAGACAGTGGAGTACAGAAATGTGATCTCCAAGTCAAAAAATATTAAGATCCAGGACCCTTCTCTAAATGCATGAGAAGGGTTTAAATACTACTTAACTAAATCTAAAAATAGTCTATTACAAAAATTGAGGATTCGGTTCAATGACCGTCCTTTTCCTAGGCTAAAATATAGTAAAATTAAAACTAAATCTAACTATCTATGAACTTGATATTTAAACTTGCAGGCATCTAGCATAGTTTTGAGAAGATGTGGTTGACCGACTTCAGCATTCAACTGTTCTGAAAAGACAGAGTCGGCAAGTGTAGGCGCAATCTTCTCTGTAGCATTTATGATACAATTAAGCGCACTGTGCTGACTGTGTGGCTTCACCAAGTACGCCCAGTATGAGTCCCAATTTAATCTTGTCAGTCCTTGGATAGATTTTTCTCTTTCTTCTGCCTTTTGCCTCCATTCTGTTTGCAGTTGATGTGCCTGTGGGAGATATCCTAGAACAGTTTCTGAAATCAAATTTGCTTTGTGTAAATTATCATTTACACAATCAGTAAGAATGTTTGCCGCTGTAGCTGCCTCCTCTGCTGCCTTTTCTTTGTGCATTTTCCTTTATTGGAGCTTTTTGCTCTGTTATTAATTTTGCAATTTCATCTTGATTTTGCTTCACCATTTTCTCATATCATACTTCAGCCAAAGTAGTTTCTTTTTTATAGTTTATACCTTTCGCAATAATTTTTTTTTTTTTGTGCCGAACACGCTCCACATCTTTTTTCTTGCTCAGCGTTAAGTGCCTTGAATTTGGTCAATGTTTCCTCATTTTTCCTTACAGTTATTTCAAGTCTCTTCAACTCCCGACTTTTCTCAAGAAGAGCTTTATGTTTCCCTGAGAACTCCTGACCTCCAACAGCTTCTTCAGTAACTTCTAAAAGCTCTATAGAGGATAATTTTGGCAAACTTACATACCTTATCTTGTGGTAGAAACTGTGTCAAATTGCCCACTTGGATATTTGAACTTGTGAACAGCGTCTAAAACATCCTTTTTTGGTACTGTCCACCCGTGTTTTTTTTTCTTCAATGGTTCATCTCTTTTGGTCCATTCCTGTGTGCATTCTGACAAATTCGCATGTTCTCTGGAAAATTCTTCCATAAATTGCTTATTATAAGTCGCATGAGGTTCCAGCAACTTATACATCAGCCTCATATCTTCCGTGGTGAATGACCCGATTAGCTCTTGAGATGGAGTTCTAAATTGCCTGTCTGAAATATTGGCGCTGTCCAGCACCCATTTCACCATGTCCGTATATGGGATAATCCTCGGCCTTGCCGCTATCCTATGCAGAAATGAACAAGCCAGTTCTTTGAGGGTTGCTTCAGACGTATTACTAGAACCCATTGTAGCCGTAACTTTTAATACCACAGGATTTTCTTCCTCTAGCAGATTATACAGTCCTTCCCAAGTGGATATACTGGCATCCTTATTGCAAGTGGTTTCTGCATATAGTGAAGCCATTTCTTTTTTTTCAGAATTCGAGCTCTTCTCCTTCTTACCTATAATGTTCTGTGAAAGCTTTGTATAGACGTTTTCTCCTTCGTGCCTGTGTTTTACGAGTTAAATGAGAGTAATGGCATGAGAAAGGTGATGATACTGTTTTAAATGCAAAGGTGGATGAAATATATTATTCTAACGTGAAATGACTTTCAATCAAAACGAAATCTCATTTACCATTAATTGCCAATCCAATCATTTAATCCAATCATTAAAGCGCATAACAGATATTGATAGATGGGAAGATTGCCTTTGAGCAACGCGCTTACATGAATCTGAGACATTGTGATCTGCGATTTGCTACGTAATATCGCAATATCGCAATGTCTCAATATCGCAATATTGCAAAATGAAACCATCGCAGTTATGTAAAATAGCGCAAAAGCGCAAATTGCGCAATAGCGCAAAAGCGCATATCGCAAATCTCGGAAAAGCGCAAAATTGTAAATAGCGCAAAAGGTATTCGTTTAACATTTCTATTTTCTGCGTTATGCGATCTGCGACCAATATGTTTATTGTATAGGATTTTTGGGATCGCATTATCGCAAAATCGCATTTTCAGTTCCATAAAAGATATATACCATTTTGCGATGGATGCGCTATTTTGTTTAAAGAACAATTTTATTGTAATCTATCATAAAATTAAGTGTTTCTTAATGTTCTTTCTAAGGGATTTCTCTAAGTTTATGATAGAAATTTTTATTTTGAAAAGGAAAACAAATCCTAATTGATTTTTTTTGGATTTTTTAACTAAGGGTCCCTATTTATTTAGTATTATTACTAATATTAAATAAAAGGGGGTTGTTGCTAGTCACAAAAATTGGTGATTCACTGAAAGAAACAGTTATCTCTGAAAAAATAAAATGAACACTATATCTTTAGTAAGTAAAGATTTTTAAAGATAATGAAAACTACCTTAGGATAATTCAAATAAAATGTAACTATGAAAAAGAAATAAAAAATCATTCACAATTTCTTTCTAATTCCTTAAGAATAAAAACATTTTTAGGTTATCTCAAGCTTTGATTGGTGTTAATAATGAAGTAAGTGGATTTTTCCAAGTTTTGGTTTTATAATATACTCTATTGCCATAGGTATTGCCTCTGCTGCCAGCAAACGTTCATAGTCTCGACAGGATTACCTTTAAACCATTAACCATTCATTGTCCCATCCAACTAAAATTATGACTTTTTAAAAGATAAATTCATAAGACTTATTATTTCATGTTTTTGTCTTTTACTTATTTTTTATTTTAAGAGCCATTGTTCTGGTTTGGTAGCCAGTTAATAACAATGCCATTCACTAGTTATAATTAAACTGAACAAGCTGGCTCGTGATGAGATCCCTTGTCTTATATTTATAAGCCATTACCCTATTTTGGTATGCAGTATTGGTAATGTCAGTTTTATTACTTCTTATGAACATGGTAAGTCGGCTCATAATGAGACCTCTTATCTCTTAAATTTTCATATAATTTCTTAAAATTACATTCTAAAAAATCACAACTTAAATGGATGGGGTGAAATAGTTTTATCCTTAAGAATCAATGGATGACAATTTTCAGAGTTTTTTGAGTTCCAAAACTTTGAAAAATCTTTAGTTTGATAGATAACCTTTCTCTGCTTAATAAACTTATGATGATTTACATTCTTCTCAAGTTTTCAAAAGATCATGCAAATGATTGAAATAATCTTTCAAAGTTTAACATCTTATTTTAAACTATTCAAAAATTGTGATCATTACTTTAAAAATTCTTATTTACACAAAATAAATATTTATAATATTCTTCCGAAGAAATTTTCTTAAATAGTAAACATTCAATTAGAGACTCATTAACAACCTTTATTTGCAAAAAACAATCAAAAATTCTGCAGAAAGGAATATGTACAGTTTAAGAAGGGGTTACCTCCTTATGAAAAGAATTTCTTCAAGATAAGCCCATTTACAGGAAGAGATTCTCTCTTACCTGTTAGATCTTGGAGTATGAATTTATTTGAGCCTATCTTTTCAACGATCTGAAATGGTCCAAGCCACATTTTCTGAAACTTGGTATGTTTACCTTTTTCTTCGTGTGCTTTATCCCATTTCAGAACAAGATCACCAATTGCCAAAATTTTTGAGCCGGTAGAACTTGCATCAAAAGAAGATTTTACAAGTTGTTGATGTTTTTCATGAATAATTTTTGTTTTATCTCTATCTTCTTCTAGTTTAAGGATTTGATCATATCTCAATTGAATGGATGAAGAAGGATTTTCTTCAATAAATTGCACTAGGGCTAGTGATGGAAGAGTTAAATTTGATGGTATCACAACTTCTTTTCCATAAACCAAATTGAAAGGTGAAGTCCCTATTGAAGCTTTTTCAGTGATACGATCAGCCCATAATGCAAAGATTAAAGATTTGTGCCAATTATTTTGATTTTGATCAACGGTCCTTTTAATGATTTTGATAAGGTTTTTGTTAGTGGATTCAGCCAAACCATTACCTTGTGTATAATAATTTGCTGAATATTTTAATTTAAAACCTCTTTTGACTGCAAATTCTATTAAACTATTTCCAAAAAAGTAAGATGCATTATCAAAGACTAGAGCATTAGGTACACCAAACCTGGTTATGAGGAATTGATCTATGAAATCAATAATTGCATCAGAATTGGCTACCTTCAACGGGATTGCTTCTACCCATTTTGTAAAGTAATCAGTTGCAGTAAGGATGTAATTGTGATGTTTGGAAGAATGAGGTATTATCTCACCAATAATGTCAAGCCCCCATTGTTCGAATGGTTGCTCAATAGTCACTGGTTGCAAAGGAAAAACTGGTTTCCTTTGTCTTCCACTTGCAGTTTGACAAATTCTACATTTCCTTACATAATCATGTGTATCTTTAAAAAGGGTAGGCCAGTAATAACCAGCACGAATTATTTTGTGAGTTGTGGTATCACCTCCAAAATGACCTCCTGCTGGTCCATCATGCAACTCCTGCAAAACCTTTTCAGCTTTAGTCTTTTCAAGACATCTTAATAAAATTGAATCATAATTTTTTCTAAATAACACATTATCAATTATCTCATATTTAATAGCATTTAACCTTAAAGCGCGTTTACTCTTATAGCTGAGATTAGAAGGAGCATACCCATTTTTCAAGTAATAGATAAGATTAGCATACTGAGATTCAGAATCTGTAACACTTATCCGACTTACTTGAATATCTTGATTTGAATCTTGATTTTCTGGTATGTTATGAGCTCCTGCCAATAATCTGCAAAAACCTTGTCCTCTAAAAATCTTAGCTGGTTTAATATCAATATCATATTCTTGCAAGGTTGTTACCCAGTTAGCTCTCTTTTCTCCTACTTCTTTTTGAATTAATAATTGCCTCACTGCAGAGAATGGGACAATGATTTTTGTATGTGTTTTCAAGAGAAAAGGTCTGAAATGTTTGATTGATTTAAACACAACAAAGGCTTGTTTTTCAATATCGGAATAATTAAGCTCAGCTCCTTGCAGATTTGAGCTAAAGAAAGAAATTGGTGCTTCGATTTCTTGATCATTGAGTTGTGTTAAAACCGTTGCATAGGATGTTTCGGTGGCCAGAGTATACAAAGTAAAATCTTTAGAAAAATCTGGGGTATTCAATGCTGGTGCATTAATGATCGCTTGTTTGATTGCCTCAAAGGCTTCTTTCTCTTTATGCCCCCATTTGAATACCGAATTCTTCTTGATCATATTTTGCATAGGTAAAACAATTAAAGAAAAATCAGGAATGAATCTTTTAACAAAATTGATCTGTCCAAGAAATGATTGCATGGATTTTTTGTTATGAGGTAAAGAAATATCAGAAATTTCTTTCACTCTATCTAGATCAATATATATACCATCTTTTGACACAACAAATCCCAAGAGTTTTCCTTCATCCAAAGCAAAGAAAGATTTCTTTGGATTTAAGGAAATACCAAACCTTCTACATCTTTCAAATATTTGCTTTAGGTCATGTAGATGATTGGTTCTCTTTTTTGAAAATACTGTTATGTCATCAAGATAGACAACAACCGATTTATTGATCAGACCTTTAAATTCTATGTCCATGGCTCTTTGAAAAGTTGCTCCTGCATTTATTAGACCAAAAGGCATTTTCTGATAAGCATAAGTTCCCCATTTTGTTCTGAAAGTTGTTTTCAATCTGTCATCCGGATGAACTAAAACTTGATTATAGCCCGAAAATCCATCGAGAAAGGACATAAGTTCAGAACCAGCTACCTTTTGAAGTATCTGTTCCATGGTTGGCAATGGGAAATTGTCTTTTAAACATGCCTTGTTTAAATTTCTGAAATCAATACAGATTCTTATATCACCATTCTTCTTCCTGAAAGGTACCATATTGGAAACCCAATTGGAGTGCCTGACCGGAAAAATTATTTTGGCTTTTAAAATTTTATTAAGTTCTGATTTGATTTGACTTTCGAGATTTGGATGAATCTTTCTCAACTTCTGTTGAATAGGTTTAATATCAGGAAGCATTGGAATTGTGTGTTGAATAACCGAAGTATCATACGTTTTTAAATCATCATAATTCCAAGAAAAAACGTTTTTATACTTGTTCAGAAGTTTAATGAACGCATTCCTTTCCTCTGGTGTTAAATTGAGTCCTAAGTTAACGTTTTGAGGTTTAGATTCAGAACCAAGATTTACTAATTCAAACTTCAAAATGGAACTTTGAAGTTTAGCATTAGTGACTTTCTTGAATCTGTCTTTAATGTCATATAAATCCTCTAATTTAACAACAGATTTCGGAATGGGATTTTCATTACCTTTTGAGGCAATTTGAAAATCATGATCATCTTCGTCAATAATTTGCTCATCATATGATTTCTCTGAAGTCATGAAATTTAAAATATCTTGATCATGATAGAATACTCTCCAATTTGTAACATTATCTAGGACAGATGGACGAAAAATCAATTCTACAGAAAACCTATCAGGACTGCAATCTTCAGCAGATAGGAGTTTAGATGCAACATTAGCTAACAAGTCAGCTGATGTATTCTGATTCCTAGGAATAGGAGAAATATTGAATGCTAAAAAATGAGTGGTGAGATCTTGTACTAGGGTTTGATAGTCTTTAAGATGTCCTGAAAGGCAATGAATAGTATTCCTAACTTGTTTTATGACAATTTCGGAATCACCAAAGACTTTCAAGTATTTAACATCTAACCCTATGGCTTTATAAAGTCCTTGAACCAAGGCTTCATATTCTGCGGTATTGTTAGTACACTCAAATTCTAACCTACATGACAGCATCGTTTTCTCACCATCTGGATCAATTAAGATGCATCCAGCTCTAGCTCCATCACTAGACTTTGATCCATCAAAATATAACGACCAAAATAAAGACTTATGTATTGGCTTATCTACAATTACATCGGAAATATTTACAATTCTGGAAGGATCAGACTGTGAAAAATTTTCTATTTGAGAAACAAAAGTATTTACAGAAAAAGGTGATTGAGGTGCTTCGAAGTTTCCCAGAAATGATTCAGCAGAATAACCTCCAAGAATATTGTTGTTGAATGCCACAGGCTCATTAGGTTGTTCGAATTCAGTGACAGTGTGCGTCATATGTTTTTCTCGTTCAATTTTGATTTGATTTGGTTTCCCTTTGTAGGGAAGCCACATATGTGAATAATTAGTTGAGATATAACCATTAAGTTTTGCAGACCAGTCCCTGCTTAAGATTAATCCATAGAATTCAGGAATATCAGCAATAAAAATATCAATTCTTTGGACAATCCTAGGATCAGAAGCTAATCTGATAGTAACTGAATTGATTTGTCCTACAACTTGAACTTTAGAGCGATCCAATTGAACGATATGAACTGCTGATTTCTGTGGTTCGATATTCAATTTGGCACAAACAGAAGTAGGCATTATATTGGAGGAGGCTCCAGAATCAATCAAACAATTGTGCAGATTTTTATTGTACATATCATAAGTCAAAAGAAAAGGAGGAGTTTGAGAATTTGACTTTTCACCAATGAGCACTGTATCAGTAGCATCTACCTTATCTGGTGGCTTACCAGCTCCTCTAGCTGCTTTTGCAACTACACCACTTGGTAAAGGAGCAATTGGTGTAGCGTTTAATTATTTAAATAGCAACTTTTGCTGGTGTTTTAGTTTGCTAAGTTCATGTAAGGAAATGTTGGCTTTGATCTTTTTCATGTCTTCAACAATGTTGTACTCCATAGGATCTGACACCACTAAAGTCTTTGTTGTTGATGTGGGAGGATTAGAAGAAGATGGATGATTTTGAGTAGGTAATGGAGAAGTTTTCTTTACAGGGGATTTGTCGTTGGTACTTGGAGTTGTAATTTTCTTTTTAGGAACTGTTTGTACTGGTTCCGATATAGATTTACTCCTAGTACTTACAAGCATAGCTTCTTCACTATCAGAATTAGGGAGAATAAAATCCCACATTCCATTCAATTCAGCTATTTCTTCATTTTCATCTTCCTCATCTGATACTAGAGATGTATCTTCTTCTTCTTCTTCTTCTTCTTCTGATTCTGCATTATAAATTGCATTAGGAGGTTTAGATTCAACTTGGTTTCTTCTGAAATTTCGGAATGGTTTCTTAGTAGAAGTTTCAGCTACTTGTTTTTTAATTTCAACCATTTCATTTGACATGGTTTTAAGAACTTTCTGTAAACCTTCCATGTCGTATGGGTCTTTGGCCTTTTTCTTTGAATCATCTTTGAAGCTGACTTTCTTTGATTTCCTTTTCTCAATAGCATTTTTCTTTTCTAGAGAAATAATTCGTTTTTCCACTGCAATAGCCTCTTTCATATTCTCAGCTAACGTAGGTTTCGCAGCTCTATCTACAAAAATTGCTATGTTTGAGGGTAAGGCAGTTATGTACCATTCAATTCTGACTTGTTCACTGGGCTATGAATCTGTGTGGATTTTGTTCAAGAGTTTGTTGAATCTAGCGTTGAATTATTTAATGGGTTCCTTGGGTTCTATCTTCAAATTTGAGAGGTCATTGAGTAAAGTTGCTATTGATCGGTCATCTCCAAATTTGGTTAAAAAATGATCTGCAAAAATGTCCCAACTTGTTATGGATCCTGATGGTAATGAAAAGTACCATGATCCTGCTACTCCTTGAAGAGTATAAGGGAATAGTATAACTACAACATCTTCATGTGTGACTCCATTCAAATTAATAGCCAGCATAAAGTTATTGATATGTTCTTCAGCTTGAATGTTAAGATCTGGGCTAAATTTTGGAATCCATTTTCTAGGATTGTCTGGTAAATCATGTAAAGGTGCAGCCATGTTGACTGCCCCTGGAGTAGCCCATGGTCTAGCCATTATTGGAACAACTATTGGAGGAGTAGTAGAAACTGGTGGTGTTTGAATAGAATTTATTGGAATAGATGATGTTGAGATTGGTGATGATTGAGCAGATGATGATTGAGGAGATGATGTGGAAACAACTGTACTTTTTTGAGATGGGATTTTGGAAACAGGTATTTGAATATTAGATGTTGAACTTATATCACTTACTGATTCCGATTGAGTTTTTCTTGTCTTAACTCTACTAGGTAAAGGGAATTCTTTCGGAGAAATACCAATTTTTTCACTTTGAAGCCTAGTAAGAGGTTTGGAAGAAACAAATTTTGAAGTTACACTACCTTCAGATATTTCAGACTCTTCTAGAGATAATGAGAATCCTTTCAATTTATGAATTAAATCTTGAACTTCAGGAGACTCAGGATTTTGATTGTCTGAATGTTTTGAGATTTTGGTAATGGGTGTATGAATATTCTTCGCAATTTCTTCTATAGGATTTTGTATTTCAGAAGAAATTGAAGAAGTTGATGAGGGTTTTTTGCTCTCAGAATGGCTTGTGGATAAAGATTTACTTGCCATCCATAGCTCATGCCCTCCTTCCAGCGCCAAAAATGTTGAAGCCTAAAAAATCTCTGCTTCAAACATTGGGGAAAACCACCCAGTCGGGACCTTAGGACAGCTCCTTTTCCGTTTGGTATGGTGGCTCCGACTGGATTTAAAGGACCATTTTCCTTATAACTAAATGGGTTGGTTTGGATGGGTGAAAATGAGACTAAATTAACTGAAATAAAACTATCTAATTTAAACTAAATACTGATAAAGAAATTCTAACACTAACCCGGGTAATTATATGTGAATACAACTTAAGATTGTTCCAATTTAACAATAACCATGAAAATGTATTATTATTTAAATTGAAATGTGCAGAAACAAATAAAGATAACTCTGTGTAAGAAATTAAACAGAGTTGTATTAGCATATTGCATTCATCATTGTATACCATCTATATATACTTATGAAAGATAACATTTCAATTATACTCAGAAATGATATATAAAAAGAAGTGTTGTGAAGACAAATATATATAAATGATAGCAAATTTTAAAGCGAATATCATAAGACAAAAGAAATCAGCAGTGAATAGATAGAAATACCTTATTCATCTTGAAGATTTTCAAATGAAATGTGATACTCTAATCCAGTAACTCTGATGCAAAATCAAATTCCAAGGTACAGAAATGCAACACTTCAAAGCTAATTCCGCATAAAAATCACCAGATGTGATCCTTTTTAAAAATATATAAGACAGTGGAGTACAGAAATGTAATCTCCAAGTCAAAAAATATTAAGATACAGGACCCTTCTCTAAATGCATGAGAAGGGTTTAAATACTACTTCACTAAATCTAAAAATAGTCTATTACAAAAATTGAGGATACGGTTCAATGACCGTCCTTTTCCTAGGCTAAAATACAGTAAAATTAAAACTAAATCTAACTATCTATGGACTTGATCTTTAAACTTGTAGGCATCTAGCATAGTTTTGAGAAGATTTGGTTGACCGACTTCAGCATTCAACTGTCCTGAAAAGACAGAGTCGGCAAGTGTAGGCGCAATATTCTCTGTAGCATTGATGATACAATTAAGCGTACTGTGCTGACTGTGTGGCTTCACCTAGTACGCCCAATATGAGTCCCAATTTAATCTTGTCAGCCCTTGGATAGATTTTGGTCTTTCTTCTGCCTTTTTCCTCCTTTCTGTTTGCAGTTGATGTGCCTGTGGGAGATATCCTGGAATAATTTCTGAAATCAAATTTGCTTTGTGTAAATTATCATTTACACAATTAGTAAGAATGTTTGCTGCTGTAGCCGCCTCCTCTGCTGCCTTTTCTTTATGCATTTTCCTTTATTGGAGCTTTTTGATCTTTTATTAATTTTGCAATTTCATCTTGATTTTTCTTCACCATTTTCTCATATCATACTTCATCCAAAGTAGTTTCTTTTTTATAGTTTTTACCTTTCGCAATAATTTTTTTTTTTAGTGCCGAACACGCTCCACATCTTTTTTCTTGCTCAGCGTTAAGTGCCTTGAATTTGGTCAATGTTTCCTCATTTTTCCTTACAGTTATTTCAAGTCTCTTCAACTCCCGACTTTTCTCAAGAAGAGCTTTATGTTTCCCTGAGAACTCCTGACCTCCAACAGCTTCTTCAGTAACTCCTAAAAGCTCTATAGAGGATAATTTTGGCAAACTTACATACCTTATCTTGTGGTAGAAACTGTGTCAAATTGCCCACTTGGATATTTGAACTTGTGAACAGAGTCTAAAACATCCTTTTTTGGTACTGTCCACTCGTGTTTGTTTTTCTTCAATGGTTCATCTCTTTTGGTCCATTCCTGTGTGCATTCTGACAAATTCGCATGTTCTCTGGCAAATTCTTCCATAAATTGCTTATTATAAGTCGCATGAGGTTCCGTCAACTTATACATCAGCCTCACATCTTCCGTGGTGAATGACCCGATTAGCTCTTGAGATGGAGTTCTAAATTGCCTATCTGAAATATCAGTGTTTTCCAGCACCCATTTCACCATGTCCATATACGGGAGAATCCTCGGCCTTGCCACTATCCTATGCAGAAATGAACAAGCCAGTTCTTTGAGGGTTACTTCAGACGTATTACTAGAACCCACTGTAGCCGTCACTTTTAATACCACAGGATTTTCTTCCTCCAGCAGATTATACATTCCTTCCCAAGTGGATATACCGGCATCCTTATTGCAAGCGGTGTCTGCATATAGTGAAGCCATTTATTTGTTTTCAGAATTCGAGCTCTTCTCCTTCTTACCCATAATGTTCTATGAAAGCTTTGTATAGACGTTTGCTCCTTCGTGCCTGTATTTTATGAGTTAAATGAGAGTAATGGCATGATAAAGGTGATGAGACTGTTTTAAATGCAAAGGCAGATGAAATATATTATTTTAACGTGAAATTACTTTCAATCAAAATGAAATCTCATTTACCATTAATTTCCAATCCAATCATTTAATCCAATCATTAAAGCGCATAACAGATATTGATATATGGGAAGATTGCCTTTGAACAACGCGCTTACATGAATCTGTGACATTGCAATCTGCGATTTGCTACGCAATATCGCAATATCGCAATGTCGCTATATCGCAATATTGCAAAATGTAACCATCGCAGTTATGTAAAATAGTGCATATCGCAAATCTCGCAAAAGCGCAAAATTGTAAATAGCGCAAAAGGTATTCGTTTAACATTTCTGTTTTCTGTGCTATGCGATCTGTGACCAATATGTTTATTGTATAGGCTTTTTGAGATCGCAAAATCGCATTTTCAGTTCCATAAAAGATATATACCATTTTGCGATGGATGCGCTATTTTGTTTAAAGAATAATTTTATTGTAATCTATCATAAACTTAAGTGTTTCTTAATGTTCTTTCTAAGGGATTTCTCTAAGTTTATGATAGAAAATTTTATTTTGAAAAGGAAAACAAATCCTTATTGATTTTTTTGGATTTTTTAACTAAGAGTCCCCATTTATTTAGTATTATTACTAATATTAAATAAAAGGGGGGTTGTTGCTGGTCACAACACCTCCATGACCATCAAGTGCATCTAGCTGGGGTAAATTTTGAGCTATCCAACAATACAATTGCTATGGCCACTGGGATACCTTGTATGGGAAAAAAATGGTTCAAACAGGTGATTTTGGACTTGAGCCGTTATCACCCTTTCTTGAAACCAAGATACCAAGTTGATTGAAAAACTATTTTTCCCTTTTCCCATTTGTTGGAAAGATATGGCCCCTTAATGAAATTCATCATGAAGTACTTTACATGTGAGGGGACATTTTCTAGGCTATGTTCCTACCATATAAGACTGCTTATGCACTTCACTAGGGCCAAGCTACTACATTTTCCCTATTTCCTTTATAGAAGTATTGATAATATGTCATACATTATGTAAAAGGGGCCTCCTTCACAACAAATGCAGAGTCTTTTTCACCATTCTCTTATCCAGATCATTTTGTTTCATCAACTAGAGCAATAGTGTATCCCATGGGAAACATTCATCGCCCATGATGTTTTCACAAATCCATAGCCTCTTCTTCTGCAAAGTTTTCCCTCATCATCTCATCCACCTTCCTCATTTCCTCCATCAACCACCACTGACCATGATTCCTCATCCACACATGAATCCTCTCCCCAAGAGAACTTCCCTCCTTCACCTTCTCTTAAAGCATCAGAACAAGAATAAAGTGACGAAGAGCAAGAGGAAAATGAAAGTCAAGAAGAAAGGACAAATGATGAAGAAGAAGAAAGTGAAAATGAAGAAAATGATGATGAGGAAGAAACAAAGGATAGTGAGGAAGAAAGTGACAGTCGTGAGGAAGCAGAAAATGACAGTCATGAGGAAGAAAATGATGAGGAGGGCGATGATGATGAAAATCAAGAGACAGGGGCAGATTATGAAGAAGAAGGTAGTTTAGAACAAGAAATCAGTGATAAGGCAGATAGTGCAAAGGATGATGAAAAAAAAGGCAGTGAGCCAAACAGTGAAGAGGAGGAAAAAGGTAGTGAGCTAAATAGTGAAGAGGAGGACAAAGGAAATTAGAAAAACAATGAAGAAGAAGAAGAAGGCAGTGAGCCAAATAGTGAGGATGAAACAAATGAAGAAGAGGCAGATGCAAGCAATGAAGAAGAGGTAGATGCAAATATGGAAGAGGAGGATGATGCTGAAGATCATGAAGATAAAGAAACAGATAATGAAGAGACAGAAGAATAAACAGAGACAGAGAATGAGGAAGAAGAAATAGATTATGAAGACAAAGCCAGTGATGGAGACAAGAGCAGTAATAAAGAAGACAATACAGATACTGAAGATGAAGACAAAGGAAGTAGGAAAAATAGTGACAGAGATGAAGAAAACGAAGATAATGTTTTTGCAGGAATTCAAGAAGAGGCTAATGATAGTCATGAGGGTAATGAAGAAAACATGATGACTAATATCCCTAATAATGATGACAGCAGTGACACTATGAACCAAAAGGATACTCAAGAGGTGGATGACAGTGATGAAGATCATGACAGTGTTGTTAGCATGAAGGAAAATGAAATTACCTCTCAAGAGGGTAGTCAAGAACAAAATGAAGAAGACATAAATGCAGAGATCATTGATGAAAGGAAGGACAGTATTAAGGTCAGCCGTGAAAAGGGAATTCTAGTAGACAAATTTGATTTTCTCCCTCTCACATATCAAAAGGGGCCAAGGCTTGTGTTTGGTGCCTCCAAAAGGCAAGGGACCATGCCATCCTCCTCACCTCAGCCACTAGACAAAGGGAAAGAAAGGGTAAAGGAAGAAGAAGAAGACCATGAAGTGGAGAGGGAGTTCGAGATCATTCATGTGGATAGTGATGAGGAGAATGAAACAAGAATCACCAACTTGCTCCTCCGGGATATAAATTCACAAATCAAAGACCTCCAAACACATTTGGATAGGTCCAAGAGGGTGAATGATGCCCTTGACTTGGAAAATAGGCAACTAGGAGCACAGATTTCAATCTATGAAGCTAGAGCCCTCAAGGCTTGGAAAGAAGCCCAAATGACATAGGTGAAACTAGAAGAATTCATGGGCACTTATGAAGAGAGTGAATATGAGGAAATACAATCTAGGAGGAGACCTAGAACCATAGGGTTGAAGAAAGCATTGGAAAAACAAAGGGAACAAGAATCAGCCCTACCAGAACAACTCCCTTTGGATGAGATTTTGGCCTTGGAGGTAGCACATGATCAGGAGCATTGGTTGGAGAGAGCCAACATACACTTGGAGACTAAATTGAAGAAAGCAAATCAAGATCTTGACCTCCAAAGAAGGATGACTAAACATTATGCCTGAAGAAACCAAATTGCAAGGGCTAAATTAAAGAAGGCTCAAGCCAAGCTCCAGGCGCTAAAAGAAGAAAAAGGCAAAGCTATACTTGGAATCTTGGCACACTCTTCTCTACAGGTCTCTCAAAACCCATGAGGCACACTTCCACCAAATTTGGGAGAATTTTGACAATTTTTGGTTTTTTGCTAATTTTGAGGGCCAAGGGGGTAGCACACATGGTGCTACGATTTTTCTCAGAGCATCTTCAGGAGGAAAGGCTCACATTTTTGGAATCCTCATCTCAAATATAGCATTCTCACAAAGTTTCAGATCAATTTGATTTGTTTTGGTCCTCCAAAAGGGTCAAAAACACCTTGATTTTCACCATTCTGCATGCTTTTCAGGACATGTGTTGCTTCTTTACCAGCCTGGGAATTTTTGCTTTTTGAATAGGTTGCAGAGGTGAGATCATAGAACCAAGGATATATTTGGAAATTAGACTCAAAGGGATTTCCAACGGGCCATCACGGAGCCTTTTCCGACATCAGGAAGGCCTTCAAAACATTGCTGCAAGTTAACCCATTTTTCCTGCTCCTCTGCTACGCCCTCAGCATGGAAATTCATCCTAAAACATAGTGTTGCACCCTTAGCAGAGGGAAAGTCAAAAATGTATGCTTGGAAAGTTTTAGGAGGCTTGTCAGACCTCAAAGGTCAATTTCTTTGCTAAAAATGCTTGAAAAGGTATTTTGTTTTAGATATTTTGTGCCTTGGGCCTTGCAAGGTCTCAAGGACAATAATGACAATTCTTATTAGCCAATGGGCTTCTAGAGACTCTATTAGGTTTTTCTCCTCCTTGATTTTTAAATATAGCATTAAGGATTCAATTTTAATGTTGGCATTTGATGATTTTTGAGAGAAATACATGGTTCTTTGAGGTTGAATATCGATTTGGTGTTGTGGAGCTTGTGAATGATTTGCTTTGATTGATGATGATGAAAGCTTGCTTGCAGGATCCCTGAGCTTGGTTAATGGTGACGTGTCTCTAATTTTTTCATGTCTTCTTTTTTATCATTATGTCCATCCTTCTATGTTGCAGTAGAACAGAAAAGTATAGGCGAGAAATGTTGTTTGAGGCACCTCAGTCCTCCTGTTTGCTATTGTCTTTATGTTTTCCTCTGTTGCATTAGTTTAAGGAATTCTTAGTTGCTCCTTAGATCCACCTAAGCTTGTTTGTTTCATTAATGGTTTAATAAATTAGTTTTCAAATATGTTTAATGGTTAGCCATTCTTACTTGATGCTATCTAAAACTCTATTTGTGAAATCTCTATTTGAAGTATTACTTGTTAGGTTAAGCCAAGGAGGTCTTGTTTTGATCTTTCCCTTTGTCCATGCCTATCAGTTTGCCTCAAATTTATTTGTAGCTTTATAAATAATGTTTAGGAGTTCCCTCTTTCTTTATTAAAGTTATTTTGTTATCTTAAATGTTTTCTAAAGCTTGAAGGTGAAATCACTAGAAGTTAAATGAGTTTCTTTCCTTCTATATTTCATTGGAATGTTTGTCTAGAATGCTTATTAGCTTAAGTTGAATCAAAGAGTTACTGGTTTGCCTAGGATCTATTGATTGCTTCAAGATGTTAATGTTGTTTTAAACCTTTTTTTTTATGGGTATATGACAAAGGATTCTTAACTGGTTTCCCCAACTTAATGTCCATCTCACTTCACACATAACCTTGAAGATCCATTGACCACACTAGATTTTCCCTGTGATGCACTCTGACTCATTTTTGAGATATCCATGACTTTCATAGACTCCATAGCCCAATGATTTGATGACCTTTCACTCCACCTATTCTACTTGATCATCCTACCCAACCCACCAAACCAACAAACCCTACACTTAACAACTAGCCTAAAATCAACCATCTAAAGCAAACAAGTTCATATCCTTTGCAAAAAATAGAGAGAGCCCTATCTAAGTCCAGGAAGGCTAGGTTCTACGACTCCAAATACTGGTCTGATGTTACCCTGTGCATTTGGTCTACCAATCTGCTAAATCACAGGACCCTAACATAATGGCGATCACGGTGGGACCTTCTGAGTAAGTCACAAGCTGAAACATTTTGTATCCATTGATTCATTGCCACCTCATCACCATCACTAAAATAATGGCGATCACAGTGGTACTAAGTACATAGTAGCTTGTATATCGCTTACAGACTCATTAGACCCTCAGTTAGACTTTGAATATCCTATGATTTGTAACCACCTCATCACTATCACTAACACAATGGTGATCATGATAGGACCTCTAAGTCAGTGACAACCTAAGTATCCCTTAGGACTTTAGAAACCCTTATCAAATTGTAGAGGACTTAAATTGTCAACTAAAGAGTAGAATCTGGTTGTTTCAGCATCCTAGCAAAATGATGACGGCTATAGGACACTCTCACAAGCCCTAGGGCTACATAAAGGAACTCAGAAAACCCCAAAACATCCTTAGATTGATTTTTTGTCAATTATTGGTGGTGGACCATAGATGCATATCCTCAAAACAACTAAAAATATCCACCGGGTGACTCCACTAGCCTCTAGTGGGCCTACTACTTCACTAGTTGTTATTAGACTTCCCTAGGATTGTGTCGAATAAACCCTGAGAATTTTACAGGTATAGTCACACACTGTGTGAGTTTAGCAAAAACTTAGAGAGGTAAAACTTTTTGAAAGCAATCCTAACATTCAGCTTCTCTACATTTTTAGTTTGAAATCTGGCTTCACAAAGGATCAGTAACCGATCTCATCCGGACCCAAACCCTCCCACCATAGTTGATGACCCAGAAAATATTTTGTGGCCAACTTTTAGATCTGGAAACTTAACTACTGTTAGGACCATTCATAGAGCAATTTCAGTCCCTAAACATCTTACAGCTTTGCAAGATCCCCAGTTTGACTTGCACCACACAAGAAACCTTTTTAGAACCAAGTCACAAAGTAATATTTACCATACTAACCTTGAGCCCGTAGATTTGCAGCAAAGTTCTAGTAGAGAAGCCTCTCCTTTCACACCACCTGACTTTTAGCTTCTCCATCACTTTAACTCTTTCCATCCCAAGTCTGCCCAGAATCAGCTTGCTGGTCCAAGCACTTCCACCACACCCATTCATACCACCACTTTGCAAACCACTCCATCTCACCCTACACCTCCTATCACAAACCCTCCTCTTGTAAATCTACCATTAGCTCCCATCATGGCAGCATGGTATGCCCCTCTAGTGTTACCACAACCTTTGGTACCTTTACCAAATGACTACCAATCGAGGATTCCTCACTTTACCAGGGATGAATCTACCACTACCCAACAACATGTAGATAGAATAAGAGATGCTTTTGATTACATGGAATTGGAAGAGGAAACCATGAAGATGAGGATGTTTGCCCAAATCCTAGGAGGAGAAGCTAAAAAATGGTTCAAAAACTTACCTCCCAACAACATACATGATCTCCCTTCCATTTACCAAATTTTCATAAACAAGTGGGAGATTAAGAAAAACCCTCTCCACATCCTTTCATAATATAGCAACCTTAAGAGAAATGCAGGGGAAAGTGTCCAAGGCTATTGCACTATATTAAACAGTGTTTAGAATGCTCTCCTACCCAACATGAAACCCCCACTAGGCCTAGCCTTAGCCAAATTTCCGGAAGGTTTTGACCCAAACATGGTCTATTAGCTGAGAGAAAGAGAGACACTAACTTTATAAGACATGAAAAAGGGAGCTATAAGTGTAGAGGCCAACTTGATTTAAAAGAGAGCAAGGCTGAGATCAAAAAAGAGAGTAACCTACAAGGATGAAACCATATCCTCAACCTCCTCATCTGATTCCAAGATTGACAACCTAGTTAGAACCATGGAGAGAATGATGGAGAAGATAAGCCTAAATGAAAGAATGCCTCCTAGGGAAAATCAAGAAAATTCCCAAAACAAAAATAGAACTCCAAACTTCAGAAGAGACCCTCCCCAAAATAGGCCAAGAGACAATGATCAACAAATCAGGCCACCCTTCCAAGATAATTATGTAGTTGAAGAGGGAAGAGAGATTGAAGAACCTGAGGAAGGCCATGTAAAACTAATAGGTTCTGACAATGAAGGTGATGTTTTTCTCACTCAAGGTCTTTTTGTCTTTGATCCAACTGAAACAAACTATGAGGAGTCTGAAGACTATCGATTGGAAGTTGAAAATTCCATAATGGAAGTCCATCGGCAGTATGACCTTAGGAGTAAAAGAAACCAAGAATATTCCAAGAAAAAACAAGACAACTACAAGAACAAAAATTTAGACACTACTATTAAGAAAACCCTTGAAAATACTCCTAAAAGGACAATAGATAATACCAACACCATGGCTAAGAAAACTGATCTAAACAGAGACAAAACTAGCCAACCAAGTGGTGACACAAGCTGCCCTAGTACGTCTACTAGTGGCCATGAGAAAACTCTTTTGTCCAAAGCACCAAATCAGAATCAGCAAAATAAAAATGTAGAAAAAAATATGGCTGATCAAACTGATGTAAATATGCCAAAAACCCAAATGTACCTTTCAGCATTGAGGGAGAGATTGCCAAAATCAAGATAACCATACCTCTCACTAAACTGGTAACTCAATAAGTGTACAGGTCCCAAGTGTTGAAGGTCTTGAACTTAGGAAATGATACTAATAGTATGAATTTAACTGATGACAAACCTGACTTGTTATTTGGTCCCGAAGTAGAGGGAAAATATCAAGAAGGAGTTGTCCCTCCTTTCTATGTTAGCCTAAACATACATGACAAAATATTACACAATTCTATGCTAGATTCTGGTGCCTCACACAACCTCATGCCTAAAGTAGTGATGGAGAGATTAGGCCTATAAATAACTAAACCTTACAAATACTTATACTCTTTCGATTTGAGTAGAGTCAAGTGTTTGGGCCTAATCAAGGATCTTTGTATCACTCTGGCACAAGTTCCTGCTAAAAGCCTAGTCATGGACATAGTTGTTTCTGACATTCCTCCTAAGTATGGCATGTTTCTATCTAGATCATGGGGAGCCAAACTTCAAGGAAGCCTCCAAATGGGCATGTCATATGCTACTATCCCTGTCTTCAATCAAACTAGGATACTATACCGGGAATCTCACATGAAGTATATGATAAGTAGCCTAGATAGGCTAACAACACCCTTGTTTATTCCATTCATTCATATTTTGAATCTTTCATCTTATATAATGAAAATGACATTGGTGAATAGGTGAAAGGAAATGAGAAATAACAAGGCTCTCCAGAACACTCACACTCACCCTCAAATGAATAACATGACAACTAGAACTCTAGCAGCCCTGAACAACAACATAGTGACAAACATGAACTAGAAACACTTTGGAACATAAGCTTTGATGGCTCTTGTGGCAAGGCTGGTTCAAAATCTGATATCTGGATACATAACACAAATGAGTGCCATTCATACAAACTAGAGTTTCAGTGCACTAATAACATTGTAGAGTATGAGGCTCTCCTCCTTGGTTTGCACTTGCTTGAAAACTTAGGAGCTAAAAAAATATTTTTCCAAGGAGATTCAGAACTTATCATTAAAAAAATCATAGGTGAGTACTCAGCAAAGAATCCAAGATTAAGAGAGTACAGAAATGAAGCCCTAGACATCCTCAAAAATTTTGAGAAATATGAGCTCATTTACATTCCAGAGCCCAAAATCGCCTTGCCAATGAGCTTGCCTTTGCTGCCAGCAATTGCCAAATACCACATGTAAGTGAAAAATACACTGTCAAAGTAAAACACCATCCCACAATGCCTGAAAACATTAACCATTGGAAAGTGTTTGACGGTGATAAACAAATTGATGATTTTTTGCAATCTAGGAATGAATTTACATTGAAAAAACCCAGCTTAGAGCATGAGAAATATGTTTTTGCTGAAGAAGAAGCCCATGAAACAGAGTTTTCCACTTTTTATGGTATAAATCTGCTTACACATCCTTAGGAGGCTGAAATTTTTGAGGATCTATACCAAAAGAACTTGGAGGTCTTACAATGCAAAAATGACACATTACCAAGAGGCCTTGCACCATTATAAGAACTGTTCGACTTTAATGATGTGGCTAAAAAACCAAAGATAGAATCTACTTAGACTGATGTAGAGGAGTGCAGCATAGGAAGCATAAAGGAACCCAAAATGATTAAACTCTCCAACACCCTTCCTCCTCACATAAAAAAAAAAGTATATTGAGCTTTTTAAGAAGTTTAAAGATGTGTTTGCATGGGGATGTCAAGATTTGAAATCATATGACACAAGAATTATTCAACGTAAAATACCTATCAAGGAAAATCAGAAACCTTTCAAACAAAATTTAAGGACAATAAAACATGTTTTACTACCTTTAGTTGAACAAGAGATTAAAAAGATCCATGATGTCGGGATCATAGTTCCCCTTAGATACTCAGAGTGGGTTTCCAACCTTGTGTCAGTTAGGAAGAAAATCAAAGAGATTAGAATTTGCATTAACTTCAGAAATATGAACCGGTATTCTTTGAACGATAACTATCCCTTGCCTAAAATGGATCACATACTTCAAAAGGTAGTTGGCTCGAAGAGAATCTCACTACTTGATGGTTTTTTCGGTTACAACCAAGTGCTAGTATTCCCAAGTGATCAGCACAAAACTACTTTCACCACACCTTGGGGTACATTCATGTATGTCAAAATGCCATTTGGATTGATGAATGCAGGGGCCACTTTCCAAAGGGCCATGGACATAGCTTTTTAAAAAGACATAGGCTACTTCATAGTCATTTACCTTTATGACATCATTGTTTACTCTAAGACTAATGAAGAGTACTTAATCCACTTGAGAAAAGTTTTTGAAAAGTGTAGGAAATATGGCCTATCTTTGAATCCCAAGAAAACACTATTTGGTCTCCAGGAAGGAAAACTCCTAGGCCACATCATCTCGGAAGAAGGGATCAAAATAGACCCCAAAATAATTGAAGGCATATTGAAAATCAGTCATCCTATAAACATTAAGGAATTGCAATCTTCCATTGGAAAACTCATCTTCTTGAGAAGATTCATCCCCAACCTTGTTGAACTTTTGAGGAATATCACAAACATGCTCAAAAAGGAGATAGGAGTTAAGTGGACTTTGGAAGCCAAACAATCTTTTGAACTAGTTAAGAAAGCATTCACCCAAACACCAGTGCTAATCAGTCCTGATTTTACCAAAGAATTCTATATTTTCTCATTTGTATCTAAACATATCGTGGTTGCAGTGTTGTTACAAAAGAAAATGATGGGGCAAGAACAGCCCATAGCCTTCTTCATCAAAGCCCTTAGAGATGCTCCTCTAAAGTACAACATCATGGAGAAACAAGCCTTTTCCTTGATTAAGGCATTAAAGGACTTTAGATTTTATATCTTACATTATCCTATCATTGCTTTTTTTTCACACACGGTTGTCAAAGACATTCTAAATAAGGACCATGATGGTAAAAGGGGAAAGTGGATTTCTATTATCTTAAAATAAGACTTAGAAATCAGACCCACTAAATTGATTAAAGGACAAGGACTTGCAAAACTTATAGCTGAATCAAATTTCATAGCATTAGATATGAATATGGTTAATGTTTTAGAAGAACAAGAAGAATGCACAGCCCCACATGTTGAAGAAGTATTTCTGAGTTCATCTTGGTATGTTGATATCCTATATGTGCTTTTCTATCTCAATGCTTCTCTTACATTATCAAAGACAATCTAGATTCCTAAAACAAAAAGCTTTAAAAATTTTCATTTTATATGGAATATTATATTGGAAGAATCCTATTGGTATATTGCTTAAGTGTTTTCTTGAGGATGATACAGGTAAGATCATGCATGAACTGTATGAAGGAGGTTGTGGAGGCCATGTTTACTGGAAAACAACAGCCGACAAGATCCTTAGAGCTGGCTAATATTGGCCCACTCTTTTTCCTGACACCCACAAATTAGTCATGACTTGCCATAAGTGTCAAAATTTTTATGGCAAGAGAAAACTCTTACCTTTTCCTTTGCATCCCATTATTATTGAAGCTCCCTTTCAAAAATGGGGTTTAGACTTCACTGGCAAGATTCACCCCACCTGATCTACCCAGCATAAGTGGATCCTCACTACTACTGATTACTTTACCAAGTGGATAGAAGTTATTCCCTCTAGGAATGCCACCGAATCGGTCATTATCAAATTTCTTGAGATAAACATCCTATCTAGATTTGGTTGCCCCAAAAATATCATCACAAATAATGTAGCCACCTTAAAATCCAAAAGAATGGTTGACTTTTGTTATAAATATCACATCACACTAGGAATTTCTATAGCTTATTACCCTCAAGGTAATGGGCTAGCTGACTCCTCTAACAAAATCTTGGTCAATATCATCAAGAAGCTTCTGGAACAAAATCAAAAAGCATGGCATGGAAAGCTAGTACATGCACTTTGGGCTGATAAACTAACCACCAAAAAATCAATCGGTATGTCCCCTATCAACTAGTCTATGGTATGGATGAAATTTTCCCAACATCCTTGGGAGTTTCGATGATAAATATTCTCCAAGAAGCGCAATTAGAAGAAAATGGCATGCAAAGGAGGCTGAACCAAACCATTCATTTACAACAAACAAGGGAAGAAGTTTATAACAAGAATCAAGCAGTGCAAGAAAACATAAAGAAAATCTTTGACAGAAGAACTAAAGCCAACAATTTCCACATTGGAGACATAGTGCTGAAATGGGATTCCAGGAGGGAGGACAAAGGTAAACATGGTAAATTTGAGAATTTGTGGAAAGGTCATTTTCTCATTCAGTCAATTAGAGGTCATAATTCTTTCTTTTTACAAGGATTGAATGTAGAAGAATTATTTGGAGGTCTGGTCAATGGCCGGATGCTCAAAAACTATTTCTGTTAAGAGTCCTAGTTTCAAACTTTCATTCATTATATATAACACTGCATAAGAAAAATCAGAAAAAACACACAAAAGAAAGGAAAAAGAGGGCATATTTGAAAAGAGGTACAACCCCATACCTAAAAAATAGTAGCACCAAAAGTGTGCAAGCCTAAATGCCACTACTTGTTCAAAAATAAGATCTTGTTCAGTCATCTAGCCTAATCATGGTTGAACATGCTTTAAATTTGTGTTGATAAGTTAGTGAAAGAGAGCTTGTCAAATCATTCAAACTTGACTTGTCAAAAAGGATAGATTAGGAATAAAAGATACTGGTTCCACATGCTCAAAATTGAACCAAAGAGAAACATGGGGATGCATACCAAATGATAAATCACAACCCTTATTTTTCTAATGTTGTTTGTACAAAAATAATGTTTGTGTGCAACTTGTTCTAATGCCACAACCCATGGTAAGTCATGTTGCCTAATCCTGATTTAAACCATGTTTTTAATTTCATGTCTATAGCTTAGAGAATGAAGTCTGTCATACAATTCAATCTTGACAGTCAGGTAGACTAGGTAGAGAATAAAAAGAGTTCATTAGCATAATCTGAACTCTTGGAAGTAATAAGAGTAGAAATAGATAGTTTGTTCTGTTTTCAAAAGAAGAAAATGTCAAGGGATTACTAGTCCAAGTGCACCCAAGGAAGAAAAAATGCTAGGCAAAGTAAGCTGGGTAGGTAGAGATGAGTTTGAATCTAGCATGTCCTTCGTATTTTTAGATAATAGCTTCAAGAGAAACATCAGCAAATAAGAAGAAGTGAAAATCTGTCCAATGGATGAGGCACTGGTTTCCATAAAAGCAAGAGATCTGAAATTCTAGACACCTCCTGAAAAGGAGCTTGTTGAGCGTTGAAAAAGGTATGAATTCTCCATGTGTTTTCTCATTCTTTTACTTTAAACATAACTCTTTTTACTCTAGAAAGGTGATTTATTACAGAATTATGGTAGAATTACAAAGACTTATGTTTATTGTAAAAAGTAACTAAAACTGCCTTTTATTGTCAAAAACAGGAATTAAGCGAGGTGAACAGCTATACCAGAGGTGAGGCTAAAGCAGGAGTAACTGCTATTCCTCCAGTGATAGATCATATCTTGCCAAAGAGAAGAAAATCAGAATGCATTTCTAAGAGAAGGCAGGGGACAGCACGGCCTCAGCCGAAGAAGATCAAGTGATAGCTAAACAAAGAAAGGAAGCGAATCCCTCAAGATCCTTCGATCCTGAGGGATCGTTGTTCAAATCTTATCTCGTTCCTTGTCTTGTCCATCGAAATTGTTATATAAGGCAATGCCTTTAGAGATAGAAGGAGTCGAATCATTGATTAAAAACATTCCTCTTGTAATTCTGCACTTTATTGACTCTCGAGATCAGAGAGCAGTCGCTGTAAACACTTTTTATGTTCAATTAATAAAAAGACGCGTTTTCATTCCATTTCTCAAGTTCTGAAGTAACCCAGCAGTGTTTCACTGGTGCTAAGGGCCCGACCCTAGTGGAATCGATCTGTTGTTTGTATTTCTATCATTTAATTACCGTTGTGTGATAATTGTGTTTGGTTTTATTATGATTACAGAGTTAATTAATTACTGTTGAATTGCTTATTGGTATTACTGTGTTGTGCTAATTAATTGTATTGTTGTTCCATTTCAACAAGGATCTTAATTCCTGTATTGTTCATCTTGTTATCGTTTATAAAGCTTTGTTGTTCAATATTTAACTCTATTTGTTGTCCCATTGGATTTTTGTTCATTTAAGATTGCTACTTAATAACGTTTGTTGTCGATAGGGTTTGGTGTTTAACAGAGTTCATTAGTTGATTTCATTAAGTTAAGATTTGATTCATTAGTTAGCATTTGTTGTTCAATTCCAGTGTGTTATTCATTTCCAATTCATTAGTTTCAGATTGTAGAAAGATTGCTTATTTACATTGTTACAGTCTGTTGTTCATTTCTAGCTCATTACGTTTAAAGAGTTTCTCTTTAATTTCTTTATATCAAGACTGTCAACTGTAGAGAACATTGGTTATTACTTCCTCATTCCCATATTGATTGCCTTGTTCCAGTTTGATTTCAGTTGCATCAATTTCTAAAGGAATGAGTTATTGCTACTGTATCCTTGATTGATGTTTTGCTGAGTGAATAGTTAGATTACAGAGCATTTGAGTTTATGTTATTGTAATTAGATTTCTTTTTCAAGCATCTGTTTACTCTTGTATTTAGAATATTGTACTACATCTCTCACAACATTACTATTAGCTCAAATTGCAGTCTCAAACAAAGTACACTCTTGAAACAAAAAGTCGTTCTCAGATTGATAATTAATGTAGGATAAATAGGCATTAAAAAGACACCTTTTATACCTCAACATTTTGGCGTCGTTTCTGAGGAGAGTGTATGCCATTTAGAAGGAGTGGTGTTTTTGTGTAACCAGCTCCAAAAAGAGAAGAAAAGAGATATCAACGCCTTAGAAATGAGCCACTTCGAGGGGGCAACCTCCAATACATTACATAAATGAAAAATTCTTGGATGATACAATTTACAAAACCTCCTTTCTATATATATAGGAGTCCATGGGGCCATAATGTAATCCTAGTGGGCCACAATGTAATCCTAGCTGACCTAACAATAATAATTTAAGGGCACAATAATAACAAAATGGGGTTACAAGGGTACAATAATAACAATAAGGGGGTTACACTAACAACAATAAGGGACTATACTAGTAATATAGGGACCTAACATGCCCCTCTCCTTAAAAAAGTGTTGTCCTCAATGCTTGAGTAGCTCTGGGTGCTTCTGTATAAAATTCTCATCCTCCCATGTAGAATCTTCAGTGGGTAAGTTCTTCCACTTGATGAGATACTCTGAAATTGATCGATTCCGTAGCTATCGAGTTCTTGTTTCTGTGACCACTTCAGGTTCCAATATGATTTTTCCTTCCTCATCAAGTTTTGGCAATATTGTTTGAACTGGAAGATTTTCACCTATAACCTTCTTTGAGCATGAAACATGGAAAATTGGATGCACTCGTGAAGAAGCAGGAAGCTCCAATTTGTATGCCATAGTACCAATCTTTTGCAACACCTTGTAAGGACCATAGTACTTTGGCGATAATTTATTATCCTTCTTAGCTTGCTTGAGGGACATTTGTTTATATGGTTGTAGCCGTAAAATACCCAATCTCCTACATCAAAACTTCTCTCGCTGCGATGTTGATCTGCCTGTTGTTTCATTCGATTTTGTGCCAAATTCAGGTTATCCTTTAAGAGTTGGAGAACTTCTTGCTGATGCTCGATGTGATCTTCCACCGCTTGAACCTTCGAATTTTCCCTTAAATATGATGTGATGGATGGTGGATGATATCCATAAAGTGCCATAAATGGGGTCATTTTTGCTGCAGTATGGAAGGAAGTGTTATACCACCATTCAGCAAGAGGTAATCACTTGACCCATTGTGTTTGTTTATCAGATACAAAACAACGAAGATATCCTTCCAAACATTTATTTACTATCTCAGTTTGACCATCAGATTGAGGATGATAAGATGAGCTATGAGCTAATTGAGTACCCAAACAAGAAAATAACTCCGTCCAAAAATTTACAGTAAAAATTGGATCTCTATCAGTCACAATAACCCTTGGACTTCCATGTAGCTTTTGAATTATATCCATAAATGTAGTAGCAACTGTACTTGCTTTAAATGGATGAGATAATGCACAAAATTGTGCATACTTGGTAAGTCTATCAACTACCACCATGATGACACTCTTTCCTTCAGACTTAGGTAAACCTGTGATAAAATCCATTGAAATCTCCTCCCAACGTTGACTTGGAAAGGATAAAGGTTGTAGAAGTCCCGGGGTCTTAATTGTTTCCACTTTATTCTGCTGGCAAACCAAACATTCCGCCACAAACTTTTGAATATCAGATTTAAGGCCATCCCAAAAAAATTCTTTCTTCACACTGTGGTAAGTTTTTAAAAATCCTATGTGCCCTCCTAAACGATAAGTGTGCAATTCCAGAAGAATCTTTTGTTTTAGTTGGGAATTCTTGCAAAGATATAAGTGATATTTGTACCATAAGGAATCATTTTTCCAACTAAATGTATTAGATGTACTAGGATCTTGCTACAACTTTTGAATGAGTGTCCATACATCTTTGTCCTTCTTCCATTCATCTCTTGCTTCAGTTATCCAATCTGGTTGGACAATAGAAATGGCACAAAGCAATGCTTCCACCTCTTCATTCTTTCTTGAGAGTGCATCTGCAACAACATTAAGCTTTCCTTTTTTGTAGATTATTTCAAAGTCATAACCCAACATCTTTGTGACCCATTTTTGCTGCTCTTCTGACGATAGTCTTTTTTCCAAAAAGCATTTAAGACTATCATGATCAGTTTTTACCTTGAAGTGTCTTCCCATTAGGTAAGTTCGCCATTTCTTTAGTGCATATAGTATTGCTAACATTTCCTTCTCATAAATAGGTTTCTGTAAATACTTTCCTTTGATTGGACGACTTTCAAAAGCAATGGGTCTTCCTTCCTGCATTAAAACTACACCAATTCCATTTCTTGAGGCATCACATTCCACAATAAAGGTTTTTGTGAAGTCTGGCGTAGCTAAGACCGGTGCTAGGCACATTGCCTCCTTAAGATGTTCAAAGGCCTTAGTTGCTTCAGGAGTCCATGAAAATGCATCTTTCTTCAATAATGTTGTTAGAGGTGCTGCTATTCTCCCATAATTCTTAACAAACTTGCGATAATACCCTGTTAACACGAGAAATCCTCGCAACTGCTTTATGGTTGTGGGAACTTTCCATTCCTTAATGGCTTTAATTTTGTTAGGGTCCACTTTAACCCCCTCGTGAGATACAATATGACCCGGATATTCCACCTCTTGTACTCCAAAGAAACATTTGGACTTTTTTGCATATAATTGTTTCTCCTGCAATAGTTTGAGCACCCTGTCAACATGTTCAACATGATCCTTCCAAGACCTGCTGTAGATTAGTATATCATCAAAAATACTAGCACAAATTTTCTAAGGAAGGGTTTGAAAATGGAATTCATCAACCCTTGAAATGTAGAAGGTGCATTGGTAAGGCCAAAGGCATGACCAAAAATTCATAATGACCCTCATGAGTTCGAAATGTTGTTTTTGGAATATCTTCAGTCTTCATTCTAATTTGATGATATCCTGAACGAAGATCCAACTTGCTAAAATAAATTGCTCCATGTAATTCATCCAATAATTCATCAATCACAGGAATGGGAAATTTGTCTTTAATGGTGAGCTTATTGAGCTCCCTATAATCTGGACACATTCGCCATGATCCATCCTTCTTCTGTACCAAAACTACAGGAGCAGAGAAAGAACTTTGACTAGGTTGAATTATACCCGCCTCTAACATGTTTGCAATCATACGTTCAATTTCACTCTTTTGGAAGTAAGGATATCTATAAGGCCTGATGTTTGGAGGAACACTTTTTGGTGTTAGACTCCTATACCAATAGGCATCATTTTTCATGATTGACTTATTGAACTATGCAATATGTTCAAACCTTTTTCTTGTACAAAGGTGTTCCATATTCTTGAAAAACCAAAAAAATAAAAAAATTTAAAAAATGTAAAGAGGGTATACCCTAAAAGAAAAATTAAAGGGTAAGAAAAATAAATATGGTCAAAAAAGTGAAAGAAATGAACCCCAAGAAAAAAATAGACCAAGGAAAGTGTGCAAATCCAAATGCCACTACTATTTCATTTTTGTGATAAAGAAATTGTGTGCAGCTTGTCAAACTTATGCCACAATTTATGAAGGGTCAAACTGTTTAAACTTGACTCATTCATTTTTCAATTTCATGTTGTAGAATAGAGAATAAATATCTGACCAAACAGTTTAATCTTGGCAGATAAGTAGATAGGTAGAGTTAATAAAAGGTGCTCAACAGTTTAATCTGAGCCCTTGGATGTGATAAGGGTAGAATTAGATAGATTTTCCTTGTAAAAAGAAAAAATGTTGATAAGGGTTTGCAAGTCTAAATGCACCCTAATAAAGAAGAGAAAATGGTAGTGTCAAGTAGATAGGGTAGGTAGATGGTGTTGCAAAGTTTTATGTGATGAATGATGGTGCTGAATATGTTTAATCTTTTACCTTCATCACAAGTACTCAATCATAAAATGCACTGAAGAATTCACAGAAAGCAAAGTCAAAATCATTAACTTCCCACATCACTTTTTCCCTAAGTTTTTACTAATTTTCCCAAACTGCTAAGGTATTTGGAGATCAAAAGGGCTCAAGGCATTTCCTTGACTTTTGGAGGGACCGGACCCTCGGCCTGATGATAAAAAAGACCTAAGTACTTGAAGTTATCCATTATCATTCACTTTCAATCTTTTCCTAAGTAAAATCCCATTTTGCTTAGGAAAATCATGCAAACTTCCATAAAAATCCCTCAAAATAACTTATTATTCTAAGTTTAAGTGTTGAAGATGATATATTGTAATTTACTTCAGAAACTGTCACTTTCTTAGATGTGCAAAGTATTTTGAGTTGTCTTTGTCCCTTTGTCATATTAACATTTAACTCTATTTACTAAATCCCTAGTGAAATGCCCTATCCTAAGTATATAACTCTTTTTATATAAATATCCAAAAACCCCTCTATTATAAAGTTTAGCCAAAGTATTTATTTCCCCGTGCATTCAAATAAAAACCCACTATACAACCCCTTTGGTTAAAATATATCATTATATAATACTCCCGCCCCTATGGTAAATTAATTATATCGGTTAATTTATCATATAATAAAAAACATATATGAGAAAAACTTTAAACACATGATATGTATGTTTAACACAAAAATATAAATAAAACCAAAGTTTTAATTCAAACTAAAAAACTTCGGAAAAGCTCCTATGCCACCGTGGCCCATCCACCTGGCATCCCACCCGACGCTTCAACCACAATCGAAACCCCACCGCGACCCCTATTTCCATTATACATTGGGATTAATTAATTATCAGAATTAGTTAATAACCAACCTTTTCCGCCTATTAGACGCCCCCCGGGATGTTTAATAACGTTAATCATGTTTAAAACCCCACCGGGCCCGCACGATAACGCCCCACCATCTCCCCGTCCCTTCCACCTTTGGATCGCCCCTCCACAGATCAATGCTCCACATCAATTCCGCCAGCCATCCCTTGTCAGAGCTTTAACGTGTGGGGACTTGGTGGTTTTGAAATAGTCCACCGACCACGCATCCATCGCCTAATGGAATCGCTGCCCTCGCATTAAAAACCACTCTTGTCCATAAGCGGTGCGGGGATTACCGCTTACCGTTTACCGCCCAACCCCTGCACACGTCAGCTCGTACATTGATGACGTCAGTCCTCGAAAAAATAAAAAATCCCTTTTTAACTTGGAAATAAAACAAATTTTCATGTTTTTTATGTCATTTTAGTTATTCGAAAGCAACTGCGCCTTCTGCTGCAAAATTCAAATTTTCATTGGAATCCACTGTTCTATCTGATTTCGCTCCAGAATTCCGCCGGGCCAGTGTTCAAGCATCCTCGCACTACCACCTGATACCTGTTAAAACCCAGTTCACCTCCAAGAACAGGTATTTATCCTATAGCGCTTCGAACTTCAAAAGAAAGTTTGTTTTCCTTGTTTTCCACTAGATTAGTGATTAAATCTTATCACTGAGATCATTCTCTGAGGTTTAAAACTGTGAATTGTTCCCCCGAACCTGCAATTGTGCCAATTTCCCTCATTAAAACTGAAATCACGCCCGATCTGTGAAGAAAACCCAGAAACTTCCATTTTGAACCCACAAGAACCAAAATGGAAGTCCCGGCAGCCTTGAATGTAACTCCATTGAATGCCCCCCACAGAGAGTTAGAATATTTGCCTTTAGTAGATAAAGATTTTCAGATTAAAGACTTGCATTTTAATGAAAGCCCCCTTATGAGTTATTGTCGCTGCAAAGACGATTACTCGAAGGGGAAAGATGTCATTGGGTTGTGGGAATCCAATCTCCCGAGATATCTCATCCCCTCAGTCATTACTTTCCCAGAAATTATCCACTATTGCCATTCTAACTATGATCCCACTCAGAGAGCTATAATATCCCCTGACCAGAGTGTTCTTTTCCCCATTACTCCCCAGGCTATCAATGCAATGCTCCATTTTGAACCAGACCAAGAACTAGCACCTTTGTCTATGGAAGAATTGATTGAAAAGTCTAATAAATTGACCCCAGAAAAATTGGAGTCCATTTGCCAGAATTTCATGTTGCCTGAACATCAACCTAAGGGACCTCCTCCCTATGGTTTTTATTATTTCAATAAATTGGGAAGGCTCATCCTAAATATGATATCTTTCGTCTTGGGTTTCAATACAAGTGAATATGTTGATGAAATAACCCTCGTTTTGCTGTCTATCTTTACTCCTGGGCAACCTCCTGAAGTTAAATATGACTTTGCCTCCTTCATAGCCAATAAGATCCATGATCAGTTCATGAGGCTAGATGATGAGAAAGTTTTTAAATATTCCTTAGTTATTTATCATCTCATTATCTTTTATCAATCAGAAAAGTTCCCTTTCCCTGTTAAAAAGCTTGATGCCAAGGGAAACCCTAGGTCAGTTATATTTTGGTCTCCCATAATTCATTCTTCCTATGATTCTCCATATTCCTATACTGAGTTCATCGATATTTTTGTATATCCTGCAACTACCTTGTTGACAGGAATCCCTCCTCCAAGGCTCAGTAATGAAATCAAGAAGACCTTGCAACTTTCAAGGACTTATAAAGTTGGAGATTGGTATTTATATCAAAACCATTCAGTCATCAGAATCTATGGATGTGAATTACATCCATTCAAGTTGCCAAGATATGTGCCCATGAGAATTTTTTCCTTGGAATATTTCATGCAAATGAATAATTCAGATGTGATCCATTTTTGTAGTGTGAAGAAGAAAACCCAACTAAGGATCAAAAGTCAATTAGGTCCTTTCATCTGCAACTCTAGGGAGGCCGAGCGAGAAGCAGAAAATATACTACAAAGCCATTGCAAGTTCCAAAGAACTTTCCGTTGGGTTCCTTATGATCCATTTGGTTTTATCTGTGAAAAGAGAATAAAGAATAAATCATCCCCTTACATACACCACAAGATTCCTGAAATAGAACAATATGCCAATCAAGATGAATGGGTGGCAGAAACACTAGTTGAAGAAGAAAGTGAAGAAGAAAAAATGAACAGAATGATGAAAGATCTTGAGAAGAAGTATGACCTAGAATCTTGTGGTCAAGTGCAGGTACCTCACATTGGCACTTCTTCAGCAGCAAATCTACAGCAGAGATTACAGGAAGGCAGTTCACCAGTTGCAGCAGAATCAAAAGGCAAATGAAAGGAACCTGAAATACAGGTCATTGAAAATTTAGTCATGGCAGAGAAACCTCAAACCTCCAGAGCACCTGATAAAACACAAGTTTCTCCCACTCAGGTAAAACATCCTGAAGTTTCAGAATTACAAACTCCATCCAACATGGAAATAGGAAAGGAAAGGCAGGTTCCAGATACTACTCCTCCTAAAGAGTCCTCAAGAATACATCAAGCCAAAAAACATAAACCAGATCCACTTCCAGATGTGGAAATCATAGATGAGATGTTTGATGATGGAAGAGAAGACAGTCAACTAACTGGCACAGTTAGTGAAACAAACACAAGCCAGAAAGGAAAAGCTTTACAAAAGCAGTTGAGTACTGAAGTATCCTCTTTTAGGCCACCTAAAACAGATACAGGAGATATAAAAAGGACTTTCATTAATATAAAGGAAAATAATGATCCATTGAGAATGAAAGTATATGATCAATATCTGAAAATGGCTCCACATAATCAGGAAAGGTTAATGTCAGCATTTGACATTTCACAAGGCAAAATGATAATGAGCCACTTCAAGTCCAAGGTGCCAAAACTCATGACAACAGCTGATTATATTAGAACAAATTTTGAGGTCCTGGCAAAGGACATTCATCCTTTAGACCAGATAGAGCTGCATAAACAAACTGGGGAAATGGTATATTCCACTCTTACTGATAAGGCCATGGCAGCCCTAAGGCTGCAAGATTCTTTGAATAACACAAGCACCCAATTGCAAATTGAGAAGGCCTCTTCTCAGGCCAAAGATAACAGAATAAAGTCTCTGGAAGACATAATCATCAGCTTGGGTCACAACCCCAAAGATATTAAAAGCATTGAGGCACTAATTAAGAAGAAAGATGATGACATAGCTGCACTGAGAAAGCAGCTGAAATTGCCAGCCTCAAGGCATCCCCAGACCCAAGAATTTTTGAAGGGGAATTCACAAGAAGAGGTAATGGAGTTGCTCTTAAAGGTGACTGAGCAACTAAGTGAAACAGAGAAGGAATTGGAACAAGCTTTACAGGAAAAGGAAGCTATCGTGCAGGCATCCACCACAGAAGCTACTACAACCACAGGTACTACAATAGCAAAGCAACAAACAGAGCCAGCACAGGTAAACACTTCTGGTTTAAGTTCTGATGAGTTGACAAAACAAATGGAAAGTTTACAATTAAGAGTCACAGAACTTCAAACCACAAAATTGCAGTTAGAAAACTTGGAGCAGAAGTATGATACATCTAAGAAGACAGTTGCTGATAATACCAGGGAAATTAAAAGGTTAGACAGATTAGTTAAGGCTTTAGAAAAATATCTTTCATTAGAAAAGCCTTTGAAGGAAATAAATGAAATTCTTTGGGGTAATATAATTGAGTTAATAAAAAGTATTTGGCCCTCTATTCAAGCAATTTTTGAACAAAATGACTTGATTAAAGTAGCTCAGGAAGAAATAAACAGAACAAGAGATGAACTAAGAGGTAGACCTGAGCAGGCCAATCAACTTATTCAATTTTTGAACACCCGAACGAAACAACAACTTGAAGTACTAGGAATTGAAGACAGGACCGACACTATTTTGATGATAAAAAGAGTTTTCATCAAAAGAACTTTTATGCAGAATTTAGAAAGGAAGTGTTCAGATATTTTGGCTGATATTAATGCTTTCAGAGAAAAATTTCAAGTTTTGTTGGACAGTGGGTTACCCAGTCCTATGCTCTCAGAAGATCAGATAATGGACTTGGAAACCTATGTTAAGAAAATAGATATCCATGCTCAAAATACAACTGCTTGTTCTATCAGTTTGCCAGAAACAACGTTGCCAACAGGGAGAAATCTCTATGACAGGTTGAAGAATTTATTTCATCTTGAACATGAAATAAAGTATTTGTTTCCTAATGAGCCCACTTTTTACAAACTCACAGAGGCCGATGAGACATTGAGAAAACTTAAAAGGACTATGATACTAGAAGATCAATGGTGGAATGACCTATTGGAAATTCTATGAAAATTATCTTCAGGATGAGAATTTTATCTTTTTACTATTATGTGAAAGATAAAAATGAGCACAGATGAAAGAGTATCAGTTACACAGGTTAAAGAGTATCCGTAGAAACAAAGAGTGTCAAACAAGCTAAAGAATTACTCAAAGGGACAGCATCGAGCCCTATTTCAGCATTTAACTCCAGCACATCAGCAAAATGAGGAAACAGCACACCAGCAACTGCATTTTATTCTATCTACGAGACCATCTATCTCCTTTTTTATTGTAACTTATCTATTAGTCACCCTAAATTAAGGGCTAGGTTAGTGTAAGATATTTTCAATCATTTTTTGTATAAATAAACCCTCAAAGAGAGAATTGAGGGTGGATTCTATTACTTTGCTGTAACATTGAGATTTTCGGAATAAAAGCATTTTGGAGAAGTTTATTTGTGGCTTACTGGATGACAATTTGAAGCTCGGGACTTTTTGCAGGATTCATGAGTCGGACTGCAGTTCAATAAGTCTTTCTACCCTATGTCTTAAGTTTTATATCAGTTTATAATATCATTATGTCCATTTCTGAATAATTTACATAAAGGATTGAGTCAGAATTTACTTAATTGTACTCTGATTTCAGATGTGATTGTTCTTAATGTTTTCCTCTAAATTGGTTATAAGCACGAATTCTTAAATGCTCTTGCTTTGCTAATTTAAACATTCTTGATTACTATAATAAAGAATTCTTCATTTCTCTTTGTTTGTAATCATCTCATTTCTTTCTTTTGAACATGGTGAAAGATTCTTAGCTGCCTTTCATCCCTTCAAGATCATCCCATCCACTTTAAATTTTAAGGATTGTTCTCTGTCTAGCTATCTTGCCCTATAAAGCCATCTTGTGTGTAGAATAGAAATCCAGTAAAGCCATCCTTTGACTCCATAGCCCAATGGACTGAAAACTTTCAACCTTGCCCTTAGTTTGTGGATTCCACCATTTTCCAAACAAACTCTTGGATCTATAACTAGCCTAAAACCTTCTAAGAACAAAGATAAATCATAAAGAGAGAGCCCTCTCTGGATGCAGATTGGCTAGATTCTGCATCTGAAGGTTGGTTTGTGGTTACCTCGGGTATACTTTCCTTTTCCACAACTTCAAGGAAAACTTGAGTGATAACACCTGGAATCAAATGAATAGCATGATCATGATCACGAATAGGTGGGAGTCCTTTGGGAGTTTCAAACACCTTGGAATGATTGTCCAAGACTTGTTGGAGATCGGCAGAAATAGATGATTTTGATGTCGGAACTTCTAGTGAGCATAATTGTGCAATTACGCCTCGTTGTTCTTTCTTTAGAAGCTTTGTCATGACATTAGAGCTTATTATCCTTCCCAGCTTCCCTTCAATACCCCGTAATTCGACTTCCTTTCCTTCTGAAAAAAAATTCAAGAAAAGTTCTTGAAAATTAAAATCTACCATCCCCAAAGATTGTAACCATTGTACTCTTAGTACAACATCAGCACCTCCCATAGGAATGGAAAGCATTGGACTAGTCAATACATATTCCCCCATGGTTAGCTTAATATTATGGCATTTTCCAGAAAAATTTATAGTTCCTCCATTTGTAACCATCACTTGACATTCTGGTGCTGGGTATAGGAAACAATTTAATTCCTTGGCTACCTTACAATGAATAAAATTATGGGTGCCACCTGAATCAATCAACACTATTACCTTTTTCTTCTTGATTTGTCCTTGTATCTTGAGAGTTTGAGGAGTGGTAATTCCTGCCAGTGCATTACAAAATATGGTCGGATTCATTTCTTCCTCTTCTAGGGTTGGTTCCTTGTGTATATCCTCTTCTTGTTCATTTTCTTCTTCCTCTTCACAATCTATGTAAAATAATTTATTCTCAGCACACTTATGACCTTTAGTGTATTTGCTATCACAACTGTAGCAAAGCCCTTTTGCTCTTTTTCTTCCAATTGTTGTGGTGTCAACCTTGTAGGTTGTGGAAATCTAGGCGTAGAAACACTTCCTTCTTTATAGAATTGAGTGGTAGGCTTCCTTGTCGCCATAATTTTACATTCAACTTTTCTTGCCAACTTGAATGCCTTCTCCAATGAATCAGGTTCCAAAACACGAACTTCATGTTGGATTTTATCCTTTAGAGTACCTATGAAGAGATCAATCCTGTGTTCCTCTGGAATATCAGTTACCCTTATATTCAATTTTTGGAAGTCCTCAATGTGATGCCCCACTAAACCCTTTTGTTTGAGATTTATCAATTGGCTAAAGAAGGTGTTGCTCTTTGTATCCTCATAATGTGCTATCATTTCCTCCGTAAAAATTGACCAAGTGAAATTTTTTTTACGGGAGCAAAGCCATTGATACCATACAAATGTATTTTGTTCTAAATGTAAAGTTGCAATGCGTACCTTTTGTGTGTTTTGCACGTTATGGAGATCAAAATATTGCTCCATCTGTAGTATCCATGTTACAGGATCCTTTCCATCAAACTTCCTCATATCCATTTTTTGGAATATGGTGGTTCTTCCCTCCAACAGTAGAGTTTATGAAATCACGATTAACATTTATTTTGTTCTCATCATGAGTTTCCTCTACTATCTTTTCACCATTAGGAAACATTTCTTGTATCAACTTTCCCAAACCTTCGATGTCTACTTTTATATCTTTCTTCATGTTTTCCATGTTGTCTTTCATTTTTTCATCGATCTTAGCTTCCATGTCATCCATCTTAGCTTCCATGCCCACTTCCATGCCATCCATCTTAGCTTCCAAACCACTCATCTTAGCTTCCACACCTTTCTTCAAACCATCCATCTTAGTTTCCACGCCCTTCTTCAAAACTTCCATTTCATTTTTTGTTGTTCTTTGCGAGAGCGAAATTTGTTGCACTTGCTCTTGTAATTTTTATATGTCATGTTGCCATTCTTCGTCTTCATGAGTCATAGTAGAGCCTTTTAAAGGCTTAATGGGTGTTGAATTATTTTTAGGGGCCATTTTAGACTCCAATATTGATATCTATTCTACAATAGGCCCTTGCAATCAATTCAACTTGATTCTTCAAACAAGACTTATGCAATTCGGAAAAAAAAATACACACCTTTTACTTGATTTGAGGAGCTCGATATTGAAATTGTATTATCTCTATGATTGCAAATCTTCAATGTCTAAAATTTAGCACTGAAGTAGCCCTCTGAATTCTCTTTTGAGGTCTGACCTGATTTAGATTCTCCAAGAAAAAGTTGTGTCCAATCTCCCACAATGACCTAATTATGGACTGGTTTAGTAGAGCGAACTTGTACGACTTGCCACGTGTCACTGTTTCGTCCTTTGTCTCTAAAATTGATAGCCAAGAAACTAAAGTCTGTGTACTTGTGATCAATTTTTACGGCACTCCAATCCGATGCCCAGAGAGAGATTTATTGAACTTTTCCCACGATCACCTCTTTGAGATGCAATTCAGGAGCCTGAAAAATCACTACCTTCCACAGATCATATCTCCAAAAATATTGTGAACCAAGCTCTAAAATTTCTTGAAGAATTTCCTCTAGATTTCAGATTCACACCATACGAATTTCAGATTCTGAAGCTTCATAGAAAAAAATGTATAGCGCAAATTCCACGATGACCTGTTTAGAAGCCTGAAAAAAGACCTAACTTCCACAGTTCATATCTCCGAAAATATTGCGAAGCAGACACTGAGATTTTTAGAAAATCTTCCTCAGGATTTCGGCTTCACACCCTAAGAATTTTAGCTTCTGAAACTTCGTAGAAAAAAATTTATAGCACAAATTCCACGATGACCTGTTTGGAGCAGCGAAACCCTAGAATCCAAAGCTCTGATACCAAATGTTGTGTAACCAGCTCCAAAAAGAGAAGAAAAGAGATATCAACGCCTTAGAAATGAGCCACTTCGAGGGGGAAACCTCCAATACATTACATAAATGAACAATTATTGGATGATACAATTTACAAAACCTCCTTTCTATATATAGGAGTCCATGGGGCCATAATGTAATCCTAGTGGGCCATAATGTAATCCTAGCCGACCTAACAATAATAATTTAAGGGCACAATAATAACAAAATGGGGGTTACAAGGGTTCAATAATAACAATAAGGGGGTTACACTAACAATAATAAGGGACTATACTATTTATATAGGGACCTAACAGGTGCACATTTGATTTTTTATGCTTGGGAAGAATTGGGTATTAAAGACAGAAGGTAAGAACTTACGCACCGAGCAAGGAACATACTTGCTCACAACCTGCTTCATAGCAGAATTAGGTAAAATTCTTTCTTTAGGTAGGAATGAAGGCTTGTTTTTTTGAATGAATAGAAAAAATAGGCAAAACAAAATTCCTCCTAAACCCGAAAAACCTAAGGGACAGGTGACCCTTGGGCGAACAACTTTCATTGACAAAATCCTTAAGAAAATTGAATCTCAGCCATCAGTAGGACCTAGGAAAGTTATTTCTAGACAGCCTACTAGTTCCCTTCAGGCCACAGAGTCACCATCTGTAGCCTTTGCTGAGATACATAGTCAAACTGAAGGAATTGAGCAAGATTCCCAAGAAATTGAGAATTCTTGCCTAATTTCTCCACAAGAAGGGAACTCTAGTAATCTCCGCGAAGGAAAAGGGGAAACAGGGGAAACAGAAGAACCAAAATCTCCTCTTGAAATAATCCAAATAGTGAGCAGCCCAGATAAGTGAAGCGCTGTCAACATCATTCAAAACAAAGGACTTGAATCTCCTTAGACAGTACGCCAGCGAGGAACACATATTATTCTAGATCAAGGGAGTGCGGTCAAGGTTATTCCTATTCCTTCTAGTCAGCCTAGAAATTCCCTTGAGATCCCAGAAGGATATTGGCACATATTTGATCAAATGGCCCAGAACTAGAACCAGAACCAGAAAACACCTCAACAAACTTCCACACTGCAATATCCCATTGTGGATACTGCAGTTAATGCACCTATGAAAGCCATTCCTCTTCAACATATTCCTACATTTCATGGCTTGAAATCGGAAGATCCAAATGCATTTCTGTTTGAATTTGATCTATTATGCAGGGGGTATGACTATACCACCGATCCCCAAAAATTAAAACTATTTCCTTCCACATTAAAAGGAGCAGCCTTACGATGGTTTATGGGGCTAGGTGGGGGTGTTATAAATGATTGGGATCAGATGAAATTTGCGTTTCTAAAGAAATATCAGGATTATTGCAGGTCCCGAGAAATAAAAGATGAAATATTTCAAATGACAACAAAACCCAATGAAACTCTAGAAGAATATGTGGAACGGTTTCAATACAACCTCCAGAGATCTCCTTATGCATCTTTACCCTTACCTGATAATGTGCTGAAGACTACATTAATTAGGGGGATGAAGGATCAATGGGTTGAAACATTAAATATTATGGGAGAAGGTGATATATATCAGGAAAGCTATGCTAACATTATTGATTTGTGTATCAGGAGTTCGAGAGGCAATACAAGGCTAAAATCAGCAAAACGTGACATGATCACGAGGGATAATAAGACCTCCAGTGAAGGTGTAACTCGTGCAGAGATTGGAAATCTGTTGGAAGATTTTAAAACAGATATTCTAGGGACTCTAACAATGCAGTTCGACATTATGCAAGCCAAAAAAAATCAAGCAGAAGCAGAACAAAATTTGGCAATATTCTGTCCTAAATGCAGGAAGAAACATAGCCACAAAGAGTGCTCGCTGGATATAATCAAAGTTTTTTCCATTTGCACAAAAGATCACCTCACAGAAGGATGTCCCTCGCTTCATGGGTTAAAAGCAGTCTATAAAGAGGCAAAAGAAGAATCAAAAGTGTTATGCTTACTTAATGAGTGCCGACAATGGCAGCCATGACAATTAGGTATGCCAACTGATCCATTCTCTTCTTTTCAGCCTCCTCAATATAATGCTCAGAAATATAATGGAATATGGAAAAATCAGCCACCTTTCCCTAATTGTTCACAACATCCATTTCTTACATCATCATGGCCAAATCAAATAAACCAAACTAATTGGCCAAATTTTCCTTTCTGCCCATCGTTTTGGCAAAACAATGCTTTTCCAACACAATGGTCCTCCTCCACTTCGCAGAGTCAAGCTTGGCAGTCAAACTGGAAAATACCTACAAATCAGCCAGCTGGAACAATTCCCCTCTCTCAACCTACACTGCCAGCCCCCTATACATTATCACAAAACCCCCAGACCAATTTAAGACCACAACTCCCAGCCCAACCCAACCCAAACCCAAATAATAGGCCAGTTCAGTCTGTCCAAAAAATGGAACCACAAGAATTAGAAACTGAACTGAGGTAGTGTAATGACCTTCAATTGAGGTCTGGGCATATAGTAGAAACAAAGGGAGACAAAAATGTTCACACTGAAGATTCGTTACCTATAGAACAAACATTGCAAAAAGAGAAGGTGGTTCAACAATGAATTCAACATCAAGCTCCACAACAAGCAACCACCTCTTCTCCACCATTCCCAGAACGATTAATCATACCTCGCCCATTAGAATATCCCAATTTTGATCTTTTGGGAGAATTAAAAAATTTGTGTATAAAAATCCCTCTCCTCCAAGCTATCCAAGACATCCCTATTTATGCAAAAACCATTAAGGAATTGTGTATAAAGAAGCCAAAGAGGAGAACAACAACCAACCCAACTGTCCAAATAGTCGGTACTCTATATGACTTATTATAAGGAATGGAAACACCTGTAAAATATGACGACCCATGAAATCCTATAGTGACGGTGCAAATCAATGGGCAATTGTTCCCAAATGCCTTAGTTGATTCGGGAGCTGCAATCAATATCCTAACAACCACCACCTGTCAAAAACTTGGCATTACATCATTAGAACCAACAACAACCTTATTAGAATTGGTTGACCGATTAGTAGTCAAACCAGAAGGTACACTACAAGATGTAATGGTATCCGTAGATTCCTAGGAATACCCTGATGACTTCCTGGTTATCAACCCAAAGAACCGGCTAGATGGACACCCGTTAATTCTAGGTAGACCTTGGTTGGCAACTGTTGATGCTTATATTGGCTGCCGACAAGGCAACATGACAATAACAAGGGGAAACTATGTCAAGAATTTAGCTTTATCTCCCCCAGCCCAACTAAGCCTATCAATAATCAAAACAAGGAAGCAACCTGTATCATATCTTATGGAAAATATGAGATCACCACTAACCATAGAAGATTCCCTCGATTTTAAATATCAAATAGAGGATGATATCATTAATAGTTTTATTAAGAAACCACAAATCAGATCCCTTCTACAATGTCACGTGATCAATGCAGCATTTGATAATAAAGAAGAAGAAGATCCCCTGAAAGACATTCCTGATCAAATAATACCCACTACTTCTGTGTACAATAGTAAGATTGTGGAAATTGAACCAGGAAAAACTTTAAACATTAACAAAAATCTAACTGCTAAAAAAGAAAAGAAGACGGTCCAATTACTACAAAAATATAAAGGAGCCTTTCCAAGGGATTGTCCAGACATGAAGGGAATTGACCCCCAGTTATGTACACACCACATCTATACCGAAAAAGATGCGAGACCCATTCACCAACCCCAACGAAGACTAAACCCTCACCTTAAAGATATTGTGAAAGCTGAATTACAATAGCTGTTGGATGTTAATTTCATTTACCCAATATCTGATAGCAAGTGGGTCTCCCCATTAGTAGTGGTACCAAAGAATAACGGAAAGTGGAGAATATGCATAGATTACTGAGAACTCAACAAAGCAACCCAGAAATACCACTTTCCCCTTCCTTTCATTGACCAAGTATTAGATACATTGGCAGGAAAGAAATTCTTTTCTTTCCTAGATGGCTTCAGTGGGTACAATCAGATCCAGATTGCCCCTGAGGACCAAGGCAAAATCACTTTTACCTGTCCTTGGGGGAAATTTGCCTACCGCGTCTTACCCTTTGGCCTTTGCAATGCCCCTGCTACATTTCATAGGGCCATTCTCAGCATCTTTTCAGATTTAATAAATGAAGGGCTCGAAGTATATATGGATGACTTCACACCTTACGGAGATGATTTTGAGCCAGCATTAGAAAACTTAGAAAATGTGTTGAAAAAATGTATTGACACTAGGCTTTGTTTAAGCCATGAAAAGTGTCATATGATGATGATCGAAAGACTTATCTTAGGACATTATATTTCAGTAGCTGGAATTCAGGTGGATCTAGCCAAAATTCAGATAATTTTGTTAATACCTACACCCACCACACAAACAGAGGTACGTAGCTTTCTTAGATTTTCCGATTATTATAGAAGATTCATAGAACATTATTCTCGAATAGCTGCACCTTTATATGTGCTAACAGGAAATGTTGATTTTATTTGGACAGATAAATGTGACCATTCTTTCAAGGATCTGAAAAAGCTTGTATCAACAACCCCAGTGCTGGGGGGCCCAAATTGGAATTTTCCATTCCAAATTTCATTTGATGCCTCAGACACAGCGATTGGAGCAATGCTTGGGTAGGAAGAGGATAAAAAACCATATGCAATCTATTATATCAGCAAAAATCTATCTCTTACTGAACTAAACTATACTGTGACTGAGAAGGAATTTTTAGCTGTAATACATGTTGTAAATAAGTTTAGACATTATATAAATGGGTATGTTGTAGTTTTATATATCAATCACTCTGCCATTAAATTTTTAGCAAATAAACCTGTTACAAATGGAAGAGTGACAAGATGGTTGATTTTACTACAGGAATTTAATATTACAATTAAAGATCGACCTGGAAAAGAGAACCCTATAGCTGATTTCCTGTCACGAATGCCAAAGCCAAAAGATGCAGCAGCAGTCGAAGACCACTTCCCAGATGAGCATTTGTTCGCTGTTATTGTTAGAACCCCATGGTATGCTGATATAGAAAATTATTTGGCAATAGGTAAATTACCTAAACATCTAACCCTTAATGAATGAAAGCAGATAATACGGCGTAGTACCCGATTCTCTTGGATTGGGGGTTACCTGTTTCATATAGGGTCAGATATGCAAATCAGGAGATGCATCTGAGAGAACAAAGTATTTGATATTCTGAAAGCATGCCATGACAGGCCATGTGGCAGACATTTTGTAGATCGTAGAACTGCCCACAAGGTTTTACAGACAGACTACTATTGGCCTACCATTTTTAAAGATGCTAAAAAATTTGTGCAGGCCTATGATAACTGCCAAAGGGCAGGTCGCCTTGGACAGTCCGACGAAATTCCTTTGAACCCACAATTAGTAATTGAACCATTTGAACGTTGGGCGCTCGATTTTGTTGGTCCCATTAACCCAACATACATCCTAGTTGCAACCGAGTATGTCACTAAATGGGTTGAAGCAGAGGCACTTTCGAAAGCTACAAAGGACTCTGTAATACAATTCCTTTTCCAAATCTTTGTGTGATACGGCCTCCCAAGGGACATAATCACAGATGGAGGACTGCGGTTTGTAGGTAATAAACTCATTGAAACATTACAGAATTACCACATTCAGCACAGAATTACAACCCCATACCACCCACAGGCAAATGGCCAGGTAGAGAGCACGAATAAAGTGATTGAATCTATATTGACAAAAACAGTTGCCTCACATAGACGTGACTGGGCTTACAGATTTCCAGAAGCCTTGTGGGCATACCGAACAACATGGAGAGGCACTACAGGGTATTCACCATATCAATTGGTATTTTGAAAAGAGCCCATATTTCCAATAGAGTTTGAGATTCAGACATTAAGAATAGCCCAAGACGTGGGTTTAGATTTAGATGACGCACATGCCAAAATATTACAACAAATCAATGAGTTAGATGAAATTAGGCTCTCTTCTCTTCATCACACTACGTTAATTCAACAACAGAGAGAAAAATGGCATGACGCCCTCATCAAAGAAAAAATCTTCCACGACGGAGATTGGGCACTCCTATATGACTCCAGGTTTCAGGATTTTCCAGGGAAACTCCAGACACGATGGCGTGGACCTTACGAGATACAAAAAGTGCATGATAATGGCACCATTACATTAACCACCATTGATGGATCTGGACATTCCTTCAAAGTAAACGGTCATCAAGTGCGACTTTACCATAAACCGCTTACTCGAGAATCCTTCTACCAACAACTACGGGAAGATTCTATCATGCAATTTCTTGTTGAAGGAGATAACTCCTCCTTGGCACCCATTCATTAAATCATTTCTTTCTTTTGAAATTTGTACATAAATATTGTTCTTTTACTTTGCTTGTTTTTTTGTAAGGAATTTTGTTTCTTCAACTGTTCTTATTTTTCTTATTGTAAATTTTTGTTGTTCCTTTCAAAAGGAACAACATTTTTGTTGTTCCTTTCGAAAGGAATAGCAGCATTGTTGCGAGTGTTTTTGTTGTTCCTTTCGAAAGGAACAGCAGTTGTGTTGTTTATTTTTGTTTTTTTGCAGATTGTTTTTGTTGTTCCTTTCGAAAGGATCAACAGTTTCATAGATGGCTTTTGTTGTTCCTTTCAAAAGGAACATCATTTCTGCAGATTGTTTCTGTTGTTCCTTTCCAAAGGAACAACACTTTTTGAGTATATTTTTTTCTTGTTTTAGAACAGAATTTTGAGGATTTCTAATGACTCTTCTAAAGGCAAACATACTATATATACAAGATTACACAAATTAAAGGTTACTGGAATTAGCAAATCAAAAGAAATTGTCATTTTTTTAAGAAATTGTTTTGTAGTAATAAGAAAAAGGAAAAAGGACATAACCATCAATATTACTTTGTTGTCTTACAATCACTAAAATTAATATGATCGATTATCTTTATCATGTTGGTTCCTCCCCAAATTTTTATAACTTTCTTTGATTTTTATTTATTGAGTAAGAATAAGGGCATATTATTTTCTATTGAGATGTTTAGACTTATTCCACCATCGCTACTCTTAAGGAGTGCTGAGCCATCCTTTATATCTAAGTAGGAAAGTGCTATATGAAAAAGAGAAAAAATATCTATATATATCACTAATAATTCTATGATATGGCAGATGGAGGATAGGGGGTCTCATCAAGAGCCAGCCTACCATGATCATAAGGAAGTAGTGAAGTGGCATTCCCATCATGGCCACCACACCAAGGATATGGTTCAATGGACAATTGAAAAAAAAAACTAAAAAAGTCCTTGGAACAGGAGGTCTCATCACAAGCCAGCCTGCCCACCTTTCACTTCTTTCCGGTGAATGGCATTGTGATTTATCTGGTCCCCAAGCCAGCACAATGGCCTCCATTATGAAATCACACAACACTTCCCTAGGCATAAATAAAGGATAATGGTTCCAAGTGTGAGAAAGAAACTTTGTCAAGGTCATGGACACTTGTGGGCAACAGAGCTCTGCTAATGGTATTGGAGTCACATTTTTACAAATCAATATTAATGTTAAACCCTTTTTCCTATATCTATATCTAAATATCAAATGAAATTATGATTCCTAATCCCTTGGTTTTGAACCTATTATACATGAAATTCATCATAAATTGATCACATTAGTTTGATTTGGTAATAAGCGCATTAGTGCTTGTGTTCACATCAACTGTCCCTTTTCCTTATCTTTGAATCATTACAAATGTTTTTATCTCTATTTACAATTTAATCACATGCATCGATTTCAGTAATGCAATAATTTGATTGATTGTATCATAAGTATGCATGATTTTTCCTGCTGTACAACTATTGTGCAGTACTTTCCTCTCTTATTTGATGGTCGAGGACAACGTATCATCCTTTAGGGGGGGCACGGATGCCTATTAATGACTGCATGCAGACAAAATACCTATATTTATTTACCTACAAGCAAATCAAATCCCTATATTCTAGGTAATAACAAAAACTTAACGATATTATTCCAATCGATTGTGCTGTGCTATTCCATTACATTACTGTGCATTTGTAAAGAATTAACAGTGTGCAGAGAAGATGGGAGGTTGAATAATTCGTAGTGAGCCACAAGTGCTAGTTGTTTTTGATGTTGCACGAGAAATTCTGGAAAAATTGGGATGGATTACATACCTCACAAGGCTACAACAACCTCATGAAACAATAGCTATCAAGTTTTTACAGAATTTGCAGGAAGGTTACTCCATGGTTAGAGGTAGACAGATAGCAGTAACAGATGAAATAATCGTAAAGGTGTCTGGTCTACCAGCGGAAGGAACCATATGGACTCATAATAAGGTCAGGCTTCAAGAAGCCATGAACATTTTTCAGGAAGAAGGACAGACATTGGTCGTCAAAGGCAAAGGAGTTCAGCCAGCATCATTGGGAGAACCATGGACGGAATTGGAAAAGGTAGTACAGGCCGATATAACATGCGATGGAAGAAAAGACATGGTAAGACCTCGCCACCTTAAATTATTGGCAGTATTAAAGCAAAAATGTACTGTAACCTTGCCTGCATTTTTAAATTCCTTACTGCATGATGTTGCCTATAGTATAAGAAAATCTTGGCACACAGACATGGTGGTAAGCCACCACTACTTAATCAGATTGATAGTAAGTTACAACCTTGCCCAACAACATACTAGTTGGGAAGAACTGATATTTTTGATTGATGGAAGATTGGCCTTACCTACCCCAAAACAAAAGAGAATGGCTATCATAGCAGCAGAGCCATCAAAACGTAGACAATCCTCCCATTCAAAAAGAAGTAGGGAAATGATAGAAGGCCTTCCGGGTAGTAGTAGCCAGACCTTGGAATTTCCCAGCTCGGAGGATGAACATACCCCACAACTGGAAGGAGGGAGTCCCTGCACTGATGAGGATGAAGAAGAAATGAGCCACCACACCAGTGGTGAGGAAGAAAGTCACCACACCAGTGGTGAGAAACAAAGCAGTGTAGGAGAAGGAAATGATGAAGAAGAGTGAATTGAGGAAGAAGAAGGAAGTCCTCATACTAGTGTAGAGGGAGAGATTCGCTACTCTGATGAGGAAGAAGGTATTTACCATACCTGTGAAGAGGATGAAGATAATCGCAGCAGTGAGAATGAAAGATAAGGAGCATAGCCTCCCAAAACCACCACTGCAAGTTCACCACAAAGCCCTTTGCAAGAAGACCAATTGGCCCAAATTTTGGCCAACATATGTGCAGCCCCACAGTCCACTGAACCTTAATGTTGATATCAACCAATTGCAGGAGCAAGCTATTTCCAATAAAGAAACAGCTGAAGGAATGTTGGATGAAATAGAAGGAGGAAACCCTAATGGAACAACATAATCAGCTAGGGTTACTTCCCCTAAGAAGTATGGACAGGAAGAGGTGAACACTGAAGTAGTGTTCCAAACTAAAAATTCTCAAGGAACAACAGAGCCAATTGAGGTTATTACCCCTTAAGAATGTAGCTGGGAGCATATGAACACTGAAGAAGTGTTCCAAGAATAAAATAGAGAAGCAAGCCCAACCAAAGGCATGGCTGCTGAGGAGCAAACCCCGCTGAGAAATTGGGTTCAGAAAAAGGAACAGTTGTTCCGTCAAGGAAGAGAAAGAAAGTAACTGAACTTGAAAAACTTCGGAGGGAATGGCAGAAGCTTCAGAGGCTAGTGGAACAACTTAGGCAGACTATTAGGGTTCTTAAAATGAAACAAATTCCCAAACGAACCCCAAAGAAGAGAAGCATAGTCACCAAATGAGCCCCGAAAAAGAGGAAAGTGGCCACTAAAACAAAGCCCCAAATTGTAGAGACTATGGAAAAATAGGCTGAGCCTAATCATGAAGATATGGAACAACAGGAAGTTTTTCCAGATGCAGCTGTTCCAGATGGAGCAACCTCAAGTGAAAATGCACAAGCCTGTATTCAAAACACTTTTAGTGATCCTACATTAGCCAAACTCTAAGAGGAGTTGGCACGGGCTCGACAAGAAAGGGAAAAACTTGAAGAGAATATTGTCCCTAGAAGAAAATACTAGGAGTTGCAGCATGAAGATCATCCATGCAGCAGAGGCTGAAGCCTATGAGAAGTGTCGGAAGGCAGAGGAGAAGGCTAAAAAGGTAATGAATAAATTAAAAATAGCCCAGAATCGAATGGATACTCTTTGCTCATTATACACAGATGTTTGAGCTTGTAGATGCCCTGCCAAGGATTATGCTTTATTTTTATTAGAGAGATATTCACAGTTAAAAATTAAAGCAGTTAGGACAAGAAAATATATAGAGTTAAACACTATAGATGATTTTGTAACATGCTGCAAAATCTATGGGGTTAAGGTACAACGTCTCCTGTGTGAGTTCTATTTGCATAATCTCATATTGGATATTGAGACAAATCCCAGCCCTTTTGTGGGTGACATCCAATACCAAGCATTTATTTCATTTGTTGTTAATCAGTTAAAATGGCTCAAAGCCTATAATTTTTTTCAAAGGCAAGAAAATGAGTTAGAATTGTGGGTTAGGATTGAACCAAAACACCCATTACAATTATGGGCTAGGAAGAAGAATTTGATGACAAGAGAAGGTGTTATCCAAGCATTGGGGCCTGTCCATAAAACAATTGTCTTGAATGGGATAGAATATTTTATATCTATTAGAAACCAGGCCTACATAGCAGCTAAGGTCTGATGGGGAATTTCCAATCGGAATATTCAAAATAGAGAGCCATTTAACTATAAAAATTTTGGATTCGCTGCAGACCGCTTGGTTCTCTATAGCAACCTCATTTTGAGGGAAGGCCCATTCTAGCTAGGGTGTAGGTTTCAAAGCCCCATTGCATGGTATCCTGCAACATATTATAAAGCCATCTATGAAATACCTGAAGGATAGACAGGGCATGTCTTCGAAGCTTTAGCTGCGATTCATGGTTTTAGGTCTTTTGATGAAAAACCTTCTCCAGCTTATTCTTTAACTGCTTTGCATGTAAACTATGGTTTTCATGAGGACATGAAAAAGGGTAAGCAAGGGGGTATGTTGAGTGTTGAAAAAGGTATGAATTCACTATGTGTTTTCTCATTCTTTTACTTTAAACATAACTCTTTTTACTCTAGAAAGGTGATTTATTACAGAATTATGGTAGAATTGCAAAGACTTATGTGAATTGTAAAAAGTAACTAAAAACTACCTTTTATTGTAAAAAACAGGAATTAAGTGAGGTGAACTGCTATACCAGAGGCGAGGCTAAAGCAGGAGTAACTGTTGTTCCTCCAGTGATAGATCATATCCTGCCAAAGAGAAGAAAATCAGAATGCATTGCTAAGAGAAGGTAGGGGACAGCATGGCTTCAGCAGAAGAAGATCGAGTGATAGCTAAAGAAAGAAAGGAAGTGAATCCCTCAGTATCCTTCGATCCTGAGGGATCGTTGTTCAAATCTTATCTCGTTCCTTGTCTTGTCTGTCGAAATTGTTATATAAGGCAATGCCTTTAGAGATAGGAGTCAAATCATTGATTAAAAACATTCCTCTTGTAATTCTGCACTTTATTGACTCTCGTGATCAGAGAGCGGTCTCTGTAAACACTTTTTATGTTCAATTAATACAAAGATGTGTTTTCATTCCATTTCTCAAGTTCTGAAGTAACGCAGCAGTGTTTCACTGGTGCTAAGGGCCCGGCCCTGGTGGAATCGATCTGTTGTTTGTATTTCTATCCTTTAATTAATATTGTGTGATAATTGTGTTTGGTTTTATTACGATTTCAGAGTTAATTAATTACTATTGAATTGCTTATTGGTATTGCTGTGTTGTGCTAATGAATTGCCTTGTTGTTCCATTTCAACAAGGATCTTGATTCTTGTATTTTTCATCTTGTTATCGCTTATAAAGCTTTGATGTTCAATATTTAACTCTATTTACTGTCCCATTGGATTGTTGTTCATTTAAGATTTCTACTTAATAATGTTTGTTGTCGACAGGGTTTGGTGTTTAACAGAGTTTGTTAGTTGATTTCATTAAATTAAGATTTGATTCATTAGTTAGCATTTGCTGTTCAATTCCAGTGTGTTGTTCATTTCTGATTCATTAGTTTCAGATTGCAAAAATATTGCTTATTTACATTGTTACAGTCTACTGTTCATTTCTAGCTCATTACATTTACAGAGTTTCTCTTAGTTCAATTTCTATTTATCTTTAATTGATTTAAATCAAGACTGTCAATTGTAGAGAACAATTATTATTGCTTCCTCATTCCCAGATTGATTGCCTTGCTCCAGTTTGATTTCAGTTGCATCAATTTCTAAAGGAATGTGTTATTGCTACTGTATCCTTGATTGATGTTTTGTTGAGTGAATAGTTAGATTTCAGAGCATTTGAGTTTATGTTATTGTAATTAGATTTCTTTTTCAAGCATCCGTTTACTCTTGTATTTAGAATACTATACTACATCTCTCATAGCATTACTCTTAGCTCAAATTGCAACCTCAAATAGAGTACACTCTTGAAACAAAAAGTCGTTCTCGGATTGATAATTAATGTAGGATAAATAGGCGTTAAAAATAAACCTTTTATACCTCAATAGAGTTGCCCCCCCCAAGTGGAGCCATTGTTAGTCATCAGTAATTTTTTTCTTTCTATAGATGACTAAATGACTATACGAGATTTATAGAAACAAAATTCATGAATATTGTGAGTTCTAGAAATCTCACCACCTTCATTATGCTCAAGATAAATTTTTCACTATTTTACTACTCTATCAAGTCATGGCCAGGATATCGCTCCCAGAAAACCAAATCATGGGCTTATGCCACTCATTATCACTATGTTTTTCCACTATGACCTTACCACTCTGTTTTGACTTTCCTAGCCTTTTTACTTCCACCTTCGATTGCCAATTAGCCTAACCTTTTCCCTTATTCACCAAGTGCCTCAAGCATTGGTGGTTTCAAGCTACCTTTATAGGCTCTTTAGATAAATCAAAGTCATCAATTTTTAGGTATGCAATGGATAAGGTTTTTCAAAACTCTGTTTTACACCTAAAAACCCTAAGTCAAGTTTTCAGCCAAAGGGCAAGTCCTAAAGGCCTCCCACTAGGTCACCTAGGGTTTTCAAAGGTCATGGGATTGTTTTGGTGTTCTAAATCTTTTTTTTTTCCTATGCCAAGAGGTTGTAATCAAAGAGGAAGAAGGTTAGCATATAATTGTCCAAAAGGTATCAAAAATCCTTCAATAAAGGCCTCCTTGGTCAAAGCACAACTTCTAAAAAGACCGCTTCCCATCTTAGACATTTCTGTGAGAATGAATGAGATGGCCATCAATAGAAATAGAGGTAATTTAAGAGGGTAAATCATCACAAAGGACATTCACATCAAAGGATAGATAGCATGCCTAAGTTCAAGGAGAATCAGGGTTTTTATCACTGATTGGCTAAACCGTGTTTCCAAGAAAGGAGCCAATACAAAGGATCACAAGGACAAAGGCCATCGGCCCAACCAATGAATTGAAGGTTTCTAGAAATTTTAAATGAAGAAGGGAAAAAGTCCTCAAGCCTAAAGTTTGAGAAGGTAGGCAAAGAAGTGAAATGAAGGCCATAAATCTCCATCATGATGGGAGAAGGTTTTCAAAGGATATCTGAAGGTGACCTCCATGGTTTGCCAAGATAAAAGGGGTTTTCACTACATCAAAGGGAAAAATTGTAAAGAGTATCATTGTGAGGAAGTCTAAGCCTTCAAGTGCAGTCAAATGTCTTGAAAATGGTCAAAAGAACAAAAGCAGGAGGTTAAGTGTCAAATAAGAAATCAAATTGAGCATGAGTTCTACTGTTGAGTAAATAAGGTGTCAAACTCAAAAAAAGTTTTAAGAAGACCAAAACACTGTGTTATGGCACCTGCATGTGGTCAATGAAAAACACAATAGGCATGATGTACAATCTATGCCAAAATAGTTATATCACTGTCAATATCAGTGAAAAGTAAGAAAAATATGTTTTAGGGCACTTTCACTCAAGAATGTCAAAAAGGGTAAGAACAATGGTTTTAATTTATCAGAAGAGATAGTTTGAATAGTGCCCAGATTTTCAAGAATAAAAAGGGGACCTCTTCATCCTTTCAGTACACCATCACCAAAGAAAATCACTTGGGAAAAGTGTAAGTCACCTGCAAAAAGAGTCAAAGAAACATTAGTGAAAATTATAAAGTGACCAAAGGAAAACATAGCAAAGTGGGTTCTTACAAATTTGATTTATTTAAAAATGGTATAAAAGCACCTAAGTTTCCCTTTTCCAACTGACTTATCATTTAACAAGGAGAGAAATCCTTCAAGGGAAAATTCCTGCGTTCTGGAAAACATTGGGCAATAGAAGCCTTGCGCTAGACTCTTGAAAAGTTGTCCTATGTGCCTATGTTTACATTCTTCAGAGGATTTTTGGAGAGGTAAATCCCCTCTGCGGATAGAGGCAATCCCTACTAGCCCACATTTGGTCTAGCAACAATCAGTCAAGCAATGTGCAGGTCTCTAGTTACAAAAATGACAGAACATAAAGAGTTGCCTACCTCAGGTCCTACGCAATGGTCGTCGAAGAAAGGATGACGCTTCCCATCCTTCACTTTGGCAGATCACGATCCTTCTGCTTGACACGTCTGAAAACCTGCACACATGTGAAGAAACACAATGATACATAGCATAGGATCTAAATCTTGTAACTATACATCAGTCAAAGAGGATGTAATTCATTGCATCAAAGACAAAGACATATGAATGAAACCATAATCAAAGTCACTTATCATTAAAATAACGAAGTAAAGATACAACCCAAAGTTCTGATCCTGAATCTTCCTTGGGTGAGGCTGACAGCAGAGCACGTCTCAATGAAGCTCGTCAGAAATGGGACAAAGCTCTCTCTCTTTGGCTTGGCTCTCAAAAGTTGTCTGGTGATAGTCTCCTTGCTATAAGTTCAGCTCCTCTGTAGTGTTATCAGGACTACTAGGATTAGCTTGCTAAAGGAAAATGGCAAGCTTATATAGATGGTGGAAGGGGAGTTGGGATCCCTACAATTATGGGATTGGCCCTATCCTTAAGGAAGCTTCCAAGATAGGTGGAAAACCACCTCCCATACATGGAGATCCGGAGCCAAACCTCCCAACTCATTTTAGAGACTCGTTCAGGAGTTTGTTGGAATCAAACTTCCACCATTTATTTTTTAAAAACAATCCTTATTAAGCTTGGCGCAAGTGAGACACTGGGATAGAGCGCCAGTTGGCGCGCCCTCTTTGGTGGATTTTCCCCATTGGTGCGAGGGTTGAACTGGCTGGTCACGCTAAGGCCAAAAGATCAGTTTTTAGGGTTTTTCAAAGGAAAATTTGTTCAGAGGAATTATTTTCCTTGTCAAGGGGGATGCCATGAAAGTGGTTTCAGGTCATGTCACTGCTCACAGGTCATGGGAAAGGCCCTCCAATGTGTGGGATGGGGAATTGCAGGGACAGTGACAAATTACTGTGTAACAGATGCCCCCTAAAGCATGAGGCCCAAGAGAGAGAGAGGGGTGAAATTATTTATGAGAACCTACCCAACAGAAAACACTTCCGTCGGAAAATCTGCGAAGACAAATACAACTGATATCTCAAATACATGATAGGTGGTATGCGTGCAGCCATCCATGATACACTATACGATAATTAGGGTCCAAGGTATGGACGAAACCATCTAGAAAGGATCAACAAGAAGACTCAGGTATGGTCGCAGCCATCCAATCAATGAGTCATGTAACCAATCATGATAAAATCCATAGCCTGGATTCTATCAGACAAAACCCAGGGTCTTTTTCTCCATATTGACCCAAACTGAGTACAAGTCTTAGCATGTGAAGAAGCGAGCTAAAGTCAAACATGCAAGAACATCGTCTGATTACCAGCCAATAATGAAAGTTGTTAACAGACACGAGAGGAACCACCAATAATGACGATGGCCCTCAACGTACTAGAGGTACAATCCACGGAATGTGAATAGTGAGCTGGCGTCGAACACCCGCAGAATCATCCGATCGAAGGCCAATGATGAAAACCTTGCGTCGAATGCGAAGAACCTGTCATTGAGGCATGTAGGCTGCAAGGTACTTGAAGGGAGTCTCTAGATCAGCTTCCTGGATAATGAGTTGAAGTCGACAGGAAGTGACCTCGATCGAAGGTGGGCCATAGTTTTTCCCACATCATCGACACGAGATAGAGGAATATAATGTTTGTGAATCAGGATCAGTAGAGAATCAGAGGAGGGTTGAAAACTATAGAGTTCAACTTCTCTTGAACATATCGGTGGCAGGACAGTGGATTTGGTAGTATTTGACATCAAAGATTCTGAGGTCATGATGGCGAGGCAAAGAGAAGATGAGAGGTCAAAAGGATAACCCAAACCCATGGAGGCAAGCAGAAAATGAGATGAGATGTCTCCAACCTGACACGAATGTAGAAAAGTGCCATGTTCAAGAGCGACATACTGCTGACACGATAATGATACTAGTTTCATTTTCCCCCACCATTTCTGGAAATTACCCCAATTATTTTTAAAAACAAGCTTGAAGGGGATAGCATATGCTTGCGATATAAGTTTTTCCTTCGGACAAATCCAACCTAGTACATTTAACGAGCCCTAGGAAGGAGGAACTTAAGTAACGTCATTACGACGAAGTTCGATGTCATCAGGTTTTAACAAGTCTGACAAAGGGAGAACTCGACGTCTTTTCATGTTTAGAGAGTTTGAAAAGACAGCGGAAAAGTAAACTCCAACAGTCCCTTTTCGTAGATAGTTCCTCAGATCCGAAAAGGTAGAAAAATGTGTCTGAGAAAACCTCCTAGTCGCGATAGGCTAGGGTATTCCTTTTTCGTAAATAATATATCCCAGCCCGAAAAAAGGGTAAACGTATACTGGGTAGATGTCGTTTCACAGCCAATTTAATGAGATCAAAACGACAAGCGACTTGGCAATATTTTCAGTTTTAAAGAGTCAGAAAAGAGCTGAAAGTTGACTCCTCCTGGAGGAATGAGTGGTATAAAGGGTAGCTACTGGTTCGGGTGATGGTGGAACTTCTCAGAACAAGTAAAGGTTAAGAGGCTGGCTAACAAGACCACTCATCACAGCGGTTCCTCAGGAATGGGTAAAACAACCAAGTGAAGGCATATGATCGGCCAAGCAGATAGTGACGGTGGAATGAGAGAACCAAGGCTCATCTAGAAAAATAGGCTGATAAAATGGAAATCACGAGAGGTAAAATAGGAATGGTTTCATTTTACACAAGCTTGAAATCAGAAAACTCTGCTTGAAGTTGGTTTCATTTTTACACAAGCTTGAAACAAAGATAAACTATGCTTGAAACCGGTTTCATTTTTACACAAGCTTGAAATGAAAACAAACTATGCTTGAAAAATTAAGCATGCCCCCAACATGGTGACTCAATTCGAGGTACATGCCCCCCAAGATTCAACCCATATGAAAGGCAGATGGAGTGAAGGTTCAAGTTATGAGATCAAGAGAAAGACTCGACTGGGATTTTACGAGATCTTATCAAAGACTCGAATTGAAAGGGAACGTGTTTCATTGTTTTAACAAGGTTGACACATTAAAAGAACTATCCTCAGATGACTTGGTTTCATTTTTTAAGGAGCTTGACACAAGAAAACAAGCTCTACTCTGACATCCTTGTTTCATTTTTTAGGGAGCTTGACACAAGCAGAGGAACCATGCTCCGACAGACCTTGTTTCATGGTTTAAGGAGCTTGACACAAGCAGAGGAACCATGCTCCAACAAGCTTGTTTCATTTTTTAAGGAGCTTGACACAAGAAAATGAACTCTGCTCTGACAACTTGTTTCCTTTTTTAAGGAGCTTGACACAAGAAAATGAACTCTACTCTGACGCCTTGTTTCATTTTTTAAGGATCTTGACACAAGAAAACGAACTTTGCTCCGACACCTTGTTTCATTTTTTAAGGAGCTTGACACAGGAAAATTCATTTTTTAAGGAGCTTGAAACAAGAAAACGAATTATGCTCCAACTAGCTTATTTCATTTTTTAAGGAGCTTGACACAAGAAAAAAAACTTTGCTCCGGAAAGCTTGTTTCATTTTTTAAGGAGCTTGACACAAGAAAATGAAATTTGCTCCGACAGACCTCATCATAACGAATAAGAAGTCATATCTTCCAAGGGTTTCCCGTTCGATGGAATTAAAACATCTTGGAATTCTGGACCCAGTGCCCCCAGCACACGATGCACAAAGGCAATATCACTAAATACGGGCACAAGAAAGGTAGCCACATAATTGACATGCGGCGGGGATGACACAACCGACAGATAAAGATCTAGCAGGGATGATGGTGGACTAGATGCCATATTAGGAAAAAATAATGCAAGCTGATAGATGGTCACGATTCGACCATGGTGCGGAAAACACATCACACGGAAGAGGGAGGAGACAAGTGCTCCCATCGCATAAGTATAACCGCAGCCTAGGACTAAATTAAAGTCCAATGGGCTAGGAACAACCATCACGTCCATATGGACAGTTTTCCCTCCCAAAGTAACAGGCAACTTCAGAAGGATCCCTAATGGTTGACTAGTTCCTCTGTTAAAAGCCAACAGATTCTGCGTAACAGGCACAAGCAGAGGCGAACCAAATGCTTGCTAAGTAGTTGAGGAAAAAATAATAACATACGTGCCTTCGTCTATAATAGTTCTAGGTACGACCAAATCAAAGGTCTGTACTATGATCTTAAAATTGTATTGGGCAGAATCTATTTTTAGATTTCCAGTCTAAAAATAGATATGTCGAATATTATTAGCTCTTAATAATATTTGGACTATAAAAATTATCTTATTCTCTTGGAGCACTTCAGTTAAGTGCATAGATGTGGCAGAGGAGATAAAAGAAGGAATTATGCTATTCCTAAGGGTTAAGTGGAGCTATTGCATGGAGAATTTAGTTAGAACTCATGTGACAGAGTTTGGTGGAGTTATTGAGGTAGTTGGTGGAGTTGTGTTCAGTTTAACTCAGTTAGACACAGTTGAGCTAGTTGTATCTAGTATAACTGATTGATACACTAGTGAGAGTGGTGTGAGTTAATTATTAATTAATTCAATAAATATTAACTCATTAATCAACTGAATAATACATCAGTTAACTACAGTGCATGGACAGTTTCAGTGGAGACCAGTGGAGAGGTGGGTGAAAGTGCAGTGTGACTATCAGTTGTGACTATACTGGTGCATGAGTTTGCACCACACATTGATGGAGATGCCAATGAGTATTGCGTAGTGAAATCCAGGTGGATTCGAGTTCATTCAGAGCCCATATTCAGCAAGGATTGCGCGGTAGAGGCAGGCTAGCAGGTGGCAGAGATCGGTGCATGGGATTTGCTAGATCGAACCTGATTAGTGTGTAGTAATTGGAGATTGTATTGAGATCTTGTGAGAAGCTTTGTATGATGATTGTTACATGATCTCTATGACATATATTATACAAATAGTTGGGCGTTTAACTTTAAGCTTTCCCATAAATCACTATGTTAATATGTGTGAATTTTTATGGTTTTAATTTGTGCATGCAATTGAATTAATTTTCGCAAGTAATGATCAATGGTAGAAGAGATTCTGTATTATGCATGAAGTCAAATACTATGTGATCAGGAGAATCTTGGATGTATAACGCATTAGTTATATAATTTCTACATGGTATCAGAGGGATATTGATCATTGGATCAATTGCAAAGCATTGAAGCGGTTGAGTTTTGTGCTGGTGGAATTCGAATTTGCAGTATGTTTTCTTGGTGTTGAAGTTGAGATGTCTTTCAACGGATTGCGATTGGAGTATGCCCTTGAGGGAAACTCGAATTATATTGCATGTAAGGACAGGATGGAGGCGGTGCTAGAGGATAATGGGTTGAAGGAGTTCATTGATACAAAAATTCCAAATCCTGCTTCTAGCGATGCTACCGCACTTGACACATGGCAAAAGAAGACAACAAAATGTCGAAGGATTCTGTTGGAAGGTGTGAAGGATCACATAGTGTCCAACCTTCATGGTAAAGCTTCTCCATTCTTGATGTGGAAAGCTTTTGACGGGACTTGTTCCAAAGCAAGAGCGGCCGGAGGAAGTTGGCGCGGGGATGCTCAGGAAAATAAAAATGGAGAAGGGCGAGAGTATACCCAAGTACCTCACAAAGTTTTTCCAGTGCAGGGATGAGCTAGGAAGTGTGGGGGTTACTGTAGATGAAGAGGACTTGGTGAGCTTGGCTCTCCTTGGGCTTTCAAAGAGTTGGCATTCCTATGAGGACTCTGTCAATGGTCAAGAGAAACTGCTAGGATGGGAGCGACTTTGGTCGGATCTTGTGCGGGAGGAGATAAGGCAGAGTACTAGGGATGGATCTTCATCGAAGAATTAAGATGAGGAAAATTGTGCTTTGGCTACCAGAGCAAGGAAGGGGAAGGGCAAGAAAAATACTTCTCAATCCGGTGCGAAAGGTAAGAAGCAGGACATGTCCAAGGTGAAGTGATTTCACTGTCACCAACACAGACATTACACCACTAATTGTCCACAGAAGAAGAAAAATAATCAGGCTTCTGGATCTACAGCTGGAGAGGCCTTAGCCTCACAGTTTGAGCTGGATTTTTCACTGATATCATGCTTGGTTTCAAGTGTGAAGGGTTGAGTGTGGTTTCTTGATAGTGGTGCATCTTTTCATATGACCAAAGACAAATATTTGTTCAGTGATCTAGATGAGAAGGATCTTGGAGTGCACATTGAGATGGGCGATGATGGTAGATATAGTGTGACTAGTATCGGGACCATTTCCTTTGAGAGGGAGTCTGGTAAACCTTTCATATTGAAGGATGTCAGGCATTTTCCAGGATTGAAGAAGAATCTGATCTCGATGGCCATGTTGGAAGACAAGGGATATGATGTTGTCTTTAGCGAGGGAAAGGATTTCCTGTGCAGTAAGGCAACTGGTGAAACCCGGAGGATAGGGGTTCGAGTTAAGAACCTTTATCGATTGCGGGTAGATGGCTGAATGGCAATGGCGGGCAAGGCGAAGGAGTGGTAGGTACGGGATGACGGTGAGCTATGGCATAGGAGATTGGGCCATCTTCACCATGGTGCTTTGAAAATTACGCGACGGAATTTCTCTGAGGCTTTAGTACACTTGCGCGGGTTCGATGGTCTGAGGATGTACCATGGGATAATTTGTGAAAGCCACCTTTCATGAGAAGGATAGTCACACCATGATGTTTCTTGAGAGAATTCACACAGAAGTGTGTGGACCTTTCTCAGTAGCTTTGACAACAAAGAAGAGGTATTATGTGATATTTGTTGATGAATTTTCTTGTAAGTGTTGGATCTTCTTCATGCAGAAGAAGAGAGAGACATTATCAAAGTTCTATGAGTTCAAGGCACTGGTTGAGAAGATTCAGGGAAGTAGGTGAAGGCTCTTAGGAGCGATAATAGTGGTGAATTCATCTCTGGTGAATTCAAAGACTTTTGCAGTGCAGAAGGAATTTGAAGTGAGCTGATAGCGCCTCATAACCCACAGCAGAATGGGGTCACGGAGCGAAAGAACAGAACGATCATGGGTGTTGTACGGGCGATGTTGTATGATCAGGGCCTTCCCATACACTTGTGGGCTGAAGCTTGCAATCTTGGCGGTTGTAACAAAACGAATTTGTCCTCACAGTACACAGGAAAGCGTTTTACGGTAGAGCTTTGATATTTCTCATTTGAAGATTTTTGGCTCACCTATTTAAATTCATGTGACGAAGGATGCCAGGAAGAAGCTGGAGCCGACCGCAAAGGTTGGGATATTTGTGGGGTACACTGATACACCCCACAACTATCATGTTTATTTTCCAGACAGTCAGAAGACTATTGTGCGGCGGGATATCAAATTTCATGAGGGGAAGTCATGAAGTGTTCGCTTGAGAGAGAGCCACACTTGCATCCAGATGAGGAGCTATTAGTTCCTAAGGATGAGCCTCGGGATGTGGATCAGCCACAAGAGGAGTTTCATGGAGTGGAAGAAACCACTCATGCAGTGCCAACCATCAGAGGGCAGAAGCGCACTACAGAAGTTGAGCAACTGAATCAGGATGCAAAGAAGATTGCAGGAGCACCTACATCACAGCGTAGACAGAGACAGTCACCTGACCGATATACTAGATACATGGCTCTGATGAGCAAGTGTATCATGACAGAGCCATCCTCTTTCAAGGAAGCTGTGGAGGACCCTACATGGGTAGATGCCATGGTGAAAGAGTATGATTCAATTGTCAGAAACAGTGCATGGGAGATTGTCCCAAGGCCGGAAGGGAAATTAGTGGTAGGTTCAAGATGGATCTACAAAGTGAAGCAACGGCTAACGGGAGTGTTAAGAAGTACAAGGCGGGTGCAATTCACTGAGGGCTTCTCACAAATTGAGGGGATCAACTATGAGGAAACCTTTGCACCTGTCGCAAGGTATTCTTCCATACGGAGCATCCTAGCTCTCTTAGTGGAAATGGGATGGCACATTCATCAAATGGATGTGAAGACTGCATTCCTCAATGGAGTGATTGAGGAGGTGTACATAGAGCAGCTCGAAGGTTTTGAGATCTTCAGCAGTGAGTCGCATGTGTGTAGGCTCAAAAGAGCGTTGTATGGGTTGAAACAAGCACCTCATGCTTGGTACACACAGATTGACAGTTATTTTACCAGACTTGGTTTTACCAAGAGTGAGGCAGATCCCAACCTATACTAGATAGTGGTTGAGGGTAAGTTGTTGATCATTGTACTTTATGTAGTTGATTTGATACTGACCGGTGATGAACAGTTGATACTCTCATGCAAGGCTGATCTTGCAAAAGAGTTTGAGATGAAGGACTTGGGCCTCCTTCATTATTTCCTGGGATTGGAAATTTGGCAGCACAGTGATGGATTGTTTGTGTCTCAAGGCAAGTACGCTCGGGAGATACTGGAGAAGTTCAAAATGTAAGGCTGCAAGCCTATCGACACTCCTATTCCTAGTGGTTGGAGGAAAGAGGATGCTACATCGGCAGAGGTAGTGGATGCCACTATTTACCGACAGTTGGTGGGGTCGCTTATGTATCTAGTCAATACAAGACCTGACATATGCTACGCTGTTAACCAGATTTCGCAAGCTATGGTTAAGCCTACCAAGCTATTTTGGAAGGTGGGGAAGCGTGTATTGAGATATCTAAGAGGCACATATGGATATGGACTTTGGTACAGACAGTCGGCTAAGGTGAAGCTGCATGGCTTCACGGATGCGAATTGGGCGGCGGCACAACGGACGGAAAGAGCACATGCAGAGGGATTTTCGGTATCGGGTCGGCATCGGTTTCTTGGTACAACAGGAAACAAAGATCCGTGGCACTCAGTTCAGTGGAGGTCGAGTACATGGTAGCAAGTTTGGCTGCATGCGAGGCTATATGGATGAGGAAGATCCTGGTCGGGTTGTTCGGTTCTCACTTAGATCCTACTGTGATATATTGTGATAATCAGAGTTGCATTAAACTTTCGGTTAATATGGTATTTCATGATAGATCTAAACATATTGACATCTGGTACCATCATATCAGAGATTGTGTGCAGTGGAAGATCATATTGCTTTCTTACATTCCTACGGGATTGGAATCTTGATATCCTTGTGAAGGCTCTCACCAGGAGAAAATTTGAATACCATAGAGGTAGGATCAGGGTGAAGGATAATCCCTATCTTGTTGAGAGGGAGTGTTGAGATTCAACAAGATGATGAGCTTAGTGAAAAGAGTCGCCTTCACTAAGTGGGCCCGCAGGCTATTTTTGGCGCAAGTCTATTTTTAGACTATGTCTATTTTTAGACATGGTGATCATATTCTATGAGTTGCGGGATGTTATTTGTGGATGGTTGGTCAAGTTGGAAAACTAGATGGACTTCTATTTTTAGACATATTGGGCGGAATCTATTTTTAGATTGCCAGTCTAAAAATAGATATGTCGAATATTATTAGCTCTTAATAATATTTGGACTCAAAACATTATCTTATTCTCTTGGAGCACTTCAGTTAAATGCACAGATGTGGCACAGGAGTTGATAGAAGGAATTACGCTATTCCTGAGGGTGTAGTGCAGCTATTGCATGGTTGACTTTAGCTAGAACTCATGTGACAGAGTTTGGTGGAGTTGATGAGACAGTTAATGGAGTTGTGTTCAGTTTAACTTAGTTGAGCTAGTTGTATCTAGTCTAACTGATTGATACAATTAGTGAGAGTGGTGTGAATTAATTATAAATTAATTCACTAATTATTAACTCATAAATCAACTAAAGAATACATCAGTTAACTGCAGTGCATTGACAGTTTCAGTGGAGACCAGTGGAGAGGTAGGTGAAAGAGCAAGTGTGACTATAGGTTATGGCCCCTCTTTGGTCGTGAGTTTCACCACACATTGTTGTGATGGAGATGTAGTAGGGAGTTTCACGGTGCAAGCCGGGTGGATTCAATTTCATTCGAGCCCATAGTCAGCGGGGATTGCGCAGTAGAGGTAGGCTAGCAGGTGGCAGAGATCGGTGCATGGGATTTGCTAGATCGGACCTTATTAGTGTGTAGCGATTGGATTGTACTAAGAGCTTGTGATAAGCTTTGTATGAGGATTGTTACATGATCTCTATGACATATATTATACATATAGTTGGGGGTTTTCAACTTTAATATTTCCCATAAATACTGTGTTTATATGTGTGATTGTTTATGGTTTTAATGTGCGCATGTGATTGTTTAATTTCCACAAATTGATGGTCAATAGTAGAAGAGGTTATGTATTATGCATGAAGCTCAAATAGTGTGTGATCAAGATAATCTTGGCGAATAATTTAACAGTTATTCAAATTTCTACATGGTATCAGAGCGATATTGATCATTGGAGCAATTGCAAAACATTGAAGTGGTTGAGTTTTGTGCTGGTGGAATTCGAATTTGCAGTAGTGTTTTCTTGGTGTCGAAGTTGAGATGTCTTTCAACGGATTGCGATTGGAGTATGCCCTTGAGGGCACCGCGAATTATATTTCATGGAAGGACAGGATGGATGCAGTGCTGGAGGATAATGGGTTGAAGGAGTCCATAGATGCAAAAAATCCAAAACCTGCTTCTAGCGATGCTACTGCACTTGACGCATGGAAAAAGAAGATAGAAAAATGTCGAATGATTTTGTTGGAAGGTGTGAAGGATCACATAGTGTCCAGCCTTCATGGTAAAGCTTCTCCATTCTTGACGTGGAAATCTTTGATAGACTTGTTCTAAAGCAAGAGCGACCAGAGGAAGTTGGCGCTCAAGGATAAGCTCAGGAAAATAAAAATGGAGAAGGGCGAAAGTATACCCAAGTACCTCACGAAGTTTGTCCAGTGTAGGGATGAGCTGGGAAGTGTGGGGGTTACTGTAAATGAAGAGGACTTGGTGAGCTTGACTCTCCTTGGGCTTCCGAAGAGTTGGCATTCCTATGAGGACTCTGCCAATGGTTGGGAGAAACTTCCAGGATTGGAGCGACTTTGGTCGGATCTTGTGCAGGAGGAGACAAGGCGGAGTACCAGGGATGGATCTTCATCGAAGAATGAAGATGAAAAAAATTGCGCTTTGGCTGCCAAAGCAAGGAAGGGGAAGGGAAAGAAAAATCCTTCTCAATCCGGTGCGAAAGGCAAGAAGCAGGACATGTCCAAGGTGAAGTGCTTTCAGCATCACCAACACAGACATTACGCCACTAATGTCCATAGAAGAATAAAAATAAGCGAAGACTCTTTTGGATACGCAACTAGAAGAGGGCCTTAGCATCACGGAGTTTGGTGGATTTTCAACGATCGCATTCTTGGTCTCAAGTGTGATGGTTTCGGTGTGGTTTCTTGATAGTGGTGTGTCTTTTCGCAATAGGAGACAAATATTTGTTCGGTGATGCGAGGATATGGAAGGACATTGGTGTGCACATCAAGATGGGAAATGATGGTAGATACAGTGAGACTGGTATCAGGACCATTTCCTTTGAGAGGGATTCTGGAAAACCTTTCATCTTGAAGGATGTCATGCATGTTCTAGGATTGAAGAAGATCTGATCTTTGTGGTGATGTTGAAAGACAAGGGATATGATGTTGTCTTTAGTGAAGGAAAACTTTCTGTGCGATGAAACGGCCCCGAGTAGGCTTGGGAGGATAGGGGTTCGAGTTAAGAACCTTTATCAGTTGTAGGTAGATGGATGCATAGCAATGGCAGGCAAGGCAGAAGGAGTGGTGAGCTGGGATGATGGCAAGCTATGGCACAGGAGATTGGGCCATCTTCACCATGGTTCTTTGAAAATTTTGCAGCAGATTTCTACCAGGCTTACCAAAGGTACACTTGCGCAGTCAGATCAGTGCAAGGGATGTACTTTGTGAAAATTTGTGAAAGCCACCTTTCACGAGAAGGATATATGCGCCATGACGATCCTTGAGAGAATTCACACAGATGTGTGTGGACCTTTCTCAGTAGCTTCAACAGCAAAGCACAGGTATTATGTGATATTTTTTGATGAATTTTCTCGTAATTTCTAGATCTTCTTCATGCAGAAGAAGAGAGATACATATTCAAAGTTCTATGAGTTTAAGGCATTGGTGAAGAAAGAGTCGGGGAAGAAATTGAAGGCTCTTAGGAGCGACAATGGTGGTGAATTCATCTCTGGCGAATTCAAGGACTTTTGCAGCACAAAAGGAATTCAAAGAGAGCTCATAGCGCCTCACAACCCACATCAGAATGCGGTCGTGGAGCAGAAGAACAAAACGATCGTGGGTGTTGCACAGGTGATGTTGCATGATCAGGGCCTTCCCATACACTAGTGGGCTGAGGCATGCAATACTACGGTTTATGTGCAAAATCGTTGTCCTCACAGAGTACTTGGGATGAGTACACCCGAGGAGGCGTTTTCTGGTAAGAGGCCTGATATTTCTCATTTGAAGATTTTTGGCTCACCTGTTTACATTCATGTGACGAAGGATGTTAGGAAGAACATGGAGCCGACCGCAGAGGTTGGGATATTTGTGGGTTACACTGATACACCCAAAAACTATCGTGTTTATTTTCCAGACAGTCGGAAGATTATTGTGCGACGGAATATCAAATTTCATGAGGAGAAAGCCATGAAGTGTTCAATTGAGAGGGAGCCACACTTACATGCATATGAAGAGCTATTATTTCCTAAGTATGAGCCTCAGGATGTGGATCAGCCACAGGAGGAGGTTCATGGAGTGGAAGAAACCACTCATGCAGCGCCAACCATCAGAGGGCGGAAGCACACTACAGAAGCTGAGCGACTGAATCAGGATGCAGAGAAGATTGTAGGAGCACCTACATCAGAGTGCAGACAGAGACAGTCACCTGACCAATATACTGGATACATGGCTCTGATGAGCAAGTGTATTGTGACAGAGCCATCCTCTTTCGAGGAAGCTATGGAGGACCTTGCATGGGTAGATGCCATGGTGGAAGAGTATGATTCGATTGTCAGAAACAGTGCATGGGAGATTGTCCCAAGGCCGGAAGGGAAATTAGTGGTAGGTTCGAGATGGATCTACAAAGTGAAGCAAGCAGCTGATGGGAGTGTCGAGAAGTAAAAGGCAAGATTTGTTGCCCGGGGCTTCTCACAGATTGAGGGGATCGACTGTGAGGAAACCTTTGCACCTGTCACAAGGTATTCTTCCATACGGAGCATCCTATATCTCTCAGCGTAGATGGGATGGCACATTCATTAGATGGATGTGAAGACTGCATTCCTCAATGGAGTCATTGAGGAGGAGGTGTACATAATGTAGCCCGAAGGTTTCGAGATCTTCAACAGCGAGTCGCATGTGTGAAGGCTAAAAAGAGCATTGTATGGGTTGAAACAAGCACCTCGTGCTTGGTAGACAAGGATAGACAGTTATTTCACCGAACTTGGTTTTACCAAGAGCGAGGCGGATCCAACCTGTACTAGATAGTGGTTGAGGGTAAGTTGCTGATCATTGTACTTTATGTAGATGATTTGATATTGATCGATGATGAACAGTTGATACTCTCATGCAAGGTTGATCTTGCAAAAGAGTTTGAGATGAAGGACTTGGGCCTCCTTCATTATTTCCTGGGATTGAAAATTTGGTAGCGTAGTGATGGAATGTTTGTGTCTGAAGGAAAGTATGCCCGAGAGATATTGGAGAAGTTCAACATGCATGGCTGCAAGCCTATCGACACTCCTCTTCCTGGTGGTTGGAGGAAAGAGGATGCTACATTGGCAGAGGTAGTGGATGCCACTATTTACCAACAGTTGGTGGGGTCGCTTATGTATCTATTCAATACATGACCTGACATATATTATACAGATAGTTGGGGGTTTTCAGCTTTAAGCTTTCCCATAAATCACTGTGTTAATGTGTGTGAATTTTTATGGTTTTAATGTGTGCATGCAATTGATTTAATTTCTGCAGGCAATGATCAATAGCAGAAGAGATTATGTATTATGCATGAAGTCAAATAGTGTGTGATCAGGAGAATCTTGGATGTATAACTCATTATTTATATAATTTCTACACAAAAGGCACATAAGATGGAAGGCGATATCACGCAAATCGACTCCAATCAAAGGAAGTGACCAAACTACTTGGAGGGGCTACCATCGAACCTAGATTTTTTTCCCTTGGTGTTATGGAAGAAGAAGGAGAATCCTCCATGACCTCCATCACAGAGTCGGGGGGGGGTATCCTCCGGGACCTCCATCATAGGAGGCGAAGGAGCAGCTTCTTTAGGTATAGGGATAGGAGAATCTTTCTCCAAGTATGAAGAATTTGAAGAAACAAGAAGAACCTGAGGGGTGTGAGATCCACTCTCAACAGAAAAGACCTGGTGTACCGTAGATGGGGCCAGCTCAACCGATCCTACGACTAATGGTTGGTCAGGAATGGATTCCTGAATTTGAATTTATTGGGGAGTGGGATCAACCAAGGATGACTCTTGACCAATCATTAAATCAATTGGCGAAGGACTCAAAGAAAGCTGTGTGTAACCAACTGGAAGGCACGGTGCAGAAGCAGTCGAGTTATCCAAAAATCTCTTGGCTTCACCCATATACAGACAAAGGTGAATGGCATGTTGCCCTTCACACAACTTACAGGGATTGGTAATCTTGCCCTGTTTCTTAGGAGCTTTACCAACACTAACTGAAGACGTTCCCCCAACCTGACTCCCGGAAGCCATTGGAAACGGCAGATGACTATTGGACCATACTTCAAGCACCTTGGGAATACCAAGGAAATCTCGAAGAAGATGGTTTCCTGGCACAACATGCAAGCGAATTTAAATTTCTGTGGAGGGTTGGAATGTTTATCAAGAGGAGGTGATTTAGAAGCAGTAGCTGCAGCCTTAGCCTCTCTCTTATCAGACTTCTTCTTCTTTGTCTTCTTCTTCTTCTTCTTAGCCACCTGGTTACTCGAATCCAGACTTTCACCAGGCGAAGTAGAAGAGGAGGATGCAGAAACAAGTGAAGAAGGGGAGAGGTCCACCTTGGAATCAACATGACATTGTTAAGGTGGAGGAGATTGTTGAATAGAGATCGAGGCATTCGGGACCACCGAGGTTGAAAATAACCAAACATGCAAACCAACAGTTAACCTAGGAAGGGACAACGTTGCCATATAAGGAGCACCAACATTTCCAAAAGGAGGAAAAGGACTAGGATTCCCATTGGAGGGGATTCCTTGGTTGGTGAAATCCGGAAAATTTTCCATCGGAAACGACCTGAAAATGACACCCTAAGGAAACTAACTTTAACCAGGAATATTTCTTGGGTAGTTAATTTTAAAACATTGAAACTAGACTCTACTGTTTCATATTTTAAGAGTCTAGAAACAAGTAAAAGATGACTCTATCTCTTTCAATTTGGAAACAAGCGTGAAAGGACAAGCGCTTGATGATCTTTTCAAATTTAATGAGTCAGAAAATATTGAAATCACTGCTCTGGTAATCTAGGCAGATGGGTGTACTAGATATCCATAAACTTCCATAGACACCTTGGTTAAAAAATGAAAGAGAAATCAACCAAGAACTTGACGTACGTGCAGGTAATCTCCCCAAATGCTGTGTTTGGTGTATCACGGGTAAAAGGCAGCAGACTCGACTTCCTACGAATAAAGGATAGCAACCTAGTGGGGTCTCCCTTTATATACGCGATGGTATGGGGAGCACAAGTCTGTACTAGCACTATCTAAAGCCAAAAGGTGAACGATAGCTACTAGGTTTAATGATGCCGGAACACGTCACTAGCCTAGACCATTAAAAATGTTTCGTTAGGTTTCAATGCTTCCTTAGGTAAATTGAATAAATTTTAGAGTTGATCTTCAATTGTGTTTCAATTTCAGGCCCTACCGAATGTTATGTCTCAAAAATCCTCTAAATGCACACTACATGCCACACATATATCACTTTGTTTGATGAAGAGCTAACTACGAGAAGGTTGAGAGCTTTTCAAACAATAACAAAATGATCAGAAAAAATCCACTACTATCTCTAATGCATGCTAATGAAACTAAAAAAATTTTCCTTTAGAGTTATATAACACTAATAATGCAGAAAAGCTTTCAATTTTCACTAACTAATTAAAAAAACAAAAAGATTTGTTTTTGTATTTTTCAATGTTTTAGAGAAAAGTGCACCAGACGAAATGAAAAGCTAATGAAGAGACCAATTTTAGAAATGATAGTGAAAGAGTAGAAACAAGAAAGTTCACTCAATACAAAACACACAATCAGAACTCAAATTGATGGAGAAATCCCTCAAATCAAAGACGAATCTCAAAAGACTCATACAAACCACGTAATTTGGGCTCAAAATGAGACAAAGAGAAACTTGAATGAAAAAGAGAGAAAATCACTCAAATAACGCAAAAACCAACCAAATGAATGCAATGAAGCAAAAACAAAATTGACTGAACAAGTGAAAACCAAAAACTCCCACGGGAGGCTCAGCACACAATAAGACCTAGATGCCCTAGGGATAGAATGTAAAACTGATGGTAAAGGGAAAACAACCGAAGGATAGAGGTCAAAGACAGTCGACAAGGACTTCAAGGCACTCAGACAGTCGGAAAGACAACACCAAAACCAAAAATCAGACTCAGAGGGCTCAAAACAAGCAAACCCTAGCACCAAACAGGGTTGGAGTGACTGTTTTGTTGTATCTTGTGCCAAAACAGGTTTGGCGTGGGGGCCTAACTAGCAAAAAGCACCAATTGGTGCGACTGTCAAGCTAAAAAGCGCGCCAATCGACTTTACTAAGGACAGAGATGAAAAAGAGCAAACAGACTAGCCCAGATCAGGTCTAGCAACAATTAGTCATGCAATGACGCAGGTCTCTAGTTACAAAAACGACAAAACATAAAGATTTGCCTACCTCAGGTCCTACGCAATGGTTGTCGAAGAAAGTATGATGCTTCCCATCCTTTGCTTTGGCAGATCACGATCCTTCCGCTTGACACGTCCGAACACCTGCAAACATGTGAAGAAAAACAACGATAAACAGCATAGGATCTAATTCTTGTAACTATACATTAGTCAGAGAGGATGTAATTCATTGCATTAAAGACAAAAACACATGAATGAAACCATAAGCAAAGTCGCTTATCATTAAAATAACGAAGTAAAGATACAACCCAAAGCTCTGACACTGGATCTTCCTTCGGCGGGGCTGATAGCAGAGCACGTCTCAATGAAGCTTGTTGGAAATGGGACAAAGCTCTCTCTCTTCGGCTTGGCTCTCAAAAGTTGTCTGGTGATAGTCTCCTTGCTATAAGTTCAACTCTTCTGTAGTGTTATCAGGACTACTAGGACTAGCTTGCTAAAGTAAAATGGTAAGCTTATATAGATGGTGGAAGGGAAGTTGGGATCCCTACAATTATGGGATTGGCCCTATCCTTAAGGAAGCTTCCATGATAGGTGGAAAACCACCTCCCATACATGGAGATCCAGAGCAAAACCTCCCAACTCATTTTAGAGACTCCTTTAGGAGTTTGTTGGAATCAAAATTTCACCATTTATTTTTAAAAAACAATCCTTATTAAGCTTGGCAAGAGTGAGACATTAGGATAGAGCGCCAGTTGGCGTGCCCTCTTTGGTGGATTTTCCCCATTTGCGTGAGGGCTGAACTGGCTGGTCGCACCAAGGCCAAAAGATCAGCTTTTAGGGTTTTTCAAAGGAAACTTTCTTCAGAGGAATGATTGTCCTTATCAAGGGGGATGCCATGAAACTGGTTTCAGGTCATGTCACTGCTCACAGGTCACGGGAAAGGCCCTCCAATGTGCGGGACGGAGAATTGCAGGGACGGTGACAAATTACTGTGTAACAAGGATATAACGTTGTGTTGCATGCCTGTGAACGGGCGCTACACGTTTAACAGTGTGCAAACCCAGTAGAGAACCCGTGCATAGAAACACATTCAGAGCAGACACGGGCGCTACGTGCCTGCACATTCAATAGCACCTGACAGCATGCAGAGTCCTATCCTTTGCTCGGGCACTGTGCACTACCCTCTCACACTGCACAAAGGCCCGATAGGCCTGATCCTTTGCTCATTCAACAGCCAACCAAAGGGCGCGTTCAAGAGAAACCTGACGTCATGCAGCTTGCCTTTGCTGCGCCCTTGCCCGTTCAGGCACTGCCCAGAAAGACCCAATACCGTGCATCTCTGTCGTTGCTGTGCTCTTACTTGTTCAGACACTTCCTAGGAGATACCTGACAGCGCGTGCAGCTCTGCCCGAGTGCTACGCACAGGGTCATGTCGGCAAGACCCAACAGCGCATGCAGCTCCACCCGAGCGCTACGCGCAGGGCCATTTAGGCCAACCCGACAACGTGTGCAGGAGCTTGAATGTTGCGCTCCTATGATACGCGTTTAGCTAGGAAGCCTTTCAAGCCAGAGCAAGCCCTCAAATTTTCTCAAAACTCCTCCAATTATCTACCTGGCACCTCCTGAGGGTTTTCATAACAAGTATTTAGTTGTTTGCCACTCTTTCATATTGTTTTAAAAGATAAAATTAGAGATAAATGTAGAAACCCTAGAGGAAGAGAAAAGCTTGGTCCCCATGCTAAAAACATTGTTTATTGAAGGACACCCATCCATCTACATACTGAAGGCACATTGAGGCCCAAAATTTTCTTCTTCACTCATCATTCCCCTTCACTTGCAAATCACTGATTTTCTCATTATCATCTCACTTGCCCTCTCCATATCATTTCACAAATAGTTTAGGGTTTTGATTTCAAAGCAAGAGTAAAGATAAAATATCTAAAGAAGGCAATAGTCACAGTGGCAAGGGAGGCCAAGGCCTAAGGTATAACAGAGAAAGGGTGGAAAAGTAAATAGGTTTGAGCCTTTGAACACCAAGGAGTTGACAGCCTCCCCTACCACATTTTCATATTTCCAAGAGGTAGGTTGTTTTGATTTCTATGAGAGAGTACAAAGAGTCCAAAGTCACCCTGAGTTGACCAGACTTTTTATCCTCAACCTCTATGACCATCAAGTGCATCTAGTTGGGGTAAATTTTGAGCTATCCACCAATACAATTGTTATGGCCACTGGGATACCTTGTATGGGAGAAAAATGGTTCAAACAAGTGATTTTGGACTTGAGCCATTATCATCCTTTCTTGAAACCAAGATACCAAGCTGATTGCAAAACTATTTTTCCCTTTTCCCATTTGTTGGAAAGTTATGCCCCCTTAATGAAAGTCATCATGAAGTATTTTACATACGAGGGGAGGTTTTCTAGACTTTATTCCTACCATATAAGACTGCTTATGTACTTCACTAGGGCCAAGATACTACATTTTCCCTATTACCTTTATAGAAGTATTGATAAGATGTCATACATTGTGCAAAAGAGGCCTCCTTCACAACAAATGAAAAGTATTTTCCATCATTCTCTTATCAAGATGATTGTTTTGCATCAATTAGAGCAATAGGGTATCCCATGGGAACCATTCATTGCCCATGATTTTTTCACAAATCCATATCCTCTTCTTCTGCAAATTTTACCCTCATCATCTCATCCACCTTCCTCATTTCCTCCATCAACCCCCACTGACCATGATTCCTCATCCACACATGAATCCTCTCCCCAAGAGAACTTCCCCCCTTCACCTTCTCCTAAAGCATCAAAACAAGAAGAAAGTGATGAAGAGAAAGAGGAAAATGATAGTCAAGAGGAAAATGACAGTCAAAATGAAAATGACAGTCAAGAATAAAGGACAAATGATGAAGAAGAAGAAAGTGAAAATGAAGAAAATGATGATGAGGAAGAAATAAAGGAAAGTGAGGAAGAAGAAACAAATGATGAGGCAGAAAGTGACAGCATTGAGGAAGCAAAAAATGATGGTCATGAGGAAGAAAATGATGAGGAGGATGATGATGAAAATCAAGACAGAGGGGTAGATTATGAAGAAGAAGACAGTTTCAAACAAGAAAGCAATGATAAGGCATATAATGCAGAGGATGATGAAAACAAAGGCAGTGAGCCAAACAATGAAGAGGAGGACAAAGGTAGTGATCTAAACAGTGAATAGGAGGACAACAGAAATGAGCAAAACAATGAAGAAGAAGAAGAAGGCAGTGAGCCAAATGGTGAGGAAGAAACAGATGAAGAAGAGGCAGATCAAGAAATGAAGAAGAGGCAGATGCAAATATGGAAGAGAAGGATGATTCTGAAGATCATGAAGATAAAGAAACAGATAATGAAGAGATAGAAGAACAAATAGAGACAGAGAATGAGGAAGAAGAAAAAGATTATGAAGACAAAGGCAGTGATGGAGACAAAAGTAGTAATAAATAAGACAATACAGAGATTGAAGATGAAGACAAATTCAATAGGAAAAACAATGACAGAGATGAACAAAATGAAGATAATGATTGTGCAGGAATTCAAGAAGAGGTTAATGACAGTCATGAAGGTAATGAAGAAAACATGATGACTGATAGCCCTAATAATGATGACATCAATGACACTATGAACCAAAAGGACAGTCAAGAGGTGGATGATAGTGATGAAGATCATGACAGCGATGTTAGCATGAAGGAAAATGAAAGTACCTCTCAATGAAAGGAAAGACAGTCTTAAGGTCAACCATGAAAAGGGAATTATAGTAGAAAATTTTTATTTTCTCCCTCTCACATATCAAAAGGGGAAAATGCTTGTGTTTGGTGCCTCCAAAAGTCAAGGGACCATGCCATCCTCCTCACCTCAGCCACTAGACAAAGGGAAACAAAAGGTAAAGGAAGAAGAAGAAAACCATGAGGTGGAGAGGGATTTCGAGATCATTCATGTGGATAGTTATGAGGAGAATGAAACAACAATCCCAAACTTCCTCCTCCGGGACAGAAATGCACAAATCAAAGACCTCCAAGCACATTTGGATAGGGACAAGAGGGTGAATGATGCCCTTGACTTGGAAAACGGGCAGCTAGGAGCACAGATTTCAATCTATGAAGCTAGAGCCCTCAAGGCCCGGAAAGAAGCCCAAAAGGCATAGGTGAAACTAGAAGAATTCATGGGCACTTATGAAGAGAGTGAAGATGAGGAAAGACAATCTAGGAGGAGACCTAGAACCATGGGGTTGAAGAAAGCATTGGCAAAACAAAGGGAACAAGAATCAGCCCTAGTAAAACAACTCCCTTTGGATGAGCTTTTGGCATTGGAGGTAGAACATGATCGGGAGCCTTCATTGGAAAGAGCCAACATACACTTGGAGGCTAAATTGAAGAAAGAAAATCAAGATCTTGACCTCGAAAGAAGGATGACTAAACATTATGCCCGAAGAAACCAAATTGCAAGGGATAAATTGAAGAAGGCTCAAGCCAAGCTCTAGGAACTAAAAGAAGAAAAATGCCAAGCTAGACTTGGAATCTTGGTAGAATCTTATCTACAAGTCTCTCAAAACCCATGAGGCACACTTCCACCAAATTTGGGAGAATTTTGGCAATTTTTGGTTTTTTGCTAATTTTGAGGGCCAAGGGGTAGCACACATGGTGCTATGATTTTTTTCAGAGCATATTTGAGAGGAAAGGCTCACATTTTTGGAATCCTCATCTCAAATATAGAATGCTCACAAAGTTTCATATCAATTGGAGTTGTTTTGGTCCTCAAAAAGGGTCAAAAACACCCTGATTTTCACCATTCTACCTGCTTTCAGGACATGTGTGGCGCCTTTACCAGCCTTGGAATTTTTTATTTTTGAACAGGTTGCAGAGGTCAGATCAGAGAACCAAGGGTAGATTTGAAAAGTAGACTCAAAGGCTTTTCCAACGGGTCATCTCCAAGCCTTTTTCGACATCAGGGAGGCCTTCAAAAAATTGTTGCAAGTTAACCCATTTTTCATGCTCCTGTGATATGCCCTTGGCATGGAAATTCATCCTAAAACATAGTGTTGCACCCTTAGGAGAGGGAAAGTCAACAATGTACACTTGGCAAGTTTTAGGAGGCTTGTTAGACCTCAAAGGTCAATTTATTTACTAAAAATGCCCGAAAAGATATTTTGTGCCTTGGGCCTTGCAAGGTCTGAAGGACAATAGTGACATTTCTTATTAGCCAATAGGCTTCTAGAGACTCTATTAGTTTTTTCTCCTCCTTTCTTTTTAAATATAGCATTTAGGATTCATTGTTAATGTTGGAATTTGATTAATTTTCAGAGAAATACATGGTTCTTTGAGGTTGAAGATCAATTTGGTGCTGTGGAGCTTGTGAATGATTTGTTTTGATTGATGATGATGAAAGCTTGCTTGCAGGATCCCTAAGCTTGGTTAATGGTGATGTGTCTCTAATTTGTTCATGTCTTCTTGTTTATCATTGTGTTCATACTTCTATGTTAAAATAGATTAGAAAAGTATAGGATGAGAAATGTTGTTTGAGGCACCTCAGTCCTCCTGTTTGCTATTGTCTTTATGTTTTACTCTGTTGGGCTAGTTTAAGGAATTCTTAGATGCTCCTTAGATCCACCTATGCTTGTTTGTTTCATTAATAGTTTAAGAAAGTAGTTTTCAAATATGTTTTATGGTTAGCCATGCTTACTTTATGCTATCTAAAACTCTGTTTGTGAAATCTCTCTTTGAATTATTACTTGTTAGGTTAAGCCAAGGAGATCTTGTTTTGATCTTGCCCTTTGTCCATGCCTATTAGTTTGCCTCAAAGTTATTTGTAACTTGATCAATAATGTTTAGGAGTTCCCTCTTTTTTTATTAAAGTTATTTTGTTATCTTAAATGTTTTCTAAAGCTTGAAGGTGAAATCACTATAAGTTAAATGAGTTTTTCCCCTTCTATATTTCTTTGGAATGTTTGTCTAGAATGCTTATTAGCTTAAGTCGAATCAAAGAGTTACTGGCTTGCCCTGTCTATTGATTGCTTCATGATGTTAATGGTGTTTTAAACCTTCTTGTTTATGGGTATATGACAAAGGATTCTTAGCTGCCCTTTGCCCTACCTTGTTTCCCCAAAATAATGTCTATCTCACTTCACACATAACCTTAAAGATCGATTGACCACACTAGATTTTCCCTGTGATGCACTCTGACTCATTGTTGAGATATCCATGACTTTCATAGACTCCATAGCCCAATGATTTGATGATTTCACTGCACCTATTCTACTTGATCATCTTACCCAACCCAAACAAACCAACAAACCCTACACTTAACAACTAGCCTAAAATCAACCATCTAAAGCAAACAAGTTCATATCCTTTGCGAACAATAGAGAGAACCCTCTCTGAGTCCAGGAAGGCTAGGTCCTAGGACTCCAAATACTGGTCTGATGTTACCCTGTGCATTTGGTCTACCAATGTGCTAAATCATGGGACCCTAACATTTCCAAGCGTTCAAAGCTCCTATGGGGAAGCAGACATAGAGGAATATCCAGGTCTTGAGATCGGATAATGGGGGTTAGTATACCTCCATTTCCTTCAAGGAAATATGTGAGAAGGAAGGCATCAAGAGAGAGATGACAATAGCATACAACCATTAGTTGAATGGGGTTTGTTGGTTCTCAAGTTGTTCTAGTAACTAAGAGCAACCCAAAAATGCATTTGTTGAGGGTTTAAAATCGTCACGCTTCAGGATAAAAGGGTGGGTCTCCCTTTGCCTCAAGGGTTATTCTCTATATCAAATTATAAAAAATATTTTGATAATAAGATATATATGACCAGATTACATATATTGTAAAAAATAATGTAAAATGTGAATCTCTAAATGGAAAAGACTTACATATAATCATGTAGTCAATTATATCAAATTGAAACCTTAATTATGCCACTAGAAAATAATATTAAAAAAAACTTAAAACTAAAGAAATTATACAATTGAAAATAAATGAAAAATAATTAAAAGTTAACTATACTTATATCCCATGTATTGATAACTCATCACGTGATATAATATAGCATCATGTATTATCATTCCTCATTCACCCTTTAAAAAAAAATTTGAAAATAATATTATGAACTAACAATATGAATATTAGAGAATAAATCAATATTATATAGGCTCTAACAAAACAACCTCGATTAGGTCAATGCATTATCTTCTTGATCAATTTAAGATATAAGAAAAACTAAAAAAAACAAAATACGAATGAAATATATAGAACATACTACTAATATAAAAAAATATCTACACAAATTTTTGTAACATAAAAAGCAACAAGTGTATAGAACCTAGATAATAGTAAAACATGTAAATAGTTTAAACTTTTTGCCTGATAATATCTATATGTGAGAGGAGATAATATTAAATAATGATTGGTGATCAATCAAGTTAATAGTTTAAACCACAATATTAATTAGGGCATGCTCACAAAGTGGAAATGAAAGGAAACTATAAAAATATTGTATTCAAGTGACATAATCTAAGATTACAAAATGCCTAATTTTAGCTTGTGCATCGTTTGTAGTTAGCCATCTAAAAGCTAAACTTTGTCTCCCATAGCCACCCACTTCTCTCCTTTTCTAATGAGTAATTAGGGCTTTATAAAAAGTATTTAAAAACTAAACTTGGTCTCCCAGTCCCTTTCTTTTCAAATGAAAAATTAGGGTTTTATAAAAAAAATTGAATAATTGTTTTTCGTAACCATGTGAATAATAAAAATGAAAATAAGAACTAGTTTCGAAGCTCTTTTATATTTTGAAAACCATTGGAAGATTTTCATATACCCAAATCTTTAAAACAAAACTTAATGCTTTTCTCTTTAATACTAAAATTCCTTTTAATTCTTTGCTCAAATCTTTAATTGATTTGTAATTAACTTCCTCTATTAAGTAACCTATAAATAATTACATAAAAGTCACAAGTAAAATACTATAAAATAATTAATTCTTTCCAATAATTCCCGATTAATATTTTTAAAATACAACCAAACCCAAAATCTTATTAGATTTTGTTTTACCAATCTTCCATGGTAAATTTGGGTAAAGTTTTCAAACTATAATTAAGATCCTAAATTCTAGAATACATTTATATTTAATCTTTAATATTTCAAATATAAATAAGTCTAAAATAATAATTTATAAATGTTGATCAATTTTATTTATATGTTAATATTTTGTAAATATTGATTGATTTTAATAAAAGATTATTTGAAATTACTTTAATATGAAATTATTATTTCTTTTTTATTTCAACTTAATACTATATTATTTTTACTATTATTTATTTATATTTAAATTATATTATCGTATTGTTTGTGGGTCTTGGTTAAACGGTGATGAGGCGAGTTGTTATAGTACTCATCACAGGTTTAATTCTCTTCCCCCATTGGAGTGATGTATTTGGACATGTTGTTGAAAATGCAGTAAAAAAAAAAGAGAAAGAAAAAAAATGAAAAATGAAAAGAACTACCAAACTTAAAAATAAAAATAAAAAATTATATTATCATATTTAATTAGTTTAAAAAAATTTATCATAATTACTTTTAACTTATTTTATTATAGTAAATATTTATATTAAGCTGTAAATTTTTAACCTTCAGATTCCACCACCAACTCATTACTACCAGATTAGTCGCCGTACCAGATTTCTTTTCATGAGTTCTAATGCTTATAATGCACTGTGTGTGGGTGGTTGAAAATTAGTTTTAGGGATCGAGGAGATCTATGCATTGCGCAAGTTTAGCATTGCAATCACAATCAAGTAGTTACTAGCTACTTTATCGGATTTCTTCGAGTGGATTTTAATGCCCATAATGCATCCTGTGTGAGTGGATTCTTTCGTGGGTTTTGATGCTCATAAAGCACAGTGAGTGGGCAGAGGAAAATCAGTTTCCGAATACAACATCAATTATATGGAGTGCTTTTTGGGGTGTTTTTTGGACGCAATGTTTATATAATCAGCGTAGATCCATCTTAACTTAGGATTTATTAAGCGCCCAGAGGGATCAAATCTATCAAGGTGCAAACCTCTTTTTTTAGTGCAAAACTTGAGGAAAGGTTTACACCTCGAGATATTTGATCCCTCTAGGTGCTTGATAGATCTGGAGTTAAGATGGATCTAGGTTGGTTTGAGTCATGTGCTGCCAAGGAAAATCTATCGAACATATGATTAATTTTATCAATAATATGTAAATATATCAAATATTAATATAATAATTTTAAATATGCTAAATACTTGATAGATCTAGAGTTAAGATGGATCTAGGCTGGTTTCAGTGGTGTGCTGCCAAAGAAAATCTATCCAAGATATGATTAATTTTATCAATAATATGTAAATATATCGAATATTAATATAATCATTTTAAATATGCTAAATATTTCTGAGATTAACTTGGTCATTTTAATTTTAAATTTTCTTAGTTACTTCAATTCGTTGAGATGATAAATATTGTTAATAACTATAATGATGAAAAATGATGAAATATAAGGAAAATATATCGAAGATATGATTAATTTTATTAATAATATGTAAATATATCAAATATTAATATAATCATTTTAAATATGCTAAATATTTATGAGATTAACTTGGTCATTTTAATTTTAAATTTTCTTAGTTACCTCAGTTTGTTGAGATGATAAATATTGTTAATAACTATAATGAGGAAAAATGATGAAATATTTTTTTTGAATGCAAAGTGACAATAATAGTGTTGAAAGATAGAAAATGTGAATAATAAGAATGTACTCATGTTACAAATAGTCTTCATTCTCAAACTATTTTATTCTACTCTTCTTATTGCCACCCTTGTTAGTTTTGTTATCTTTTCATATCGATTATATGAAAAAGAAAATTTAAATCGTAAACCATTAAATCTTTAGCTCGAGCTGTTGTAGTAAACATGAGACCTTGTCTCTCTTGCTCTCCAATATTAATAGGTTAAATTACTATAACACAAAAATCAATGTACATTGTCAATAACTTTTTCTGCTTACACTAATATCAATTCATATTGTTAATCCAATCACTTTAAAATTAATGTACAGTCATATATCCAATTACATCAAATCATAAATCAACATATACATTGAAATCAATGCATTTAATGCAAGCAATCAAATAAGATTAGAAAATAACTTCTACATTGAAATCAATGCACCTAATGTAAGCAATCAAATAATATTAGAAACCAACATCTACACTGAAATCAATGCATTTACTCAAAGCAATCAAATAGGATTAGAAATTGCCATCTACACTGAAATCAATGCATTTAGTGCAAACAATAAAATAGAATTAGAAATAATCTACATTGAAATCAATGCATCTAGTGCAAGTAATCAAACATAACTATAAATTGACGTCTAAATTGAAATCAACACATCCAGTGCAAGCAATCAAATAGTATCAGAAATCACCATCTACACTGAAATCAATGCATCTAGTGGAAGTAATAAAATATCATTAGAAATAAATATTTACACTAAAATCGATGCATCTAGTGCAAAAAATTAAATAGGATTATAAATCATCATCTCCACTTAAATCAATCCATCTAGTGTAAGAAATATTGTTCCCTCTCTCCACCCTCCATCTGTATCTATATCCCCCTCCATCTATTTTTTTTTTGTCTCTCTATCTCACCCCCCCTAAACACACACACTCTCACATTCCATATATATCATTCTCTTTGTCAATCACCCCCTCTCCCCATCTCTCTCTTCTTTTCTCTCTTCACCTTCCATCTATATCTCTATCTTCCCCTTCTCTCCCTCTCCCCCGCTAATATCTCTCTTTCCTCCTTTTTTTCCTCTCTCCCCCTCTCTCCATGTTCCTTATCACTCACTCTCTCTCTCTAGAAACCAACATCTACACTGAAATCAATGCATTTACTCAAAGAAATCAAATAGGATTAGAAATCACCATCTACACTAAAATCAATGCATTTAGTGCAAACAATCAAATAGGATTAGAAATCATCTACATTGAAATAAATTCATCTAATGCAAGTAATCAAATATAATTATAAATTGATATTTAAATTGAAATCAAAACCAGTGCAAGAAATCAAATTGTATTAGAAAACACCACCTACACTGAAATCAATGCATCTAGTGCAAGTAATCAAATATCATTAGAAATAAATATCTACACTAAAATCAATGCATCTAGTGCAAATAATCAAATAGGATTAGAAATCACCATCTCCACTTATATCAATCTATCTAGTGCGAGAAATATTCCTCTCTCTCTACACCCTCCATCCATATCTATACCCCCTCCATATATTAATTTTGTCTCTCTATCTCATCCCCCTAAACACACACACTCTCACACTCCATATTACCAGCCTAGATCCATCTTAACTCAGGATCTATCAAGCGTCGAGAGGGATCAAATCTCTTGAGGTGAAAACCTCTTTTTTGAGTGCAAAACTTGAGGAAAGGTTTACACCTCGAGAGATTTGATCCCTCTCGGCGCTTGATAGACCTGGAGTTAAGATGGATATAGGCTGGTTTCAATCGTGTGCTGCCAAGGAAAATCTATCAAAGATATGATTAATTTTATCAATAATATGTAAATATATCAAATATTAATATAATCATTTTAGATATGCTAAATATTTCTGAGATTAACTTGCTCATTTTAATTTTAAATTTTCTTAGTTACCTCAGTTCGTTGAGATGATAAATATTGTTAATAACTATAATGATGAAAAATGATGAAATATTTTTTATGAATGCAAAATGACAATAATAGTGTTGAAAAAAAAAAATGTGAATAATAAGAATGTACTCAAGTTACAAATAGTCTTCATTGTGATCAATCTCAAACTATTTTATTCTACTATTCTTATTGCCACCCTTGTTAGTTTTGTTATCTTTTCATATCGATTATATGTAAAAGAAAATTTAAATCGTAAACCATTTAAATCTTTAGCTCGAGCTGTTGTAGCAAACATGATACCTTGTCTCTCTCGCTCTCCAATATTAATAGATTAAATTACTATAACACAAAAATCAATGTACATTGTCAATAACTTTTTCTGCTTACACTAAGATCAATGCATATTGTTAATCCAATCACTTTAAAATTAATGTACCGTCGTATATCCAATTACATCAAATCATAAATCAACATATACATTGAAATCAATGAATTTAATGCAAGCAATCAAATAAGATTAGAAAATAACTTCTACATTGAAATCAATGCACCTAATGCAAGCAATCAAATAGGATTAGAAACCAACATCTACACTGAAATCAATGCATTTACTCAAGGCAATCAAATAGGATTAGAAATAATCTACTTTGATATCAATGCATCTAGTGCAAGCAATCAAATATAATTATAAATCGACGTCTAAATTGAAATCAACACATCTAGTGCAAGCAATCAAATAGTATTAGAAATCACCACCTACACTGAAATCAATGCATCTAGTGGAAGTAATAAAATATTATTAGAAATAAATATCTACACTAAAATCAATGCATCTAGTGCAAACAATCAAATAGGATTATAAATCACCATCTACGCTTAAATCAATCCATCTAGTGCAAGAAATATTCTTCCCTCTCCACCCTCCATCCATATCTATATCCACCTCCATCTATTGTTTTTTGTCTCTCTATCTCACCCCCCTAAACAGACATGCTCTCGCACTCCATATATATCATTCTCTTTGTCAATCACCCTGTCTCCCCATCTCTCTCTTCTTCCCTCTCTTCACCTTCCATATATATATCTCTATCTTCCCCTTCTCTCCCTCTCCCCTGTTAATATCTCTCTTTCCTCCTTTTTTCCTCCCTCCCTCTCTCTCCATCTTCCTTATCACGCACTCTCTCTCTCTAGAAACCAACATCTACACTGAAATCAATGCATTTACTCAAAGAAATCAAATAGGATTACAAATCACCATCTACACTGAAATCAAAAAATTTAGTGCAAAAAATCAAATAGGATTAGAAATCATGTATGTTGAAATCAATTCATCTAGTGAAAGTAATCAAATATAATTATAAATCGACATCTAAATTGAAATCAACACATACAAGTGAAAGAAATCAAATTGTATTAGAAATCACCACCTACACTAAAATAAATGCATCTAGTACAAGTAATCAAGTATCATTAGAAATAAATATCTACAATAAAATCAATGCATCTAGTGCAAATAATCAGATAGGATTAGAAATCACCATCTCCACTTATATCAATCCATCTAGTGCGAGAAATATTCCTCCCTCTCTCCACCCTCCATCCGTATCTATACCCCCTCCATCTATTCTTTTTTGTCTCTCTATCTCACCCCCCTAAACACACACACTCTCGCACCCCATATATATCAATCTCTTTTTCAATCACCCCCTCTCCCTATCTCTCTCTTCTTCCGTGTCTTAACCTTCCATCTATATCTCTATCTTTCCCTTCTCTCTCTCTCTCTCCCATGTTAATATCTCTCTTTCCACCTTTTTTCCTCTCTCCCTCTCTCTCCATCTTCCTTATCACTCACTCTCTCTCTCTCTAGAAACCAACATCTACATTGAAATCAATGCATTTACTCAAAGAAATCAAATAGGATTATAGATCGCCATCTACATTGAAATAAATGCATTTAGTGCAAACAATCAAATAGGATTAGAAATCATCTACATTGAAATCAATTCATCTAGTGCAAGTAATCAAATATAATTATAAATCGACATCTAAATTGAAATTAACAAATTCAGTGCAAGAAATCAAATTGTATTAGAAATCACCACCTACACTGAAATCAATGCATCTAGTGCAAGTAATCAAATATCATTAGAAATGAATATATGCACTAAAATCGATGCATATAGTGAAAATAATGAAATAGGATTATAAATCACCATCTCCACTTATATCAATCCATCTAGTGTGAGAAATATTCTTCCATCTCTCCACCCTCCATCCATATCAATACCCCCCTCCATCTCTTCTTTTCTATCTCTCTATCTCACCCCCCTAAACACACACACTCTCGCACTCCATATATATCAATCTCTTTGTCAATCCCCTCCTCTCCCCATCTCTCTCTTCTTCCCTCTCTTCACCTTCCATCTATATCTCTATCTCCCCCTTCTCTCCCTCTCCCCCGCTAATATCTCTCTTTCCTCCTTTTGTCCTCTTTCCCTCTCTCTCCATCTTCCTTATCACTCACTCTCTCTCTCTCTCTCCACATTTCTCTCTATATGTCTTTCTTCTTACCTCCCTCTCTCCACTCTCTCACATCCTCTCTCTTCCTTCCTCTATTTCCCTTTCTCTCCCATCTCTCTCTCCCTCTCTCTCTCTTCACCCACCAACTATGTTACTATATCCCTCTCTCTCTCCTTATATCTCCTTCTCCCCCCTATCTCCATCTCTCCTTATTTGTCTCTTTATCTTAGCCCCAAACATACACACTCTCTCTTTGTCTCTCCCTTGTCACTCCTTCTCTCTCTCCACTTCTCACTCTCTATATTTCTTATTTCCTACATATCTCCCCATCTAACTCCATCTCTCTATCAATTTTTCTCTCCTCCTCTCTCTCGTCCTTCCTCTCTCTCTCTCTCTCTCTCTCTCTCTCTTTCCTCCAATACTCTCTCTTCCCCCACACTCTCCTCTTCTCTCTCATCCTTCCTCTCTCTCCCTTTCTCTCCTACCTCCCTCTCTCTTTTCCCTCCAATCCTCTCTCTTCCCCCATCTCTCTCACTCTCTCCATCCCTTTCTCTCTCTCTCTAATCCTCTCTCTTCCCCCATCTTCCTTTCTTTCTCTCTCTCCTTCCACCCCTCTCTCTCCAACTACATTTCTATATCCTTCCCTCTCTCCTTGTCTCTTCTTCTCTCCCCCTTCTTTCCATACATCTTACTTTGTCTATTTATCTCACCCCTAAACATACACACTCTCTCTCCATCTCTCCCTTATCACTCTCTCTCTCTCTCTTTCTTCATAGTTATGTAAACTAATGAACATAAATATTGGAGTAAATATGAAAAGAGGTTTTATTTACTTACCATACCTCTGGTTTATTTATATTTTTATTTATTTACCATACCTCTTTTATTTACTATGGTATTTTGCCCATAGGCTTGTTATATAATTAGATTTTTATTTATAATCCTATTTGATATATTGTTATTTATTTACCTTACCTCTTTATACCTCTTTTATATTTATTTATTTAACATACCTCTTTATACCTATTTTATATTTATTTATTTATCATACCTCTTTATACCTCATTTATATTTATTTATTTACCATACTTATTTTATAAATATGGTATTTGGCCCATGGTATCAATATTAATTTGTCCCATGGTATTCGTCCTACAGGCTTCATCTAAATAAAACCTTTTTTTTAAGTTTTTTTAAATATAAAAAGGTTTATGGAGTAAATATAAAAAGAATTTTTATTTTTCTACCATACATCTAGTTTATATATATTTTTAATTATTTACCATAGCTCTGGAGTAAGTATAAAAATAGGTTTTATTTATTTACCATACCTCGTGTTTATTTATATTTATATTTATTTAAATTTTAAAATATTGCAACTTTGATGGGGAAATATTTATGTCTTTAAATATTTTAATTTATCCATAAAATATGGGTTTTCTTTTTAATGATTCATTTTACAAGTATTTAATTAAAAGATTTTGGATTTTGATTGTTTGTTGAATTAACTCTTTTCCTTTGATTTAGGAAATGGTATTGACTTTAGTAAAGAGTAAAGATGTTTAAAATTTTACTTAATTTGGAAATTCAATGTGGTAAATTTTTTTGTTAAAGGTAAATTTATGATCCATTCAAATTCAGTATATAATTTACTATCCATTCAAATTATATAAATAATACATTGTATTTTAATAGTTAATCTCAGCCCATTAATAAGTTAAAAAAGTTATATATAATCTAAATATTCAAGCTATATAAAATTCAAGATTAGATTAATTATTTGGCCGACATTAGAGAAGACAAAATTTATTATTTTTTGAGAACGTGACATACTCGACATCCGGGTCATACTGGGCTGTAGATTGAGCCTCTCTGCCCAATTACAGAGGACGATGTCTCATTATTCCCCTTTCCCCTTATCCTTTGATACAACTTTCAGAGTTGTCTTTTTAACTCTGAAAGTTGTATCAATGGATAAGGGGATGAAAAGTTCACAATGCTGGCATCTTTACATCTATTGAGAGGATGAAAGTGAAAATACTGGCATCTTTACATCTATTGGGTTGTGTTAAGATTTTTATCTCTTCATTGGGTTTTATAGTCATTCCAATCCACTCCTAATTTTACAAAATCTCTGATTTTTGAAGTAGTAATGTTTAAATTTTTATGTTGAGGGGAGTAAAAACTTCAACCAATTGTGTTTTGGAATTGCTATAAAAATTTAAAAGCCATTTTTTACTACCACATCTATTAAATACTTTAAACTTTAATTGAAATTGGTATAAAAATTTAAAGGCCATCTTTTATTTTTAGATCTATTAAATATTTATGGATTAGACAGTAAGAGTTATTGGCAAATGACGTGTTTTACTATAAAAAAAAATTAGCTATATATCAAATTCAGAATTTTATCCCAAACTCACATCTTTTAATTCTATCCAAAAGTCTACCATCCATCTAACAAATTCATCATATCTATTAACCTAAATAAATAATTAACCTAAGTAAATAAGAACATGGATGTTTTATTACCCTCCATGACCTTTTAAGCCGTTCTACATATATTTTCTTAACACATCGGGTTTAATAGATGGATTTTTATAATATGTGACCGTACATTGGGTTCAAGAGGATTTATTTGGTTTTCTATAGAGACTTAATGAGCTTGATCTGAGTTAAGATGATATGTGATAGATAGTGGATTGATTGATTGATGTATTTTCATGAATTGTTTCAGATTTATGAAATTTGTTTTTATAATCAAGTCAATAGAATAATTTAACTTTGTACTAATATAATGTAGCTATTTTGTTAAATAGAAGCTAGTAATCACAATTATGGGATTAATTTTACATCTTTCTTGCTTGTATTCAAATACCCAAACACTTATTCTGTTAGTAGAAATTCCTTTCTCTATTAAATGCAGTGAGACTTGTTTGGAGGCTTTATGCTCTGTCTATCAATGTATGTTTCAATGTATGTTTGTTTGTCATGTATTGTGTCATGTATGTATTTTGTGTTGTAGTGCTGAAAACTGCACCGCAGTCCAATCGAGGACTTCCATTTCCATGTGGTTTCCAAGATGCTTGTAAGCTTTAATGTGATTTTGTTTGTTGTTATTTTGCTCGGCAAGAATCACTTTCATGTAGTTTTCAAGTTGTTTGTAAGTATTTTTGTGATTTTGTTTGTTGTTAGTTTGTTGTCATTGGGCTCAGCATTCTTGCGTTAGCTGTAATATAGTCGCTAGATATTAGATTGGTGTGGAGAGCGGTTAAATTGATAGAATAATTGTGTTCATGGTATGAGGTTAATTTGATTATCTCCCCTAAATTTATTGAATTTACTCATTTCGGAAGTTTTAAAACTTTGTAAATAAACTATGAATTTGAGTCTTTCAAATATAATGTGGGAAATACTCATTTCAAGAGTTATAAAGATGAAGATAAATGAAAAATAATTAGATTAAAAATATATTTTAAATTTTAATATTAAAAAAAAGTTGAAGACTCAATATTATTATTTTTAATAGAAAAAGAAATAAATAAATTTGAATTTTATCATTATTAATTAAAAGTAAATAAATTTGGGTGTAAAAGGTTTTTTTTTTATCATGAAAATTAAATTTTATTAATTAAAAAAAAATAATATATAGATATAATTTCACAAATTATAACAATATGTTTTTCTTTTTATTTTTAATTTTTTAATTTTAATTTTAATTTTGGAGATTTTAAATTATAAAATTATATTTTTACATGCTTAATAATTTTTTATATTATATTTTTGCATGCTTAATAAATTTATATATTTTTTGAGAGTGTAAACTTTTGTGATCCAAATCTAATTTATCATAAATTTTCCTAAAAATCATATTATCATTTGATAAGCTCAATGTAGTTCATCATCAAGGGACTAATGATGATGAACTACATTGAGTAGCCCCTCAGCTTCTCAAATCATAATGTGATTTTCCGAAAGATTTATGAGAAATTTTATATATTGTTAATGATGGAAGTAACAATGAAACCCACCCATCATTCACATTAACATTTTTATGTATATTATGGTGTGTTGAAATTAATGTTCACATTTTTATAGATAACTTATATTTTTCTGGGTATTAAATAAAATGATGTGACATAATATATAGTTTTCAATATATTTTATTAATATAGTTAATAATTATATATTTTGAAGTTTATGGAGTTTTAAATAAATGGTAATGATCGCAGTTATAAAGTTTTTAATATATTTTATTAATATATATAATAATTATATATTTTAAAGTTTATGGGGTTTTAAATAGATGGTAATTAGATGTTAATGATTATAGTAATGGGAAATCCACCTGTGTTTGTACAAGTTTTAATGTGCTTCATTCACAATTTTATGTATAATATGGTGTGTTGAATTAATGTGCTCCATCCATATTTTTATCATTCAAGTTTGCACACGTTTTAATGTGCTCCGTTCACATTTTTATGTATATTATGGCGTGTTGAAGTTAATGTGCTCACATTCACATTTTTAACAATAGCTTATATTTTTCTCGATATTAAATGTTGTAATATTATGAAAATGATAATTATGTATTACAATTGCTTTCCAATGAATTCATGCAAAATTTGTGGGATACAAGAACATTTTTCTATATATTTTGGGAGAATTAAACCCCTATTTAAAAGGACAACGAGGTTTGAAAATAGTTACTTAAATTTTCTTTAACCTTGTGAATGGAGACTGAGGTACAAACACTGCATGTAATGGGTTGATACAAGGATTAACTTTTGTCAATTTATCAACCTCTTTTGGGAGTTTGAATCGGATTGGGGATTTTTTCTTCTCAATCTACCTGAATGCTCTGGGAAAGGAGGCCACAAACCCTCTTTAGAATCATTTGGTGCATATCAGTTTGAAGAGGAAGATTTGATAGAGAAGAGCCATTAGAGTTCATTTTTCAGCTATTGGAATTGTAGTAGTTGTTGATGCAAAAAGGGAAGTTTTGCATTTTGGTTCAAGAAGACAATATTTTCCTACATATTAGTTTAGGTAAGCTCTCACTGGTCGCAGTTGCTTTGCAAATTGAATTTATTGGAGTCACAGATGCTTTTCCATGTGGCATGGTAATTTATGAAGCTCTTGATAGCTGAAATAATGATATTGTAGGATGGGGTGTACTGGAAATTTAGAATTTAGTGATATAGCATACAATATCTCTACATCCTAACTGCAACTAAAGTGTACTCGCAATTTAGATTTTAGCTATATAACATAGAAAATCTCTACATCGTAACCACAACTAAGGTGTAGTGCATCCCTAAGTCCTATTTCTATTTCATTTCAGTCTCGTTATTCTAGCTTCTTACTTTGTTTTATTATAATTCATTCAAAAATTATGTGTACCTTAATTTTTAAGGAGAAAATAGTGTCTCCACAACCATCTTTGTTCACATCACTACAATTTATCAAATGCACTTCAACGAAAACACTCAACAAAATTATTTTGATATAAGTTTCAGCAAATAGAAATGAACAAAGAGAGAAAACAAGGACATTATCATATCAAATACAAGAAAAAGACTCCATTTACACAATTTCAATATGCAAAATTTGGCCTTGAAGATCAGCTACAATTGGATAAACTACCATAAATACCAGTCCAGTAAGAAAAGGAAGAACCGTTCTAAAGATTGCATTCATTTTCCCACATGATATAAGTCAAGGTTGAAAAGACATGAATAAACATGTCATCCAAAAATTTCAGTGACTCATTTAGATTTGCATGTCTTCATCAAGAGAAACTGAGAAGATACATAATTTCCATAAGCTAAAAAGGCCTTAATATATGTGATATATTATCCATGAGATGCTAAAACTTGTGCCATCAAGGATGGGGAGGTCATTTCTTCTAAAATTTATCAAATTCACTGCAAAGAAGTGAGTAAAGAGAGAAAACGGTTTCATTATCAAATCAAAGACAAAATAAATACTCCACCTACACAATTGCAATATGCAAAATGTGGCCTCAATAATCTAGGATTTGCAACCAATATAATTTATTTGAAACCTATGTTAAACAACTAATGTAGACTGCATCTAAAGGTTGACTCCTTGCTTCTTAGAATTGCGACCTGTGCCCATAAAAAAAATTCTCTCCCAAGAGCACAAAGCGCACTTCCAGGCCACAGTCTCCAACCCTTTGTCCACTATAATTGTGACCTATGCCCAACATTGGTATTCTTGCCTTTTAGCAGAGATTGCATTCGTAGATCAAAAGCATGCAGACTCCAATTTTTCAAACTTTTTCGATGCCATTCCACCTGTTAGCTAAAGCATAGATATTTGACAACAAGACATAAGGTGCATCATTTTCAGGTTCAAACTCAAAAATATTTTCTGCCACCCGTTCTCCTAGCTCTATTTTTGTATGTATCCTAGAAGCACCAAGGAAGGATTCCCACATAACAAGATCAGGTTTCATTGTCATTCTTTTGTTCAATCTTTGTTCCTCATCCAAGCACCCAACACATCTAAGAAGGTCAACCATGCATCCATAGTGCTCCATTATCACTTTGATGTGATAAGAATCACTCATGTAGTAGAGGTATTTCCAACCCTCATCTACTAGGCATGAATGACAGCAACACACCAAGAAAGGTAATATGGTTCGGGTTCGAACCACAGTCTTCCATTTGTTCAAAAAGTTAAAGAGCCTCTCTGGCATATTCGTTAATGCCATATCTGATGATCACTATATTCCAAGAAACCACATCACGCTAAGGCATTTTGTTAAAGACAACACGAGCATTCTCTATTCTCCCACATTTTTCATACATGTCCACAAGGGCACCATCCATAATAGCATTGAATTGAAACCTACTCCTAAGTATAACTTCATGGACCTCCTTGTCGTGTTATATAGTTTTAAAGTTAGCACATGCTGGGAGAAAAACTGTAAATTTCTCTGCATTTTACTTCATACCTGCTATTTTCATTTGTCTAAAAATCTCAGACGCTTCCTCACAATTCCCATAATGTGTGTATCCATCAATTATCGTATTCCATGAAATTACATCTCATTCAGGAATTTTCTGAAAATTTTTCAAGGCCCTCAATATGACCATTCTGAACAAATCCAACAATCATTTCATTCGATAAAGTGACATCTCGATGAGGCATCTTGTCAAACACACCATACACATTTTCTATGCTCCCAAATTTGGCATACATATCCACGAGGTCAATTTCCACAAAGACATGAAACTGAAATTAATTTCTCATTATGTCTTCATGAAATTCCATGCCTTGCTCCAGATTTTTCAAGTTGGTACTTGCTAGGAGAATAGCAACAACAGTTTTATAATTTGGTTTTACACTAGCTAGTTGCAATTGTTGAAAAATATTCAGAGCTTCCTCATCATAGCCATTTTGTGAAAATGTTGCAATAATTTTTGTCCAAAATATTACATTCTTCACAGGCATAGCCTCAAAAATCCTTAGAGCCTCATCAGCCAGCCCAACCTGTGCATATCCTATAGTCATTTCATTCCATGACACCACATTCCTTTCGTGAATTTTCTGAAAAAGCTTCAGCGCCTCATCAACTTTCCCATTCTGAGCATATGTTGGAATCATTGTATTCCATGTAACTAAATTGGTTTGAGGTATTTGCTGAAAAATCTTGAGAGCCTCGCCAAGTTGCCCATTCTGCAGATACCTTGAAATCATCGCATTCCATGAAATGACATTTTGTTGAGGCATTTCCTCAAAATGCTTCAAGGCCTCTTCAATATACCCATTCTCGGCATACCCTGCAACCATTTCAATCCATGAGACTACATTCCTATGAGCCATTTTATCAAACACATCATGCGCAATTTATACGCTCCCACATTTTTCATACATTTCTACAAGCCCATTTCCTACAAACACATTGGACTAAAAACCCCTTCTAATTATCTCTCTATGAATTTTCTTTACATATATGAAGTTTATGCATGTTGGAATAAGACTCGCAAATGTGAACTGATTGGGTTGGACATCCATCCATTTCATTCAATAAAACATTTCCCAAGATTTTTCGGTATATCCATCCCTAGCATAAGCTGTAATCATCACAATCCATGATGCCACATTTGGTTGAGTCATTTTGTGAAACACATTTCATGCATCATCTATATTTCCATGTTTGGCATACATGGTCACAAGGGTATTTTCCAAAACCATGTCCTTGCATTCAGATCATGTCTAAATGATGTGAGCATGGACTAGTTTTCCTTGTGACATGACTTTTTTTTATCAATGCAACCTGGCAGCATAGAAGCATAAGTGGTGGAATGTATATATTTTCCCACATGATGAAAAAATTGTGTTGCTTCTTTCAATTGGATGTGTTTACGAATAGTGCTCAAATATCCATTGCGGTTGGTGTCATGGACTAAAACTCCTTCATGATAATGGAAATAGCTCTTTTTATCTTCTTGTGTTTGATGATATTTTACCGACATAAATTACCCAGTGGTAGTCCTCTCACTCTAATTATCCATGTATTTGTTGCAATGTTTCACAAGTGGAACGTTTCTACTTCTCATCAAGAAAAAAGGCAAGTAGTTGCTGATGTAGAAAGGGAAATTTTGTAGTTTGGGTCAAGAAGATAGTATTCGCCTACTTATTAGTTTTGGTAGGCTCTTACTAGTCACAGTTGCTTATAAAATTGAATTTATTGGAGTCACAGCTGCTTTTCCATGTGGCATGGTAATTTCTCAAGCTCTTGATAGTTGAAATAATCATACTGTGGGATGGGATTTACTAAAAATTCAGATTTTAGCAATATAGCATAGAACATCTCTACATCATGACCACAACTAAGGTGTAATGAGTCCCTAAGTCCTATGATCAATTTATGAATTGCATTCTGTAATCGTGGATTTCTATGTGTGTCTAGGATTCTCTACAAGTTTATTCATGTGTTTCTGTTCTAATCTTGTATTTTCTCGGTTATTGTAGATTGCAAGATTTATGGTTGGAGCATTTTCTCCTCTTCGAGTGATCCAAGTATGTCTTTCTTTACTAGGACAAGAAAATTTGTCGAAGTAATTAACATTCATCTTGTATATGGTTATTTATGAGTTTGAAGTCCTTCACAAGTTTTTTTATACCAAAAACTTAAGTGATTAATCCCTCATGCAATGAATATGACTAGAGGGAAATCCGGTGAAAAATTTAACCATCTATATTTGGAGAAAGTGAAATATCTCTGGCACAGATGCCCTAAACCAATAAATGTCTTTCCATCACAGAACAACTACAGTTTTTTTTTTCACCACATATTCATGATCAAATTTGATGTGGCAAAGTGGTTGTTCATTCTTGTCTTGTTTGTGTCATCTCTAAGTGAGATGATTTACTATGGATGACAAAATAAGGAGCTGATTATACCTATTCGCGTGTTAGCTGCCATTTATCTTGTAGGAATTTTGAGGAAAATCTGACTCAAATTTTCAGAGAATCTTCTGGTGATCTCATTAAAAAGGTATGTTTCTCCTTATATGTTTATTATGCCTGCTCTAGACTGTGATACCCCATGGGGTTTCTTTGATGGGGTCAGCCAAGCGCATCCACCTAGGTGTGGGATTGGTGGTTTTTTGTATATAAGTTCATTTCAATTCATTCATATCAGATATACTCCGGCTCCTGGTTCCAATTCAAAGATCGAATTCTCAACATTGTTTGTTGTTATTTATTTGGAAACTACTTATGGGTTGAAGAGGTTGCAACAGATGGGAATATCAAATAGTTTTTGACTGGGCTAATGAAAAGTTTCTATTTAGAATGTATGGCTTCAATCCCTGATGTCTCAAATTTGGTTGTGTATTCATGAGCTATAATGGTCATCCTTCACCCAAATTTATCGTGAAATCAATCAATTAGCAGATAAGCTCTCTGAGGAGGCATTCGAGTAGCCAAATGGCTCTTTCGTTGTATATAAATTTGTTGATGGCCAGGACTCTAAAGGCATGTAATTTCTACTTCAAGTCCTAATTTTTTTCGGATGGTCTGCCTTTTGATATTGGTTGAAGTACAGAGTCTATCACCATGTGGCTTATGGTTTCATATGACATTTTAAACATATTTTTTATTCTATAAATATATTTATAATAAGTATATTTTTTAACGTATACATTTTTATGCACAAAACATTTTCAGAGAGATTATATTATATAATTATATTTATACTCTACTATATGTATATTTTTTACAGTTTCATTTTTACATTGCATTCTACCAAAAAAACAAAACACACAAATTAAGTAAATTTGTATATATGCACAAAACCTTTTTAGAGAAATTATCTTATATAATTATTTTTATACTTTACTATATGTATATTTTTTACAGTTTCATTTTTACATTGCATTCTACCAAAAAGAGAAAGCACACAAATTGCAAAAAAATGTGTAATTTTGATGAGCAATGCTTCCCTTTAACTATTACAGAACACTCAGTACCATAATAAGCATAGATAAATCAAATAAATAGATTGTAATCCCAAATTTTGAAGTCATGAAGGTCGATACCATCATAAGAATAGATAAATCAAAGAAATATATTGTACTGCATCCAACTGGTGAAATTTTTAACTATGCCAATTGATGAACTATCATCAAGATCAAGGTTGTGGCACACCCAAAAAAAAGCAACTCACAAAATTTAAGCTAACAGTAACCCCTACTCCTGAAGTTGGCAACATGTCTCCCTCAAGGAACACTGCCTCCTCTCCTTCATTACGCAATACTTCCTCAACAACTCACTCAACTGCATCATTTCTATACCCCCAAAAATCTATTTATGTTATTATAAACATAGCAGTCAGGGCTCTTCTATTATTGCCAAGAGCCTAACATCAAATGGAATTCCTATGAGACGTGAACAAATATGGGATGAACCTTCCAACTTACAGCTTGCAGCCATAAGTTTGATTGGTCTACATTTTTTTTTCGAATAAATTTTTCATATCGGTGAATGTAAAATGCCAAAATAGAGTTAGGAAGAGTTGAATTTACTATTTGAAAACCAAATTGTCATACCTTGTACCTAATGAGCCTTCTTCATTGAATATTTTCGTAAATGACATTTTGTTTACTAATTTTTATCATTCAATGATTTTTTATATTTCAGGATTCTTCTGTATTTTATGTCTTACGGTGTTTCCTTTGCAACATCTAGTGCAATTGCTAGTTTACCCTGTTTTGGAAATTACTCCTTTTTTTTATGGACAACTTTCCTATCTTTTGTGGAGTTCTTAGTTATGGTAATAGTTTCTTAATTATGTTTAGTTACATGTTTTGGTTAATGATGTTAATATTTTAATTTTTTTGTGTTTTTATTAATATATGATTAATAATATTAAAAAAATTATACACATAAAATTTAATGGACATGCCACATTCCTTAAATAATGTCACTTGTGTCTTTAACTCCATTATTCATACTCTAAATTTTGCTCTAACATATTTCACCAACTTGTTTTTTCATATGTTTAGGGGTAAGCTATAATGTGTCAAATATGATTCTAGGAAGTTTAATAAAGCCAATAGTAATAGGAAAATTCATGTGAAGGCCCAATATTTTGAGGAAGGTATGATTTGGAAACAACAGGTTTATAGAGCAGAAGAACAGGGAAATAATGGGAACAATTAGAGATATGTTGCATGATTAGACTTCACCATTATTTATTTGGATTGAGGCTTTAAGAACCATGGTATATGTTCAAAACAAGAGTCATCATCATGCATTAGGGAGGAAAAATCATAAGGAGGCTTTATATGGGAAGAATCCTGATACTAGGCACTTTTGGATCTTTGGGTGCCTGATATGGTCACATGTCACTTCAAAGTGTATAAAATGGTATCCTTGTTGAATATAGTGATAATTCAAAGGCATATTTCATATACATCCTTCCATTGAGGAAGGTTGTTTCGAGAAGGGATGTGATGATTTGAGGAGGATAGAGCCCTTCGAAGATCTTTGGAGGGAGAGAATTAGGTACATCTCACATAGGTTCCACATACCACAAGGACACATAATTTAGGATGTATGAGTTCATCTAGCACTATTTCATCACCAGTTTCAACTGTCAAAGGATCTCAGGTTGTCAATTCACAGGATATTGTCACACGTAGTTCAGCGTCAGAGAGCACTAATGGATAGTCTTCGAGTGTATAGTCTTCCTCTACACCTTTGGTAGTGTTCACAGTGTTGTAAATCCATCAACCAAAGGGGTACCCTCGATTTGAAGTCCCAGTTATACCTCACACCATTTTGAGTAGGAGCCACATCTGGAATATCGACCCATTCTCCATGTATTCTTATAAATATGCCTTGGCTCTAACTGTCAGCAAGAGAGAGAGGGGTGCACATGCACCTTAAAAAATAAAGGGTGGTGTGCCTGGTGAGTGTTCGATTGTATGTGCGTCAAATTTCTTTCACTACAGAGGGGAGGAAAAGTAAGCCTCTAAGAGAGAGGTAGTAGTAACACCCTAGTAGAGACACACATGAACAAGACAAGTTCATACGACATTAAGATAAATAGTTGATAAATATGTGACAGTCATTAAAACCATCAAATGAGAAATATATTTCTGGTATCCAGTGGAATAGTCCACAAGGATGCGACAACAACAACATACATTAAAACAAATTCTCAATATTATAAGTACCAAAATAACTGAAATAGTTCAACTATCTTAGCACATGTGAAAGAAAACATGAAATACAAACATCCAAAAAACATTCTTACAAACTTTCATAATCCATGCATGAAGAATGTGATGTACTTCAAGGCTTATGTTATTAAGTAAAAGTTCCAAGACACATGTGTACAATGAAAACCACTAGCTCCAATAGTGGAGCGTTGGAGCCACTCCCTGCTCCTCAAAATAAGACAAGGTGAAAAGTCTTTTGCTCATACAATGAGGGAGTATATATAACCATGGGTGACTCTTTGAATACTCTCATGATTGTTTATATTCCTATGAATTTTCAACTTACATGACTCCTTACATTCGATGTATTTCCTTTGGACTTACAATTTACAATACATTTTGAATACAATATACATGATCCACAATAGTGATGTGGCATATGACCACTCATGACATGATATGACAAGACACTACTGACATGGATTAATTAATGATGTCGAAATTTCAAGCCACTGATGTTGCTGAGAGTTTAATTTCTTCATGAAGAAGGTTTCCTTTTCACCTTTGCATGCCTTGGTGATAAGTAGTCTTTAATGATCTCAAGTCTTTGCTAGTGGTCACAAACTAGTGTCCCTTCGCTTTCTCCTGATCGGTCAACTTGTAAGTTTAGCTGCAAGAGTTTCTTTAAGCCTAATTCCATCCTTATCCTTCTCCATCATATTGCAATGACATGATAGCGTACATTTTCATGCAATTCACTCATGATGAGATGACATCAATTCGAAAACCCCTAGCATAAGATGATGCATTTTGATCCATAAAATGATCCCAAAGCAAGTGCTAGGTTGGAAATAAGGGATCAATGACTACACAGGTGTTCAGTTCATGAAGAAAATTGGAATACTTGAGCCTTGATACTACATAGTGCGCAATTTAGGCAGGGTTGAGGAACAATATTGTGAGGTTTCGGGAGCTAGTGGGATAGGGTGAGGGGATGGACATTGGGAGAGCTTATTGTGCAGTTATGGGTGTCAAGGGAGGTCTATCTACTACATATATCCATATTTCAAGGGCTCATGGAATGATATTGAGGCTTATAGTTGCAAATTGTGCAATTCAAGTCGGGTTGGGGGTCATGATTGCTCAATTCCAGAGGTCAGGGTCAAGGCTTGGTCACAGAAACTTCACAGTGCAGCAGTCTTGGGAGGAAATAATTGCACATTTCACAATTCCAAGCAGCAAGGTCACAACTATAGGACTAATATTCCGTAGTGTGTAGCTCAGGGAAGGCCAGGTGAAGTTAGCTTGTTTGGTAAGGATTTTTTTTTTCCAAAAATGGCTAAGTGTGGGACCGGTGAGATCGATGTGAACTGTGTTGAAAATTTGACTGTGATCACAAACTTAGAATAATTTGATGACTCAATCAACATAGATCATTAATGAAATAAAAACAAATAATTTCTTTCCATGTGACAACTTTATGACTAGTTATGACAAGTGTGACACCAAAGGTACACTTTACGACGACTATGATGACACTTGTGCGACAATGCTAAAAAATTTGGAAATGAGTGCGATGTGTGTTGAAAATGAAACAAGATGATGGAGCTTGGTGAAATGAAGTCGTCTTCACCAAGTGGGCCCGCAGGCGAATTCTGGCGCAAAGTCTATTTTTAGACATATGGAGCATGGTTCGGGGATTCCAGTTTGAGATTCTTGAAGCATTGGTCATGTTGGTAAAAATAGATGAGGCTCTATTTTTTAGGTCGAAGAGGTCGAAGGATATTTTTAGACTGCCTCTCCTAAAAATAGGGAAGTCAAATATTATTTACCCTTAATAAAATTTGGACTCTAAACAGCAGTTTACTCTCTTGGAGCACTTCAGTTTGAGCTACGGATGTGGCACATGCAACTGCCAGAAGGAAATACACTTTTCTTATGGGGTATTGAGCTCATGCATGGTTGACTTTAGTTAGGACTTCAGTGGCAGAAGTTTGGTGGAGTTAATGAGACAAATAGTGGAGTTGTGTTCTGTTTATTTTAGTTGAACTAGTTGAGATTAGTTTAACTAGCTAATCAATTAGTTATGAGTGGAGTGAATTAAATATTATTTAATTCATTAATTAGTAACTCATTATTCAACCCAAGAACACATCAGTTCACTACAGTGCATGATCAGTTCAGTGGAGACCAGTGAAAGAGGTAGATGAAAGGGTGGAGTTAGCTATCAGTGGCGACATCAGTTGTGCATGAGATTTGCACCACACTTGGAGGATTTTCCCATGATGATTGCGCTGTCAAGCCAAGGAGATTCGAACCTTGGATCTCTATATAGACAGGCCTGGATTGCGCAATAGAGGCAAGGCAATTGGCGGTGAGTTTTGAACCAGTAACCTGTTCAAAACTGAGCTAGTTTGTGTGTAACTTCAAGAGATAGTACTGAGTACTTGTGGGGAGTATTGTACTGAGTTTGTTACATGATTTCTCCATTATAATATACAAAATAGCTGCGGGGTTTTCAGCTATAAGCTTTCCCCATACATACTGTGTTAATGTGTATGATGATTTGATGTGTTATCGCTTGATTTTATTTCTGCATGTTTGATGATCTGAGTGGAAGAGATTATGTGTTGCATATGAATTCGAATTGTATGTGATCAGGATAGTCTCGGTGGATAATTAATTATTATTCAGAAAATTTCTACATGGTATCAGAGCTATTGAAGTTCAGATTGATCATCACAGTGATTACAAACTTATTTCGGTAGACAGAGTCTGCATGCGGGCCAGGTAGCCTCCGGATTCATCTTTCTTCGGAAAGTGAAAGGTCTGGTAAATGCCCCTTGCAGTCGACTCTGTGCTAGAAATAATTTGTTCTCACAGATCTAGAGCGGTTGAGCTTTGAGGTGGAATTCGAAATTTTGCAGCAGTTTTGTTTTCTTGGTGCCAGTGTTGAAAATTTCTTTCAACGGTTTGCGACTCGAATATGCTCTTGAAGGCAGTTCGAATTATGTTGCATGGAAGGATCGCATGGAGGCAGTATTAGAAGATAATGGACTGAAGGATTTCGTGGATATGGATGTCCAAAAGCCCACCGATCCTGCTGAAGTCGAAGCATGGCAAAAGAAGATGGCGAAATGTCGAAGGATCCTGTTGGAGGGCGTCAAGGATCATATTGTATCCAGCCTGCATGGAAAGGCTACTCCATATTTAATGTGGAAAGCTTTGACGGATCTATTCCAGAGTAAGAGTGACCAAAGGAAGCCGGCGCTCAAAGATAAGCTCAGGAACATCAAGATGGAGAAGGGCGACAGTATCGCCAAATACCTCACGAAGTTCACTCAATGTAGAGATGAGCTGGGAAGTGTGGGGGTGACTGTCGAAGACGAGGGCATGGTCGACCTGGCTCTCCTTGGTCTTCCGAAGGCTTGGCACTCATATCAAGATAGTGTCAATGGTCGGGAGAAGCTGCCGGGATGGGAGCGCCTTTGGGCGGATCTCATGCAGGAGGAGATAAGGAGGACTACTCGAGATGGATCTTCATAAAAGGGAGCTGATGAAGAAAACTGCGCTTTGGTTGCCAAAGCAAAGAAGGGGAAGGGTAAGAAAACCTCTCATTCTGGTGCAAAGGGCAAGAAGCAGGATATGGCAAAAGTGAAGTGTTTTCACTTCCATGATCACGGACATTATGCTACCAATTGTCCAAAGAAGAAGAAGAACAAGCAAGCGGGAAGATCTGCAGATGGAGAAGCTTTGGCTTCACAGTTCGAGCTTGACTTTTCACTGATTGCATGCTTGGTTTCAAGTGTGATGGGATCGGTGTGGTTCTTGGACCGCGGTGCGTCATTTCATATGACGGGAGATCGGGAGTTGTTCTCAGATCTGGAGGACAAGGATTTGGGTATGCACATCGAGATGGGCGATGACGGTAGATACAGTGCGACTGGTATCGGTACCGTATCCTTTCAGAGGGAGTCTGGTAAACCCTTTGTCTTAAAGGATGTCATGCATGTACTTGGATTGAAGAAGAACCTGATTTCAGTAGCGATGTTGGAGGATAAGGGGTATGATGTGGTCTTCAGCGAAGGAAAAGCCTTCCTACGCAGTAAGACTACTGGAGAGACCCGGAAGATAGGGGTTCGAACCAAGAACCTTTATCAGTTGCAAGTAGATGGCTGCGCAGCAATGGCATGCAAGGCGGGAGAAGTGGTGAGCCGGGATGATGAGGGCGAACTGTGGCACAAGAGATTGGGCCACCTTCACCATGGAGCTTTGAAGATACTGCAGCAGATTTCTACCGGGCTTCCTAAGGGCACTCTTGCGCAGTCAGATCAGTGCAAGGGGTGTACTTTAGGGAAGTATGTGAAAGCCACCTTTCACGAGAAGGATAGTCACACCACGACGATCCTTGAGAGAGTTCACATAGACGTGTGTGGTCCTTTCTCAGTTGCTTCGACAGGAAAGCACAAGTATTATGTGATATTTGTTGATGATTTCTCTCGAAAGTGTTGGATCTTCTTCATACAGAGGAAGAGCGATACATTCGCGAAGTTCTGTGAGTTTAAAGCACTGGTCGAGAAGGAGTCGGGGAAGAAGGTGATTGCTCTAAGGAGTGATAACGGTGGTGAATTCATCTCGGCTGAATTCAAGGAGTTCTGCAGCGCAGAATGGATTCAGAGAGAGCTCATCGCACCCCATAACCCACAGCAGAATGGGGTGGCTGAGCGGAAGAACAGAACGATCGTGGGTGCTGCACGGGCGATGTTGCATGATCAGGGCCTACCCCTTCACTTGTGGGCTGAGGCATGCAATACAGCAGTGTATGTGCAGAACCGTTGTCCTCACAAGTTTCTTGGCATGAGTACACCAGAGGAGGCTTATTCTGGCAAGAGGCCTGATATTTCCCATTTGCGGATTTTCGGATCTCCTGTCTACATGCATATGACGAAGGATGCGAGAAGGAAGCTGGATCCAACTGCTGAAGTTGGAATATTTGTGGGGTACACTGATACACCTCACAACTATCGGGTGTATGTGCCAGACAGTCGCAAGACCGTTGTGCGACGGGATATAAAATTCCAGGAGGAGAAAGCCATGCAGTGTTCGCTTGAGAGGGAGCTACACTTGCATGCAGATGAGGAGCTGTTAGTTCCTAAGGAGGAGCTTCCGAATGTGGATCAGCCACAAGAGGAGGTTCAGGAGGTGGAAGAAACCACCCAGGCAGCGCCAACCATCAGAGGGCGCATGCGCACTACAGAAGCTGAGCGACTGGCTCGGGATGCAAAGAAGGTTGTAGGACCACCTACAGCACAGCGCAGACAGAGACAGTCACCGGATCGGTACACTGGATACATGGCTCTTGTGAGTCAATGTGTTGTGACTGAGCCATCCTCTTTTGAGGAAGCTGTGGAGGAACCCGCATGGGTTGATGCCATGATCGAAGAATATGATTCGATCATCAGGAACAGTGCATGGGAGATTGTCCCAAGACCGGTTGGGTGGCCAAAATCGTGTGGTCGTGGCGGATCTGCGTAGCTTTTGTGCGTCGACTAGAGTGTGGAGAAGTACAAGGCGAGATTTGTCGCCCGTGGCTTCTCACAGATCGAGGGGATTGACCATGAGGAGACTTTTGCACCTGTCGCAAGGTACTCTTCCATACGGACGATCCTTGCTCTCTCAGCGCAGATGGGGTGGCACATTCATCAGATGGATGTGAAGATTGCATTCCTCAATGGAGTTATTGAGGAGGAGGTGTACATAGAGCAGCCTGAAGGTTTCGATATCTTCAGCAGTGAGTCGCATGTGTGCCGACTCAAGAGAGCACTGTACGGGCTGAAGCAAGCACCTTGTGCTTGGTACACTCACATAGACAGCTACTTCATCGAGTTTGGATTCTCCAAGAGTGAGGCAGATCCAAACCTGTACCAGATTGTGGTGGAGGGGAAGTTGTTGATCATCGTACTGTATGTAGATGATCTGATTTTGACTGGCGATGAGAAATTGATACTTTCATGCAAGGAGGATCTTGCACGAGAGTTTGAGATGAAGGACTTGGGCATCCTTCATTATTTCCTGGGATTGGAGATTTGGCAGCGCAGCGGAGGACTGTTTGTTTCTCAGGGAAAGTATGCCCGGGAGATTCTGGAGAGGTTCAACATGCAAGGCTGCAAGCCTGTTGACACTCCTCTTCCTGGTGGTTGGAGGAAGGAGGATGCTACTTCAGCGGAGGTAGTGGATGCCACTGTCTATCGACAGTTGGTGGGGTCGCTTATGTATCTGGTCAATACACGACTCGATATATGTTATGCAGTTAACCAGCTTTCGCAAGCTATGGTTAAGCCTACCAAGCTCTTTTGGAAGGCAGGCAAGCATGTATTGCGCTATATTAGAGGCACATCGGGATATGGTCTATGGTACAGATAGGAGGATGGAGCGAAGCTTTCTGGCTTCACTGATGCAGATTGGGCAGGGAGTCCAATGGACCGGAAGAGCACATCTGGAGGAGTTTTCAGCATTGGGTCGACAGCAGTTTCCTGGTACAGCAGGAAGCAGAGATCCATGGCACTCAGTTCAGCAGAGGCCGAGTACATGGCAGCTAGCTTGGCTACATGCGAGGCTATTTGGATGAGGAAGATCCTCGCAGGATTGTTCAGGTTGCATTTGGAGCCTACAGTGATCTACTGTGATAACTAGAGTTGCATTAAACTCTCGGCTAATCCAGTATTTCATGATAGGTCCAAACACATCGACATCAGGTACCATCATATCAGAGATTGTGTTCAGCGGAGAATCGTGATGCTTTCATATGTTCCCACGGAGGATCAGGATGCCGACATCCTGACGAAGGCGCTCACCAGGAGCAAGTTCGAATTCCACAGAGGCAAGATAGGGGTTGCAGATAATCCATATCTTGCTGAGAGGGAGTGTTGAGAATGCAACAAGATGATGGAGCTTGGTGAAATGAAGTCGCCTTCACCAAGTGGGCCCGCAGGCGAATTCTGGCGCAAAGTCTATTTTTAGACATATGGAGCATGGTTCGGGGATTCCAGTTTGAGATTCTTGGAGCATTGGTCATGTTGGTAAAAATAGATGAGACTCTATTTTTTAGGTTGAAGAGGTCGAAGGCTATTTTTAGACTGCCTCTCCTAAAAATATGGAAGTCAAATATTATTTACCCTTAATAATATTTGGACTATAAACAACAGTTTACTCTCTTGGAGCACTTCAGTTCGAGCTACAGAAGTGGCTCATGCAACTGACAGAAGAATCACGTGGTTCCTAGGGTTTGATGGCATCATGCATGGTTGACTTCAGTTAGAACTTCAGTGGCAGAAGTTTGGAGGAGTTAATGAGACAGATAGTGGAGTTGTGTTCCGTTTATTTTAGTTGAACTAGTTGAGATTAGTTTAACTAGCTAATCAATTAGTTATGAGTGGAGTGAATTAAATATTATTTAATTCATTAATTAGTAACTCATTATTCAACTCAAGAACACATCAGTTCACTACAGTGCATGGACAGTTCAGTGGAGACCAGTGAAAGAGGCAGATGAAAGGGTGGAGTTAGCTATCAGTGGCGACATCAGTTGTGCATGAGATTTGCACCACACTTGGAGGAATTTCCCATGATGATTGCGTTGTCAAGCCAAGGAGATTCGAACCTTGGATCTCTATATAGACAGGCCTGGATTGCGCAATAGAGGCAAGGTAATTGGCGGTGAGTTTTGAACCAGTAACCTGTTCAAAACTGAGCTAGATTGTGGGTAACTGTATGAGAAAGTACTGAGTACTTGTGAGGAGTATTGTACTGAGTTTGTTACTTGATTTCTCCATTATAATATACACAATAGCTGCGGGGTTTTCAGCTATAAGCTTTCCCCATACATACTGTGTTAATGGGTATGATGATTTGATGTGTTATCGCTTGATTTTATTTCCGCATGTGTGATGATCTGAGTGGAAGAGATTATGTGTTGCATATAAATTCGAATTGTATGTGATCAGGATAGTCTCGGTGGATAATTAATTATTATTCAGCAAATTTCTACAATGTGTACTTACAAGGTTATATAAACTAATTTTAACAAGCATGGCCTCCTAAAACCACCAAAACAGGCTCATACACACAAAGCGACAACCAACATGCCAAAAGACAACACTTTTCCCAACTTGCAAAAGGAAACACAACATTCTAAGAAAACAAATAAAATGAATTTCAAAGTTTATGAATATGATGAACAAGACCAAGGAAGGATCTGAAATTTAGTATAGGCCAATATTTTGGAGGGTGTTGTAGCAGCTACAACACTTGGTGGCACGATGCTAGAATCTAGAGCTTATATGTCTCTGATAACTTCTTTCATGGAGAGCATTGGTTCTTGGGGGAGTATCGATGCATCATGTAAATTATTTTAGTTTCCCCACTTACCCCTTCAATATACATAGTCCCCGTCATGCCCTCTCAGTTTTAATCAACTTAAAATTCAACATTGTCGCAATTTTTGGAGTTGGGAAGGGTGTTTAATCTTGCAAGTTTAATATTTTCAAAGTATAATTTTTCATCTCTGGTGTTGCTCAACTTCTAGCAGCCCTTTACAGTACCCCGACAAAGTCACTATAGGAACACAAACATTTCTCCACTACTAATGAGCCTGAACAGTACCTCGACGGAGTTGCTTTATTCATCTCTCTACACAGGAAGCCTTTCTCTTCTTTCACCTTTATTTATTTATTTAAATATGACTATGCATTCACATTTATTCATCTTTTGTGGAAGAGGGATCCTAACTTATTGATAGTGGTAGAGGTTGTTCCTTCATAGAAGAATATAGAGACCTCTGATTTAGTCTTTCTCATTTATATTTTCCCCTTATCCTTTTTTATTTATTGGATAAGAATTAAAACACCAAAACATAAAGAACCAAATACATTCATAAGGTTTCTTGAATGTACACGAGTTCATGGTTTGACCAAAACTCTCCATATGAATGGATCGTATTTTCCGTCGGAACTTCACCGGCAAAAATACATAACCAACACAAGGAAGAAAAACTAAAGGCTAACAAAATTTTGAAATGTCACAAGAGTCTCTTATACTTCAACCACATTCCCTTTTAGGCCAACAGAGCATCTTCATGCACAATATCGTAAAACAGAAGGAAAGAGAACACACAAAAAGGAAAGAAAACCAGAATACAAGATAGAAAATGACCAAAGAAAAACATGATGTGAAACCAAATATATAAAAAACAAGACAAACTACAGTGAACTAGTTCAGGATTGATATGAAAGGAAACTATAATGAAACTGGACCTACTCCTAACCTAACCATCTATAAATTTGGGGTCACGTATAATGGAATTTCCAATGCAGCCATTGTAATCGCTCTTGGATTGGATCCCAAATATGCGAACAATTAAAAAAATATAAGATCATGTGCAATAGAAAAGGTAATAATTTGAATAGCTTGCATAAATATTTGAATTTATTTCCTCTCGGCAGAAATATAGGCCATAGTCATCACTTCTAACCAATTTATGTTATTACCTCTTTGATAAAAACCATTATTCCACCAACCTCTGAAGCTTCTTGTGAATGTGTCTCCATTCGCACCGAACTCCTTGGTAGGCATGAGGAAAAATTAAAATGTGTTATTTGCGATGGAACCCACCAGGTAAGATTGTTCCAACCATTCAAATATTGGATTGTAAAATTCATGATGACCCTCTTGAAAAGCACGAAATCTTTGAAAAGATGAATTTTCAATTAGAGGCACGGGATTATGATGGCAATATTGTGAGGGAAAATAGATTTGATCATATTCAGTAGTCATTTCAAGATAGAGAAGACCTAACATAACCATCAGAAAAGGCTAAAGTTCCTCAACTACTCAACAAAATTTCGAATGGTGAGAAGTTAGACCATAAAGATAAAATGATGTAAACAAATTTCATTGGATATACTGGTGGGAAAATGATAAAGAAAATGACAGTCATCAAGGAAAGAATGGTGATCATATTGGTTGATTAGAGAATTAAAGTCCTGGTTTGCAATAAACAAAGATAAATCAATTTGAATAGTTTCGCAAATTCTTTGAATAATAGAATCATCTTCTTCGTGTGGTGAATGTGAAAATTTATTTCTTTGTAACTGGTAACGTACTACACTAGCATCGTAATCATCGGAAGAGGTAGAAAGGAATGCCAGTACAAAATTCACATGACACTACTCAGGATGCAATGACTGAAAGATAATTTGATTCGCACAATAACTTATTCATTCATTCACACTTAAGAGCAGTTTAGGTGCAATGAAGAACATGATTCACGATACGATATTCACAAGGAAAGCTAGGAGCTGCTAATCATGAAAATAATATGATAGATATGATTCCTTCAGCCAAAGATGGTCTTTGGGATGATTGACTTCGTCATTCCATGACTCTATGAGAGATACACATTCCAAACCTAAGTTTGATGCAAGATATTTGCATGAAGACGAATGAACTGAAAAGGGTTCTTGAATTCAGTTAGAAGTAAAATCTCAAAAGTTTAAATATTACATCTGAAATACCAAAAATCTTTCAGGAAGAGATTTACATTGACTGAAACCATGCAAAGAGAAGGATTATCTGAGAGAAAAAAAATCTGACTTAGTTCAGGGGGCTTCCTAGAGTTGTGATATCCTGGAATAACCATCAACGAAAGTTGAAGTACCTCGACTCCTTGGCAGGTCCTGGAACTTTCCAATATTTATAAAATAGAATTTTGAATATTTTACCAGATCATGCATGGTTTCAAGATAGTTGTTACCATTTTTTTCAATAAGGCCACTACTCACTAGATGGAAACCATATTTGTTACTGATTTTACCGGATTTTCCAACTTCAACAACCATATTAATTTGAAATATTATTTTGATAACAAATTCAAAGATGAATGAATCAGGGAAATTCCATGAGGAAGTTGTTTTGAATAATTGTCTTCATGCAAGACAAGAGATGATGATGTATGGGAATAATACTCAATGATTTCATTTTTTTCATTTGCATCATGGATGATCTCACCACTTTGTTCCAATTGAGATGTTGATTGATCAGTTGAAGAACATGAAGTATCCTCGTCGCAAGTAGATGCCTCACAAATGGTAGAGCACAAGGGACAGTGAGATTAAGACTAAGTTTCAATAAAGAACATATTCTTTGACTAAATCATATTCTGGAACTAAAGTAAAATATTAATGGGAAACCAAAATATTAGTTGATACACCTGGGCATTCGTTATTTCTTACATCAATAGAGTAATCATCATTGGAATGATTATTGCGCAAGGCTATGGATAGATAGAAATAATTGAGTACATTAAATTCACTACCGAGATTAGTAGATTGAAAATCATACAAGAATGGGGGCGCATAATATTCACATGGAGGATTTTTGAAAATAGAAGAAATATTGCAAGCCTCTTCACATTCCTTCTCCTCTAGTTGTGTAATGTTACTGCCTTCTATCTTATCACAATTTGAACCATCGACACAAAAATCAACATAGTTTGAAAAACTAGATAGTGGAATAGATTGCTCGAGAGGATCATGGTACAAAGGGTCATGGTCTATAGATGATAGAGGATGGAAGAAATTCGTATCAGATTCAAGACTATATTCATGAAGAGTAACATCATCTTGCGGAATGGTGGAGTTAGTCTTCACCATGGGCTTCATGATCCATTCTGGAATTTCCTCCATTGAATTTGAATCATGACTAGCGGAACAAGAATGAGAATATGGCTAAGGAATTTGATTTTTTTTGTCTATCAGGTTGTTTTTTATCCTCCAGCAGGGTTGACCTGTGGCTTGAGTAGTCGCGACCTAGGGGCATCTAATCCGTCAAAGTCACCGAGGGATCACACCTGACCTTGGCCGCACCAGTATTTTTACTGTCTGGAGTTTATAGCATGTCTCCTCCCCTAGCACATGGCACAACCACCCTCTAGTGAGGTTTGATCCTAGGTCACCTTGTTGACGAGGCTCAGCTGGTTCAACAGGTTGTGCTAGCGGGACTTGATGGATTAGGAATTTAATTAGTAGATCTCCCAACATTATTATCATCGCAAGGAGGCACCCTCATCGGAACCAGAAAAGGAGGAGGACAAGGAAAAAAATGAATAGTAGGTTTCTCATATGGAATTAGAGGTGTCTCATGATTCAAAATAGCTGGGGGAGTGGGAAAATTAGGGGGTTCAATTTCACCGTGTAAAGAGATAAGAACCAGTGCTCAAACTCTTGTTTCAAGAAATCAAAATTCATATTTTCTTCTGGAATTTAATAGAAAAGGTGAAGGAATCGATTAGAAAAATACTCAATTTATTCATTAGGCTTTATTCTTAAGAGATTGATTCTTCTACAAACATTTCGGTGATTATACCTACCAAAGGCTTGATGAAACTCCCTGAGGAAATGACGAAGGGAATTAATGGAAGTAGGTGGAAAGGTATGGCACCACATATTAACATGACCTTTAATGGTGAGGAAGAAAACTATGTAAGAAAATTCGTCATTATTGATTTCATAAGATTCACAAAATTTAAGAAAATTAGAAATCTGCTCAGTTATGGATGTTCTGTACTGACCATCAAACTTTAACTAAGACAAGTGATATATAGGCTCATTGGGGATTAAAAATTTATCAAGCTAAAAATTAGAGAAACACCCCAAGAGCAAGATTTGAGGATGAACCATTTTGGATAAGAGGTTCAAACCAAATTAACCAGGCTCAAATTGTCATCTGGCCCTCCTTCTAGCACTGTTGTTCATGGTGCTATAAATCTATCAACCAAAGGGGTATATCTTATGTGAAGTCCCAATTAGACCTCACATTGTTTGGAGTAGGAACCTCATCTATAATATCGACCCAACTTCCATGTACTATTATAGATATGCCTTGGCTCTAACTGTCAGCAAGAGAGATGGGTGCACATGTGCCTTCAAAAAGCAAGGGGGGTGTGCCTGGTGAGTGTTCGATTGTATGGGTGTCAAATTTCTTTCACTGTGGAGGGGAGTAAAATTGGGCCTATAAGAGAGAGGTAGCAGTGACACCCTAGTAGAGACACACATGAACAAGAAAGGTTTGTATGACATCAAGTGGAATAGTCCACATAGATGTGAAAACAATTACAACCAACAAATAAGAAAGATATTTCTAGTATCCAGTGCAATAGTCCACAAGGATGTGAAAAAAACAAAAACAATTACAACACATTCTCAATATGATAAGTACCAAAATAACTGAAATAGTTCAACTATTGCAGCACATGTGAAATCAAACATGAAATACAAACATCCGCAGAATAGTCGTAGAAACATTCATAATCCATGCATGAAGAACGTGTTGGCCTTGAAGGCTATTGTTATTAAGTGAAAGTTATAAGACAAATGTGTACAATGCACACCACTAGCTCAAGAAGTGGAGCATTGGAGCCAGTCATTGCTCCTCAAAATAACTAGCTTGCCTCTCTAATTCTTTGCGAGAGGATCCAATGTGAAAATTCCTTTACTCATACAATGAAGGAGTATATATAACCAAGGGTGGCTCTTTGAATACCCTCGTGATTGTTTGACTTCATATGAATTTTCAACTTACATGACTCTTTACATTCCATGTGTGTCCTTTGGACTTCCACTTTATAATACTTTTTGAATACAATGTACACATGAGGAAATTTTAGTCTAAAAGTGCCTCCTTTGGAAAAATTAAGAAATTAATAAAAAATGCCATGGAGACAATTTTTAATTTTAATTTACTTTTATCTATGTTCCACAATATTTATTAGCACAAAATTCAATAAACTTTTTTAATATATTATATCTAATTTTAACTTTTATCAAAATCCCTAAATATATGGCACTTTTATTAAAATAATTGTTTATATATATTTTATATTTAAATATAACTATCTATATTTATATTTTATATTTATTTGTGTATATACAGTTTATATTGAACAATTTTTTGATGTTTTTTTTAACTATATTGTCTACTGAAGCCACAATTTCACATGTAATATATTTTTTGGTCAGAATCGGATAATGTTTAAGTTTTTTTAACTATTTAATTATTTTATATTTAACTTTTTTTTTAACTATTTAACTATTTTATATTTAACTATAATTGTATTTTATTTTTAATTATTTAACTATTTTACATTTAACTATAATTGTCTATATATATATATATATATATATATATATATATATATATATATATATATATATATATAAAACTAATTTTTTTGGTATTTTTTTGGCCATGATTATTAATGTCAAATAGGCCCATATTTTAATTTATATTTTTTCACTAATATCAAGATTTACATTGCATTAATAACTTTTTCAATATTCTAATTCATATGGGTAAAGTAGGTAAATAACATTAATAAAATATTTCATGAATACTCAAATTAATAATAAAATATTTGATCGATACATAAATTAATAATAAAATACTTCACAAATACTAAAATTAAACAATTTAAAATTATTTAGGACATGTACCTATTTTTAAATTTAAAAGATTTTAATTGGTTTACATATTATTACATGGAAAGTACGTGAAAATTTCATGAGCACTTTTAGGCTGAAATTTCCTCTAATGTGATCCATAATAGTGATGTGGCATATGAGAACTCCATGCAGTACTCACTGCGAGAGCAATACCATAGCATGTGGGTTCATATAAGTGGATATATAATGAGGAAAAAATGACATAATATATTGGGGGATATATAGTGGGTAAAGGGTATTTACATTAGCAAGTATTAAAAATGGAGGTCAAATTTAATGAAAAAATATAAAGGCATATAAAAAATGTCAATGAAAAAATGGATACCTACAATATATAGTGAAAGTAGGAGCTTTTTAAATTGGAAAGGTTTATTGAGTTTATATTGGTAGGGGGTTAAATAATGTGATTTTTAGAGGTATTTTCCAATATGTACTCAAATTAAGGGTATTGTTTAATATAATATGATCCATGTGTTATGTTATAGGTTTATTGAGTGAAGCCCCCATGGAGTACTCATGACATGACATGACACTGCTGACATACACTTCTTGATGATGTGGCAATGTCAAGCCATTGCTACTACTAAGAGTTGATTTCCTTCCTGAAGAAGCTTTCATTTTCACCTCTGCATGCCTTGGTGAGAAGGATTCTTCAATAATCTCAAGTCTTGGATGGTGGTTGTAAACTAGTGTCCCTTTGATTTCTCCTGATCGATCAACTTGTAAGTTTAGCTGCAAGAGTGCATTTGAGCTTGATTCCCTCCTCCTTCTCCTTCTCTATCATCTTTTCATGATATGATAGGGTACTTGTTCCTGCAATTCACTCATGACGAGATGACATCAATCTGAAAACCTCTAGCCTAATATGATGTATTTTGATCAATAAACAAATCCCAAAACAAGCTATAGGCTAGGAAGAGGGACTCAGTGACTACATAGTTTAGGAAGGCAAGGGTAATCCTTGAGCCTTGAGACTGTGTAGTGTGTATTTTAGGCAGGGATGAGGAACAATATTGCGCAGTTTATGAAGTGATTTGGATAGGCTGAGGGGATGGACACTAGGAGAACTGTGCAGTTCTGGGAGTCAAGGGAGGTTGGACTATTTCTTAGTTCAAGGGCTCAGGGAATGAGGATGAGGCTTGTGGTTACCAAGTGCGCAATTAAATCTGGGATAGGGGTCATGATTGTGCAACCCTGGAGGTCAGGGTCAAGGCTTGGTCATAGAAACTATGCAATCCAGCAGTCCTTGGAGGTAGGAAGTAACACCATCTTCCCACATGTAACCTATGACCTTTCATCTCCCTTTCCTCCTAATTTTCATTATTTTCGTAAATAAATGTGTCGAAAATGCCATGTGTCTTTCCAAAGCCTTTGCCTTTTAATTTTCCAATTTTCTTAGCCATAATAAGCTAAATGAACACCCACTAGGATTTTTTTCCCAATAGTCAGCTTGGAATATGTATCCCATCAACTATTGTTATTATTTTTCCTTTATTAACTTTTATTACATAGAATTTTCACCAGGGTTGTTACACAGGAACTATGCATTGTGTAGTGCCAAATAGGAATTTCATAGCTAGAGGACTGATACTATGCAATTCACGGCTCAGGGAAGGCCGGGTGAAGCTATGTTGCTTGGTCGGGAAGTCTTTTTTACAAAAATGGCTAAGTGCGGGACTGGTGATATCGGTGTTAACGATGATGCAACTTTGATTGTGATCACATACTTATAATAATTTTATCACTCAATCAACATAGATCATCCATGCCATAAAAATAAACCATTTCCCTTTGTGCAACAAATTTATGACTGGTTATGACAAGTGTGACACCAAAGGTACAATTTACGACGACCATGACGACACTTGTGCGAAAATGCTCAAAACTTTATAAATGAGTGTGATGGGTACTTGCAAGGTTAGAAAAACTCATTTCCACAAATATTACCTTCTGGAACCACTATAATAGGCTCATACACACAAATTTACAACCAACACGCCAAAATATGACACTTTTCCCAACTTGCGAAAGGAAACACAACATTCTAAGAAAACAAATAAAATGAATATGAAAGTTTACAATGATGATGAACAAGACCAAGGAAGGCTAAAAAATTTGGTATATGCAAAAATTTTGGAGGGTGTTGTAGCAACTAAAATAGGTAGATGAGAAGGACGAGCAAGATTATGCCACTCCACTAAGGAAGAAATTTAATAGGTTTTAGGAACTCTTGAAAGAAGCTAAGGAGTCAAAGGGGGGTCCAAGGAGCATTTTCAGGGAGAGTAAAACACCAAAGAGGTTAGATAATTATTTATTTTTGGTGAGAAGCATCCAACAAGAAGATACTTGTTCACATGAGGAGCTAGAAAATCAACAGGTTTGGAGAGATGCCATGGTGGAAGAGTATACTTCCATCATGAAGAATGATGTTTGAGAGGTGGTACCGTGACCAGATGGGAATTCAATTGCAACTTCCAAGTGGCTATATAAGATAAATTATTTTGTGAGTGGAATATCAAAGCAATGATCTCCATTAAAGTAGAGATGGGGTGGAAGATCTACTAGATGGATGTGAAGACTGAAATTTTGAATATAATTATATAGAAGGAGTTATACATTGAGTATCCACGGGGTTTTGAGATTCATGGGAGAGAGTCTCATGTGTTTCGGTTGAAGAATCCATTGTATGGACTGAATTAAGCTCTAAGAGATTGGTACTCACAGGTTGACTCCTAGTAATAGTAAATTGGTTTCGAGAATAATGAGGCTGATCCAAACATGCATTATATATATATTGGTGGGGAGCCTCACATTATTTTCCTATATGTAAATTATTTATTCATGACAAGGGAGGAGATATTGATAACTACTTTCAAGTAAGATATTGCTTCAGAGTATGAGATGAAGGAAATTAGACTAATGCATTAGTTTTGGGGTTGGAGGTGTGGTAGGAGGATGTGCATATATTTTTGGGACAGGGAAAGTATGAAACTAATATTTTGAGGATATTTAGGATGGAGGGTTGTAAGGTTATGGATACACCAATGATAACCAACTTCTAGAAGTTGAACACTTTTATGGGAGAGTTGGTGGATCCTAATTTGTATTGTCAACTCACTGGTTCCTTGATGTATTTGGTCAACACTAAGCCAGACTTATGGGGCTGTTATTAACACTTTCAATCAATATCAAGTGGATCCTACGATATTGCATTGGAATGCAACAAAACATGTGCTAAGATACTTGCAGGGGATAGTGGACTATGGATTGGACCATGTGCGAGGGGATGGAGTCCACCTATTTGGTTATAAAGATTCATATTGGGAAGAAAGAGCAATGAACTAGAAGAGTACTTTTGGATGTTTGTTTATTTTTGGCTTGTTAGTTGTGTCATGGCTTGGCTAGAAGCAATATTCAATGGCACTAAGTTTTGAAAAGGATGAATACATGGTATTTATTTGGGTGACTTATGAGGCCATATGAATTTAAAAATTGTTGGTGACTTTGTTTGGACCATAGTTGGAGCCAACTACACTATGATAATCAAAGTTGCATAAAATTCTCAAATAATCCATTTTTTCATGATCGATCTAAATATATTGGCATAAGATACCATTTCATTTGAGAACTATCGAGAGAGGAGTAGTGGAGATGAAATACAATTCCACTAATGAGAAAGTTGTGGAAATTCTCACAAAGTCCCCTATGAAGGGAAAATTTGTATTTTTCAGCAAAAATAGGAATGGTGAAGAGCACTTTTCTATTTAAGAGGGATTGTTCGAATCTAGCTAGGAAAAGTATTTTCCACATAGGCTTGGAGCTAGCATGTGGGAAATTTTCCTAAAGTGACTTGGGGTTTAATTTGAATTTATGAGATATAAAGTTAACGAGAAAAAGCGAAATTTATTTATGTCAATGAGAGATTAAAAAAAAAAACATTGGATCAAGAGGGCCCAATATTAAATCTCAGCCGTTGATATTGGAGGCTCAGTAGAAGACGAAAGGACAGCTTCTCTTGTCTTTATAGTGTCACGAATCCCAAGGAGAAGATCTGTTCTAATTGTTGAGTGATATACCCATGAGAAGGAATAAGGTCGAGTAAAAAGAAGGAGGATGATTTGTTGAGTATAGTAGTCAAGTGGAACAAATTTTAAGACTAGTGTGTTGGCTCAAATCCTAAGGCAGTGTGAGAATTAATTGCATATCGTACAACTGATAATTATTATTCTATATAGTAGTCATAAGGAATGAAAAGCAAGGAAGAGAAGTGACACAATTTTATAAGGATGTGTTGTATCATACACCTATTGTTTGAATGAATTTCAGGTGTTGATTTGTTGGTTGTATATTCCATACAGGTTGTACAATTTAAATAGTAGAGGGCATGAAATTTGAGGTAGGTCATACAACCAAATTTGTGGTTGTTTTTTTGGCTCAGAAATATAGATAATTATGTAATTTCATTTTTTGGTTATATTTTGTTGTGGAAATAATTGGTTTTTAAATCTAACTAATAAAATTATCCCTCTCCCAAACTACTTTTCCCTCGAGGGTTTTTCTAAGGACTTTTGTCCAAAATATGTGAGTTCTAATTTCATAGTTTGCTGAGTTATTTGTTGATTTATAAGTTCAAAAAAATTTCACTGTGTTTCTATTCACAAAATTAGAATTGAATTTTCTAAGTGAATGAAATTTTATGAGTGTAATTTTTATGGAATTACAACCTGAGTGTTGACAAAGTGTTTGAAGAAATTTCTACAAGAGAAATTTGAATTGTATTGATTTTCTTGGATGGTTTTCTTACATTATACAAAATTATACTCTTTGTCAAATGTTTCTAAGAATTTGCAGCTAAGTCCCACAATGGAAGGTAGGACCTTCTCCTTTTCTTTATCCAACATAGAAGACTCATATAGTTTAATATTTTCCACATTCACCATTGGGTAGATACATATGTATGGAGGTAGACTAATTTAGTAGGAATTATCCCCCACCTTTTACAATATATCAAAGGGATCATTGTCTTCCATCATTCCCAAAATCTCGAAGGGAACATACCATAGAGCCTTTACTTTCTTATTAGGACCCTATAGCATCTCCTTGTTCAACTATAACCATATTGTATATCCCACTCTAATGACACCTCTATCTTATGTTGATCATTCTTGGCCTTGTATTTTTGTGTGATTTCTTTAACACTTCCTATACTTGTAAATGGATCTACCCAATCCTCTCAAAAAATTTATATACACTTAAATCATCTCTTATGGCATCCTCCCCCACTCCTTGTTCTCCATATACTACATCTAAAGGTGAAGGTGAAAATTATCTACATCAAGTCTCAAATGGTGACTTACCAATTGAAGTGTTGACTAATCTATTGTAGAATTGATGTAAATATACCAAATTTTAATCTTAGGTCTATGGATGATTCTTATCATAACCACTCAAAATATGTAACAAACTCATTTTGACAAGTTCTATTTTTCCATATGTTGGAGGATGGAATGTTATAGACCTCTTCAATATTGTGTCCATCTTCTCACACAATGTAGTGTTGGAATTATGGCTAATGTGTTATACTTGATGGAAACCTACTTAATAAAGATGTAAACGTTGTGATATCATGATGAGTATAGAACTAATGGAGATTGCTACAAATGCTACAAATGTCATGGATAGAAAAATTGCAGTTCAAAGACAAGTTGATGTTAAAGGTGAAGTTTAAGAAAATATACACATATCCTATGAAAAAGGGTCACGTACATATATAGGTATTGTTAGTGAAATTCTTGTACATAATCTGAATCATGGTGATATGGATACCAGGGGTCTTTACCATGGTATTGGACCATAGTAATGGGAGTGAAAATGGCTATTTCATCCTGCCAAAGAATACTAACAACATTACATAGGGATTTCTCTAAGGTATTGGCTAAGGCTAAAGCTATATGATGGAGATCAAGGTGTTAAGTGTGAAAGTTATGGGTTATTGATGTGTGATCTGATTTGGAACATATGTGTGCTAGGGAGCATGGAGAAGACCTAGATCTGAAATATCTGAAGATGTGTTGACTATGCTTGACTAATTTACTCATTGAAAATGTATTGGTTAACAATTATTAAACTATGATGATAGTAATACTAAGATATAAATGTATTATTTAGAAGTCTATAGTTTTGATAGTGAAGGTTGCACAATGTGAAGTTATTTTTGCAACAAAATTTTTCATATCTATACGCAAGTGTATTTGGGAATAGTTGCGTACATATGTTGATCCATCTCTATAGCATCACATATATATTCTGAGATAAATTATGTTGTTGGTTTTGATTTGTACGCATGTGTTGTGCATGGTAGGAATGTACATGCACTAATCAGTCTTTCAATAGTCGCGTATATATGGTAGGGTTTATAGTACTGCTAAATAATGGCATTTGATCAGTTTTGTTTTGATTGTTGTTTTTTGTCAATGATGTTTCTATCTTGAGATATGACAGTGTTGATTGGTTTGAATATGACATGGAATACTAATTGGTAATGATGCTACAGTATGGTGATATGTGATTGCTTTAGTGGTTTGTAATTGATTTGTGTATGGTCCAGTGGTTACTTCAGTGTTGCAGTGATTGATTATGCAGTAGTTAGTGATTTGAGTTATGTACGTAGGTCTTATACAGAGGAAGCATGTACATACCTGGGTGTGCTTAAAATAAGTTGTGTATACATTCTAATTTATTTCTGATCAGGGTTTACATAAACAACATTGTGCTTCTCTAATGATTAACAATATATGTTTTGGTATATTAATGAATGGTTGTCCATTGGTATGATCTGATAGATTTTATCTTATATGAATTGGTTTTGGTTGATTAAGATTCAATGATTAGTGTGTTGATGTTATAGTGATTCATTCGGTTCGATGGATGTCTTTCAAATTCAGTATTCAGTTTGGTATTGAGCTTAATGATGGGTGTGGGTCCAGTCTAAAAATATGATGAAAGGTGGCCTACAGGTTTTGATGTTTTGAGTCAGGTGGATCTAGTATGAAATATTATGAAACATGGTCCACAGAGGTGTTGAGGATTGGAACCTTCAGTAAGGGAGACAAAGCTTCCTTCCAATGGTAGGTAGTAAACTTGTTCATGGGCTAGGTTCACCCTTCTAGTAGGAGTTGGTAAATGATATCAGGGGGTTGTAGCTCCCTTCTAATGGGTGTTGGAGAATGAGAGAAGGTTGTAGCCTTCTATAGGTGGGGCTTGTGTGCTGGTAAGGGTCTGTTCCAATACAAGATTGTAATAATTTTTTCTTTATATAATAAGAAAGAGGAAAGAGACGACAACAAAGGTGGTCTTCTCCCACATTGGGTTTCCACCTAAAATCCCAATGTTCATGTGTGTTGATGATATATCTACCCTTTACTGCTCATGTTTTCTGCTTAATGAATTAATAATGAAGTAATGATGGAGTGGTCAAAGATGAACATTTTGTGAAATATATGAAAATATAGTTAAATAGATATATCATGTTTTATTTCACTAAAGTCGCGTATATATGTTGGTTCCATGAACAATAATAGTGTATAGAAATCATAATATGAAATGAAAAGTTTAATTGAATTAAAATATTGATTCAACAAAACCCCCCACCCTGCCCCCCACCCCCCACCCCCCACCCCCCTCTCTCTCAGTATTTTTCTCAACAATTGGTATTAGGGTAGGTCACTCCAGTAGAATATTAACCACTTGAGAGTGGATCAAGGACCTTGGGAAAGGAGAAAAATAAGAAGGCATCTCAAAGGAAGAATTAAATTCATGAAAGTAGTGACAATTATGCACCTAATGCTGTGGAAATAGTTGCATTGATAGGTTAGGAAAAATATGTAGCAAAATATCAAGGCAAGTTAGAAACAATGGACAATAAAGGAATGCTCATGCTTGGTAATTATAACTATCATGAATGGAAATAAAATATGAAGTGTATGTTAATTAACCTTTGGTGTAATTTTTGGAATTTAGTATGTAATGGTTGCACACTCCTCCATTAGATGAAGAATTGAAAAGGCATAATGTGTCATTATATGAAATCATTAGTCATGTACCCGGTTTAGTATTGGTAAAGGTTATGCATTATTCAATAGAAAATGAATTATGGATGATCTACATGAAATCCATGAAGGAAGAACAAATGAAGATGTTCCATGTTGTGAACTAACATGTAATCTTGTTTTGGAATAAGAGTATGATAATAAAACAACCTTTGTTATGTCAGATGGATCTATTGATACAGAATATGACAGGTTAGAGGAAGTTCTTAACCTTATTAGAAAATGTGTTTTTTCTTTGAAGAATATTAAAAATCTTAAGAATAAGTTACAAGTATATGGTAAGAGGGATCATGTTAAATCGGTAAATAAACAATATTGTGAAGGACTAAAAGATGATATTGTCTCTCTAAGATTAAATATTGAAAATAAAAACAAGCGAAATGAAGAGATACTTCAATTATTTGAAGAACAAGAGAATGTGTTGAAGGAAGAGATTTTCAAATAAAAATAAACATGGAAGAATCAAGAAAGGTTGAAGAAGGAATGAGGAAGAAGTATCTCTAAAAGGAATAACAATACCAAAGAATGGAGGGTGAGGTAAACATTCTAAAAGGTAAATTAGAAAAAAAGGATAAACACTTGAGATTTAAAGATAGTACTAATATTTTGGATAACATTATTATTAGTTAAAGTTCTTCATCCATTAAATCTGGTCTTAGTTTTCAAGAAACAATAAAATGAGAATCTAGTTCACATGCTTGTGCAAGAAACTTGAAGGATAACAATACGACATCTGAAATTCTTGATAAAGAGATAAGAAGTCAACCAGATCAACATCCAAGGAAGATGAATCATAGAAACATTAATCGGTTCTATGCTATGATCAATAATGTTGAATATTTTACATGCCATAACTATGGACACATTGCAGAAAACTGCAGAAGCATGTTTTTTCGACCTCAATAAAATAGCCACTTCAAAGGAAGATCATCAGCTCCCAAGTACTCAAGTTTCTTTAAGGGATATTGTTTTTCTTGAAAAATAATTTGTCATAACTATTGATTGCAATAGAAGGAATATGAAACTAAAATATTATGATTCTTCTGCTCCATTTTATGGTCATATAAGATGTTATACTTGTAAAAATTTTGTGCATGTATTAAAAGAATGCATGAATAAGTCAATAAATTCTCACAGATAAAAAGATAAGCAAGAAAACAAGAATATTGTTACTAAAAGATCTGAGAAATATGGACCCAACATCAATTATCATATTAAGTAAAAGGAAGACAAAAAAATAAGGTGTGGCCTTGCTCTTTTCTCATTTGAAGATGAATATGAATGGTACATAGAAAAGAAAATCTCTCGTCACATGAATGGAGATAAGAACGAGTTTTTCCCTCAAGAAAACCAAAGATGGTAAAGTCATTCTTGGAAATAATTCTCCAGAAAAATTTCCAGGGAAAGATAGAGCCAAACTTGATAAGTGTAAAAGGGTAGTTGATGCATTGTTAGTTCAAGGGATTACAAAACATATTATATGTGTAGTTCAATTAGCTAACAAAGGACGTATAATTGTGTTTACATAAACTAAATGCAATGCTATAGATGAAGAAACCAGAAAGGTTATAGCAAGAGGATACAAAAACCCAAATAAATTATATCTTCTAGTAAAGAAGAATTTAGGCAGAAATAGGAAAGATAGTTCCTCTTCTTCACATACATAATAAAAGAAGATGCTCCCCATTGCAATATATTTTTCTCAATGCATTCTTCTAACAGTGGCTACACAATTGAATGAGAGGTACATAACCTCATGAAGAAAAAGTGATTATACCATAGGATTATTGATGTATGATCTCAAGGGGAGCTATGCATGAATCTCTTCTTCATAATTCCCTATGTTGTTTTGATACTTTGTTGGTGATATTTATTGTACTAAAATTGCAACAGTGAGCATGAACATACAAGACAAGTCCAAGGGGAGTTGTGACTATAAAGAATTAGCAATTTACTTTATGTACATAGATCACATGAAGTAAAATCGTGTATATATGAAATTTTTGATCTAGACAATCACATATGGTTCCTTGTGGCGATAAATGAATGGCACAAACTCAGGGGGAGCTTCTCATATGCTTCCATTATTTATTATTTTCTTTCTGGTTTTGATATTAGTCTTTGCAGACTATTGGTGATGCTTATATGATGCTTAGGAATTATGAGGTTATGAGTTGTTGCAAGTCTTATTCTATTGCTTCTACTGAAATGGTTCTTTGATGCACTTGTTGATTGATGAGTTGGATATGATCATATTTGATAAGTTGGCATAGGTCCAATGGAATAATCCACTATGCTTCCAATAGTACATTGTTTTCGTTATGTTTTCTTGAGTAGTGCTTGCTAAATGATGGTGTTTATGATGAGTTCATGGTTTACTCACTACTTATTGGCATTGCTGAGAAGATATAGGTTTTTATCATTCTATCATTGGTTATCAATAAGGCATGGATTTCATATGATGAAGTTATAATGATTTTTTTCACTTTGATTTGAAGATGTTGATGATATTTTTGATCAGTTCTATGATCTTGAAATGCATAGATTGCATATGGTGAACTTATTGGGGATGTTTATATGTTACTTGAGTTTCATTTGACGAAGAGGATGTGTATGATATGTTTTTTGTTGGCAATGGTTCAGCCATGTTGAGTTTATGATACACTCACTGTTTGTTGAGATTAATATGTTGTTGTCATTATGTCATCATTAATGCATCGGTTTCATGTGATGATTCCTATATACTACTTAAGTTTGGTAAATATGTTGTTATATATATACTGAAGATGTGATGCTGCTATTTAGTGTTATGGCTTGTATTTTTGGAGGTAATTTTGATGATGTATGGAAAGAATATGTATATGCTACAATATATTAACATGTCTTTGATTCTCGTTAATTGTAACTCTTCCTATATGAGGAGAGATTATGTTCACCTTGATGACATAAGGTAAAGAGGATAAGTTGTTGACAAAACCTTATTTCACTATTCTATGCTTCTACTACAATTTCTTGGTGATGGTTGAAAGAATTGCATATTTGGTCAGATGTTGATAATATTGGAAATATTGATGCTACAGTCCCTTCTCTTATGTAGTTGATGATGATGATGTTCATGTTGCTTCTATGTTGTTGCGATCGGTTGTTCATATTTCAAGTTCCTACATGGTGAATAATGGTTGTTGATGACTATAATGGCCTTTTCAACCTCATAATTGAGGTCCCTGTTTTCTGGCTATAAGTTTCATATATGTCTATTGATATAAAGTTAATGAAAAGACACATATTGTAAATAATTGTAAAATTTATTCATGCATGGGCTATTAGGATCAAGTCATGTCATGTATGTAATCCCATTATGTTGTGACATTGATGTAAAATTTTGATCCAATATGTAAACCCAATATGTTGGGTAATTGATGTAATCATGGGAGCATAGAATGAATGGTCATAGGAAAGTTCATATTTGGTTAAGTCATCAGGTCTTGTACTCTTTTGAATATCTTCAGAAGGTTCAACATATGCTCAGGGGGAGCATGGTCACTATACAATTTTCATATCATACCTACAACGATCCTCTATACAAAGGGGGGGATAAGCCTTCATTCATCATTATTCAAACCTTTTCCCTTGATGTCAAAGGGGGAGATAATATTGGTGTTTTGATAATAATTCTTGGAGAGGCTTGGTGAGAAGTATTATTATTTTCAGGTGTGTTTGCAGGTGTGTATAGGTGGTGACTAAACACCAAAGTGGTTGCCATTAAGTCCAAAGGGGGATATTATTAGAATAATGGCTAAGGTGTTGTCCTTGATGGAAACCTACTTAATAAATGTGTCAAAATTGTGATATCATGATGATTATAGAAGTAATGAATATTAGTACATATGCTATAGATGTTATGGACAGATAAATGGAAGTTCAAAAACAGATGGATGTTAAAGGTGAATTTTAAGAAAGTATACATGGATCCTTGATCTAGGTGGATATTAGTGGCCACCCACCTATTCCACTTGGGGCCCCACCATTGTTTCTTTTAGTTTTTCAATTTCCTTAATAATAGCACAACTTACTATTATTAGCAGTTTTTCGGGTCCTGATATTCCGCAGTCGTTTTGAGGCCCTAAACGGCGTTTTTTTGGAATCACTTCTCCAGCGAATATGATTTCGTTCCAAAATTTATATTCTTGGTCATCAGTTGTATTCCTTGGATATATATTTCTAACAATGTATCATGTGTGAAAAATGGAGATATTATGCCAAAGTTATGACCCCGAGAAATTGATGTACCAATTTACCCCGATGGGGCCAATATTCTGGCATTTCATCTCCTAGGGTTAGGTTTTTGGATGTCTATGGTTTTCCATTGTTTCTAAATAATATATCGGCCTTTGAGCCTCATTGTAACACATATTTTAGAGGCTTGTAGCCACCACATCTCTTCTCATAGATAAGCTACTAACTCACTAGCTAGTTTATTTCCATTCTGTCTGTAAACATATTTTAGTTCTTTTATATTAATGAAATGAAGTGTTATTTCCATTGCATTTTTATATTTATGGTTATATGTGTATTTTGTTTCATTCCTTCATAAATTTGGATCAGTGGTATCAGAGGGTCTTCTTTTTCTAGTCCTTCTTTGCATGTCCCCAACGAGGTCGGGGTATAAGGAGTTAGGGCTCGATCCGATTGAACCTTTGCAAGATCATCCTCGCAAACCCCAATGACTGCCCATGGAGGACAAAAAGAAAGATGAGGGAGCAGGAGATCCTATCAAAATATTTCTCAAGGAGGCCCATGAAAAACAAAGGAACACGATGATGTATAAATTTTCCCAGATCCTTCAACGACTGCCCATTGGCGGCACATCTACATCGAGCAGCCACTCTGGAGATGCAACTCCTTTTAAGGTACAGGTAAACTTTGACATTTCCATATTTGAGGGCCAAATATCTATAGACGCTATAGATATATGGTTGAACCTATTAGAAGGATATTTCGTAGTTCATGACTTTTCTGATCGAGAGAAGATTATTTTTTCACTCCTCAAAGCTACCCCCGATGTCAAGGACTGGTGGGAAACCTACTTTGAAAAAAAGGAGGAGGGGGAACCCTCTCTATTCTCGGTCGTAACCACTTGAATTATTCTGAGATTGCATCAAGGAACAACATTATCTCATGGATAGCTATGAGGAAAAGTACATACAATGGACTACGTTGCGGAAACAAAGTGATCAAGATGTACATGAGCTACTAACGAATCTGTTCCATACCCTGCACAAAAAGCTGGGTATCAAATTTAGAGAAAATTTTGGTGCTAAAGTACTGCATTTGTCTACACAAATACATTCAGGAGGAAACGGAGTTCCTCAACATCTTCTCGCTTGGTACGGCATATGGTATGTTGCCAAGATTGTGCAGAAATTCAAACACAAGAAGCGAGACTTTGCATTAGTAAATCAAAAGCAAGGGAAATCTTCCCCCAAATCTACCAAAGCTGCAAGAAAATAACAACACCATGAAGCTGAAGAAGGACACAGGAAAGTGGTGTGAGTTCCATAAGAGCTCCAATCACAACACAACTGAGTGTCGGGCCAAGAAATAATTGGTGGCCGATGTTATCACAAAATTGTACTTGGTTGGCTGCTTATCAAAAAAATCAGTGTAACTGTTTCAAACCACTTCTAACTGAAGCTTAGCCTCTTCAGTTTGAGAGGGCTCTCTGAAGGGGGTTTTATGATATTGAATGATGATAGTACTAGATTGTTAACTCTATGGAAATTGTATCTTTTTTTTATAATTGTAGGTTGAAAAGAATGCAAGCTTGCTACCATTGGGCTTATGGAGTCAACAATTAGTATTTTCAATGACAAAGCTTCTTCAACATGGAATTTGAGGTAGATAGAGGAATTTAACAAAAGAAACTCACACATAAAACATAGGAAAACATAGTAATTTCATCACTAAAGGAAGTTAGAGCATAAAGTTATGAATTCTGAGTAATAGAGATGAAATCTATTGCAAGTGGTAAAACATAAAGATATATATCAATAAGACATTAAAAACCTCATGAGAATCTCAATTCTATCAAGAAGAATGTCACTTTGTATTACTGATATAAGTCAAAAACATAAAAGCAACAATTTGGCGCAAATGTTCTCCAACCCCTTACTACTTCAATGCTTTGTCTTTAAATAGACATTATTTACAACAAGGATGATCTGCCTGGTGGCTAGATCATTGAATTATCCTATGACACCTTTCATAACTGAAATACATAACTTCTAACAGAAAACTGACAATTACACCTTAAAGAAACTATCTCCTAATAGGACTCTAAATCCTATTTATTACATTTCTCTTATCTTATCTGTGAAAAAGTTAAAATGATAGTTACAAAATGAATATCACATGCTCAAAAGACACATGACAGAGTTCATCACCTCTTTACATATTTAAATCCCTCCTAAATCTATGGAACATAACCCTTCTTTTTAGGAAAAGGTGACCCTTATCTTCAATGCTTCATTGACTAGTGACATATCTTTATAGAACTTCCTTCAAGTCATAAATATCAAATGATAAGCTCCCTTGACATGTTGGAGGTCTATAGCTACATAAAACTATCTTTAATATGTTCAAAACCTTCAATAATGGCTCGCTACGAAAACAAGACAGTTTCGTAGCGAGTTTTGGTAGCATTGAAAAACTGACTTTTGCATCCATTTTCTTCATTCATTTGTTGTTCCATCATGTTCATCAAGCCATGACACCTTACCACCATGAATCTCTCTCCTTGAATCCTGCAAAAACTGACTTTAAAAACAAAAGGCTACTACAGGTTTTTTCGTAGCATATTCTTGGGTTCAAGCCCGGGGAACGCTATGAAACTATGTAAAAACTCAGAAATTTCCCTTTTCAAAATTGTCTTCAAAAACTTATCTCCGGCTACAAAATTATGTTTTTCTGCATGTTATGGACATACTAAGGCATATATCATCTCAAGTTATTACCCCTGTGGTATTTCTTCCTCATTAACAATCAGTTGATCTATAGGCTCTTCCACCACAGTCATTTCCAAACCTTTCTTTTCCAGCTCTTCATGAATCAGCTCCAATTGTTGCTCTAGGTATTTTACTTGATCCTTCAGTACCCTATTCTTGGATTGCAAGTGTAGATTTACCTTTTTGATGTGCTTGACCTTTCCTCTTAGTAGCTAAGTCCACTTTATCAATTTTTCTGAATTTTCCAAGGTCTTTGAGACACTTGTGACTTGATCCTACCAAATCTTCCTCATTTGTTCAAACTGAACCCTTTCAACTCTATGCTTATTTACCTCTTTCTTCAAGATTGATATCTCTTCCCTTGCCTCTTTCAACTTCTCCTTAAGGATTTTGACTTCTGACTTTTCAGTGATTTTCTCTTTGCCCTCCTTTTGTTTGATGACTAGTTCTTCTTTTGCAGGTGAGGAGGTGTATATGATGCTTGGTGGTGGCTGAGCAGTTTCAATGACCTTCTGAATCTCTTTGTTGCTTTCCATGACCTTTCTTGCATGGCTAGTTATTGGTTTTCTAGGTTGAAACATGAATCTAACATCATCACCTGCAAACTCCAATTTTTTAGTTGTTTTGAATTTCTTAAGCTTTCTTCATCCCTCTTCTATGTCTTCAGCTTGGACAATGGGTGTTTCTTCAATATCAATTGCATGCAATATGTCTTCTAAGTTACCCTTAAGCACTATTTGGATCCTTGCAACTCTCTTGCTACCAAGTTTGCTAACTATTGGCTTTTGTTTTGCAGGTGTAGCTTTGGGTGTGTCAATCTTCTGCAAAAGCTCTATCTCCAAGCTCACTAGTTCTTATGGGGATGATCTATTCTCTTCTTCAGTTTCCTCTACCACTATATATGATGAAATACTTCTAGGTTAGGGAAAAATTTTAGGAGTGATAGCATCTACTTCAAAACCACTTATGAACAGAAAGGATGTACAATCTCTACCTAATCTCTTCAATTCCTCTAACACCAACAACTTAATCAAATCATGATGAAAGAGAGAGGTTTCATTTCAATCTATTTTAACTTGAACCTTATTTGAAATTTTACCTAGACTTCTGTATAAGTAAAAAGGCAAGTCAAGAGACCTCTTACCCACAAAATGTAGCAGAAGCCTAAGGTGGTAGGAGTAGACCATGTGAAATCTTCCTTCACGTGTGAATTACTTCTGAATGACCATCAACAACTTTGAAAAATTGTCCTTCATGTAAATCCTTGGGATAGCATTTGTGAGATAAATTTCACTATACTCTGGCTTGATGAATTATTTGCAGTCCTGCATGGTGAACTTGGATCCTTTAAATCATTGCTCCCCTCCTCTATGGATTCTTGTTGTTGTTGAAATGTTGTCTGGTGTTACTGTGAGGTTTAACATTCCCACCTTTGAATTTATTCCAGTAAAATTTTTAGCAAACTCCTTTGAAACCTATAGATGAAAACCCTACAGCCTTTGGCAAAATTGCAAAAAACCTGTTCTTCTAAAAACCGCCAGGGTAGTTGGGTCTTCATTTAAAAAATTCATGTCCATTGGCTTATACCTGTGGTAGTGACCACCTTTGTTGGTTTTCTTCCTTGCAGCCATGGTGATTTTATATCTTCTCAACCTCGCTTGATTAATGACACCTCCAACCTTTTAAAATTCCAGCAACCTGCTTGGCTCGGTGAAGCAACTCTCCAGAAACTCAATAAAATGAAAAGGGAAAGCAGAGGATGACAAAAATACTCAATCAGGTAATTTTTTATGGCTTCGATGACAACTCATGCCTTAATCATGACACATGCATGCTAAAAACGGTAACGATGACCTAAGACATGACCTTGTACTTTTAAATTAACCCTAACTGACTCGAATGACATCCACCCTAAATCCCCTAATCATAAACTGACACTTTGCATCGAATTTGACATGACAGAGAGAAAATCTGTTTTTCATAGCATAGCTAGTTCATTCTTTGACAATTTCGCTACGAATCTATTAGGCAATTTTGTAGTGAAAACTACTATTTCACAATGTAAAACACTACAAAAACAGGAAAAACTGGCTAAATTTTCCTTTTCATATTTTAAACACTTGGGAAATGAAATCTAACACCTAATGATGACTGAAGGGACATGACATGGCCTAAATGGAGGTGACCTTGAACCTTAGGATAGGTTTGAACATGTAAAAAAATAAAATTTTCCTCTACCAATTTGGAAAAAGGCTTAAGGAGACCTTATCCTTTTGAGGAGTAAACTCTATGACCACGTCAAGTAATGTTTCACATTTTATGAGTAATAAAAGCCGAGATTAGGGATTTTGCATTAGATGCATGCTTCAACTCTGAATCATAACCTAACAAGGGGAATGATAAAGGGAAGCAGATTATTGATGCAGAGCCCAACGCCACCGTTGCCACTGCAAAGATCCAGAAGGAGGAACCAGAAGATCCAGAGGAGGAGGAGCGTCTCAACCACTCTCAGATGTGGGTAAAGGGTTCCCCGCTACAGTTCATTGTTGATAGTGGGAGAAAAAAGAACCTCATTTCAGTAGAGGTCATGAAGCATTTGGGCTTGCCAACCACATGACACCCAGAGTCATACACCATTGAGTGGCTTCACCAAGGACGGGATCTCCACGTCAACCAGCAGTGTCGCCTTCCCTACAACATCAAGCCCTTCATAGATGAGGTATTATGTCACATTTCTCCTCTTGATGTTTGTGAGGTATTATTAGGCCAACCATACTTGTGGAAGCAGCATGTTGTGTATGAGTCCTAGCCTCGTGTTGTTATTGTTACTTTGGGAAATAAGTTGTACAGGATACCAAAGGTACCACTGCCTGTGGCTATCTCTTTGGTTACTGCAAAATAATGCAGTAAGCTCATTTCCGAAACCGAGATATTTGTTTTCTTGGTGATCCACCCTAGGGTAAGAAGAAGACTGTGGCCACGACCTCTAGACAGGGATCCTCCACACGACAACAACAAATGGAAAAGGTCATGGAGGAGTACGGGGACATCTTCACCTCACCTATAGGGGTGCCTCTATGCTATCAGGTCAAGCACATCATCGATATTACCCCAGGTGCGTCGCTGCCCAATGGACCGATTTATCAGCACTCTGTTTTGGAGAACGATGAAATCAAGAGGCAGATTTAGGAGATATTGCAGAAAGGTCACATCCGACTAATTTCATCGCCCCATGGGAGCTCGATCATGTTAGTGTAGAAGAAGGATGGGACTTGGAGACTATGTATTGAATATCGAGTGCTGAAAAAAATAACTATCTAGAATAGGTACCCGATCCCACAAATTGATGACCTTTTGGATCAACTCAAAGGGGCAAAATATTTCAGCAAGATCGAATTGAAGTTTGGGTATTACCAGGTACCACTCGAACCATTCGATGTGTGGAAGACTACCTCCAAAGCCAAGCAGGGCATTTTCAAATGGTTGGTTATGCCTTTCGAGTTGACGAATGCTACCGCAACCTTCATGAGGATGATGGACGACATCTTGTGACCATTCACCAACTCATTTGTAGTATTGTACTTGGATGACATCCTAATATTCATCCAGACTTGGGAAGAGCACGTCCACCACATCTGAGAGGTCCTCCAGACACCGCGGCAACATAAGTTGTGTGCCAATTTGGAGAGGTGCACTTTTGGAATGACCCAGGTTCAGTATCTGGGATACATTATTGATGAACGAGGGGTGCATGTGGATCTAACCAAGATCCAAGTGATTCAGGATTGGCTGGCCCCAACCACTCTAACAGAACTTCGAAGATTTCTAGGTCTTGCTAATTTCTACTGTAGGTTCGTGTTGGGATTCTCTCATATCACTTAGCCCTTGAGTCAAGTCACCAAGGGAGGAGAGAAAGAAAATTTCTTTTGGTCAGAATCTCAACAGAAGGCATTCGCGGAATTTAAACATCGCCTCTACTTTGCCCAAGTGCTCACATTACCAGACTTTCAACAACCATTTAAGATCGAGACAGATTCCTTTAGGCTCTAACTATGCTATTGGGGTAGTTCTTACTCAACAAGGGAATCCAGTGGCATATCACAGTGAGACACTGTATGACATAGTCTACAAGTATCCCACTTATGACAAAGAAATGTATTCCATTGTCCAGGCATGCTGCCAGTGGAAGCATTACATTTTGGGGAAGGAAATGGTCATCCACAAAGACCACCAACCCCTGCAGTTCTTACAGAAAAAAGTGAAGTTTCAGAACGATCACCATCAAAAGTGGTCCAAATATCTGCAACAATTTCATTTGAACATCAAGTATAAGAAGGGAAACACCAATAATGTTGCATATTGCCTCAGCCAACCTCCGATCATGGCGCTAACCACCATTCTCAACTCTTGTGGGAATGAGACTTATGATTGGTTGCTTCTCTACAAGGGCGATCCGAAATTTAGCTACACATACAAGACACTCTTAGAGGGTACACAAGTTTCAAATTTTCATGTCCAGGATGCACTGTTATGTCACCTGGGACACCTTTGTGTTCCTTCAAGAGAGGGTTCCAAGATGATTTGGGAAGCACACTACAGTCGAGTCGTTGGGCATTTCGAGGTTGAGAAAATAGTGGAAGTATTGCATAAATATTTCTATTGGCCAAACCTTCAACAAGATGTTGGGAAGTACATCAGATCCTACATTGCTTTCTCCATTTCCAAACCGGCCATCAAGAAGCAAGGCCTCTATACTCCGCTACCTACCCCTATTCGACCTTGGGAATCCATATCCATGGATTACATGTCGAGCCTTCCTTATACTAAGCATGGAAATGACTGTGTTTTCGTGGTCGTCGGTAGATTCTCAAAGATGGCCATTATGTCGGCCTGCAAGAAGAATATCACAGCAGAAGCTAGTGCTAAACTCGTATTTTAATGAGTGTGGGTGCACTTTGGAATCCCACAGTCTATCATCTTAGATCGGGATAGAAATTTCCTCAACACATTTTCATCCAACCTATGGTCAATGTTGGACACCAAGCTCACCAAGTCCACAACTTTCCATCCCCAAACTGATGGACAGACAGAGGTCGTCAACAGGATGATTGTACACATTCTGCACATGTACAGTTAAAATCATCCACGCACATGGGATGAGATCCTTCCCTATGTATAACATATTTATAATCAAGCTCTCCATATCTCAACCGGTCACATCCCCTTTCAGGAGGGTCTAGGGTTCCAACCAGTATGTCCCATTGATGTAGCCATGCCATTTTTGGCTACTCACGTCAATTCGGCTCATGTCCAGTCTGAAGCTAACAAAGTGAACTACTTCATTGAGAAAATTCAGCACATCTGCTAGCAGCTTCATGACATATTGGAAAAATCCAATTCTAATTACAAGCAACGACATGATCAACATCGTTTGCCACACTAGTTCCAGGTGGGGGACAAAGTGTGGCTAAATTTGCAGAAGGAGCACCTCACTAGACCCCACCGAAAGCTTATCCCACTCTGATATGGGTCATACACCATCACCAAGGTTGTAGGGAACAATTCCTTCGAGCTCAGTATTCCACCATTCCTTTTTCTTCACCCAATATTCAAGGTGGACTGCCTTCGGCCCTATTTCCCACCTCTACTGGACACCTCTAACATTGCAGAACAACTCACACCAACTGATTTAAACCTAGAATGCATGGAATAAGCCACCACAGATTGTATCATGGAAAATCAAATCAAGAACACTTGCTAGCAGAAGTTCCAACTATATTGGGTGGTCAAATCTGGCTAACTCCTGCACCAAGGCAAGTGGTTCACCAGGGACCAAGTTCAACAGAATTTTCCTCATCTCATGGAGTAACTCAACGCAATGGGGACCATTTCTTCCTAAGGGGAGGAGGAATGATCCAGATAGATATTGGTGACCACCCACCTATTCCACTTGAGGCCCCACCATTGTTTCTTTCAATTTTTTAGTTTCCTTAATAATAGCACATTTTACTATTTTAGTAGTTTTTCGGGTCCTAAAATTTCGGAGCTGTTTTGAGGCCCTAAACAATTTTTTTTGGGAATTTATTATCCAATGATTATGATTTCATTCTGAAATCAATATTGACAGTCATTATTTTTATTCCTCGGATAGATATTTCTAACGATGTATTAATATGGAAAAGTTACGACCCCGAGAAATTGATGTACCAATTTACCCCGACAGGGCCCATATTCTGGTGTTTCATCTCCTAGGGTTAGGTTTTTGTATGTTTAGGGTTTTACATTGCTTCTTAATAATATATAGGCATTCAAGCCTCATTGTAACACAGATTTTAGAGGCTTGTAGCCAGCACATCTCTTCACAGAGATAAGCTACCAACGCCCTAGCTATTTTATTTCCATTTTGTCGATAAACAAATTTTAGTTCTTTGATATTAATGAAATGAAGTTTTATTTCTATTGCATTTTTATATTTATGGTTATATGTGTATTTTTTTGTGTTCCTGTATAAATATGGATCAATCCTATGAAGAAGGGTCGCTTACATACGCAAGTATTGTTAGTGAAAGTCGCATACATAATCTGAACCATGGTAATATGGATACCAAGGGTCATTACCATGGTATTGGACCATAGTAATTGGAGCAAAAAAATTTATTTGATCTTGTCAAAGAATACTAACAACATTACCAAGGTATTTTCCTAAGGTATTGGCTAAGGCTAAAATTTATATAAGGAGATGGAGATCAAGGTGTTAAGTGTGCAAGTTGTGGGTTATTGATGTGTGATATGATTTGGAAAAGGTGTGCACTAGGGAGCATGGAGAAGACTCAGATTTGAAATATTTGAAGATATGTTGACATATATGCTTGATTGATGTAATCATTGAAAATTTCTAAGTATTTAACAATGATGAAACTATGATGATATTAATATTGTGATCTAAATGTATTATTCAAAAGTCTGTAGTTATGATAGTGAAGGTTTCACAATGTGAAGTTATGTTTGCACCAAAATATTTCATATATGTACGTAGGTGTGTTTAGGGATAGTCATGTACAAACGCAGATCCACCTATATAGGGTCGTGTATATATTCTAAGATAAAGTTTGTAGTTTTTTGAGATCTGTACATGGGTGTTGTGCATGGTAGGTGTGTACATATGATGAAAAGTCTTGTGATAATCGTGTATATATTGTTGGCTATGTATTACTACTAAATAATGAAATTTGATCAATTCTATTTTGATTGTTGTTTTTTGTTAATGATGTTTCTATCTTGATATCTAATAGTGTTGATTGATTTGAATATAAAATGGAATACTAATTGGTAATTATGATACAATATGGTGATATGTTACTGCTTCAGTGGTTTGTAATTGATTCATGTATGGTTCAGTGATTACTTTAGTGTTTCATTGATTCATGATGCAACAATCAACGATTTGAGATCTATATGTAAGTCTTATATAGACAATCATGCAAATAAGTAGGTGTGCTCAAGAGAAGTAGTGTATACATTCTAATTTATTTCTAATCATTTTTTTCAGGAACAACATTGTGCTTCTATGATGATTAATAGTGTATGGTTTGGTATATTAATTAATGATTTTGCATTGGTATGATCTAATATTTTATATATGTTATGTATTGGTTTTTTGATGTTACAGTGATTCAATTGGTTCAATTAATGTCTTTCAGATTCAGTATCTAGTTTGGTATTGATCTTAATGATGGGTATGGGTCCAATCTGAAAATATGATGAAAGGTGGCCTATAGGTTTTGATGTTTTGAGTAAGGTGAATCAAGTATGAAATATTATGAAAGATGGGCCACAGAGGTGTTGAGGGTTGGAGCCTTTAGTAAAGGAATCAGATCTTCCTTCGAGTGGTAGCTAGTAAAATTGTTCAGGGGATATGTGCTCCCTTCCATTAGGTGCTGGATAATGAGAGAATGTTGTAGCCTTCTGCAAGTGTATGCTTGCATGTTCGTAAGAGTTGGTGCCAGTACAAGATTGTAAGAATATTTTCTTTATATAATAAGAAATAATATAGAGATGACGACAACGGTGGTTTTTCCCCATATTGGGTTTCCACCTAAAATCCTTGTGTTTGTGTGTTTTTATATGTTTGTTATGTGTTGATGATCTATCTTCTCTTTACGAATTAGGGTTTATGCTTAACAAATGAATAATTAAGTAATGATGCAGTGATTAACAATGAACAGGTTATAAAATATATGAAAAGTTAGTTAACTATATATGCATTGTTTTCATTCACTAAACTCACGTACATACGTTGGTTGCATGAATGGCAGTAACATATAGAAATTAGAGTATGAAATGAAAAGTTTAAAGTGAATTAAAATATTGATTCACCCCCCATCCCCTTCTCGGTATTTTTCCCAACATGTAGTACAAAATTCACTAATAAATTTGATGTCTTTATCTGCAACAATGATCATTGGTATCCCAAAATACACCAAGAATTATTCAAAGAACAAGTTTGATAATTATTTCACCCCTGATGGTCTTTTTACAGGGCACAATAATTCACATATTGTTGATTTTTTCATCTATCATGAACAAATAGTCATGTCCCTTCCTAGTTTATGGAAAAAATCACACAAAGTCCATGGAAATGCTTTCCAAAGGATGAGTGGGTATAGGTAAGGAATGGTATACTCCATTTCTCTTATTACCAAGCGTGTTGGTATATCAAATAATACATCCTCTAATGAACATAGCTACATATTCTTGCATCGTGGGCTAGTATGCATACCTTTGCAAATCGGTAATTGTCTTCCGAACACTAAATTTCCCTAATTGATAGTAAACAATGTTATCACAATCATCCACATGAATCTAGAAATGTAGTTGTATATGTACCTTGCTAAATTCCTCATCCTTTATATATGACTCTTTGTATGCATCATGGTTAAAATGATCCATGTGCATTAGAGTTATCAAAGCTATAATTTTTTATTAGAGTCGCTTTGAAATCATGTTGTCCAAATCTTTTGTGTCTCTCTTCTTGTAATTGATCACTAAATGAAACTGTTTTAAAAACCCCATCCACTTGTAGTGTCTAGTCTATTGTAACTTACCATAGGCTTTTAGGTATTATAATAGTTGAAGATCTCTATGGATGACCATCTTCTTTCCCATTAGATTGTATTTTCAATTTTTTCTAGCTTATTCCAGGGCATAGAGATCCTTGTCATGGGTAAAGTAGTTTAGAAATACCCCATGAAACACTTAAAAATGGTATCATACAAGAATTCCTCGCATAAGTATTTCTCCCATAACTTACCCACTCACTTCTATCTCTACTTTAAATGGTGTTTGAAATTTTGGTAGTGTAAGAATTGATGCTTGAATTATTTTATTATTAAAATCCTCAAAGGCCTTTTATTGACTATTCTCCCACTAGAAACTCTCTTTTCTTGTTGTTATGGCATGGAGTGGTGTAGCTACTACTAAAAATGAGGCTATGAATATCCTTAGGTACTACACTACCCCAACAAAATTATTGACCTCAGAAAAAAGTTTAGGCATCAACCACTTCATGATGGTCTCCATCTTGGAAAAATTTATCTTCACATCCCCTTATCCAATCACATACTAAAGACACTAAAGGCTAACTTGCAAAATCACATTTCTTTATATTTTACAACATCCAATGCTTCTTCAAAGTATCTATCATATGCATCGAATGTGATATGTGATCCTCCCATGTAGCATTGTAAAGTAATATTTCATCCAAATAAACAAAAAAAAATGAATATATAAGGGCACAATGCATCATTGATTAATATCATGTATGTAGATTATACATTGCATAAACAAAATGGCATGACTAACTACTCATACAAACCTTGTCTAGTTTTGATGGAAAACTTCTAGTTATATTTTTCTTTGACTTGAACCTGGTGATATATTAATTTTAAATCTAGCTAGGTGATGTAATTTTCTTGCTACAACTTGGACCAATAGGTCATCAATCCTGTGGAAGAAAGTACTTATTCTTGAGAAAAATATTGCTTAATACTTTGTAATTAATGGGAATTGACTAGGTCCCATCCTTCTTTGGCACATTTATGGTAGGTGACCCACATGGTGAGGTACTTGTTCAAATAACACCTTTCTCCATCAGCTACTAGAATTGCTTCTTCATTTTCCTTGCTTCCAAAATGGAATACTTGTATAGCCATGAGTCTAGTAACAATTATATCTTGTTCCCCACTTCGCTCTTCGGTGAGATCTCTTTATGCTCCCATGTTTTCTTAGAGAAAATATTCTAATTATTATCTTTCTTCCTTAGTGCACCCTCAAAGGATTCCTTTTCTCTCATTGAATCTTCTATAGATTGACTTTCTCTTAAGGATAATAAACATAGTTCTTGCTAGAACTCAACTTATTAGCCAATTGGCACTTGCTAATCAAATATTTGACTTCCCATTTTTCACATTGATGATGAAGGATTTTCCATCCTTGATGAGGAAGTACCTGTTAGATCTCCATGAGAATTATTTTCCGTTCATGTACACATTGTGAATCCAAAACACAATATATATGCATCAAGTGGAGCTACATCCAATTATACTTCATCAATGGAATAAAAAATAATAGCAAATTTAATTTTACAATATTTGGTTACCTTTATATTTTCCTCCTTGTTGACCCATCCTAATGAATATGGGCTAGGATGATCTCAAACCTACAATCCAATTTTGTTGACCAAATATACTATAGTAATATTTTCCTATGAACTTGAGTTGAACAAAGCATCAATCTTGGTCTTCTTGATTTGTATATTTATATGGAAGAGTTTTTTCATCTCCTTTTATTCCTATTGATGAAGGCTATTGAGATTCAACTCCTTCTACACTAAAGTGTATACAATATTTTCATCCATATCAAAGTTTTTTTCCACTTGATTACTCGAATATGTGGTGATAATAATATTTTTCTTCCCATCCTTCTGGTTCTTTGAGTTGAGTTGTGGATGTAATATCTAGCACTTATCATCTATGTGGCCATTGATTTTTTAGTGGATACAATGGTTTATATGATATTTTCATTGGTGCACTATGGATACACTCTTATTATCCTTTCCCTCTTTCTTCTTCTTCTTCCTCTCCTTGAAATCCTCCTTATATTCCTTATACTTTGAACCACTTGACTATCCTTTCTTCTGGCCTGTGTTTTCTAGGTACCACTCCTACATAGAAGCCTCATCAACAATTTCAAGTTTTAACAACATCACTTTCTTTCAAAAATGTTTTTTTAGTCCAACCCATATACTTGACAGGTACATCTGGGTTATTGGGATAGATTCCTAGAATTTTTTTCATCTTCTTGAATTGTATGGTGTACTCATGAACCCTCTCCTTTTCCTAAAGTAATTCCATAAAATCGCCTATTCCCTTACATACCTAATAGGGTAGAATTGGCACTTTATGGGGATTTTCAAATCCTCTTGCTTAGTGAGAAAAGGATCCCCTCTGTCCTTTGTTTTTCTATGTAGATTTCCTACTAGGTCAGGGCATGGAGTTTGTAGTTGGCTTTGTAGCTTTTGTAGAAATAACTCAAAAGTTGTAGTTGTTAATGAAATCAGGCTAAAATCAATAGACACAAATTTCTTCTACTAAATTATGTGGAAGGAAAATGGACAATAAAAACACATGCCATCATACAATCACAAAGAACACAGTTTTTACAGTGGAACCCAACTGGGAAGAACCCCTCCTCTCTTTGTGTTATATCAGATGAGAAAAAAATGACCTATTACAATGACAACTTCATCCTTGAATCTCAACCTGCACGACAGTACTAATCTCCTCCTCCTGAGTCTTCTCTTCCCAATACTTAAGAAAAATAAGCCTCCTGCTTCCTCTTATTTCCTTGTGATATTCTTTCTCCTAAAGAATAGTGAATCTCCTCTTTTCTTGCGTAATTCACAAGAGAATTAGCTCATGTGCTACATGAAAAAACTGTACACTCACTAGTATAAAATAATGATTACAATTATGCCTTTTTTCCTCCAACTTACTAGTAAATTAAAATTGCATGCATGACTAGGTATAATTTTACTAAATTGACTAGTTAACTAAGAGATGAGTGGGTTAACAACCGTTAAAATTAGTGAATTGAACTCATACTTACTCTATTCTAGACTAGATCTCATATATCTAAGTTTCACTAAGTATAATTCCATTATATTTCTAGATATTAGCAATGAATTCATGCACAACTCTACTGCTTTCCTACAAACATGAAATGACTGACTTAACTGAGTGACTTGGCCATGTCACTCCTACTAACTACAACTCAAGTCATCATGCTAAAGTGGAAATTTGAATTTCTCTATTTGAATAAGGCACAAGTCAAATGAAGCCTTTTATTTCTACAATTTAACAGCTGAAAGGAGCAAATATTTTTTTTTGTTTCTCATCTATGTGGTGAAAAATAAAATAAACCTCTAACTATTGCAACTAGTTATTTAATTTCAAAGGATTTATATTAGCTTTATACAACTTTATTCTCACCTTTTCTTCCATATTGAAGAGGAAATGTGAATGGTTCACAACACTCAAACTTGGGACTACTCCTCTAGATCTTCATGATCCTACAATTTTCACTCTAATCTGACCTCTAAGTTGGAATTTTCCATCTTCTATTATTACAATTTTTATTCTAGAGCCACCCATAAGGGTGTTCGTATTATAATTGATATCCATGACTTGCACTTCTAGCCTTGAGAATCTCTTTCTTTCCAAATCACGAGGGTTATTATAAGCAAATTCATTGGCCATGGTTGGGGTTTTAGGGCTTATTACTCAAACCTTTTCCTAGATCCCTTGTAACTTCCCATAATTACCCAAAGAAACATACTTTGATACCAATATGATTTGTAAAATACCCTATGTATTTCACTAGATAGTTCATCATAATATATTTATTAAAATAAAAATAAAATATATACTACAAATATTTAATTCCTTTAGATTCTATATTTTTTATTTTTTATTTTGTTGTTCATTCATGCAATATATAAAATGAAAAAAGTAGATAATAGTGAAATACAAACATAGACTAATCACAATGAACTCCAAAATATGCTCTAAGAAAAGCTTTTGGGAGAAGACTTATCTAGAAGGTGAAGTAGGGAAAATTTTAGGGGTTAATATCTGCAGGTGGGCTAATTTTCTATGTTTTTTGAAGAAAAAAAATTATTCGTCAATTTCCATTTTTTCTAAAAATTATTTGCCAAAGTTTTTTCGTATAAAATTACTTTACCTTAAATATTGCCAATAATTTATAAAGATAATATAAAATGATTAGAAATTTGAATTTTTTATATAAAAATATTTCCAAACATTTAATGTTTTTCATATTAGGTACTAGTAAGATTGGCCAAGGTCTCTAAACATTAAGATGAATTGCCATCCTTAAATTTCCCGTGAGGTGAAGATACTATGCTCTCTTTTTTTGGGAATGGAAATAAATAAAATTCAAAGGAAAAGGAACTCTCTATGGATTCACCTAGGAATTATGGCCCATTAGATGTTATAGAATACAAACTCCCTATTTATTATTCTATATCTATATCCTCTCTTAGCTATTATGCTCTATTATGGAACAAAATGCATTTGAATTGAATGGAACACCTTTTCCTCCTAGTTTCCTGATTCTAACATATCCCTATAGCCAACTAGGGGTTATTTTTTACTCCTTCAACTCTCAACTAGAGTTACAACTTTGAAAATTCTAGAGGATTATTCATAGTATCGATATGGTTGAAGGTTTTAACCCTGTACATAAATTATTTATAAACAAATTCTTAAAAAATATAAAATATACAATGGCGACAATAGAAAATATACATAGAGATTTTTCTCTTGTAACCCAAAACTGAGAAAAATAAATAAATTATTAATTATATTCATTTCAATGTTATAATGCATTATATATATCGAACCATTCATAAACCCCCAATCCATTAGCCCTACATTAGAACATAATCGTAGTTCCCTTGACCATATCTACAAAATACCATGGGGAAAATCATAATGTGCAAAACCATGGGTAGGTTTGTGCCTAGAACAAGTCATGCAAAGAATATAACACATACCCAACAATGGCTAGCCCCATTTCGATAAGTGACATGGCTGATGTGACATCCTCTTGAAACCAAGTGGCAAAGATAGGAATATCAACTTCTAGGAGGCATAACTTTTGCATATAGACTTATTTTGATGTCTTTCTTGCACCACTGGAAAGGTATCATAACGTAGAATGATGTTATACGCTTCATTATTAAGTGGGGAAGTATTACACCCCTAAAAATGTCATGTATGGCCTAAAAATGGCCCTAGAAGGTTTCAAACCCAATTCTCCAATATGGGTATCACTTATAAAACCTCTTCATTAAGTTGATTTATTCGATTTTTCAACTTCAAAAACATCAAGATGAATTAATAATTATATAATGATCCAATTTGGATCATACCTCTCTATTTTGGGAGGATTTTGGTCCAAAAAACAATTACTAAATGAGGTGAGGCAAATTTTCCTTTACCATTTCCCTAGAGTACCATTTAGCCTTGCCTTGAAGCTTTCCTTTCATCCCCATCCATCAAAGGTCCTATTAACCTTTTCTCATAGTTATGTACCTATTCTGAAACATTATATCCTTTATCAACTTTGCTTGAACATATAGATCTAAGTCCCTTATGGAAGGTAGGAATTGTTCCTCTTCCGAACCCAACATGGAAATCTCATAGAGTTTAAGGTTCCCCACATTTTCCACTAAATAACAGCAGATGTATGTTGGGTTACGAAATAGGTATGTATTTACTATTAATTTCATCATATTTCTCCTTAATTCTTATCTTTTTCATATCTTAATGCGCCAATATATTAAGGAATTATGGTAAGAAATGAGGAATTATTTGCAGTTATGATTTAACTAACTCTTATCCTTCTTTATGCAGGAAAACGATAAAAGGAACGATTGTTGTTCCCTATTGTTGGCACAGCCGAATACGACAAGCAAAGGAAGGAACGAGTCGGTTGTGGACAAGGCTAAAAGCAAATCAGAGGGATCAGCGCAGAATAGAAAAAATGTCTTAAAGTTAGAAATTGATTGTGAATCCCTCAGCATCAGGAGATCCTCAGGGATCGCATTTACTATTTACTCTTTACCCTTTCTGATTATAAAAGGAAATGATTGTATGAAGAAAGGGAATCTCTGTTATTTTCCAAAGTGTAAGATTAATTACAGACTGCGTCGTTGGAGAACGCAATTACATTGTAATGCTACTCAAATTTGATGATTAATTGAAGTTGTTGTTTTCATTCGCATTATCTGAAGTAACTTAGCAGTGCCTGCTGGTGGCTAAGGGCCCGGCCTCTAGTCGAGTTAACTACTTCCCTATTTCATATTTATGATTCTTCTAGCATTTAATTTGTTTGATAATTTCCTGTTTCTGTGAATCTATTTTATTCATTTGTCCATTATTTCCTGTTATTGAGATAATATATATTCTGCTTCTATTTTGTATTGCTATAATTTGATCGCAGCGTGAGTTATCTAGACATCGCATTGCATTGGTTTAATCATCTGTAAGAGTTTGATTATTGCTATTAGACTCTCATAAGTGATATCTTTCATGTCTTAATTTCTTTGCAAAGATTCAGTATAGTTTAGATTGAATCAGCTAATTAGGGGTGAGTTATTATTACTGTGCTCTTGGCTGATGATACTGTTTGCTGTAAGATTTGATTTCAATAGAAGATTGAACTTGATATTTCTTTTAATCATTACAATTGGATTTTATTAGATGCTTCCATTTATTCTTGTGTCAAGATCTGTACTACAATTTAGGAAATATTACTCTTTGAATTAATAGCAGCCACATATTGTGTACACTCTTGAAATAAGAGGACTTGCCTGGATTGATGATTAATGTGAGATAATTAGGAGTTTAAAAAGGAACATTTTATCAGTCAACATTTTGGCACCGTTTCCGAGTAGAGTGTAGCCATTTACAAAGAGTAATTGATGATTTTTCTGCTGGGGAAGAATTGGGTATTAAATACGGAAGGTAAGAACCTGCGTAACGAATGAGTAACATGCTCGCTCATCCGCCCGCTTTCTAGCAGAATTGAGTAGGAGTTTAAGATAGGAATGAATGTTTGTATTTTTGCATGAATGACTAAGAAACCTCATCAAGACACAATTCTTCCTTCTAAAATTGAAAAACCTAAGGGACCGGTGACCCTTGGGCAATCAACTTTTATCGATGAAATATTAAGAAAAGTTGAGTCTCAGTCATCAGTAGGACCCCGAATTATTGCTACCAAATATTATATTGACTTCCTCTGAACTACAGAATCACCATCTATAGCTAACATTGAGATTCATAGTAAAACCAAAGGGAATGAGCAGAGTTTTCAAGATACTAAGAACATACAGGCCTTCCCTTCCCAAGAAGGAAATTCTTGCAACCTCCGTGAAGGAGAAGGAGAAACAGGTAAGCCTAAAATCAAATTACCAAAACCTATACCTCCTGAAATAGTGACTAAGCAAAGGACACCCAGTCTTACAAATCAGGGTAGTGTTGTTAAAACTTTTCCAGCCTCTGGTGGGCATCCTAGGAGAAATTCTCCAACTCCGAAGATCCCTGAAGGATATTGGAATATTTTTTACCAAATGGCTCATAAATAGCGAACTCAAACTTCTACATTGCAACATCCTATCATTGACACAACTATTAATGCTCCCATGAACGCTATCCCATTACAGAACATCCCTACCTTTCATGGGCTAACTTCAAAAGATCCCGATGCATTTCTTTTTTAGTTTGATGTCTTATGTAGGGCTTATGATTACAATACCGACCCCCAAAAACTGAATTTGTTCCCCTCTACTTTGAAGGGAGCAGCTCTGCATTGGTTCATGGGACTTGATGGATGCACCATCAATGATTGGGACCAAATGAACACATCTTTCCTTAAAAAATACCAAAATTATTGTCGAACTAGAGAACTAAAAGATGAAATCTTTCAAATGGGAGCCAAGCCTAGCGAGACTTTGGAAGATCATGTAGAACGTTTCCAATATAATCTGCAAAGATCTCCTTACACAAATCTGCCTGATAATGTTCTAAAAACCACAATGATCAAAGGTATGAAAGATCAATGGGTAAAGGTGATATTTATCAAGAAAATTATTATGATATTGTGGATTTGTCCATCAAATGTTCCAGGGGCAGTTCAAGGCTAAAACCAGGTGGACGTGATGCAAACCTTAGAGACAACAAAGCTTCAGGAGAAAGCATTACACGAAGTGAAATTGGCAATCTGTTGGAGGATTTCAAGACTGATATCCTGGGGACTCTGACAACACAATTGGATGTCATGCAAGCTAAGCAAAAGCGGGCTATATAAGAACATAACTTGGCTATTTTCTGCCCTCGTTGCAGAAAAAAGCATAAACATAAAGAATTCCCTCTAGATGCGATACAAAAATGCACCATATGCACTAAAGAGCATGGCACGGAAAGCTGCCCATCCTCCCAGGATTAAAAGCAATTTTTCAAGGAAGAAGAAGAAGAAGTGGAACCAGTGTATCAGTTGAATTAGTGTCATCAATGGCAAGCATGCCAAACAGGTATGCCCACTAATCCATCTTCATTCTTTCCTCTTTCTCAATATAATTCTCAACAATATTCAGGGGCAGCATGGTAGAATCAACCACCTTTTTTTCCACCTTAAGCATTTTTTATGCCACCTTGGCCTAATCAGTCATATTCAAATAAAAATAGTTGTCCAAATTTCCCTTACCCACCACAATTCTGGCATAACAACCCTTATTCTTCCCAATGGTCCCCTTCCACTTCTCAAAATCAAAATTGGCAATCAAATTGGCAAAGAGCTACAAACTAACCTATGGGGACAATCCCTCTGCCTCAACCAAATTTACCAACACCTTATACGTTGCAGCAGAATCCTCAATCTAATATATGACCGCAACTCCCAACTCAACCCAACCCAAACCCAAATAATAGACCAGTTCAGTCAATACAAATCATTGAAGGTCTGGACCCTAAAAATGAGTTGAAAGAATATAACGAACGTAAGTTGAGATCTAGACATATAATCACTCTAGATAAGGATAAATACTTGCAACCTGAAGAACCTCACATAAATGAGCCTCTGATTGTAGATGATCAACAAATAAAATAGGGGGAAGATATAGTCAGACAAAAAAATCCCGAAAAAATCATACCCACTTCCCCCCCTTTCCCAGAAAGGTTGTTGATACCACGCCCAATTGAATCTCCTGACTTTGATCTTTTGGGAGAATTGAAAAATATTTGTATAAAAATCCCTCTCCTCCAGGCTATCCAAGACATTCCAATATATGCCAAAACTATCAAAGAATTGTGTATAAAGAAGTCTGTGAGGAAAACAAAAATAAACCGTATTGTCCATGTTGTTGGGACTTTGTCTGATTTATTATTAGGCAAAGAAACTCTTGTAAAATATGAAGATCCTGGAAACCCCATTTTCACAGTCCAGATAAATGGTTGTTCTTTTCCCAATGCTTTAGTTGAACTAGAGGCGGTCATTAACATTCTCACACCTAACCTACCACCTTTTCTCAACAGGGAGCACACCTACACAAAACCTACCTTACACCTTCTTACAACTTGCAACATTCTTGGCATCACAACATTGGAACCAACAACTACCTTACTGGAACTAGCTAATCGATCAGTCATTAGACCAGAGGGAAAATTACAAGATGTGATGGTATCTGTAGACACTTGGGAATATCCAACATATTTTTTGATTATTAATCCTAGGAACCAGCTAGATGGACATCCTTTAATATTAGGAAGGCCTTGGCTAGCGACTGCTGATGCTTATATTAGTTTCCGGATGTGCAGTATGACTACAACCAGGGGGAATGATGTGAAAAAATTATCTTTATACCCTCATGCTCAGCCAAGCTTGACAAATATGAAAACTAGGAAACAACCTGCAACATACTTCACGAAAAATATTCGGTCACCATTAACTGTGGGAGATGCCCTTGAATTCAAAAAAAAAACTGAGGACGATATTATTAATACTTTTATTAATCATCCTGCCACAGTATCCAATTTGAAATTCCATATGATCATAGCAGTCCTTGACAATGAAATCAAAGAAGAACCCCTCAGAGAAATCAATGACCAAAAAATCCCTACAACCACTCTTTATAATAACAAACCTATCAAAATCGAGCCAAGGAAAATCTTGAACATTAACAGTAATCTGAGTGATGACCAACAACAAAAAATTACTCAAGTTCTTAGGAAAAATAAAGAGGCTTTTTCTTGGGACTACTTAGATATGAAAGGGATCGACCCTCAGCTATGCATTCATCATGTTTACACTGATAAAGATGCCAAAACCATTTGAAAACCTCAGTGTAGATTAAACCCTCACCTGAAAGACATTTTTAAAGAAGAATTTAAAAAATTGTTAGATGTCAATTTTATTTATCCTATATCTGATAGTAAATGGGTTTCTCCATTAGTTGTGGTTCCCAAAAAGAATGGGAAATGGAAAATATGCGTTGAATATAGAGAACTTAACAAGGCAACACAAAAAGACCACTTTCCCCTTCCATTCATTGATCAGGTCCTAGATACACTAGTAGGGAAGAAATATTTTTCTTTCCTAGATGGCTTCAGTGGCTACAATCAAATCCAGATTGCTCCTGAGGACCAAGATAAGACCACCTTTACCTGTCCATAGGGAACATTCACCTACAGGGTATTACCTTTTGGATTATGTAACACACCTGTCATATTCCAAAGAGCCATACTCAGTATTTTTTCAGACTTGATAAATGAAGGATTGGAAGTGTATATGGATGATTTCACACCCTATGGAGATGACTTTGAACAAGCAGACATTGGAAAAAGTTCTTAAATGGTGTATTGCTACCAGCCTCTGTTTAAGTCACGAAAAGTGCCATATGATGATGACAGAAGGCCTGATCTTGGGTCATTACATTTCAGTAGCTGGAATTCAAGTAGATCCGGCAAAGATACAAGTAATTCTTTTACTAGCTACTCCTTGCACTCAAATAGAGGTACGTAGTTTTCTAGGATTTGCTGGATATTATCGTAGATTTATCAAATATTTTTCACAGATTGTTGCACCATTATATGCCTTAATAGGAAACATTGATTTCATATGGACTGACAAATGTGATACTGCCTTTACAGATTTGAAGCAGCTAGTATCAACAGCACCAGTTCTACGAGGACCGAACTCAGATATACCATTCCATATTTCATCAGATGCATCAGATACAGCCATTGGGGCAGTTCCTGGCCAAGAAGAAGAAAATAAACCCTACGCTATATATTACATTAGCAAAAACTTAACCCCTGCTGAATTGAATTACATAGTAACAGAGAAGGAGTTAGCTATTATTTATGCTATTAACAAATTTAGACACTATATAACTGGATACCCTGTAATTCTATATACGGATCACTCTGTTATTGAATACTTAGCTAATAAACCTATTACAAATGGAAGAGTGACACGTTGGTTGCTACTTTTGATATAACTATCAGGGATCGACCAGGGAAGGAGAACCTTGTGGCTGATTTCCTCTCCCGAGTGCCAAGAATAGATGATGCAATAGTAGTAGAAGATCAGTTTCCAAATGAGCACCTCTTTGTTGTCACCATAAAACACCATGGTATGCAGATGTGGAAAATTTTTTAGCAGTGGGAAAACTACCTAAACATCTGACACCCAGAGAAAGGAAATCTATAGTACAGCGCAACACTCGGTTCTCCTGGATTCGAGGATATATTTTCATACAGGGGTCGACATGCACATCTGTAGGTGTATTAGGGAAGATGAAATTTATGACATCTTAAAATCCTACCATGATGGACCGTGCGGTGGGAATTTTGCAAACCCCAGAACTGGACATAAAATTTTACAAATGGGCTACTACTGGCCCATGATCTTTAAGGATGCTAAGAAATTTGTTCAGGCCTGCAATAGCTTTCAAAGGATGGGCCGCCCTGGCCCATCTGATGAGATGCCCCTGCATCCATAGCTGGTCATAGAACCTTTTGAGTATTGGGCGCTAGATTTTGTTGGGCCAATTAACCCATCATCCAATCAGATCATATATATTGGTTGTAACAGAATATGTAACTAAGTGGGTAGAAGTGGTAGCATTACCTAGAGCCATAGAAGAAACCGTGATACACATTCTTTTCAAAAAATTTGTACGATATGGGTTACCCAGAGAAGTAATCACTGATGGAGGACCGCAATTTGTGGGCCACAAGATTGCTGCCACACTGAAAAATCACCATGTTATTCACAGAATTACTTCTCCATATCACCCACAAGAAAATGGGCAGGTAGAAAGTAACAACAAGGTAATTGAAGCCATTCTAATAAAAATTGTCTCGTCACATAGAAGAGATTGGGCTACTCGACTACCAGAAGCCTTGTGGGCATATCGTACAACTTGGAGGAATACTATTGGATACTCCCCATATCAATTGGTATTTGGTAAGGAACCTATCTTTCCCATAGAATTTGAGATACAAACACTAAGGACAGCCCAGGAACTGGGACTGGATTTAACTAAAGCCCAGATTAACAGATTGCAACAAATAAATGAATTAGATGAAATCCAGCTTTTAGCTCTACAGAATACTACACTCATTCAACAACAAAGAGCGAAATGGCATGATGCCCTCATCAAGAAGAAGACCTTCCATGAAGGTGATTGGGCACTTTTGTATGATTCTAGGTTCCAGGATTTCCCGAGAAAACTTCAGACTAGATGGTTAGGCCCCTATGAGATATAAGAGGTGCATGATAATGGCACCCTTACATTAACCACCATTGATGGGTCTGGCCACTCTTTTAAAGCGAACAGACATCTAATACACCTCTATCACAAACTGCTTACATGGGAATCCTTTTGCTAATCGATATGGGAAGATCCCACAATACAAATTCTTGTTGAGGAGGGAAATCCTTCCACAGCGCCAGTTCAATGAAGAAATGTACCTTTTTCTTGAAACCTGTACATAAGTTTGCCTTTCTATTTTGATTAGATTTTCTTGATTATATATTGCACATCAGTTTTGATTCTTTCCTCTATTTTTTTCTTTATTGTTCCCTACAGGGAGCAACAATTTTTGCGTGTATTTTTCTTTGTTGTTCCCTACAGGGAACATCAATTTTTGTGTGTATATTCGCTTTGTTGTTCCCTACAGGGAACAACTGTTGTTCCCTAAAAGGAGCATCAATTTTTCATGTGAATTTTGTTTTGTTGTTCCCTACAGGGAACAGTTGTTGTTCCCTCTATGGAACAACAATTTTTTTTAGTGTAGCTTGCTTTGTTGTTCCTTATAGGGAACAACTACTGTTCCTTACAGGGAACAGTGGTTGTTTTTTTTAAGAAACAACACTTTTTGTGTGAATTTTTCTTTTGCTATTTTCTTTCAAAGAACAACACTTTGTGAATATTTTTGAGAACATCCTATATCTTGCATAATCATCCCTAGACCACCCCAGTTTCACTTTGTATGATCCTCTTAATGACATGAAAGGTACAATACATATGGAGGTATAGTGGAACAAGAAAATACCATGAATATTATCATCTTTAACAATATTTCTTTGTGATGATCCATAAAAAGAAAAAGACACAGTTATCTATGTCACTTTACTGTCCTCATTTCCACTATAAATCAAACTGATTGATTATATGTACCATGATGGTTCTCCCTTGTCTATATAACTCTCTCTATATATTATTAATAAGATTATGGGTATATTATTTATATTGATATGTCAAACTTCTTCCGCCATCCCTACTCTTAAGGAGTGATGAGCCACCCTCTATATAAAATGGGGACTTTAAAAAATATAAAATATAAAATAAAATAAAATAAAATAAATATATATATATATATGTATATATATATATATGTATATATATATATATGTATATATATATATGTATATATATATATATATGTATATATCTATATATATGTATATATCTATATGTATATAGATATATACATATATATATATATATATATATATATATATATATATATATATATATATATATGTATATATATATATATATACATATATATATATATATATATATATATTTATATATATATATATATATATATATATATATGTTTGCTAATGATTTTATGATTTTTTTCCATGGATGGAGGATAGGGGGTCCCATCACGAGCTCGCCTACCATGATCATAAGGAAGAGCGAAGTGACATTCCCACTATGACCACCACACCAGCGATATGATCCAATGGATGCAATAAAAAAATCCTTGGAAATAGGAGGTCTCATCACGAGCCGGCCTAACCACTTTCGCTACTTCCTAGTGAATGGAAATGTGTTCACCTGGTCACCAAACCAGCACATTGGTCTCTACTATGGACATCATAAGATACTTCCCCAACTATACATAGAGGAGTATGGTTCCCAAGGGTTAAAAAGCAACTCTGTCGAGGCTATGGACACCTGTGGGTAGCAGAAGCTTTGATGATGGTATTGAAGCTTTATTTTACATCAATAATTATTATAATACCCTCTTATTATCACCTTTTCTATGGAGAGATTATGGTCCTAACATACCTTGAACCTTTATGCATGGATTTTTTTTTATCAATCACAATAGTTTAAGTGGAATAACAACACTAAAAGTATTATTTCTTGTGTTTCTTGCGCATGATGTTCCTTTTTTCTTTATTATATCACATCACGGCAGCTTATCATTTACTTATAATTCATGGTACAAGCCTTGATTTCACTCCTCCAATATACTTTATAATCTTGTCATTAATGTGCAATCCATTACCCCTATACCTTGCTACCAACACCTTACTCGTTCATTCATTCGGTCGAGGACGACCTATCATTTCGAATGGGGGCGGGGACCTCCATTGTACTTATGAGTGCATTGTCATTCTCTCATTCGATTTTGCAAAATGATACGACATTTCATGATCGCATAGCATGTGGTATGATAACAGCCTCAATAACAGTATTTATATTTATAAAATATCACATAACCATTTTCTGTTCCATTACTCAGCTCTGTGTGTCGTTGTGTTTTTCCACTACTCTTATCATTTGCAGACTTACAGCACTATGGGAGGAAGAGAAGTACGCATAGAACCACTAATACTGGTTGTTTCTGATGCAGCTAGGGAAATTTTAGCTCAAGCTAGGTGGATAACATTCTTTACGAGATTTCAACCACCGAACGAGGAAATTTCCATTGAGTTCTTACAAAATTTACAAAATGGACAATCTATGTTAAAGGACAAGTAAATCACTGTATCAAACATGGTGATAGTGGAAGCATGCGGGTTACCAGTAGAGGGACCTGTGTGGACTAGTAAGCGGTTGAAGCTGCAGGACGCTATCGAAGTTTTCAGAGAGGAAGGACAGGAGCTGGTCAAAAAGGGCAAGGGAGTTTTTCCATCCTCTCTTGGAGAACCATGGGGAGAGCTAGCAAAAATAGTTCATAATTATATTACATGCGACGGGCAAAAAGATGTGGTAAGGCCGCGTCAACTGAAACTTTTAGCAACTCTAAAACAAAAATGCTTAGTTAATTTACCTGCATTATTGAACTCTTTATTGCATGACACTGCTAAGAGGCTAAGATGGTCCCAACACATAGAAACCGTAGTAAGCTGCCACTGTCTAATCAGGCTAATAGTTAGTTGTAACCTCGCCCAGCAGCAATCAAGATGGGATGATTTAATATCAGCTTTGGAAGGAGGTTTAGCCTCGCCTGCACCTAACCCAGTTCAAAAAAGGAAAAGGACTACCCTTTCAAGGAACATACCTCAAAACCACAGATGGTCCGCAAGGTTGAGGTCAAGATCAAGAGTGGTCGAAAATCCTCAAGGCAGCATCATACCTCAAAAGCACAGACGATCCGCAAGGTTGAGGTCAAGATAAGCAGTGGCCGAAAATCCTCAAGCCAGAACCAGTCAACCTATAGAATTATCTAGCCCAGTAAGAGAACAATGCTTGTAGCTAGAGTCACAAGACCAGGATAACCTTGAATCAGACCATGAGGAAGAAGTAGAGCATTTAGGGGATGAACAAATAAATGAATTAGGACTCCCCTCAACACCAAGCATGGGCCCCCAAGGTGATTTTTTGCATGATTTCGAAATTGCCCAGGTCCTGGCCAACATGAGTAATTACATGCAGCCTGAAAGATCGCTCAAGCTTAATTTAGAAGCAACTCAATCTCCTGAGAATGCTGGCAATATCAAATGTCTATCTCCCTTGAAATATGCAAGCCATGAAGCAGAAGCTGATGTAGAAACCATTCTGGAAGCAATGCACCAACCCGGTGACACGCTTCCAGTGGAAAATAGCCATGTAGGCCTAAGTACAAAAAACATAGGCCAAGGAGAAGAAGTAGAGACAAAGATGCTTTGGGAAGTTGATACTCAATTCGGAGACACGGTCCTATTAGGACAGAGCCAGGATGAGCAACCAGTCTCTTTAGAGGTAGAAACTATTAATGAGACTGTCAGAAAAATAGTGGCTCCTCTAAAAAATTATAGAGCCAAATTGAAAAATATTAGGAAAGAACAACAGAAGCTGCGCAAAATAGTAAAAAGGCTCAGAAGAAAAATAAAGGAAATCACAGCGGAAAAGATCCCGGGAAAAACCCTAGAGACAATAAACACAGCTCAAACCGAGCCCATACCCACTCAACCAGTCATCATCAAAGAAGAACAACATCAAACCGAGCCCATATCCACTCAAGCAGTCATCATTAAAGAAGAACAACATGAAATTTTCGTAGATACAGCTACTCGGGCAGAGGATGTACCCTCTCATAGCATGAGAACTCTGACAAGCACACCAACTAAATACAACATGACACACAATGATCCCGCTATTCTGAATCTTCAAAAAGAATTAGCACAAGCTCGGCTCACTTTAGAATGGCTTGAACAAGAAACTATTCCCCAGCAAAAGTATCAAGCATTGCAGAGGCAGCTTCGGGAAATGAATGAGACAGAGAACAAGACCTTCGATAGATACAAAAAAGAAAAAGAGAAAATAGAGAAAATCAAGCTCAGATTAGATATGGTCCTAGCTCAAATAGACACCATCTGCTCATTATATACATACGTCTTAGCATGCAGGGCTCCCGCCACTAACTACGCCTTGTTTCTATTGGAACGATACTTGTTGTTAAAAATTAAAGCCGTGAGAGCTGGAAAACCAATTAAATTAAACACAGTTGAAGATTTTATAAGTTGTTGCAAACAACATGGTGTAAAGGTTCAAAGGTTTCTTTGCGAATTTTACCTGCACAATCTTGTATTAGCAGATGAAGTGGAAAAGAACCCCAACTCTTTCGTGGGAGACATTCAGTTCCAGGCCTTTATCTCGTTTTCGGTTAATCAAATTAAATGGTTCAAAGCTCATAACGCCTTCCAAAAACAAGAGCATGGGTTGGATCTTTGGGTGAGAGGTGAACCCAAGCACCCTTTGCAAATGCTTTCCAACCAAAAGAGTTTGATGAAAAGGGAAGGGGTGATTCAAGTCTTAGGGCCTATTCATAAAAGGATTGTACAAAATGGAGTATCGTATTTTCAATCCATTCGAGAAAGTTCTATGACTGCATCCAAGCTTAGGTGGATGATCTCTGCTGGTAGTGTGCAGGGTAGGGAACCATTTAAATACAGAAATTTTAAAGCAGCTTCAGCCCGTTTTATCACCTATAGCAACCCACAGGGGCTTCACTGCGGGAGCAATACCATACCACGTGGGTTCATATTGGGGGATATATAATGATGAAAAAATGACATTATATATTGGAAAGTATAAAAAATGGAGCTCTAAGTTAATGAAAAAATATAAAGGGGTATAAAAAATGTTAATGAAAAAATGGATACCTACAATATATAGTCAAAGTAGGGGCTTTTTAAATTGGGAAGGTGTATTGGGTTTATATTGGGAGGGGGTTAAATAATGTGATTTTTAGAGGTATTTTCCAATATGTACTCAAATTAAGGGTGTTGTTTAATATTCTATGATCGCACGTGATATGTTAGAGGTTCATTGATTGAAGCCCCTGTGTAGCAACCTCATTTTAAGAGAAGGACCTTATTGGTTAGGCTGTCGGTTTTGTAGCCCCATCATTTGGTATCCTATCGAAGTTTATCGGGCCTCCTATGAATTGCTTAAAGAAGAACAAAGGACCGCGTTTGCACTCTTAGCTCAACATCATGGTTTCAGACCAATTTTTGATGCCCCTTCTCCAGCCTACTGTTTAACTGCATTCCATCAGAATTACTTATTTTCATGAGGGCATGAAACAAAGTAAGTAGGGGAGTATGTTGGGTTACGAAATAGGTATGTATTTACTATTAAGTTCATCATCGTTCACCTTAATTCTTTTCTTTTTCATATCTTAATGCGCCAATATATTAAGGAATTATGGTAATTAATGAGGAATTATTTGCAGTTACGATTTAACTAGCTCTTATCCTTCTTTATGCAGGAAAGCGACAAAAGGAACAATTGTTGTTCCCTGTTGTTGGCACGGCCGAATCCGACAAGGAAAGGAAGGAACGAGTTGGTTGTGGACAAGGCTAAGAGCAAATCAGAGGGATCAGCGCAAAATAGAAAAAATGTCTTAAAGTTAGAAATTGGTTTCGAATCCCTCAGGATCGAGAGATCCTGAGTGATCTCATTTACTATTTACTCTTTACCCTTTCTGATTATAAAAGGAAATGATTGTAGGAAGAAAGGGAATCTCTATTATTTTCCAAAGTGTTAGCTTAATTACAGACTGCTTCATTGGAGAACGCAATTACATTGTAATGCTACTCAAGTTCGATGATTAATTGAAGTTGATGTTTTCATTCACATTATCTGAAGTAACTTAGCAGTGCCTGCTGGTGGCTAAGAGCCTGACCTCTGGTGGAGTTAACTGCTTCCCTGTGTCATATTTCTGATTCTTTTAGCGTTTAATTGGTTTGATAATTTCCTGCTTCTGTGAATCTATTTTATTTAGTTTTTCATTATTTCCTGTTATTAAGATAATATATATTCTGCTTATAATTTGTATTGCTAGCATTTGACAACAGCGTAAGTTATCTAGACAGCGCATTGCATTGGTTTAATCATTTGTAAGAGTTTGATTATTGCTATTAGACTCTCAGAGGTGATATCTTTCCTGTCTTAATTGCTTTGCAGAGATTTAGTATAGTTTAGATTGAATCAGCTAAGTAGAGGTGAGTTATTATTACTATGCTCTCAGCTGATGATACTATTTGCTGTAAGATTTGATTTCAATAGAAGATTGAACTTGATATTTATTTTAATCATTGCAATTGGAGTTTATTAGATGCTTCCATTTATTCTTGTGTTAAGATTTGTACTACAATTTAGGAAATACTACTCTTTGAATTAATAGCAGCCACATACTACATACACTCTTGAAATAAGAGGACTTGCTCGGATTGATGATTAATGTGAGATAATTAGGAGTTTTAAAAGGCACATTTTATTAGTGAAAATTGTACAAGGGAAAACTAAGTTTGTGGGGATTATGTCCCACATTTTCTAGTATCTTGAAGGGTCCATATCTCAAATCATCGAATTTCTTATGAGGACCCTATAGCTTCTCCTTTTTCAACCATAACCATTTTGTAGCTTCATTTTTTTTAAACCCTTTCTATTTCAAAGTCTTAAGAATTTGTTCAATACATATCTTCTTTTCCACAAAACTAGATAATCAAATGTATTCATCTTATTACTGTTTGAATTTTAAATATTTTACATGTTAATGATTGAAGTCTCACATCAATATTTCTGTATAAACGATCATCTATAACATCACAATGTGACGATTGTGATTTTCGACCATAAATTTATTGAAAATTGACACAAATCTCATGGCCTAAGTTATATTCTTGTCAAAGTTGTTGTAGGAAAACCTTAGGGTTTTCCTCTTATATGAGATCATCCTATAGTTGCAAGAAATTTGATCCAATGGAATTTATGTGATGTCTGGTGGCAACATGATGCCTTGTTAGCACCTCCTTATCCATCTAAAGTCAAATAACTATTGGCATGAATGTAATCCAACAATTGATGATTAGCATTAGGTTGCAGCTAGTGCTTGACTTAAGTTGATGTCCACGACCTGAAATGATCAAACAGTTGTGGGAATTTGTATCCAATGGAGGACGATGTGTGCCGCGTAGCAAAGTGATGCCTTGTTTACACCCCGTGTCACCTAAAATGATACAAAAACGAAAAAATGTACCGATCAATGGCTCATATTTCTCTAGTCACAACTAGTGCCTGTGTTAAGGATTATTGTTTTATCTGATATATTGTATGATTGAGATCATGCTAGTCACATGGTCACATTATTCTGCAGTAAATACATAGTACATGAAAGTTTAATTTTATTTCAAACATAGGGAAAGATGCATTTTTCATTATCACGGTTTTTGAGCTTTGATTTATGGTTATCCCCTAAACTTTCTATTATCTCAACATGAAGACGAGTAAAAACAAAAATATTGGTAAGTACACATAATCTTACCTTTAAGCACATAAAATCATTGTTGGCTTTCTTTTGCTTTAGTTAGAAAGAAGATAATGGCTCCCACTTTGGTAGAGGAGGTTTTGATCAACCCTATGCCTCATGTCAGAGATGTGAAATTAGTGAAAAATGACACATGTACTTTGTGAAAACTTTTAGAGACTGTTATTAGTCGTAGCATGGACAAATGATTGATAAATACTGGACTCCTTTGGGTGACCTTGTCGTTTGTGCATTTCAACTAGGATACTATCATGTTACTCACTAATAATTTACACAACAAGTCAGGAAAAATTATATGTCCTATGAATGGTCAAGTGTGCCTTGAAATTTCTCAACAATATTTAGCTATGACGAAAATTTTACATACTTTTAGTAATGTGTTTTCTTATAAAGAACTAAATGAATAGCTCCTTCTTTGGGTTGATTAAGAAAAAATTAAGTTTTTACAAAGGATTCTTAAAAATCCCAATGAAGTCTCTCAAGTTGTCATGCCTATATCAACCAAGTCTCTTATACCAAACCTCGACTTCACTCCTATTAGTTACTTATGGATATTTAGATTATTTAAAGATATATGAAGTAATGTTTGTATTTACGATGTAAATATTGATGAAACCCAACAAAATTTCAATCAATTTCCCATGGTACTTAAAAAGGAATATTTATTTCGACCTAAGTACAACTCCTAATTTTAATATCTTTAGAGATACTCCTAGTTTTAATATCTTTAGACATTGTACTAATTTTGTGCACCTAGTCTTATTTAATTATCATGAGTATCTTTCTAGCACTAAATTGATAGAGAGAAATAAGGATGAGATAGGAATGGAAAAGGGAATATATCACTAGACTCAAATACTATATCCAAGAAGAATTCTTGTCATTTTTTAAAAATTCATAAATTATTTCTCTTTCTATTTACAAGTTAAATTGTTAAAGAAATTTCCTGGCAGGGTATTAGAGGAGTCTATAAGGATTTTATACTTAAGAAAGGAAACCATTATTGGTCAGTCGTTCCTTCTACATGACTACTATGTTATCCTAGGTTATGGTTTTGAAGGCAAACCATATCATTTTCCCAGGGTCATCCCTTCCTATCTATTTTCTTTAGAATTTTCTAGGGAATGAATACATCTTAATGAGCCATATTTTATTTCAGGAAATAAAAAGGCTTTGATTGTGACCCCTTTTGCCATATTTCTTTTAATGAGAAAACACAAAATGCCTTAGATTTTATATAAAGGGAATTATTGTCTTTTGTACTTGAAAAAGATATATCTTAGAGATTTGATCTTTTCCAAATTATATCAAATGTAAGAAAGTGATTTGGTATAGTTATATATGTACATGACCCAGAACTTGGGCTTGAAAAACTATCTAATATTGATTGTTCTTAAATTTGTAATGTAAATTTAGCCAAAATGCAGGTATATGAAGTGGTCATGGCTGAGCTATCTTGTGTCAAAACAAGTCCTATGAATGAAATTATAACTTCATCAGTTCAAGAAAAAGGGTAGATAATTTGTGCAAAAAAAAATATTGTAAATGATAACCCTCGGACTAATCCTCTGAAAATAAAGGCAGATGAAATCAATCTTGATGAAACACAGTTGTCAATAGAGATTGTAAATGATAGCATTGATGATGATAAGGAAGTAACTATTTTCCAGAGGACCAATGATTAATTATTGAAACAACTAGAGGAAACATTAGAAGAAACCATATCAAAGGACTTTCAAGAGTAGACTATATCAATTGATAATAGTGTAATTGTAAAAATACTTATAAAGGCCAAAGGTAAAGCATTAACATTGGTTTCTAGAGAAACTAAAGTCCACATATGATGTTGTGATGAAGTAAATAACTACATTTACAAGGCCTATATTTTTATCAAAGACCGACCTTGATAATAATATGTTTAACTTGACTTTATTTTAGCGAAGAATAGATGAAAATGCACAACTACTTGGTTCCAGAGTTACTTCCATTTGCATCAACCTATCCAAAGTAAAATATATTGATATAGTTGATTGGCACATGCAAAAAGGTCATATGATGGCCAAAATTTAACTAAAATATATGGCCAATAATAAAAAGTATTGAACTATTATCAGCAAGGTACAAGCATAACTCAACCATGCTAAGGTTGTTGTTAAAACTAGAGTTAATCAGATAAATGATCTTGAAGACAAAATAATCTACCAATCAAGAATGATAAAAGATGGTTTAGTAATTAAGAAACTAATAAAAGATAAGGAAAAGGAAACCAAAAATTTAAACTTGAGTAGGAAGAACCCATAATCTAACCAACTTGGTGGAGGCCTTTCCACATAAAGAAGATCAAAACAAGAAGCTTCAAGAAATCGAAAAATAATTGACAATAAATGATGCTCGAGGTAAATATTTAAAAGACAAACTTGGAAAGTTTATTAAAGAATCAATAGAAATAAAAATATACCTAGATGAAATATAAAAATACAAAAATACTCTTGATACAACCTTGAAGGAAGGCTCACCAGGAAATGTGGATCCTCACAAAGTGAAGCTATATGAAACCAAAATTTATGAACTAAAGAAGGGTTTAAATGAGAAGCAATTGGAAAGAGAAGAATTATAAAAGCATTGGAACAATCAGATTGAATTAAAAGTAAAATTATTGAAGGGTTGCAGGCTATCTTGGTGAGTAAGGACAAAGATATTTAATATATGCAAAAATGTTTGCTAAATGATGCTTTGGGGAAGGATACCCTAATTAAGGAAAAATACAAGATTTGGGACATGATCAATGATAAAATCGTCCAATTGAAGCCATGTGCCAATATCTTAGGGGAATGTGAAAAACCAATAATTTTAAATATGAAAATAGATATTAAGAATATAGGTCCTCCAATCGAAGAAAGATTGAAAGATTTTTATTTGATCATTGATAATCTTAACTCTTTAGAAGACCAAGAGTTGCAAACACTAAAATTTTCTTGTAGGAATGAATGTATCATAGGCATCATAATGAGAAAAGAAATTACAATTTTGATTCAAGAAATGAATGATCATATTTCTAAAACAATGGAAATCATTGATAAGTTCAAGGTTGAATGAAACTATATACAGAGATTTGGTATCCCGACCCTTTGGACAAATACAATATGGGTAGTTGGAGAACAACCTTTCTAGGACGACAAGAAGTAAAAAGGGTAAAACAAGAAGTTAGATATTTCTTATATAACAAGGACGACATGCAGTCGGATAGTCCCTGCGGGTATATAATTTTGTATAATTTTGATTTCACATTTATATATGCCTTCCCACATATGATGGTTATCCAGGTAGGTATAAAGCCTGCAGAACATGATCTTCTATGCCTCCCCACGTATGATGGTTATCCAGGTAAGTATAAAGTCTGCAGAACAAAGTCTGAAGAACATGATTTTGAAGACAAAGAATGATATCTCTACTCATTATACATCACTTGCTACATGTATTCATGTCTAATAATAATACAAACAAATAAACATGTATTCATATGTCTAACCGAAACATACTATCACTTGCTACATGTGGATATGGGTACTAAAAAGGCAAGGATTGTTGATATGGATATGGGTACAAAAAAGCAAGGATTTCTGGTTCAATTGAAATGCATAATTACATATATCAAGCTTATGATTTATCATTATGTTGATGGAGTATGAGTAGTTTCAGGTCCAGCAACATCCCTTATGATTTTCAAGAACGCAACATTTCCTGTGTTTCCAGCGTCAAACTTGCTGGAAAATTGGCAAAATAAACCTATATTCATATAGATGATTGATATATCTTCTGTTCTATATTTTTTCTATATTTTCTATTGATTTTGTTCTATATTTTTTATATATTTTCTATTAATTTTTTTTTATATTTTTTTATGCCCTAAGATTGTCATTCTGTGCTTTAATGGTCTGAACTTCTCGCATTTTTCTGTCTGTTCCAGATTTTATCATTTTTTTTCATTTCCATTCTTCGAAATTAACTAGATCCAATAAAAAAAAATTCTGTCATGAATGTCTGTTCCAAATTTTGTATTTTTTTGCATTTCCATTCTTTGAAATTAACTAGATCCAATAAATTTTTGTGATAAAGCTCTTGCATTTCTGTCATCTATAAATTTGCATGAAGCGCCATAAAGTCATATGCCTACAGTAAATTTACCCGAAAATAATTCGAATTTAAGTTTCATTTGCAAGAATGTTCTGTGTTAATTGTCTTGAGTTTCTGTCATTTGAGGAAAGAATCAAATAAATTTCTGTGATAAAGCTCTAACATTTTTCTCATTCCGTAAGTATCGTAAATCTATATCCCTCAGAAAACTTTAATAGAAAATAATTTAAATTCTAGTTTCAATTTGGAATTTGAAAAAAAAAAAACTAATTTCTACCATAAATTTCTTGCATCTGTGTCATTTGAGAGAAGAATCGAAGAAATTTCTGTGTTAAAGATTTTGGAAGATTTTGGATCACAGCCATTCCGTGAAGTGTCGTAAATTTATATTCCTGCGATAATAAATTTAACCGAAAATAATTTAAATTCTGGTTTCAGTTTTAAATTAAAGATATGTACGAATTTTCAACTTTTATTTCTTGAATTTTTGTTATTCATGAAAATAATCTAAGAAATTTAAGAAATTTATGTGATAAGGCTCTTGCATTCTGTCATTTCGTTGTGTCATAAATTTATATGCATCTGGATACTTTAGCATAGAAGAATTTTAATTATAGTTTTTATTTAAAATTAAATAAAGTCTAATGTTTCTGCAGTAAATTTGTTGCAATTTAGTCATTTTAGTAAAGAGTTGAAAAAAATCCCTGTCAGAAAGCCCTCGGATTTCTGTCATTCTGTAATGATTGAGATCATACGAGCACTCCACGTTGGCCAAGGTTCGAATCACCTTCAGTGCAGCCTCCCCAAGCTTCTCGGCCACAATCCTAGTTTCAATTTGGAATTAAAAAGAAATAATAATAATTTCTGCCATAAATTTCTTGCATCTCTCTCACTTGAGAGAAGAATCGGAGAAATTTACTTTAACGGAAAATAATTTAAATCTTAGTTTCAATTTGGAATTAAAAAAAAATAATGGAAAATAATTTAAATCTTAGTTTCAATTTGGAATTAAAAATAAAAAAAATAATTTGGATTAAATATTTACGTGTTAAATATTTTGCATTAACTTCATTTCGTGAAGTGTCATAAATTTATATTCCATTATGTTTGTAATTTGATTGATATTGGTTGTGTAATTTTGTTTCTGCTGATTGTTTTAAGAATCTAGCTGTGCATTCATTTAGTAGATCTATGATCTGCTAGGTCAATGAATTGTTGGGCACTAGGTTCACAGGAAAAAATAACAAATAAAATCCATAATTTGTTTGGGAAGTGTGATCTAAGAGCTGAAATATTATGGAATTGATGTACACTTAACTAGTATGTATTTTCTTGGGCTGCCTTGTGAATTGGGTTGAAGTAACTGAAGTATTAGCTGTTGTAAATTGATATTTCAGATTTAGCCTATACACTCAAAGATCACAAGAAATAGTTCTTGGAAACCTCAATGTTGAGAAGATATTTTTGAAAGTGCCATTTGACGAAATTTCCACACCTTCAAAACCCGTACAAAGAAATTGATGATCTGGAAAAAGAAAGATTTTGAATTATCAAATAGAAGTTCTTACAACTACAAGAGGAAAACACAAGTCTGGAAGAATAAATAACCTTCAAAGATCTCATTATAAAAAGCCTAAAAGAATAGAGCAGATATGTTACATATCAAAAATGAAAATCTTAACGCTGAAATGAAACATATTAGTATTCAGAAAGGTGAGCTTGAGAAAAATCTCTCAGGGAGTTGAAAGCTGGGCAGAATATGTATTGGGAGTGCTAAGACACAAGCATTAGATGATGATATTATCCAGCTGCAAGAAGAGAAATTTCAAATCTAAACTGGAATGCTTATCTCAAGGTAAGGGAGAGAACGTAGTAAACCTTAGATCTGATATTTAGAATGCAAAAAGTGAAATGAATTGGGTGTCATTAAGTCAGCAGAGACGTTTGGAGGAACTTGAAATCAGTGGGAAAACAATAATAGCCTTTGGAGGAAACGTTCTCTGAACAGGAAGCTGAGACTGAACAACCAAACCAAGTTTCAATTAATCTTGAACCATCCAAAAGCTCCAGAAACTGGCGCCTCCTTAAAAACAGGAAAAGATAAACCTCAACTCTGACATTGGATCCTTGCCGAATCAGATTCAAGGTCTACTATTGCTGGTAATGCACTCAAGGATTTCAAAAAGAAAATATCAGAATCTCTAATAATCGATCAAGAGCATGTACAACAAATGGAAATCACGGTGCAGGAAGTTAAATAATTAAATAAGAACTTGATGCTTGATAGAACAAAGCTGGAAGCAAAGTATGAAGAAATATGTGAATAGCTTGAAGCCTGTCATATGCTGAAAAGGCTACATAAAGAGAACTCTGAGGTGACAGATCAAATAAACAACCTTGTTTCAGAACTTGTAAGTAAAAGAGCATGCATTTCTAATTTTGAAGAAGAGCTTTTACATTTTAAACAATAAATTTCAGGCAAAGGTTGGCAGGTTTGATGATGATGTCCAAAAGCAGCACTTTGTAGCTTGAAAACAGAAAATATGAGGTCGAAGGCATAATACAAAAATTTGGTCAAAAATATTGTTATGTGCAAAATATATACAAATTTAAATTTGTTTCGATAAGGTAAACATAGATAATGAAAAAGTGTAAAAAAAATACGTGATAAAAAATTTCCATTAAAAATATAGATCTCATACTCCAATACGGAAGTATACATCTCGTAGATACTAAAATATGCATTTTATTCTAAATTTGAGAAGATTTCAGTCTAAGCAATGTGTAATAAATAAGATAATATATATATATATATATATATTTAGGATTTTTTATTATTATTTTTGAAGGTTTTCGTACTAAAGACATCAAGTATAATATTAAAGACAATAAAAATATATGTCGACCGTCCTTTATCAGTATTGCTCCCTTTTTTTTACACACCAAAGGCCAATAAGGCCGAATCTTGCTACTATAGTGCAAAATAAAGTGAAAAAAACTAGAAGAGGAAAAAATAGCCTTAGATCAAGGAAATGTAGTTCTCAAGTCCGAGGTTGAAACCTTAATAGGTTAGATTAAAAACCTGCAGTCACTGGTCTGTGAATTAAACGAATGCAAAGAGCAATATCAATTGCTAGAAGAGAAAAACAATATGGACACTAAATTGTTGGATAAACTGGGTGGGCATGAAGATTATGTCAGAATGCTGCAAAAACCATATGATAGCATAAAAGAAAAGAACATAAAATTAGAGGCAGAGTTGCCTTTCTCGGCAGAAAAAAGCGAGTGACCTAGAAGTGGAAAAATTACACTTGAAGAACACTTGAAGAGAAGTGCCAACATTTTCTATAAGGTCTTTGCGCTATTAAGGATAGGTCGACCATATTTCAGAAGCAACTTTCTGGTTTAGAATACAACAGCTTGCTTAAGAACGATGCACTAGAGACTGTCACTGTAGTTAAGGATATGGTGATGCTTGAAAATTACAAATATAGCTTTCAAATTGAGATGCCACGTACGATGGATGAAATTGACAATCTAAATGAAGAAAATTCCCATGTTCTGTCAGGGACATGCTCTGTTCTGTCAGAGTAAGATCTTAAAGTTGAAGTCCAGAGCACGAAAAACTTGGAATCCAGAATCGCCAAACTCCAATGGGACATTTAAGGGCTAGAAACACAGGTCGAGTGGGACATTTAAGAGATTTTGGGATTATGGAAGCAAATGGAAGGTCTGCATCTTTAGCATGCCACACAAATTAGTTCTTCACAAGCAAACGACAGGAAAATAAAAGAGCTCCAATTAAATGTGGGAAAGCTGGAGAAGGTAGTACAGGTGGTCAGGGAGCAAAGTGATATTTCTTGCATTTTTGTTATTCATGAAAAGAATCGAAGAAATTTATGTATAAGGCTATTGCATTATGTCATTTCGTTAAGTGTCACAAATTTATATCCCTCGATACTTTGGCTTAAAATAATTTAAATTCTAGTTTTAACTTGAAAGTAAAGAAAGTCAGATATTTCTGCACTAAATTTGTTATCTTATTAATTTTCCATGTACGAAGACAAGTTTTTAGACAATTATCTAAATTTTTGTATATAACGACCTCGTTTCTCATTTGAGGGGATTGCATTTTTTAGGAGAAGAAACTTATGTTTTAATATCGTGAATGCACTTAATGCATTGACCAATCATGATTCTTTTATGATCTTGTTTTATGAAATTTTGAGTATAACATCTCTACAATTTTATTTTTATTTCTATTATGTGTGATCATATGTTGATTTACATTGTGGTTTACATAATCGACTATTGTTTATATCATTCTACATTACTTCATTTTATCTCCTCTTAGATATAAATATTATCAAGAGTAGATGAATTAAGTTATTTATATGATATGTTATTTTTTGATTTTCGAATAACTGAAGTTTCCATTTTGTTAAGAAAATTCATAAAAATATATTCTACACCATTTATATGATCTATCTATTTTTATTTATTAGTAGTTTACAATTATTTGATATGCTTATGTCATATCTGTTAACAAGGTAACAGTTGCCCTGATCAACAATGTCTTGTTGCAACTTATAGGATATCGACTTGTCTATTAATATGCATATTATCAGTGGATGATCATATTATTTACACTTGAATTTTATGGAGTGGGTGAGAACTAATAATATTTGACATTATAATTTTTACACTTTCCATTGTGATAAGTTATGAGTAAAAACATATAAGGATAACTTATTTTATCTTGTCTTTTTCTTATTTAAATTAAATCGTTATGTTCATTTCTAATTTTGTGATATGTTATTTTCTTATTTCATAATTAACTTTGTAATTTTAAATCAATGATTATATGTGATGTGGGATTTTATTCCACCTCGAGCTTTACCACTCTATACATTTTTTTATGATATCAATAATATGGTCATGTATATATTTGCTTAGTAGAATATATTATACAAATTATTCATAGGAAATACCTTCTAAGGTGAAGGGATACCAGCCCTTTAACCCAAAGCGAGAGGATTTTATCCTCATTTAATGCATTTTTTAGTTTTTCTTTTTCATAGAAACAATTTGAGAACCAATATTCGTTTTGGTGCCATTTTCAAGGAATGTAAAATTTGGGTTAGCTTGACCATCCCCATCTATTCGAGTTAATTTGAAACATTTTGGCCAGAGAAATATTAGAAAATTTGTTGATTTAAAGGAATTACCATTATTGTTTATGGCCTCATCATTGATTAGAAAAGATGTCATTGTCATTCAAAATTTTAAGTGCTCCTCATTTGGGTGGTTGTATATCTTCCTACCCTTGTATTAGTTCTCACCCTTGTGTTTATACTGTTTCCTTGTCAAATCTAGCCAACCTTCTTTTCACTCTTTGATTTTACTTGATTACATGGATCAAGAGGATATTGCAACCTTTAGGGAGACTTTTCACTAGCATGATAGCACAATAGAAGAACATTTTTCCACCCTTTGCTCTTCCAAAGGCTGCTTAGAGAATATGGAAGCTCATGCTGAGACATAGATAGAGTTTTTTATCCAAAAGAGCATTGGGTTTGTGTAATATTATTTCCACAAATATCTGTGTGTGTTGTATGTTGCATTGGCTGCCCCCCTTGTCGGTGGATTTGCAAGGGGACAATAACCCCCCTACACGGGGTTCGGGGAAACGCCACAAGATTTTTATTTTTTTTTATGTAGACCCAATAATAATTAGGTAGACCCAAGGATGGGGGGTGGACCCAAATATCGTGGGAGGACCTACCCATGTTTTTTTGCATGGGTTTTGCACATGGTTTTGGGCATAATGGATTTCTTCCCATGGTATTTTATAGATCCAGTCAAGCAAACTACAGTTATATTCTAATCCAGGTTTAGTGGATTGGGTTTTATGAATGCTTCGACATGTATATATATGTATTGCAACATTGAAAGGAATATAATGAAAAATCAATCTAGCAGTCCTAGTTTTTGGATCCAGGGAAAGATCGCTCCAAATATTTGTTTTATGTTCTTGATCCGGATTTATGCAGGAACGCAACAAAATACACATATAACCATAAATATAAATTTTTTGTGGAAATAACACTTCATTTCATTAATATCAAAGAACTAAAATCTATTTACAGACATAATGGAAATGAACTAGCTAGGGCACTGGTAGCTTCTCTCTGAGAAGAGATGTTGTGGCTATAAGCCTCTGAACTCTATGTTACAATGAGGCTCAAATGCTTATATATTATTAAGAAATAATGGAAAACCATAAACATCCAAAAACCTAACCCTGGGAGATGAAACGCCAGAATATGGGCCCCATCAAGGTAAATTGGCACATCAATTTCCTGGGGTCGTAACTTTGGCATACTATCTATGTTTGATGCACATGATACATCGCTAGAAATATCTATCCGAGGACTACAACTGCTAACCGTGAATATCAATTCTAGAATGAAATCATATTTATCGGATAAGCAATACCCAAAAAACATTGTTTAGGGCCTCAAAACGACTCCGAAAGTTCAGGACCAGAAAAACTGCTAAAAATAGTAAACTGTGTTATAATTAAGGAAACTGAAAAACTAAAAGAAACAATGGTGAGCCCCAATATCCACCTTGATCACTCCTCCCCCTTAGGAAGCAATGTTCCCCATTGCATTGAGTTCCTCCATGAGATTAGGAAAATTCTGTTGAACTTGGTCCCTGGTGAACCACTTGCCTTGGTGTAGAAGTTGGCCAGCTTTGACCACCCGATACAGTTGGATCTTCTATTGGCGAGTGTTCTTAATTTGCATGTCCATGATACAATTTTTGGTGGCCTGTTCCATGTAGTTTGGGTTTAACTCTGTTGGTGTGATTTGTTCTGAAATGTCAAAGGTGTCCAGTAGAGGTGGGAAATAGGGTCAAAGGAGGTCCACATGGAATATTAGGTGCAGACTAAGGAATGGTGGAATACTGAGCTCGAAGTAATTGTTCCTTACAGCCTTGGTGATGGTGTATGGCCCATATTGGAGCGGTCGAAGCTTGCAGTGGGGTCCAGTGAGGCGCTCCTTCTGCAAATGTAGCCACACTTTGTCGCCCACCTGGAAGTGGTGTGGTACCCGATGTTGATCATGTATTTTATTGTACTTATCATTGGCTCTATCCAATATGTCATGAACCTGTTGGCGGATGTGTTGAATATGCTCAATGAAGTTGTTCGCTTTGTCAGCTTTAGACTGGACATGAGACGAATCGGCCTGAGTAACCATAAATGGCATGGCTACGTCAATGGGACATAGTTGCTAGAACCCCAAGCCCGCCTAAAAGGGGTTGTGGCATGTTGAGTTGTAGAGAGCCTAGTTATAACCGTGTTTCACATAGGGGAGGCTCTCATCCCATGTGTGTGGATGCTTTGAATTGTACATGCGTAGAATGTGTACAATCATCTCGTTGACGACGTCTGTCTGGCCATCAATTTGGGGATGGAAAGTTGTGGACTTGGTGAGCTTAGTGTCCAGCATTGACCAGAGGCTAGACCAAAATGTGCTAAGGAATCTATTGTCCCGATATGATATGATAGACTATGGGATCCAAAAGTGCACCCACACTCATTCAAAGAAGATTTTAGCAGTGGCTTTTGTTGTGATATTCTTCTTGCAAGCCGACATAATGGCCATCTTCGAGAATTTGTCGACGACCATGAAAACATAATCATTTCCATGCTTACTATAAGGAAGGCTCGACAAGTAATCCATGGATATGGATTCCCAAGGTCAATTAGGGTTAGGTAGCGGAGTATAGAGGCCTTGCTTCTTGATGGTCGCTTTGGTAATGGAGCAAGTAGTGTAGGATCTGATGTACTTCCCAACATCTTGTCGAAGGTTCGGCCAATAAAAATAATTCTACAGTACTGCCACTATTTTATCGACCTCGAAATGCCCAATGACTCAACTATAGTGTGCTTCCAAAATTATCTTGGCACGCTCGCTTGAAGGAACACAAAGGTGTCCTAGGTGACATAACACTACATCCTAGAGGTGAAAATTTGGAACTTGAGTGCCCTCCAAGAGTGTCTTATATGTGTGGCTGAATTCTAGATCTCTCTTGTAGAGAAGAGGCCAATCAGAAGTCTTGTTCCCACAAGAGTTGAGAATGGTGGTTAGCGCCATGATCGGTGGTCAGTTGAGGTAGTCTGCAACATTATTGGTGTTGACCTTCTTATACTTTATGTTCAAATGAAATTGTTGCAGATATGTGGACCACTTCTGATGGCTGATGGTGATTGTTCTTCAACTTCCCTTGTTTCTGTATGAACTATAGGGCTCGGTGGTCTGTGTGGATGACAGTTTCCTTCCCCAAAATGTAATACTTCCATTGGCGGAAATCATGCACAATGGAATACATTTCTTTGTCATAGTCTCACTGTGATATGTCACTTGATGCCCCTATTGAGTAAGAACTGCCCAATAGCATAGTGAGAGGCATCTGCCTTGATCTCAAATGTTTGTTGCAAGTCTGGTAATGTGAGCACTGGGGCAAAGAAAAGACGATGTTTCAATTCTATGAACGCCTTCTGTTGAGATTCCTACCAAAAGAATTTTTTTTTTGCTCCTCCTTTGGTGGCTTGACTCAAGGTCCAAGTGATATGAGAGAATCCCAACACGAACCTGCAATAGAAATTAGAAAGACCCAGAAAGATGCGAAGCTCTGTTAGAGTGGTTGGGGCCACCCAATCCTGAATTACTTAGATCTTGGTTAGATCCACATGCACCCCTCATTCATCAATAATGTATCCCAAATACTAAACCTAGGTCATGCCAAAAGTGCACTTCTCCAAATTGGCACACAACTTGTGTTCCCGCAATGTTTAGAGGACCTGTTGGATGTGGTGGAGGTGCTCTTCCCAAGTCTGGCTGAAGATCAGGATGTCATCCAAGTACACTACTACAAATGAGTTGGTGAATGGGTGCAATATGTCGTCCATCAACCTCATGAATGTTGCAGGATCATTCGTCGACCTGAAAGGCATGACCAACCATTCGAAAAGTACCTCCTTGGATTTGAAGGCAGTCTTCCACACATTGGATGGTTCGATTGGTACTTGGTGATACCAAGACTTCAAATTGATCTTGTTGAAATATTTCACACCTTTCATTTCATCTACAAGGTCATCAATCTATGGGATCGAGTACCTATTCCGGACAACGATCTTGTTCAATGCCTGATAGTGAATACAGAGTCTCCAAGTGCCATCCTTCTTTTGCACTAACACAATCAGGCTCCCACAGGGCGATGAACTTGGTCGGATGTGACCTTTATGCAACAGCTCCTGAATCTGCCTCTTGATTTCATCGTTCTCCATAACAAAGTGGTGATAGATCGGTCCATTGGGCAGTGACGCAGCTGGGGTCATATCGATGGGGTGCTTGACCTGACAGTGCATAGGCACCCCTGTGGGTGTTTGGTCAATTTAGTGTGTCCTAAATTGCTGCATTTAATTTGTCAATCCGGGAATCGTAAGCTGATGAAGTGCGGCGCACTATATGTGCAAGATAACCTATTTCTTAACTTTTTATCGTTTTTGGTTTTCTAAGGTGAAATGGAAATTCTAAGATGAAAACAAGTTTGGTTATGTTTATTCAAGGAAATGATATCCCCTATAATGATTTACCAACTTGAAACTTTAAAAAGAAATTTGAAATTTACAATGACAAGACTTGAAAGGAAATGAAAATGTGCTGCTGAAATGAAAAGGTGCTGCTAATCTAATAAATCAAAACAATGAACTAGTGAGCATGAAAACCAAACTATTCTTGCTGCTGACTAAACACAAAAGAAACTATGCTTAAGGAAATTCAAAATTGCAACAAAATAAATCTAAATCAGATTACATCAATTTATCTTCCGATCCTTCATCATTAGTCCAGCTATGATTTTCGGAAGTAATCATAAACAACTTGAGTAACTGATATCTAACTTGCAGAAAGTAAACTAATATCAAACCATACATTCATGATTCAATCCCTCACCATCAGTCCAGCTGTGGCTTTCGGAGGCAACTAAAGATGTCATGCACGATTTAATATATCTAAATTTGCGGAAAAGAAACTAATATTAAACTACACATTTCATAATACAATCCCTCACCATCAGTCCAGCTGTGGCTTTCGGAGGCAACTGAAGATGCTATGAGCAGCTTAATATATCTAAATTTGCAGAAAAGAAACTAATACTAAACTACACATTTCATAATGCAATCCCTCACCATTAGTCCAGCTGTGGCTTTCGGAGTTCTTGTGGCTTCGATGAGTTGTCTTTAGCCACCATGCCTTGGCTCTGTCCTTTGTTCTGCGGTTTGGAAGCACCTTTTGCTTGCTTTTGATTTGGAGATCCAAAGTCTCGCTTCTTCTACTTGAATGTCTGCTCAATCTTGGCAGCATATCGGTATGTCGTACCAAGCGAGGAGATGTCGAGGAACTCCATTTCCTCCTGAATGTATCTTTGTAGACAGCTGCGATACTTTAGCACCAAATGTTTCTCTAAATCTTTGATACCCAACTTTGTGCGCAGGGTATGGAATAGATTCGTCAGCTCATGCACATCTTGATCCCTTTTTTGTTGCAACGTGGTCCATTGTATGTACTTGTCCTCATAGCTCCCCACGGGATAGTACTATTCCTTGAAGGTGTCTCGGAAAGAATTCCAAGTTGGTACGGCCGAGAACGGAAGGGTTTTTCTGGTCCTTGTATACACAATAGGTTTCCCACCCGGTGCTTAACATGGGGGTAGCTTTGAGAAGTGCAAAAATAATCTTCTCCCGGTCACGAAAAGTCATGAACAGAGAAATACCCTTCTAATAGATTCAACCATCTATCTACGTCATCTAGTCTATTTGACCCTCAAATATGGGAATGTCAAAATTTACTTGTACCTTAAAAGGAGTCGCGCCTCCAGAGTGGCTGCTGGATGCAGATGCGCCGCCGGTGGGTAGCCGTTGAAGGATCTGAGAAAAGTTATCCATCATCGCGTTCCGTTGTTTTTCGAGGGCCTCCTCGAGAATATTTTGATAGGATCTCCTGCTCCCTCATATTTCTTTTCATCCCCCATGGGCGTCCGTCGAGGTTTGCGAGGCTGATCTTGCAAAGGTTCCACCAGATCGAGCCCTAGCTCCTTATACCCCGACCTCGTTGGGGACATGCAAAGAAGGTTCAAGAAAAAGAAGACCCCTCTGATACCCGCCGTCCGGTTATGCAGGAACGCAACAGAATAAACACATAACCATAAATACAGAGATGCAGCGGAAATAACACTTGATTTCATTAATATCAAATAACAGAAAGATGCTTACAGACATAATGGAAATAAAATAGCTAGGGTGCTGGTAGCGAATCTCTGAGAAGAGATGTGGTGGCTACGGACCTCTAAACTATTTTACAATGAGCCTCAAGGGCCTATTTACTGTTGAGAAACAATGTAGAATTTGAAACGTCCAAAAACCTAACCCTGGGAGATGAAGCGCCAAAACTGTGGGCCCCGTTTGGGTAAATTGGTGTTTCAACTTCCCAGGGACGTAACTTTGGCATACTATCTCCGTTTGACGCACATGATACATCATTAGAAAGCTCTATCCAAGGACTAAAACTTTCCATGAATGTCATTTGGAACGAAATGATATTGTAGCAAGCCATGGTTGACCCAAGATCAAGGGATGTCCTCCTACTGGGTTCTTTGGCTGAAGAACAATGAAATCAATAGGATATTCCCACGAATCTAATGAGATGATCACATCATCTTTGGCTTAATTTTAGACCATTTTGCTAATTCTAGCACAGTGGGAGTAGGGCGAAGATGAGATAACCGAAGTTGATCCATGGTTTGCTCAGTCATGACATTAATGGCCGCCCCCAGGTCTATAAGAACATTAGAGACAAGGACATTACCAATTTGAACTGAGACAACAAGGTTTCTGGGATCAATATATTTTTCCATAGACACACATCCCGTCATCAACTCTACTGCCCTACCAACAAATTGAATGGTTTGGGGTTCCAATCTCTTCCTCCCAGGTTTCTTGAGACATAGTTCCTTAATAATCTTGGTACAAATGGGGATCTCTTTGATGTCTTGAAGCAAGGGTATCTTAATGAAAATATTCTGAAGCTCAGATGCCAAACTAGTCTCAGAAATAGGCTCACTCCTTTCCATTACTAGCCTCTCTGGGAAGGGAGGCTGGTTGGAAGAAGATGGCAAGGATTCAGAGGGTAAGGGATGCTTAGTGATAGCTTTCAGAGAATGGTTAAGAGTTTCCTCTTCTCCTTTCTCTTCAACGATCACCATAGGTTGCTTCTGATTTCCTGGTGTTACAGTCCTTCCCGATCTCAATTGAATATCATGAACCCCAACTGGAATAGACTGGTATTCGAATGATAAAGGTGGGTTTTTTACATGGATCATTTGCACTGCTTTATTATTATTAGGATTGGGCATAGGTTGAGCAGGCAACTGAGGAGGTCGAAAGGGTGGAGGTAAAGGTAATGGTGGAGTGGACTGACTCGGAAGTTGAGGCATTGAATAAGGTGCATGTGTAGATGGATATAACTGCATAGGTGGCTGGTAGGAATATGGAGAATGAGTTGGCCCTCTCCAACCTTGTTGCCATGGTTGAGAAGGTTTCCCATGCTGATATTGATTCCCATACTGCCACTGCTGATGAGAGTTAGGATAAGAATATGCATGTGAATTATAACCAAAATAGTGTGGAGAAAATTCAGAAGCCATACCTGTACCTACCTGAGGCCAATTCCTTCTTACTCCCATAGCATTCAAGTATTTAGCTTTAGGCTCTCCCCCTATAAATACAACTTTAAGTCCTGGTATAGAGGGACATTTTTTTTGTGATATGGTCTTCTGCAAAAATAGCACACTTATTAGTTTATTTCAAATTAAGAGGACACTCTTTAGGAGGATGCTTGTCTCTACATTTAGGACAGAAAATACATAATGACTCTTGTTCCTTCATGAGTTTCTGCTGAAATTTTAAGGAGTCTAACTGTTTGGTAACAATGTTCATTATATCAATTTTCATGTTTTCCATTTTATTTTCTAGTCCAATAATCATAGCATCAATAGATTCAGTTTTTCTATTTCTATTTCGAGTTCCTCTACCGGATCTATACTGGTTTCTTGAAAATTTCCTGCATAATTCACAAATTTGATCAAAAGTTTGCTGAGAAATATCACCTTGTCCTAACAGATTCAAATTATTTCTAGCATTATCAGTAAGTCCTCTTAAGAACAAGGTTCTAATAGTGTTGAGATCAAGCTTAAGTTTTGGCCTTTGTAAAATATACAGAAATCTTTCCAAATAATCTTCAAGCATTTCATCATCATCTTGTATGATTGTAAAAATTTCATCCTGCATGTCCCAAGTTTTGCAATATTCTTGATATTTAGACAAAAACACTCTCTTCATCTGATCCCAAGAGGTTATGGTGTTTCCTCCTAACCCCATAAACCAGCGAAGAGCTGAGTCCTTGAGGGTAACAGGAAATAATCTTAACTTCTGAGCCTCAGTTGCATAATCATAACTTCTACGCATAATATCAAACTCAAATAGAAAAGAGTCAGGATCTTCATGAACTTTACCATGGAAATGAGGGAGAGCTGATGGTGGAATATTCTTCATCTGTGACACAGTATCAGGATCCACAATTGGAAACATAAAAGTGGATTGTCCTTCACTTACCTGGTTGTCACCAGTCCCTTCCAAACGATCTTCTTGGTCCACCATTGTTCCCCTCTTACTTGTACCACTTTCCACAGGCTGATCCACAACTGAGCTGTTATTACCAGAATCCAGGTGGATTGTTCCTGCGTGATGGGTTTGAATTGGATTGGGCTTCATGCTGAAAGAAGGAGACCCAATATGAAAATTATTTTCATAATTCTTTTGGCCCTTAGTGGGCTTCGAACCCTTACCTTTCTTAGGCATTCATTTCAAAAGAAAAGAAAAAAATAAAAATAACAAACAATTTCTAAAAAATGCTGTCAGAAATCAATTAACACCAGTAAAATTACTTCAAAGAAATAATACTGCAAAAATAAAGGAAAATTACCTCTATTTCATAATAAAAAAATTCTTACCAAATCAAATTGCCTCCCTGACAACGGCGCCAAAATGTTGGGTGAAGGAATTACACTTAAGCAAACTCCTCAACACTTAATTTCTCAACCCGGGGGATTCGTAAACTTAGAGACGAAGCACATGCAATGCCAGAGATGGTATGAATCTTTCTAATATAAATCCCTACTTTCTTTAAATGAAAGGATGCATAATCAAATCAAAAGAGAAGAAGGCAACTTGAACCATAAAAAATAATCTAAGACTAGAATGAGAAAGTATGCATTTGCAAGAGAGAATTAAATATAAAAGGCAATCACTTCATCTAATGGTTGTTTAATCTACTGAGTGTGTATTTTCCCTTAGTAGAGACACTTTAGCAGTCTCGTTAGATGGGCCCTTAAACCTGCTTCCTTAAAGATTTTCTTATTGCATTAATCTCTTCTGCACTAGTGCAGGATCAAAGAGTTATGTAGAAGGTATGAATTGTGTCTTTAATGAAGTCTTTTTACTTCATGCAAGGGCTCGAAATTTTCAAGGTTCAGAGCACTCAGATCTTGTGGCAAGAGACTAGTTCATGCACCTGATCAGAGCTTCCTGCACTTAGCTTTTAATCCTTAAAACAAGTGTTCAATTATTGCTAGTGCTATTTTACTATCAAATCAAATTGCACACATAAAAGTGAATGTTTCTGATTTTAATAAAATGCATAAGTAAAGAAACAATTATTTATCCTGTCGTAAGTGTTTAAAGAAAGAAAGAAAATCACGGAAAGTAGATTAAGAAAACTTGCTGCATCATACCAACGTGCACGGTGTAGGTTCATCTCTCCTACTTATACCAGGCAGTGGAAAACAAAATAAACAGAATTTCAGGAAAAATAAATTTCACACCAACATGCACTGGTGCAGGTTTGCTTCTCTTGCTTGTACCAGGTGGTGGAAAACCAAATAAACAGAACTGCAGGAAAAAAGGAAATGTCACACCAACGTGCTTGGAGCAGGTTTGCTTCTCCTTCTTGTACCAGGTGGGGAAATCCAATCTAAAATTAAATTCACGAAAGTAAATTGCAGGGAAAGAAAATGTAACTACTTCATACGATGGATCCGTTTTCAATAAGACATGAATGCATGTGCTGAAAATTGAATCACACTTTAATAATTTAAACACACATTACATAAAATAGAAAATAGGGTAAACGTGTTGGGTTGGCTAGGCCCTAGCCAACCAACGTGTTTCCCTTTTTAAATTAAAACGCTGCTCAGTACACCAGTTAATTCATCAGCTTAAAAGAACAGAAACATAATTTCTGAAACATGAGGCAAAAAAACCTTTTATTAATTTATTGAGGCGAATACATACGTTGATACAATGTCCAGCCTAGATTCAGGTGATAACAAAAGACTGGTTACTTCCTATCGACTTCACTCTAAACTATGCTCCCAAAATTCTCCTCCTAGGTCCTATTTACACTTTAAATTATATAGATCTATTGGCCAAAGGCCAAAAAAGATCGTTCAACTGATTCATAACAAAATGCAGAATTTAGTCTCGGCCTTCAAGATAAGACGGTTTTGCAAAACTGGCTGTAGCTAGCCAGCTTTCTCCCTTCACGGATTAGTCTCGGCTGCCTTTGAATCATTTGCTGTTGTGGCTGAAATGGCTTAAGACGGGGTGGTGATCGAGGAGTTTCAGATTTTCCGCGAAGATCTATTGTGCTGGCAATAGTGCAGATCTGATGCTGCACTAAGATCAGTGATCACGATAAGTACTTTAACCATCAAATAACCTTTGGAGATATCGATTAGTTACAAAAGTGACTTAGAAATAAGAAATCATGTGATAAATATTTAATTATTTCTAAATTGAATTAAAACATGAAAAATAAAGGTTTATATGAAATGTGTCACAATGCTTGGACTGGTGTAGGATGAGGGTGCATAAAGGAGGTGAAACAGAGGTAAATGGTTACAATTTAGGAAGGGAAAAATGGTAAAAAGAGAGAAAATTAGGGGGCTAACAGAGGTGTAACCTTAACCCTCGTTCTAGCTCTAAGAATGTCATCCTTTGCACAACTTCGGTTGATGTCTGACTTGAAGGCTATTAGGAACGATGCTCTTAAGGGTTGTAGTGCAAGTCCTTACTCTGAAGTGAATCTCTTTGTACGTAGCGCTACCATATTGCAATGGATGGTGAGAAATATTCATCAGGAAAGCGTTCTTACTTGCACATTGATGATGGGGAAGGAAATGAAAGGGGTAAAAGGCGACATTCTGAATTTGAACTGGGTTCTGTAATGAATAGAGATAATGACAATTTTTATTGCATTCTTTTTCCTAGTAACAAGATAGGAAGCGTAATTGGGAAAGGTGGAAATATTATAAAATCCCTGTGGCAAGAATCCTTGTATCCAAGAGACCGTCAAGGAACACAACCTTGGTATATGCCAAGAGCAGTCGGGTTATGGATACTACGTGTATGGAGTAGTTGGTTTCAAGGGACTGTGCCGAGGAAGAGCGTGCAGGGACTGTGGAATATTTAGAGCGTATATTGGAGGTTGGAGTGGAGGAATGAGTAGGTGGAGGAGGCTGTGTATTGCTACTGTTCCTGCAGCGTGCTATTCTGGTGGAGAGAAGCGTAATACAAGAGGTGAGTCGAGCTGAGGCTAACTGTGTAATGGAGCAGCACTATGTTGAAGAGGGGAAACGTGTGGATAAAGGCGTTATGATTCCATAGGTTATGATTCCACTAGATACATTACAACAAAGATATCTAATACTGGAGCAACAACGATGATCACCCTTCTCTTCAGGTGAAGGTGATAAGCAGAGAGAGGGAGAGGTTTTGAACTGTAGAGGTGTCAGTCTAGAGGCTTGGAATGTGGTAACTGAACACCCAACGCAAAAGGAGAAACAATGATTAAAACTTTGACAGCCCGCGGAAGGGAATGAAGAATAGTAACTGGTTGAGAGATATATTCTTGATGAGTGTTGCAGGTTTGATAGAAGGGCTCAGAAGAGCGCTTAGGTGGAGCAGATATTGTTGACAGGGAAAATATAGAAATGACGGTCAGAAGATTCTGAAAGTGCCCAGAACTGGCCTAAGCTTTGATACCATGTTAAACAGATGCATGGTACAGACACATAAGGAAAGAGTAAACACGCATAAACAGAAAGATAAGCGTGAGTTGTCTTATTATTCACCATAGATTACATTTATAATACAATGGTGTGACTCTTGGATTCCACATTCCAAGGTCACTTGGACTCCTTTGTGACTTTTGGTAATAAGTTGTATAGGATACGAGAGGTAGCACCACTTACCACCATATCTTTGATAACTGAAAAAGGTCTGATAACAAGTGATATAATGTCTAAATTTGTTTAAAGCATGGAAAATGACTAACATTTCCTTCTCTATGATAGTATAATTGAGTTCAACCTTGGACAATTTCTTACTAATGAAATAGATTGCATAAGGAAATCTGTCTTCTAACTGCCCCAAAGTTTACCCCACAACTTTTTCAGATGCCTCAATGTGGATGTGGAAATGTAGAGCCAAATTTGGACCTCGGAGAATGGGGGAATTAGTTAAATTCCCCTTAATGAGCTTGAAATCTTCTTGAAAGAGACTGGACCAGGTAAACTCTAAGTCTTTGGCCAACAAAAAAAATAGTGGCGAAGCCAACTTGCTGAAATCTTTGATAAACCTTCTATAGTGGCTAGCTAAACCTAAGAAACTCCTAACATCTCTCTACTTTTGAGGAGCATGTACACTTTTGATGATGGGGATTTTGTTCGGGTCCACCTATATTCCTGCTTGGGAGATTGAGTGGTCCAATAATACTCCTGCTATTTTCAATAATTCACACTTTTATAGGCTTAAAGAGAGATGCATCTCAATGCACCTTCTCAACACTTTTACCAAATTGGAGAGAGCTTCTTAGAAGCCATCCCCATAGGGTGTGAAATCGTCCATGTAGATTTCAAACAAGGCATCGATTAGCTCAAATAAAATGCTCAAGACATCTCTTTTGAAGGTAGGTAGTTTGGGCATTGCACAACCCAAAGGGTAGGACTCTGTAAGCGAAGGTACCCCAAGGACATGTGAAAGTATTATTGTTCTAGTCTTAAGGGCTAATTTTGATCTGGTTATACCCACTGAAGCCATCTAAGAAAGAAAATAAATTATTTCCTACAAGGCCATCTAGGACTTAGTATATAAAGAGCAAGGGGAAATGGTCCCTCTTTGTGGCTTTGTTGAGTTCATGATAATAAACACAGATTCACCATTTTCCATTATTCTTCGGGACTATGACAAGAGGAGATACTTGCTCACTGTCTGATATACGATAAACGAAATATGCATCCAACAATTTCTATAGTTATTCCTTGACTATGTCATTTAGAGTTGGGTTCATCCTTCTCTGGGGTTGGCACATAGGCTTGCACCCCTCTTTAATGTAGATATGATGTGTGCACACCTATGGATGCACCCCTTTCATGTCCTTGTAGTACCAAGAAAATGCATCCAGTTTTTCTTTCAAAAGATGGCATAACTACTCTTCTTCTCTATTTGAATGGTTTGAGTTAATTTTCAGAGATTTGGATGGGCCAAATTCCACATCCTTGGTGCTTTCAGAGGTTGAATCGGCTAAGTGCAATTCCATCCAAGGGTGGCTTTCAGATTTTGAATTATTTGGTCGATGAATTCATCTTCATCAAGATGCCCCCCTCTATGAACAATATCTATCGTACAAATGGGATAGGGTGTAGTGTTGTATATTTCATATTATTATTCTTCATTGTCTAACCATAAAGGTAGATCATGGTCAATGGAAGGTTGAGTTGTAGGATATAATAATAGTTGTTTAGACAAGGGCCCATTCTTAATAGTCATGTTTCCAGCCCGATAGCTAATATAAGCATCGGCAGTGGCTAACCAAGGTCTCCCTAAAATGAGAGGATACCCATTAAACTTGGTTTTTGGCTAGAGAACCAGGAAATATGTAGGATACTCCCAAGATTCAATTGAAACCATAACATCCTCAAAAAGTCCTTCTAGAGTCATTATGGACTGATCTGCAAGTCGCAGAGCCATTTTGGTTTTCCTCAAAGTCCCTTGGAGGTTGAGTTTAAGCATAGTTTCCTTGGTCATTACATTTATGGAAGCCCCAATATCAATCAGAGTATTGGGGACTATGACACCATCTATGTCCACATATACAACTAGACTACCAGTGTCTAGGTAATTTGGGAAGATCACCCTTCCCAACATTAAGTTGGACAATTGTCCTACTAAATTTATGGTGGGGGTATATTTGTTCTTTCTCCCAATTTTCATGAAGAAATTTTCCTTGATGAGTCTATTAGACTCCTATAATTCACAATTTCACAAGGTGACTAATCATTTCTCAGGTATTTCATGCTGAGAATAATATTTCAAGGCTATCGTTTATTTCCAGAAAAAAGAATGGAAAATCATTCCTGTCTAGAAAATCAAAGGAATCAATCTGCCTTTCAGCTCAGTGGAAAGAGGAAATTGTTGCTGAAAATATTAATGGTGAGAAAACGTATTTTTCTTCCCTCATTTCATATCATTTACCCTCTCTTACCCTTCATTTTTTCCAAATTCTGAATTCCAACGCCTGAAACCCCCTTAAAACGATTCAAATCCAAATATATATGCTTTTAGGACCTTATCACAGCTCCTCCCCCACTTAGGCTGCTTGATATATATTACATATCATATATATAATAATCCACTGCTTAAAACCTTTGGTAGGACCCCTTACCTTTATCGCATATCAGCAATCACATGCTCTGTGCCATATTCATTGGTTATTGCTCCAAAACATCGATGCGATATTAAGTGGGACCCTTACCTACCTACCGCCACGTCACTCCCATCACATATCGCATATCTTGCTTCCAAACTTCCATCGATATCCATCACAAAATGTCATTTTTGATCGCCGATAACCCCGATCCCCTGGTTGCGATATGAAATAAGCCCCCTCCATTGATCTGTGATAAAATTTGACCCCAAGGTGTAGTAAAACCTAAATGTTGCGATGTGCGATAAATGCTAAATTTTGCAATGTGCAACAACTTTAAAAACTTGTGATTTCCGATATGGGTGGGACCCAATCGCATAGAAAACTTCACAAATCTCAGGAGATAGGTGCCCGAGTAAATGATAAAACCACTGAATGCAATTTTCGATATGGGTGGGACCCAATCTCATAACGTGCATAGCAAGTCTTAGAGGATAAGTGTTAAAAGAGAAGTTAAAAGCAGTAGAGTGTGAAGTGCAATGTTAACATGGATGTGATGTAGTTCAAAGAAAAAGTCTAAAGATTTCAAGTCCGGGTGCATTAGTTTTGTGCGTTGTTTTGTGAAGGAAAGTAGACTCGGGCATAAAAGCTTGAGTAAGGGACCCGACACAAGAAAAGGGAGGCAGAGCCGGGCTAAAGGAGTAGATTTTTAGGGCACATGAAATGGCTAGAACAACAAACAAATCAGGTCCTCAAGCAACTGTTTCAGCCAAAGCAGAGCCACATGTCAGTATGGTTTTAACGCTACCTTTTTGGCATCATACTAGCCAGTCTTTAAACACTTTGAAATCAGTAATGAATTGCTACAGCCACCATTTTGTCAGGTTTATTTTTTCATAGCCTCTTCGTGATCCCAAGAGGCAATTTCTTCCTAACTCTTTAATCAACAACAGAATGCTAAATACACTGTTATTTCCAAACTTGTCTATTAACCGCCTGCATGTTTCCACTTGGCAAAGGCTTATTTTGAATGTAATTAATAGTCATCATTGAAACAGACAGAGTAATTGACTTAAGTTTTTATATAAATACTGCATGCATGAGAACTATGAAGGAGGCTCGAAAGGGAAAAAACCATTGTAATAGACTCATTTGGTTGTAAGCACTCTCTTTTGGATGAATGAATGAGTATGTTATTTTCCAAATTCTTGTGTTATGATCTGTGGTGAAGTGCTCCTTTTCTTGTAATATGTAATCTCTAGTTTTACATACTGTTTTCTTTCTTTACTGCGGATAGATATTTTTGTGTAGGATTTACCATGGGGTACCCTGCTTAGCCTTGAAATAGTACTTTATGTTTTCCTTTGAGTCCTAAATGTAGAATTCATTGACAGTCTTCTATGCATTTACGTTGAACCTTAATATCCTCCTCCTTTCCATTTCATAATTTTTTAAGATCCATTGACATGGCTAGCTTTCCTGGTTGCACCTGATATCAGTTATTCATCAATTTGAATTTGTTTACACCTATGGATTCCATAGCCCAATGGCCCTCTTCCATTGCCTCAACCATAAATTTTCAAACAAACCTCTATGCACTAATAGCTACCCTAAAATACCCCATCAAAAAGCTATATATAATAGAGAGATCCTCTATGAGTCTAGGAATATTAGGTCCTAGATTCCAAAGCGATTCGATGCTACCCTCGTTGTTCTTTCTTCGGCCTTAAGAATTACTTAGGACCTAAATACTAGCAACTCCACTGACTGAGTTTCATCTTTCTCAATACCACTGTCAAGTCCAATTTTGACTTTGATGGTGAATAGAAGTCAAACAATTTAAGGTTGTTGCATTCACCTAGTAACTCCATTATCAACAACTTTAAAAGAGATTCACTAGTGACTCCAATGGGGCCGACCTAAAGACTCCACTAGTCGAAGAATCCATATTTGTTGTGAAATTACGGTGACTCCATTCTCTGATTGATTGACAAGATGAGTCCAAGAATACAACGCAAGTATGCTCCAATGAACAGAGATCACATTCTTAGATTCCCACCCAAAATGCCTCAGGTAAATTGGCAAAGAAATCTTCATATTTTTCAAGATGAGAATGTTGTTGATGCTTTGTTACATCTCATTAAATTTCATATAAATTCGTGGAAGTTGAAAGTTGAATGGAATGAGGATTTCCTCATGAAGATGTTCATGGCAACATTAGAAGGGAAAGTGAGGGAATGGTATGAAGGTTTGAACCCTGGTAGTCTTTTTTCTTTAAAATATTTCCACAAGGTGTTTTACGAGCATTATAAAAAATACTCTCCATCTTTTTCATTAGCTGAAATTTTTTGTGATCAGTCTGAGGATCTCATAAAATACCTTCTAGATATTGATGAAGATCTAGGAAATTGGCATCTTGAGGATCTCTTAGAAGAAATTTATGAATTTCATTCTCAAGCTAATTGTCATTATAACCAAGAGAAGTTAGTAGAAGATGAAAGCAATCAGGAAATGAAAGAAGATCCACAGGATATCTCTGTGGAGACAAATGATAATTCATCTAATCTTTTGTATGAGGCTAGAGAAGTCATTCAGTCTCATGATAAGTCTTCACAAGATAAAGAAAACGATTGTTGTTTAATCCAAAGAAAACAGAGACTGCCTCCTCCTTTAACTGAAGAATAAATTAATCATATTCTAAGCATGCACCCAACCTCTCAATTTTTATGTAATCAGGATATTAATTCTATTTGTTCTACTGCTGATTTATGTATTGAAGTATTTCCTCCTGAAGAAACAAATGTAGAACAGATTGGTATTGATGCTATTTTACATTCTCAAGAAGGCTTATTGCTAGAAAGTGCTTCGGTTCATCAAAATGATGGCCTTCAAATAGAATTCAACAATATCGGTCAAGATATATCAGATTTTCTTGAGGACAACATATTGGTATACAATGAAGATGTTATATCAGATAATCATGAAGAATGTATAGATATTCTCTTTCAAAAATATCCTAAGTATAGCACATTGGAACAAAGAGAAGTCCTAAATGAAGCTGGTTATTTGAATCCTCGGGACAGGTTATTATTCCAAGATCCTTTTGCTGGACTTTTAGAATCATCTAAGGAAGGAGTATGCCATGCCATGAATGGTTTGCTACAGAGTTAAGGAAAATTTTGAACACTGTTGTTCAATGGCAAGTAAGATGGGAGTGGCCCTTTTGTTTTCTCAGCCTACTCAAAAAAGTGAACAAGAATCAATCATGTAGTCATTTACTTGATTGGTTACATTGGAAAAAAGATTTCACTTAATGTATATATCATCTCAAAATTAGATTAGGATAGGTAGGTAGGAAAATAAGCTCAGTACTCTGATCATTTTCAGCTTTAGTTCCAGAACGTTGTTTTGTTTTCAGTTCAAGTGTGTTTTAGTTCAAGTGTGTTCCATATTTCAGTTCATAGAGAGTGTTGATTTCAGCTTGAAGATTGTCAGCCTCAGAGGTTTTGTAGTATATTTGGGATCATCCCAATGGATCAGGCCACTAGTCTACAATATTCTTGACACCTCTTGAAGGAGCTACCATCCCCAGTTGGAGCCAGGGCTATCATTTATTTCCATAAATAGAAGGGAAAATCCTGATTGTCTAGAACATCAAAGGAATCAATTTGCCTTTCACCTCAGTGGAAAGAGGAAAGTGTTGTTTAAAATCTTAATGGTGAGAAAAAAAAATTTCTTCCCTCATTTCATATCATTTACCCTCTCTTACCCTTCATTTTTTCCAAATTTTGAATTCTGACGCCCGAAACCCCTTTAAAACCATTCAGATATGAATATATATGCTTTTAGGACATTATTTCACCTCTGACCCCCACTTTAGGCCACTTGATATATATTAAATATCATATATATAACAAATTTCTGCTTAAAACCTTTGGTAGGACCCCTTACCTTTATCGCATATCGGAAATCACATGCTCCATGCCATATTCATTGGTTATCGCTCCAAAACGCCAATGCGATATTAAGTGGGACCCTTACCTGCCTACCGCCACGTCACTCCCATTGCATATCGCATATATTACTGCCAAAAATTCATCGCTACCTGTCTCCAAATGCAATTTGCGATCGCCGATAACCCCAATCCCCCGATTGCGATATGAAATAAGCCCCCTTCATCGATCTGTGATAAAATTTGAACCCAAGGTGTGGTAAAACCTAAATGTTGAGATGTGCAATAAATGCTAAATTTTGCAATGTGCGATAACTTTAATAAATTGCGATTTGTGATATGGGTGGGACCCAATTGCATAGACCACTTCATAAAGCTCAGGAGATAACATCCCATGTAAATTTTAAAACCACCGAATGTGATTTTCTATATGGGTGGGACCCAATCGCATAGCACGCATCGAAAGTCTTAGAGGATAAGTGTTAAAAGAGAAGTTAAAAGGAGCGGAGTGCAATGTGTGATGTTAACATGGATTCGATGTAGTTCAAAGAAAAAGCCTAAATATTTCAAGTCCGGGTGCATTAGGCTTGTACGTTGTTTTGTGAATGAAAGTGGACTCGAGCGAAAAATCTTGGGTAAGGGACCCGACACGAGCAGAGAGAGGAGGAGTCGAGCTAAAGGAGTAGATTTGCAGGGCACATGAAGCAATTAGCACAACAAACAGATTAGGTCCCCAAGCAATCATTTTAGCCGCAGTAGAGCCACATGTCAGTATGGTTTTAACACTGCCTTTTCCGCATCATACTAGCCAGTCCTTAAACGCTCTGAAATCAGTAACGAACTGCTACAACCACTGTTTTTTCAGGTTTATTCTATCATAACCTCTTCGTGATCCCAAGAGGAAATTTCTTCCTCACTCTGTAATGAACAATAGATTGCTAAAGCCACTGTTATGGCTGAACTTGTCTTATCACCGCCTGCATGTTTCCACTTGGCAAAGGTTTAGTCTGAATGTAATTAATAACCATCATTTAAAAATACATAGTAACCGACTTAATTTTTTATATAAATACTGCATGCATGAGCAGTATGAAGGAGGCTCGGAAGGGTAAAAACTATTGTAATAGACTCATCTAGTTGTAAGCACTCTCTTTTGGATGAATGAATGAGTATGCTTTTTTCTAGATTCTTGTGTTATGATCTGTGGTGAAGTGCTCATTTTATTGTAATCTTTCATCTCTAGTTTTACATATTGTTTTCTTTCTTTATTGCGGATAAAAAAATTTGTGTAGGATTTACCATGGGGTACTGTGCTCAGTCTTGAAACATTACTTTATGTTTTCCTTTGAGACCTGAATGCATAATTCAAAGATGGTCTGCTCTACATTTATGTTGAACCTTACTCTCCTCCTCCTTTCCATTTCATAATCTATTAAGATCCATTGGCATGGATAGCTTTGCTGGTTGCACCTGATATCAGTTATTCATCCATTTGAATATGTTTACACCCGTTGACTCCATATCCTAATGGCCCTCTTTTTCTACCTCAACCATAAATATTCAAACAAACCCCTATGCACTAATAACTAGCCTAAAATGCCCCATCAACAAATATATATCTAATAGAGAGAGCCCTCTCTGAGTCTAGGAAGGCTAGGTCTTAGATTCAAAATCGGTTTGATGTTACCCCTGTAGTTTTCTCTTCAGCATTTGGAACTATAGGGACCTAACAGAGCCCATTGTAAATAGGTACATCCTTAATGGCCTGGAGAAGGGGTATTTTTACACACAATTTTTCCAATTCTCCTAGAAATTCGGTCTCCTCTGGGGTGTGCTGACTAGAGTGGATCAAGCACTCAGGAAAAGGAGGTTTTTGGATCTGAGTGTTACTTTCTTCCCTTTCCTCCTCAACCTCTATAGGTGGATATGGAGGATGGTTTTCTGGGAGTACTCATACCGACCTGAGATTAATATCTTGTATCTCCAAAACATAAGCTATATAGGATGTATCTCCACTGTAAACCTATTGTGCATGTCTATTGTTTGGGTTCATATTGGTCTATGGAGGAATCTGAGGCAGCTGGGGTGGAGAAGAATGAGTAAATTGAGGTAGAGGTTGGGGTGGAGAAATTAAAGCAGGATTTTGATTATGTTGAGGCCTCCACCCTTGTGATGGGTTTTTCCACCGAGGTGGTTGAGGAACGTACTGATGAAATGGTTGGTTCACTGGCTGAGGATGATATGGAGGGTTGTTAGGAAAAGTAGGAGGTGTAGGCCATGATGGAGGAGTGGGGGTGTACCAATATTCCATAGGTGCATTCTAATTGTTGTGATAATAGGAGTAAGGTGCACCATGTATACCCTGTTGATATGATCGAGGGCCTTGAGGCCTTCTCTCTTTGATGAAACAAAGTTTCTTCGGTCCTACTTCCCCACCTTGATATACATATTTGAGTCCAATTAAGGAGGGACACTTATCTGTGGAATTATTCTTTTCAAAAACTAAGAAAACCTCTATGACATTTAATGGACATTCATTCCAAGGGTGTCTTTTTGTAAATCTAGGGAAGAATAAATCCAAGGCTATTTCTTCTTCCTCTTGCTTCCTCTTGATATGCATTGCGTCCACTTGCAAAGAAAAGGTGTGCAACATCTCATTCCTGAAATCCTCCAACATATTTCCAATGTCATGCTTGATGGAGGTGGAAGAGGAAGGAGTATTGGTCATACTTTGGCTAGCTCTGCCTTTCTTCCTAACTGCCCTAGAATGGTTCCTGAAATCATTTTTTATTGTCTCATAAGGAAATTGGTAGATATGTCCTCATTATAACATATTCAGGGTTTCTATCACCTCCTCCCTGATCCCTCTGATAATTACAAGTTTAAGTGATCCGGGATCAAGGGTGGAATTACAATTTTATTCAAATTTAATTCAAGGGAAAATTAAATTAGAACCATTTCTTGTTGACATTTTTCAACACTCCCTAACAACAAGAAAGAGATTATCTGCTACCTCAATCCTACCTCTATGGAACTCGAATTTTCCTCTTGACAATCCCTTCATCAATATGTCTACATCCTGTTCCTCTGCAGGAATGTACTCTAACAACATAATCCACCTCTACACACAATATCTGAGATTCTGGTACTAGATGTTGATATGCTTTAACCTATCATGAAAAAATGGATTAACGGAGAATTTGATGCAACTTTGGTTATCATAGTAAATCATCGTCGGATCCATCTATTGACCAAACAACCCAACAAGGATATTCCTCATCTAGATAGCCTCACAAGATGCTTGACTAGAATCCATGTACTCTTCTTCTGCTGAACTGAGTGCAATTGATCTATGCTTCATGTTGTACTAGGAAACTACTTCTGACCCAATACTGAATATGCCTCTGATGTGATCTTCCTATCATATGGACTCCCTGCCCAATCTGCATCTATGAAGCCTTAAATCCTCACTCCCTTTGTCTGACTATACCAAAGACCAAACTGAGTGGTGCCTCTGAGGTATACCAACATGTTTGGTTGCCTTCCAATCGAGCTTGGTTGGCTTAATCATTTCTCAACTAAGCTGGCTAACTACTTAACACATGTCCAGTCGTGTATTCACCAAGTACATAATTGAACCCACAAGCTTTCTGTAAATGGTAGCTTCTACCACTTCACATGAAGTAGCATCTTCCTTCCCTTAATTCCTTTCTAGAGGAGTCTCCATGGGTTTGTTGCTCTCCATGTGCAACTTTTTCAGAATCTCATTGCCATACTTTCCCTAAGAGACAAACAGTTCCCCATCTCTTTTCCAAATTTCCAAGCCAAGGAAATAATTCAAGAGACCCGTGTATTTCATCTAAAATTATCTTGCAAGGTCCTCTTTGCAAGATTTGATTAGCTTCTCATCACTTGTTAGTATTAAATAATTGACATATAATACTATAATCAATAATTTACCTTCAAACACACTATGGTAAAGGTCTACATCTGCTTCACTTTTCGTGAAGCCCAACCCAATGAAATAGCTATCAATCATGGTGTACCAAGCATATGATGCTTGTTTCAGTTCATACAACACTTGCTTGAGTCTATGCACATGCAACTCTCTGTCGAAGGTATCAAATCCTTCCAGTTGCTCTATGTATACCTCCTCCTCAAGCACTCCATCGAGGAAAGTTTTCTTCACATCCATCTGATGTATTTTCCATCCCATATGTGCTGAAGGTGCTAGAATAAATTCATTTGATGAGTACCTTACAAATAGAGAGAAGGTATCCTCGTAATCAATTCCCTCCACTTGAGAGAACCCCCTGGCCACAAATTTGGCCTTGTGTTTCTTGACACTCGCATCTTTTTCTTGCTTCACCTTATAGATCCACTTGGACCCTACAATTGACTTGTCCTCTGGTCTTGGGACAACATCCCATGCAATTTTCCTGATAATGGAGTCATACTCATCTACCATGGAATCAACCCATACTAGTTGCTACATAACTTCCTCAAATGAGGATGGCTCAGTCTCTACACTCTCGCTCATAAGATCCATGTAGCCAGTGCACTACTCTGGGGACCTTCTCTTCCTACACTGTGATGTAGGTGCTCCCACATTCTCTCTAGCATCAAACATCAATATGTCAGCCTATCTATTGTGCTTCCTTCCATCTCCATATGTCTCTCCATGAGTGGGTGCTTCCACTCTGTACTCCTCTTCTTGTGGCTACTCCACATCTTGAGGTTCTTCTTTTGGAGCCAAAAGCTCCTCAAGTGCATGCAACTAAAGCTCCCTCTCAATGGAAATTCACATGGCCTTCTCTTAATCAAATTTCACATCTCTACAAACCACTTTTATCCAGTGAGATGGAAGGTACACCTGATAGTTGTTAGGTGTGTCAATGTACCCCACAAATATTCCCAACTTAGTTGTTGGTTCTAGATTTTTACGTGCATATTTGGTTACATGACAATATATTGATGAACCAAAAAACCTAAAGTGAGCCATATCTATTTTCTTTCCTAAAAAATCTTCCTTCTGTGTACTCATTCCGAGACATAATCTACTGAGAGGAATTTTGTTTCCGTACAACCTGTGTTGCATGCTTTAGCCCACAAGTGCAACAATAGATCCCGATCATAGCATTGCTCACATCGCTCCCATAATAGTTATGTTCTTTCATTCTACAACCCGATTGTATTATGTGTTATTACGTATTATCAATTACATCGTCGAATAAAAATTAGGTGCACATGTTCTGAATCTGTATTTGACACAAATTCTTCACTATTATCACTCGTGAGAGCCTTCACTTTATTTCTTGTATCTTTCTTGACAAGTGATTTGAAATCACAAAAATTTGAGAATATGATCTTTCTTCTGCATGAAGAATATCCAACACTTGCATGAAATATCATCTACAAAAATCACATAATACTTGTGTTTGGTCGCCGAGGCTGTCAAGAATGTTCCACACACATCCGAGTGAACTATTTTAAGGATCGCTTTTGCTCGATTGTCCTTATCATGAAAGGTGGATTTGGTTTACTTCCTGAATGTACACCCTTTTCATGTATCTCACTGCTCAATCATAGCATTGGGAAGTCTTTTAGAAATATACTGCATGATCTTCAAAGCGCCATGGTGTAGATGGCCCAATATTCTATGCCATAACTCACTGATGTATTGGCTCAACACCTTCTCTTAGTTTGTGCTCAAGGAAACACAATCTTCTACATCTAATTTGTAGAGTTTATTTACTTGAAACCCAATATTATTCACCTATACCGTGGCTCTGTGATGAAGGAACACCTTTCCTTTGCTAAATATCACATCGTATGCATGATCTTCCAACATAGGAACTAAAACTAAATTATTCTTCAAACCTGGAACATACATGACATATTTAATGTGAGAGGAGAACCAAAATCCCTCTGAAAGGTAACAATATCGATGTCGGTCACGCTATACCTCCCATAATCTCCCATCTCGATGTGCATTTGGAGGTCCTTCTCCTCAAATTCGATGAAGAATTCTTTGTTTCTGGTCATATGGAATAAGGATCCACTATCCAGGTACCACACAGAACCCATCACCGATGACACCATGCATGAGATGAGAGTGAAATCCAACTCAAATTGTGAATATTCACATGCTGCTCCTCCTAAGGGATTCTTCTCGAGATTCTTGTGTGTACACTTCGTGGCATAGTGTCCCAACTCATGACAGTGAAAAAAATTAATCTTCGATAAGTCCTTCTTGCCTGCCTGACCAAAATATGATTTGGAATGGGATGTATTCCCTTTCCCTTTATTTTCCTTTCCAAACAAGGCATAGTTCTCCTCATCATAATTATTTTATGAGGATCCAACTTTGGTGTTTTGACAAATCTCTTCTTGTACCAAGTCAAACCATAATTGATCCCTCTCTGGTAGCTTCTCCCTCCTGTTTACCAAATCCTATTAGTTGTGCCATCTACTGGGAAGGCCTAAAGGTGTTAGGCTCACCATATCATCCTCAACGTCTATAATACTAACGCTTCCAAGCTCAACGTGACATTAGATGAACTTGGTCAGGTACTTTGGTATTGTGTCACCCTTCTCCATCTTGATCTTCTTGATCTTGTCCTTCATCACTAGCTTTCTGTGGTCATTTTTGTTTTGAAACAAATATGTTAAGGCCTTCCACATAGGATTTTCATTTTCCTTTCCATGGAGGTTCGAGACAATATGATATCGAACTCCTTCCAATAAAATCCTTCTTTCCTTCACTACATTATTCTTCCATGCTTCCAGATTTTGAGCATTTGTTACTGCAGGATTAGGAATATCATTTTCTATGAAATCCTTTAGCCTGTTATCTTCAAAAATTGCTTCCATCTTGTCATTCCAAGATATGTAATTTGAACTACCCTTAAGGGCATATTCAAGTCTCAATCCAGAGAAATACATCCTGACCCTGTTGCTAATCCTGAAGAGTAGATCTTCAAATTCGATTCACCTGTTCATAAAAAAATTGTAATATTCTCTTCTATAGTGATTCCTTCTTTGATACCATGTATAAAATCCCATAGATTCAAAATTATAATTGTAATATGCTAAAAAAATATACTTGAATCTACTCTACCAATTGCGGAAACCAATTAAGATCGTGAAATCACAAAACGAGTAAGAGAAATAACTTCAATTGCACAACACAAATTTCTTGGGGAAATCCTCAGCTTAAAACCCCACTAAATGTATATTACATAAGTCAGAAAATATGATAATATTACGATGATTTTCTCACTATAAAGAAACCTCTGCACTATCTCTATCTGCCTCACTGATTCCTCCACAAACCTGGTTCAATACTTAACCAATTTCCACCCTCTAGGATCATTATTTCTTCGCATGATTTCCTTGGGTAATTAGGCCCTATTAATTAGGAAAATTCCCAATCCATACTGCGTAATCCATTAGGGACCTTCCTCTGACTTCATGCACCACCTAGACAATTTTGATGATTATACAACTGATAGTACACTTCCCTTGAGCTCAGATCTCAACTAGGTATTTCTTAGAAATGACATGCATGAGTTATTTATGAGTGAATTATCAATTATAGGATTGATCACTAGATGTGGTTCAAGTTCAAGTTTCATTCTATGACCTCTCACTAGTTCCTCCATGAGTTAGAGCTAGTTAAATTGACTTTAAATCAGATAAATTTAGTTAATTAATTACAACTCAAAATAAACTCAACCAGGGATCCTATAACGTAGGATATTCTCTACATGCCTCTATTTTGACCCTAAGCTCGAATTAACTGAACCAAATAAGTCATCCTAACTTATTTAACTTATACAAGATGTCATGCGATGTGGAATTGCAATTTTATTCTAATTTAATTCAAGGGAAAATTAAATCAAAACCGTTTCTTGCTATTATTTTCAACAAAAGAAATTTGCTAAAAACCCAATTTCTTTCTTGCATTAATCTGATGAATAAAGATGCATTAAAATTTATTTTCTCAACTGAGCACAAAATGAAAGGGCATAACCTATCTCTCTTCTCACTGAGAAGATTTGGCCCAAAATTATTCAAAATTTTCCTCTGATTTAGATCCTATTTCCTTGCGTTGTTCCTTGATAAATTAGGCCCCTTGAGAAATTAGGCCCCTATTATTTAGGAATTTATCCAAAATGTATTGCACAATTCCTTAGGCTAATCATCTAACTGCATGCAACACATGTACACTGAAGTCTAGTCGACAATTGATGTTAAACTGCCTTGGAATCTACACCAAGCCTGGGGAACTCAAATTCTATACATGCAATAGCTATTTTGGGATGATTGATCAGTTAACTGGATGATCACTGAGTTTGACTGAAGTCCCACTACTTAATTGACCCTCCATTAGTTCCTTCAATAGTTAGAACTAGTTTAACTGAAACATCCTTAGATAAATGACATTGATTGCTACAAATTAGAAATTACACATGATTAACTAAAATATAACTCCAACTCTAATTTGATGAGTAAATTGGGTGACACGAGCCATGTCACACAAGTTAACTTCATCCAAGTTGTCTGTTGATGTGGAAATTCAAATTTTCTCAATTTAATCAAGGAAAAAACAAATTGAGAATTTCTTGCTGCATTTTTCAACAATCCCTCTCAGCAAGAAAGGTATTATTAACCACCCCTCTCTGGCACCATGGAAATTGAACTTCCCTCTTGAAAAGGCCGTTGTAAAAATGTTAGCATATTATTCCTATGTCAGAATGTGCTACAACAACATCATTCACCTTTTCACACTATCTTGTAAATGGTGATACCCGATATATATATGCTGGGATCGATCGTGAAAAATAGGATTCTCAGAGAGCTTTATGAAACTATGATTATCACAGTAGAGCATAGTTGGATCCCTCATACGACCAAACAATCTAACAAGTATCTTTCTCATCTGGATCACCTCACATGTTTATTGACTTGAAACCATGTATTCTTCTTCTGTCGAGCTGAGCATCACAAATATCTGCTTCCTGCTGTACCAAGAAAATGATGCGGACCCAACATTAAAAATTCCACCTGATGTAATCTTTCAGTCTGATGGACTCCCCTGCCCAATTTGCATTTGTGAAGCCACACAAATTCACTCCCTTTTTTCGTTTATACCATAGTCCAAACTGGGTAGTGCCTCTAAGGTACCGCATAACATGCTCAGTTTCCTTCCAAAATAATTTGGTTGGCATGATCAGAACTTGGCTCAACTGGTTGACTTCATATAACATATCTGGTTGTGTGTTCACAAGGTACATTAGTGAACCCACTAGCTGCTTGTAAATGGTAGCATCCACTTCCTCACCTAAAGTGGCATCCTTCTTCCTCTAGTTGGTCACTAGAGGTGTCTCCATGGGTTTGCAACTATCCATGTAGAATCTATGTAATATCTCATTTTCATACTTGCCTTGAGAGACAAACAGTTCCGCATCACCTTGCCATACTTCCAATCTGAGGAAGTAGTGCATGAGACCCATGTACTTCATTTAAAATTATCTTGCAAGGTCCTCCTTCCAATATCTGATCAGTTGTTCATCACTAGTTAAAATCAAGTCATCGACATATAAGACAACAATAAAAAATTTACCTTCTACCATGATATGATAGGTGTTTGCATTTGCTTCATTCTTGGTGAAGCCCAAACCGACGAGATATCTATTGATCACGGTGTACCAAGCATGCGGTTCTTATTTGATATTGTACAATGCTCACTTGAGTTTGCACACATGAGACTCTTGATTAAAATTCTCAAATCCTTTTGGTTGCTCGATGTACACCTCCTCTTTAATAACTCCATTCAGAAAATCTATTTTTACATCCATTTGGTGGATCTTCCACCCTATCTGAGCATCCATAACAAGAATTAATCTAATGGATGAGTACGTTACTATAGGAGAAAATTTTTCCTCATAGTCAATTCCTTCAACCTAAGGGTCCCCCCTTGGCCAAAAATATGGCCTTATACTTCTCTATGCTTCCGTTACAAACAAAATTCACCCCCCTCTTAACCTCCCGAAATATTAATCCTAAGTTATATGAGCACACCCCTTTTATATTTATTTAAGTCAAAAGGAAATAGTCTCGAGTGCATGAATCTCTTGTTTGATTATGCATTTTCATAATATTATCATCTCACGACGACCCATCGAGTCACACATGAATTTTAAATAATTTTTTATTCACGATGAGCATAAATTATCGATTAATTTTTCAATGATAAAATTTCACGTCGCCTTATCAATAGGAACAAATTATTTATTGCATGCAAAGATGCATGGAATCTAACTATAATATCTACACCCGATATATCTCCACCATTCACCCAAATTTCATCCAATGGCTCACAGACTACATCGGGCCAAAACATGCAAGCACGATAACATTTTCTGCTGACCCGATGTAATTCTGATCGTTCATCTCATACACATCCAACGGTCATCAGACCGAAACTTGCATGGGTTTTATTTTGCATGACTTTCTTAAATAATGGGATTCATACTCATCTTTATAATGTAATGTCCCAAAATTGGGATTGCTAGCAAGGCATGCCTGAAAAAAGAATTTTTCAGGAATGGATGCTACAAACTGATCCTTTAGACCGCTTATGCTTCCGTGCATGCGTAGACCGCCCGACTTTTCGTGCGCAGTAGCGCACCGACTCACCGCATTTGCCTCGCATTGCATTTTCACACGAATATTCTTCAGCAAAGAGATTTTCCGAGCCTCTAAATTGCTCAAAGCCTGTCAAATTCTCTACTAGGCATCCTCATAGCTTTTATAAAAGTGACCCCACAAACAATGAAAGCAATGATACAGAGGCTGAAGATGATGGAAAAACAGAGGCAGATTATGAAGGAAAATATATTAGTGAGGAAAAGGCATATGAAAGCAGTGATAATGAATATACAAATTCTTAAAACAAAGGTAGTGAGCTAGATGAAAAGGAAGAAACCAATGACAGCCAAGAAACAAAGGCAGACTTTGATGAGCCAAACAATGAAGAAAATGGGCCAAGCAGTGAAAGGACTAATGGCATGTCATGAAAGTAATCAAGAAAACCTAATGACTAATAGTCCTAACAATAGTGATAGCAGTGATCCCATGAACTCAAAAGGCAGCCAAGAGGATGAAAATGCACCAAACAGTGATGAAGACACATCTAACCATGACAACAAAGAAAATGACAATGTAAATGATAATGTTGCAAAAATAGAGGATGAAAATGAAGAAGACATGAAAGAGAATGAAAATGACGAAGATCAGGGCAGTAATGCTAGCATGGGAGAAAATGAAAGTGCCTCTCAAGAAGGCAGTCAAGAACAAAATGAAGAAGACAAACATGCAGGGATCATTAATGAGGAGAAAAGAAGTCTTAAGGTCACTAATAATGATAAGCAAAGTAAAGAAAACACAAAGAGTAGTCACAGTGACAGTAAAGGAAGTGGGAAGGATGATAATGAAAATGAAGACCACATCCATGATAAAGACACCAACAAGACTACCATCACACCTTTTTTCATTGGCATATCAAAGAGGCCCTCATTCAAATTCAAAACACTAAAAAGAGGAAAAGAAAAATTAAACCTTGGAATATTACCTCAATATTTTCTACAGGTCTCCCAAACCCGATGAAGGACTTATCCACCAAATTTGGGAGAATTTGGACAAGTTCTTGTTTTTTGCAAATTTTGAGGCTAGGAGCGCAACACACCTGGTGCTATGCTCTTTCTTAGAGCATCTTTAGGAGGAAAGGCTTTCATTTTTTGGTTCCTCATCACTCATATAACATTCTCACAAAGTTTCAGATCAATTGGAGTTGTTTTGGTCCTCCAAAAGGGTCAAAAACACCCAATTTTTCATCATTCTGCCTGCTTTTCAGGACATGTGTTACGCTCCTACTAGGCTTGGATTTTTCAATTTTTGAATAGGTTTTTGAGGTCAGAACAGAAAACCAAGGGTATATATGGAACTTATACTTCAAGGGATTTCCAACGAGCCATCACGAAGCTTTTTCTGACATCGCGAAGGCCTTCAAAACACTACTGTAAGAAGACCCATTTTTCTCGTTCTTGTGCTACACTCTTGACATAAAATTTCATTTAAAAACACAATGTTGTGCTCCTGTGGTTGAAAAGTAAAAATGTGCATTTTTCAAGTTTTAGGTGGCTTTTCAAAGCCTAAAAGTCAATTTCTTTGCTACAAATGGCTGAAAAGATATTTATTTTAGATATTTTGTGCCTTGGGCCTTGCAAGGCATCAAGGACAATAGAGATACTTCTGATTAGCCAATAGCCTTCTAGATACTCTATTAGGTTTTCCTCCTCCTTTCTTGTTATATAGATCATGAGGATTCATTGTAAATGTGGGCTTTTGATGTGTTTGAGAGCATTACATGGTTTTTGGAAGTTGAAGAGAAATTTGGTGTTGTGGATCTTGTGGATGATTTGCCTTGATTGATGTTGATGAAGGCTTGCTTGCAGGATCCCTGAGTTTAGTTAATGGTGATGTATCTCTTATTTTTTCATGTTTTCTAGTTGATCATATGTCCATATTTCTATATTGCAATAGCTCAGAAGATTATAGGATGAGAAATGTTGTTTGAGGCACCTCACTCCTCCTGTTTACCTATTGTCTTTATGTTTTATTCTGCTAGGTTAGCTTAAGGAATTCTTAGTTGCTCCTTAGGCCCACCTAAGATTGTCTATTTCATTATTGGATCAATATGCTAGTTTACAAATATGATTCACTTTAAGCCCTGCTTGTTTGATGCTATCTAAACTCTGTCTTGAAATCCCTCTTTGATGTATTAATTTTTAGGTTAAGCCAAAGAGGTCTTGTTTCGATATTGCCCTTTGTATATGCTTATCAGTATGCCTCAAAGTTATTTATAGTTTTATGAATGATGTCTAGGAGTTACATCTTCATTTATTGATGCTATTTGTCTCTTATATGTTTTCAAATCTTGAAAGTAGAATCATTGAAGTTAGATAAGTTTTCTTGCTTCCTTTGTTCCACTGGATTGTTTATCTTGAATGTTTATTTGTTTAAAATTATTGTCATTGAGTAAATGGTGTGCCATATCTCATGATTAGTATCTTTTTCTTATCAATATTGAAGACCTTCTTGTTCATAGGTATTTGACAAAGGATTCTTAACTGCCCTTTGCCCTACCTTGTTTTTCCCAAAACTTAATGTCCATCTCACCTCACACATAAACTTAAAGATCCATTGACTACACTATATTGGCCCTGTGATGTACCCCGATTCACTATTGAGATATCAATGACTTCATAGACTCCATAGCCCAATGTCTGACAACCTCTCATTCCACTTATCCTACTCAATCATCTTACCTCAACCAAACAAATAAAAAAACCCTACACTTAACAACTAGCCTAAAATCAACCATCTAATGCGAACAAGTTTATATCCTTCACACATAATAGAGAGAGCCCTCTCTGAGTTCAGCAAGGCTAGGTCCTAGGACTCCAAAGACTGGTTTGATGTTACCCTGTGCATTTGGTCTACCAATTTGCTAAATCACGGGACCCTAACATAATGGCGATCACAGTGGGACTTTATGAGTAAGTTCATGCTTAGACATTCCTTAAAAGGTTCAGAAACCCTTGAATGATAAGATTCAGTGGTTCATCGCCACACTAACATAGTAATGGCGATCACTATGGACGATGGGTCGTTGAAAATCTAAGTATTATCCTTAAGACCTCAGAAAGCCCACAAACATCCTTAGATTGGTATTCAGTTGCTGATGGTGGAAAACAACCCGCCTTAAAATATTTGAAATCATCCACTTGGCGACTCCAAAACTCTCAATAGACCTAAAGACTCCACTGGAGGAAGAACCTGAAACATGACCAGTCATCCTAGAAAGAAAGAGCATTCAGGCCTAAGTTGGATTCAAGAAATTATTGTTTTTATCTATAACTATGTTCTATCCTACTTTAAGCCTGATCAAGAATACACTGATGAGATCTACATTTATAATTGGAAAGATCTCAAGCCTCAAAAAGTGTTGGAAATATGATGCAATGTGTTGTCCTTGATGGCAACCCACTTGATGAAGATGATGGCAACACTTGAAGAAGATGATGGTAACCTACTTGATGAAGTTGTTCTTGACTTGATGAACTTGTTAATGATGTAAATCTGATGTTCTACAAGTAGTATAGAAGTTTCGGAAGAAAGGAATATCAGTATGTGCAAGAGTAATGATGAAAAGTGTATGTCATAAGGCATACGCGGGTTTGCTTAATAGAAGGCGCGTATGCACGCGGAAAAGCACGTGCCAAGTCGCTTATGGTCAATTGCGCTCTAAATGTGTAAAACCAAGGGTTAATACCATGGTATTGACCCATTGTATTGAGCGTTGAGTTGTCTATTTGATCCCGTCCAGGAATACCAGCGGAAGTGATGTGGTTTTGGCTCATGGTATTGAAAAAGGCTAAATCTATATAAGGAGGAGAAAATCATTGTGCAATTGGTGTGCATGAGTCTGGGTTTGAATGAATACTTCACTCTGAAGTATGTCTGAATGGAAAGGGTAACAGTTTGATGATAGATCTGAATCTGTGATGCACCTATGAAGAAAATGATGAAGAAGGGAATCTAGATCTGAAATGTATTTGTATCTTCTAGATCTGTTTATGGAATGCTTAGATCTGAGATGAGGCGAACATCTGTCTGAAGTAAAGGGTAAAATTTGAACTGAATATCTGATCTGAAGAAGTAAGCTGCTCTATAATGTTTGAAGATCTATACGCAAGTTTATAACAGTGTAAGCGCGTATATACGCGGGTTGGATAAAGCGAAAGCACTTATGGGTTGTGAAATCAGTTATGAAGTATATGCAGAGGTATACGCGGGTTGATATGAATGAAGGCGTGTATATACGCTGGATCAGTGAAAGGAAAGCACGTATGAAAACTAGGGTTTGCTGAAGTATGAAGTATGAAATGTCTGATCTGTTCTGTTGTGTTACTGCTATCTGTTAATGATGTATTCTACAGATCTGGGTTGTCTGAATTGATAAGTATCAGTTTTGATGTATGATTGAGCTTAAATGTGTGGAGTGGGTCTAGTCTGAAAATATGATGAAAAGTGGCCTGCAAGTTGTGCTCTAAAGAAAGCTTTTGGATCCAGTGTGAAAATTGATGAAACGTGGTCCATGGTGGTGTTGAGGGTTGTAGCCTTCAGTCAGGGGGTTGTAGCTCCCTTCTAGGTGAGACTGGTAAACGAGAGTAGGGGGTCGTAGCTCCCTTCCAGGAGAGGCTGGTAAATGAGAGCAGGGGGTCATAGCTCCCTTCCAGGAGAGGCTGGTAAACGAGCGTAGGTGGGTACCTGCGTACTGGTATGAGTCTGTGCCAGTACATAGTTGTAAGATGTTTTCTTTATAATAAAATATTGAAGGCTGAGACAATGGCAGCGGTGGTTTTCTCCCGACTTGGGTTTCCACCTAAAATCCTGGTGTTCATGTGTGATGCTTATGTGTGATGGTTTATTCTGTTATTACTACACATGCTTACTGTTATCTAATCATCAGAAGAAAGAATGTTGCATAGAACTAAGTAAAGAATTAATGGCATAATAAGATCTCTGTGTATACGCGAGTTTTATGAAGGATATCCGCGTGTATACGCGAGTCTGGTTCATCAAAGTAGCGTATGGGTTTTGAAGTAAGAAAAAGTAAAAATATTTGAGTAAGTCCTAAATACTGATTCACCCCCCCCTCTCAGTATTTTTCCCAACAATTGGTATCAGAGCAGGTCCTTCTGTAGAAGCTTGATCGCTTGAAGGAGATCCGTCGCAATGGGAAGTCATGAAGGGATAATGTCTATAAGGCCACCTCTATTCAATGGAAATAATATGTTATTCTGGAAGATACGAACAAAAGCATATCTGCAAAGTCTTGGTGCAGAAGTATGGGCAATCGTGGAAGAAGGTTATCAGTATCCGGCAAGTATTCCTACTGATGCAGCAGAAAGGAAGAAATATGAAGTCAATGCCAAAGCAGTCAATGTTTTGTTAGGAAGCATGTCTGAACCAGAATTTGCTAAAGTGATGCAACTAAATTCAGCAAAAGAAATATGGGACAAAATCATTCTGAGCTATGAAGGAGATACAAAGGTAAAAAGTGCAAAACTCCAAACCCTCATAATTGAATATGAAAATTTGAAGATGCATAGTGATGAGAGTATTGCCAGTTTCTTTTTACGTCTAGATGATATTGTAAATCGTATGAGAAGTTTGGGTGAAACCATAACCGATACTACTCGGGTGGAAAAAGTCTTAAGATCTTTGACTTCAAAATTTGAGTCAAAAGTATCAGCTATTGAAGAAAGGCAAGATCTGCAAACTCTTACTATTGTTCAACTACATGGTATTCTGACTGCTTATGAAATGAGACAAGGAGGTCCCTCTCAAATCAAAGAAGTTGCTTTTAAGGTGTGTGCAAAAGGAAAAGAAAAGGCAGATGTCAAGGAATCAAATTATATATCAAAAGAAGAAGAAGCAAATTTTGTGAGAAAACTCCAACTAGGAACTGGAAGATTCAAAGGTAAGCTTCCCTTCAAGTGTTTTGCTTGTGGAAAAGTTGGTCATTATGCTACTAAATGTCCTTATGAAGATAATCATGGTAAAGGGAAACAATTTGAAAAGAGAAAGAGTTATTATACAAATGAAGTATCTGATGAGGAAGAAGAAGATTCTGACCAAGATCTACAAGTGCTTATGGCAAAGAAGCAAAAGAAGAAGGCTACTCAAAAGAAGACATCTCAGAAGACATGTGTGGCAGAAAATGAAGAAGATAAAACAGGTACTGATTGTTGTTCTTGTGATTCACTTTCTTGTGCAAGCAATGGTGAAGATAGTGAACGTAACAGTATAAGTCTAGAAGCAAAACTCAAGATCAATGATGAAAGCAATGATTGGAATCAATTTCATAAGAGAGAATTTGTCTACAAAGATATGATCTCTAGAATGAATGAACAGAAAGAAATACTGAATGGGCAGATAGACAAGTATCAAAAGTTGTATGTTTTTGCAACCAATCGAAGTGAAAGACTTGAAGCAGAAATCATCTCTCTCAAAGAAGATCTGGAAAAATCAAATAAGAAGAATGAAGAACCCCTATCAGTTGAAAAGGAAGGACTTGAAGCAGAAATCATCTCTCTAAAATAAGATCTGGAAAAATCAAATAAGAAGAATGAAGAGCTACTACAAACATGTGAAGAACAAGAAAATTGGTTGAAGGAAGAAATGTTAAAATTGAATGATCAAGTAGAAGAAGGAAAAAGGGTCGAAGAAAGCATGAAGAAGCAATGCCAAAAATTGGAGGTTGAGGTAAACATTCTTAAAGGTAAATTAGAAGAAAAGGATAAACTCTTGAGGTTTCAAGATAGTACTAAGATTCTGGACAATATTCTTAGTAATCAAAGGTCTCCAACTATTAAACTTGGTCTTGGTTTTCATGAAACGGTCAAAGGAGAATCTAGTTTACAAGGAAGTGCTAAGAATTCAAAGGATGACAAAGAAAAACCAGAAGTGGTGAAAGAGACAAAAGGTCAACCAACAAACATGAACACTCAAAGGAAATCATTCACTAATATTGAATTCTTTAAATGTCATAATTATGGGCATGTTGCAGCAAATTGCAGAAGAAGATCATTTCAGTCACAATCAAACAGATTCTATTCAGAAAGGTACTCTGGTTGCTTCAAGGGATATTGTTTTTCATGCAACAAGTATGGTCATAAAGCAGCTGATTGCAATAGAAGGAAGAATAGAGAAACACACTATGATCCTTATGCTTACTTATCTGGTCATATAAGATGTTATGCTTGTAACAAGTATGGGCATGTGGAAAAAGAATGCAGGATGAACAGATCTGAGAATTTGAACAATTTCCAGCACACAATAAGAAACTTCAAGCAAAGCTGGAAAAGGAAGGAAGACCGGTCAGAAACGTAGGGAATATTGACCCTACTACAGTCATCCGCTTCTGAAGCTTACTTATCTTAATGACTGCAGGAGTGATGTGAGATACATTATAGGGATTAGTAATGTATCATCACAGGGGGAGAAATGTTTGATGATTCTCATGATTGTTTGGTTATTCTGGTTATGTTTATTTCTGACAGAGCATCTGATGTGAAGAAGACAGGTACAGGTGGTACAAACTCAGGGGGAGATGAAGGAATGTGAAATTTTCTATGTTTCACTTTCCATACGCGGGTTCTGTGAACAAAAGCCGCGTATACACGCGAGTTACAGTGGAGACAATCGCGTATGCACTTCTGATAAGAAAATTTGTATGACAACTGAAGATCAGGAGCATAGGTTCAGGGGGAGCATCAGTCTGACTACTAATGATTGTATTATTGGCACTGTATCTGTTTATTTCTCAGTTCTAAATGATGATGACATGTTACATGGTTTCTTATGATTGTGGATGAGCCTTGCTTGCTTTTTGCTGAAGGATATTCTTTGCTTTCACACATGGATGAGATGGAAGTCTTATGATTCAGAGATAAGGACAGATCATGCAGAGATTGTTGCTGATGACTTGCTGTTGAAGGTGTTCAGGTTGCACAAGCTAAGGAGGAGCCTTGGGCATATGGAAAGAATACTTGGATGCACATATTCAGGGGGAGCATTAGCCTTGCTGAGTATAATGCATTGTTGGCATTATGATGATTCTGAAATATGATCTCTCTTGAGGTCCTTCCGGTATTGGTCATGAAAAGTCATATTTGTAATTTGATGAAAAGGTCGTGTTGAGACCTATGATGTAAAATTGTAATATTCAGTCATGTAAGGACTTGATCAAATATGTAAACCCACTTGGTTGGGTACTTGAGTCAAAATGTGTACACCCACTTGGTTGGGTACTTGAGTCAAAATATGTAAACCCTCTTGGTTGGGTATTTGAGTCTCATATGTAAATCCACTTGGTTGGATCCTTGATGTAAGTATGAGTCCTTGGTGATAGGAAGGTCATAGAGTCATGTACTTCATTGAAAAATATGTTTGAACATTCAGCATGAACTCAGGGGGAGCATGGTAACTTCAATGCACATCAGATCTACAACGCTCTTCTATCTACATGAGGAGAAAAACCTTATGTTGGTTTTGATCCGCCCTTTGCCTTTGATGTCAAAGGGGAAGAGTGACATGGTGTTTGAATAGGGGGAGAATATCATTATGCTTAATTTATCTATCTGTTGTGATCAAACACCATCGTGGTTGCCATCAAGTCCAAAGGGGGAGATTGTTGGCAATATGATGCAATGTGTTGTCCTTGATGGCAACCCACTTGATGAAGATGATGGCAACACTTGAAGAAGATGATGGAAACCTACTTGATGAAGTTTTTCTTGACTTGATGAACTTGTTAATGATGTAAATCTGATGTTCTACAAGTAGTACAGAAGTTGCAAAAGAAAGGAATATTAGTATGTGCAAGAGTAATGATGAAAAGTGTATGTCATAAGGCATACGCGGGTTTTCTTAATATAAGGCGCGTATGCACGCGGAAAATAACGTGCCAAGTCACGTATGGTCAATTGCGCTCTAAATGTGTAAAACCATGGGTTACTACCATGGTATTGACCCATTGTATTGAGCGCTGAGTTGTCTATTTGATCTCGTCCAGGAATACCATCGGAAGTGATGTGGCTTTGGCTCATGGTATTGAAAAATGCTAAATCTATATAAGGAGAAGTAAAAATCATTGTGCAAAGGGGTGTGCATGAGTTTGGGTTTGAATGAATACTTCACTCTGAAGTATGTCTGAATGGAAAGGGTAATAGTTTGATGATAGATCTGAATTTGTGATGCACCTATGAAGAAAATGAGGAAGAAAGGAATCTAGATCTGAAATGTATTTGTATCTTCTAGATCTGTTTATGGAATGCTTAGATCTGAGATGAGGCGAAAATCTGTCTGAAGTAAAGGGTAAAATCTGAACTGAATATCTGATCTGAAGAAGTAAGCTGCTCTATAATGTTTTAAGATCTATACGCAAGTTTATAACAGTGGAAGCGCGTATATACGTGGGTTGGATAAAGCGAAAGCACGTATGGGTTGTGAAATTAGTCCTGAAGTATGTGCTGAGGTATACGCGGGTATATATGAATGAAGGCGCGTATATATGCCGGATCAGTGAAAGGAAAGCGCGTATGAAAACTAGGGTTTGCTGAAGTATGAAGTATGAAATGTCTGATCTGTTCTGCTGTGTTACTACTATCTATTAATGATGTATTCTACAGATCTGGGTTGTCTGAATTGATAAGTATCAGTTTTGATGTATGATTGAGCTTAAATGTGTGGAGTGGGTCCGGGGAAGATTGGCTTTGCAAGTTGTGTTCTAAGAGAGCTTGTGGATCGGTGTGAAAATTGATGAGCGTGGTCTGTGGTGGTGCTGAGGGTTTGTAGCCTTGATCGAGGGGAGTTGTAGCTCCCTTCAGTGAAATTTGGTAGACAAGAAGCGAGAGGTCGTAGCTCCCTTCCCGGGAGAGGTTGGTAAACGAGAGCAGGGTCGTGGCTCCCTTCCAGGAGGCATTAACGAGCACGGGTGGATGCACAACAGGCGGTATGAGTTTGTGCGATTACATAGTTGTAAGATGTTTTCTCTATAATAAAATATTGAAGGCTGAGACAACGGCAGCAGTGGTTTTCTCCCGACTTGGGTTTCCACCTAAAATCCTGGTGTTTATGTGTGATGCTTATGTGTGATGGTTTATTCTGTTATTACTGCACATGCTTACTATTATCTAATCATCAGAAGAAAGAATGTTGCATAGAACTAAGTAAAGAATTAATGGCATAATAAGATCTATGTGTATACGCGAGTTTTATGAAGGATATCCGCGTGTATACGCGAGTCTGGTTCAGCAAAGTAGCGTATGGGTTTTGAAGTAAGAAAAAGTAAAATATTTGAGTAAGTCCTAAATAACCGATTCACTACCTTACCTCTCTCTCAAAAGATTTTTCCCAACAAAAAGTTGAGCCTCAAATTTTGCATCATGAGAAGACTTATACACCCGTGCCTACTCTCGATTCAATTGGTGGAAGACCTAGTGAAACATGAGCCTCATGTTACCTTTCCCAAGCTCTTGCTGAAACCTAAAATAGTGATAAATATCTTTTTGCACTACCTATACCCACAAAGGTCCCGTAAAGATACAAGCCTCTAGTTTTTTCCTCTTATCCTCTCGAGGGCCTCCTCGCAAATCTTGCAAATAAACTACCCGCATTTGATGGAAAAAAGTTCCTAAAGTCACTGCTAAAGAACACATTCAAAATATTGAGAATTTACTGACCCATTTGAAATAGGAGAATATTTTGTGCGTATTAGAATGTTTCTCTTATCACAGCAAGGGAAAACTAAGAGTTGGTTTGAGGACCCTCCAAACCGCAAGAATTATCAATTTTTCATCAATTCACCAAGTCTTCCAGATAGGTGGGTGGTCATGGGAAAATGAAGTTCTCATCATAAAGGAATACAAGAATTTAAAAAGACAACCAGGGGAGACAATACAAGACTTTTCAGCCAGGTTCAATAAGGTATACAATGCAATACCTGCTAAGATAAATCCACCTTCGGGGTGGGCTCTCTTACACTACCCAAGTACTTTTGACCCAGAGATGGAATTCCAGATAAGAGAAAAAGACCCTTCAAACCTAGAAGAAATGCAGAATATGGAAATAACTATGGAATTCAACATACTGGAAAGAGAGGAAAAGTTAGAAGAAATGAGGAAGGACAAAGCAGCTCAAGAGAAACTGACTTCTTCAGAGGTAAAGCTAGAGATGTTGACAGATACAATCAGCAAAATGATGCATATATTTGGCAAGAAAGAGGAAGAGTACAAGTTTGAGGTTGGTGCTGATTATTCAGAGTAGCCAGTACCATTTTCTTGGGAGGAACCAAATCAGTCATTTCAATGCAAAGATAGCTATCAAAACATATTGGCTGATCAAGGTTGCAAAGAAGAAGATGTGGAAAGTTGTCAAGTAAGTACTATATGCCTTCCTACATCTTGTGCTTCACTATTAAGAGAGTATTACAAGCAAATTGAAAATAGAAACAAGGTAGAATACTCTAAACAATCATTAAGGGAAGAAATGGATAATACAAACCCTTTTTCAAATCCAGAATTTCTCCCCTCAAATCATCTTGGTATGACTGTTTGGATTACAAAATCAGAAATGGAAGATGAGCCAGCACATCTTGTGTCCCTACCCTTGTGCTTCGAGTCATTTCTAATTGCTAAAGGAGAAGCTATTGGCCATGAACACTCTCCTTTTCATATGGTGGAACAATCTGCTGGTCAAGTGTACATAATGGATGACATTCCTCCTATGAATAAGTTGCCCAAATATGATCAATATGATGATGATTATGTTCTCCATACTCAAGATAACACTACAGAACAATCAGTGATTAGTTTGTGGGACAAAGACAGTCATTTTCGATAGCTCAAATATAGTGATCAGCAAATACCACTCAGCTATGATAGTGAAGAAGAAATTGCAGAAATTTTGGGAGAAAAGGAAGGGTCTTTACCTTTTTGTTGTGCTTCCATTTAGTTCATCAAACACCACCTTAATGAAATCATAAATAATCAATCTTTGGGTATTGATTTTAACAACAAAGAACACATTCAGCCCTATGTCTAGCCTTCACAAGATAAAGAGAACAGCTATGGATCTATTCAATTAGGTTTGCTAGAGGACAACAATGCAATATATGATGAGTCTGACAGTGCAGATGATCATGAGAAAGAGAAGGGGTTTCTTTCCCAAAAGAGTCCCAAGCTTAGCCAAGTGGAGGAAGAAGCAGTCCTGGATCAAGCTTATTTTCCAAATCCTCACATTCAGGTATTATTTCAAGATCCCTTTGTTGATTTATTAGAGACATCTAAAAGATGGGTATGTCATGTCAAGAGCAGTTTGATGCAAAATTTCAAGAACATTTTAGGCTCTACTGTTCAAACGCTAGTAAGGTGGGAGTGTCCTTTTGATTTTTTCACCACACTCAAAGAGATGAAACAAAATCACTCATGGAATCATCTACTTGACTAGTTATATTGGAAAATGGAGTTCACAAAATGAATGTATATATTGTATAAGTTAGATTGGGATAGATAGGCAAGCAAATAAGCTCAACACTATGAGCATCTTTCTACCTTTAGTTTTAGATTGTTTTGACCAAAAAGAGAGAAAAAATAAAAAACAAAGAAAAAATGAAAAAGAGGGCAGTTGAAAAGAAGAGGTACAACCCCATACCCAAAAAATAAGAACTACTGAAAGTGTGCAAGACTAAATTCCACTAATTGTTCAAAGAGAATATCTTGCTCAGTCATCTAGCCTAATCATGGCTTAACATGTTTTAAATTTATGTTCATAAGTTAATAAAATATACCTTGTCAAATCATTCAAGCTTGACTTGTCAAAAGAAAATAGATTAGGAATGAAAGATACTGGTTCCACATGCTCAAATTTGAACCAAAGAGGAAAATAGGGATGCTTAACAAATGACTGATCACAGCCCTTGTGTTTCCTAAGTTTTGTTTGTGCAAAAATAACACTCATGTGTAGCTTGTTCTAATGCCACAGTCCATGGTAAATCAAATTATCTAATCCTGATTTAACCATGTTTTCAATTTCATGTCAGTAGCTTAGTGAATGAGTCTTTTCAAATAGCTTAATCTTGACAATTGAGTAGTTTAGGTAGAGAATAAAAGGGTTCACTAGCATAATCTGAACCCTTGGAAGTAATAAGGGTATTGTTAGACAGATTGTTTTTGCTTTAAAAAAAATTGTCAAAGGTTTTGCCAATTCAAGTGCACCCAAGGAAGATAAAATGTTAGGCAATTAGGATGGGTAGGTAGAGATGATGTTGAATTAATCATGTTGTTCCAGATTATTGAGATCATAACTTTAAAGAAACATCAGCAAATGAAAGGAGAAAAGAAAATCTGCCCAATGGATGAGGCACTGGTCTTCATAAACCAAGAGATTTGAAGGTTCTAGACACCTCCTGAAAAGGAGCTTCCCTCCCCAAGCGGACCCACTGTTAGCATCAGTAAATTTTGTTTTTTTTATATGACTAAATACTTATCCTAGATTTCTAAAAACAAAATTCATGAACATTGTGAGTTTTAGAAATTTCATTGCCTTCATTATCCTTAGGATAATTTTTTTCACTATTTATCTATACTGTCATGCCATGGTCAGCCCGCCATTCCAAAAATACCCATCATGGGCTCATGCCACTCATTTTCACTATGTTTTTCCACCTTTGGCCTCAGCCCTCTGTTTTGTTTTTCCTAACTCCTCCATAATCCATCTAGGGTTTTTTAGGGCATTTTTCTTGGTTTCATGACCTCCATGGTTAAAACATCAAATAGTGTTGTATCCTAATTCTCTTACACCTCCTCTTATCCTTAATATACCTTCATAAACACTTCCCATCACTCCTATCCCTCAAACTCGTCATTTTTCTACAAAACCTAGCCTATTGCTACAATTTGACACTTTTTGAGACTAGTCCTGTGTTTTTCCCTTTTGGACCCCTTACCCTCAGTCAATTATTGAAATTACACTTTCCCCTACTCTCTAACATCTATCCCTATTCCCCAAAATTTCCCCAAGAATTTATACAACCCTTAACCTCTTCATTCCCCTCCCTCTACAAGGCAGTCCTAAATTCCCTACACCAAACCCTAATTTCCTCTTCCAAATAAGCTAGGGTTTGCTATGGAAAGGAGTAATATGAGAAAAGGATTCATATGATATATAATTTCAGCAAAAATAAATCCATACCATCTCATAAACATCATGCCTCCCTCATTTTCAAAGAATTCATTCCAAGGGCCAAGTCATTTTCCACACCTAGGGCCAGTTCTACTTAAAAATATGTTTCTACAAAAAAAAAAAATGAATTTGGAAAAATTGAAAGCGGTTGTTGTCCATTATAAGGCCAATAAGAAAAACCTCCTTCATTTATTACATAGGTATCATGGTTTGGGAGCAATTTAAAAAATATAGGTGTCACGGGAGAATTTCTGCACTGCTAAAGTGACCTTGGGAAAATACGATTTTCTCACAGCTGGAGTGTCCAAATGACTTGCTTGATAGATAAAAAGAAAAATAGACTTGAATACATTTCCAATAATCTATCCAGAGCTCAATTTGGAATTGTGTAAGGCATCCAAAAGTGGTCTGCACCAGCACTCTGCATTTCTGCACCATCATTCAACACTTTTTGACCAGTCTTGGGAGAATAAACTTTTGGCAGATCAAATCAACTCCAATTAGAATGCAAGAGGTATATTTGGATATTTTACAAGATATTATTTCCAAAGAGATATTTTGGGCTCAATTTGGACACCGAGAAGGCCTCCAAACTCCCTCTTCCAAATGGTGTTGCGCTCCTGGGAGGTGCTGCTGCGCTCCTAGCCAGGAGGGCCTCCTCAACCCTAAAAACACTCAATGCACTCCTAGACTCTTACTGAAGGTCCTCCAAGAATATTTAAGGTTAATTACCATCACATCAACCCATTTCCAAGCATGAATTGAATATTTCTAGAAACTATAAATGAAGAAGGGAAAAAGCCCTAAAAGCCTAAAGTTTGAGAAGGTAGGCAAAGAAGTGAAATAAAGACCATAAATCTCCATGATGACAACAGGAAAAGGGTTTCAAGAGGTTGTGTTTGGTGGCCTCCAAGGTTTTCAAAGTAAAGCCATCATGCCTTAGGAAGCAAGAGCAGAGCCAAGTTAATGTTTTTTGTTACCAACAAGGAAAAAGTAAAAATATCAATGATGAGAGAAAAGAAGGTTTAACACAGTAGGAAATGGGTTTCAAATACCAAATTAAACCTCTATCTTCCCATCAAGCACATCTAACACTTCACCAAGTTATTTTTTCACCTGCAAGGTCATCAGAACATTCAGGAGAAGAAAAACTCTGAGTTTTTTCGAGGGAAAATTCACTAAGTATGTGGCGTTGCGCACCTGGAAACTGGCGCAGCCCGCCTGGCATGTCCCCTTGTGTGTTTTTACACAGGGTGCTATGCACCTGGCTGCACGCTACCTGTGCCTTACCCGACTGGCCTGAGTGCTGCGCATTCAGCCAGAAAGCCTCTGAAGCCAGTACAAGCCTCATATTTGCCTCAAAGCACCTCAAAAACTCTGCTTGATGCCTAATGAAGAAGAGACAAGTAATGAAGAGACAAATCATTAAGACAAAGGCAGTGAATAGTGCAATGGTGAAAGGAACAGTGGCAAAGGTAGTAAGCCAAATATTCAGGGAGAAACGGATGAAGAACAAACTGAGACAAATGATAGTGGGGAAGAAGAAGCAAATGATGAGGCAAAAGGTGACAATCATGAGGAAGAAAAATACAGTCAAAATGAAGGAGAAACTAATGAAGATGCCTTTAACAATGACCCCAAAGAAAATGAAAGCAATGATACAGAGGCTGAAGATGATGGAAAAATAGAGGCAAATTCTGAAGGCAAAGACAGTAAGGATATAAATGATGACGAAAATAATGAAAATACAAAGACAGAGGCAGAGTTTGAAAGTGAAGAAAGTGGGCAAAATAATGTGGAAGAAGAAACCAATGATAAGGAGGATAATGATGAAAATCAAGAGATAAGTGAAGAGGAGGATGAAGAAGACACCATGAAGACTGATAGCCTTGAAAATAATAACAGCAGTGACACTATGAACCCAAAAAGAAGTCAAGACATGGATGACAGTGTTAAAAGTCAGGACAGTGATGCTAGCATGGGTGAAAATGAAAATGCCTCCCAAAAAGACAGTTAAGAACAAGATGAAGAGGACACAAATGCAGATATCATTGATAAGAAGAAAGGTAGTCTTAAGGTCACCAATGATGAAATGAAACATGTTAAACCTTTTCCTCTCACTTATCAAAGAGGATCAAGGCAAGTGTTTGCTACCTCCAAGAGGCAAGGGACCTTGCCATCTACATCAGCTCAGCCACTGGACAAAGGGAAACAAGGGGTAAATTGAAAATGGCTCAAGACAAGCTCCAAGCACTAAAAGAAGAAAAATACCAAGCTAGGCTTGGAATATTGGCACAAGCTTCTCTACATGTCTCCTAAAACCCATGAGGCACTCATCCACCAAATTTGGGAAAATTTTGCCAAGTTTTTTTTTGCAAATTTTGAGGATAGGAGCGCAGCACACCTGGTGCTACGCTCTTTCTCAGAGCATCTTCAGGAGGAAAGGCTTGCATTTTTGGGTTCCTAATCACTCATATAACGTGCTACAAAGTTTCAAATCAATTGGGTTGTTTTGGTCCTCCAAAAGGGTAAAAAACACCCACTTTTTCATCATTTTGCCTACTTTTCAGGACATGTGTTGTGCTCCTACTAGTCTTGGAATTTTCACTTTTTCAATAGGTTGTAGAGGTCAGATCATAGAACCAAGGGTAGATTTGGAAATTACACTTCAAGGGCTTTCCAACGAGCCATCACGGAGCCTTTTCCGACATCGGGAAGGCCTTCAAAACACTGTTGTAAGAAGACCCATTTTTCCTGTTCCTGTGCTGCGCTCCTGGCATGAAATTTCATTTTAAAACACAGTGCTATGCTCCTATGGTTGAAAAGTCAAAATGTACATTTGGCATGTTTTAAGAGGCTTTTCAGAGCCTAAAGGTCAATTTCTTTGCTAAAAATGGCCGAAAAGATATTTATTTTAGATATTTTGTGCCTTGGGCCTTGCAAGGCCTCAAGGACAATAGAGATACTTCTGATTAGCCAATAGAATTCTAGATACTCTATTAGGTTTTTCTCCTCCTTGCTTGTTATATAGAGAATGAGGATTGATTATAAATGTTGGCATTTGATGATTTTTAAGAGAAATACATGGTTCTTTGAGGTTGAAGAGCAATTTGGTGTCGTGGAGCTTGTGGATGATTTGCCTTGATTAATGATGATGAAGGCTTGCTTGCAGGATCCCTGAGTTTAGTTAATGGTGATGTATCTCTAGATTTGTTCATGTTTCCTTGTTTATAATTCTGTTCATCATAGGTTGAGAAATGTTGTTTGAGGCACCTCAGTCCTCCTATTTGCTATTGTCTTTATGTTTTCCTATGCTGGGTTAGCTTAAGGAATTCTTAGTTGCTCCTTAGGCCCACCTAAGCTTGTCTATTTCATTATTGGATTAATATGCTAGTTTACAAATATGATTCATGGTAAGCCCTGCTTGTTTGATGCTATCTAAACTCTGTCTTGAAATCTCTCTTTGATGTATTGATTATTAGGTTAAGCCAAAGAGGTCTTGTTTTGATCTTGCCCTTTGTACATTCTTATCAGTTTGCCTCAAAGTTATTTATAGTTTGATAGATGATGTCTAAGAGTTCCCTCTTCATTTATTAAAGCTATTTGTCTTCTTATATGTTTTCAAATCTTGAAAGTATAATCATTGAAGTTAGATGAGTTTTCTTGCTTCCTTTGTTCCACTGGATTGTTTATCTTGAATGTTTATTTGTTTAAAGTATTGTCACTGAGTAAATGGTGTGCCATATCTCATGATTAGTATCTTTTGCTTATCAGTATTTAAGATCTTCTTGTTCATAGGTATTTGACAAAGGATTCTTAACTGCCCTTTGCCCTACCTTGTTTCCCCAAACTTAATGTCCATCTCACCTCAAACATAAAATTTAAAGATCCATTGACTACACTAGATTTTCCCTGTGATGTACCCCGATTCACTATTGAGATATCAATGACTTCATAGATTCCATAGCCCAATGTTTGATAACCTCTCATTCCACCTATCCTACTTGATCATCTTACCCAACCAAACAAACAAACAAACCCCACACTTAACAACTAGGCTAAAATCAACCATCTAAAGTGAACAAGTTTACATCTTTCGCACATAATAGAGAGAGCCCTCTCTGAGTCCAGGAAGGCTATGTCCTAGGACTCCAAATACTGGTCTAATGTTACCCTATGCATTTGGTCTACTGTCACACAAATCCAAGGGACACTAACATACTATAGGGAACTAAACAAAGCAACTCAAAGGACCATTTCCCCTTGCCATTCATTGACCAAGTCACGGACACCCTAGCTAGGAAAAGTTTTTATCTTTCCTAGACGGGTTTAGCAGGTATAATTAGATCCAGATAGCCTCGGAATACCTAGATAAAACAACCTTTACATGCCCATGGGGGACCTCTGCATACAAAGTTCTCCCATTTGGTCTGTGTAATGCACCTACAACATTCCAGAGGGCAATTATGGGAATTTTCTCTGATTTAGTTGATGATATTGTTGAAATCTATATGGATGATTTTACTCCATATGGGAATTCATTTGAATAAGGATTGGCGAATCTGGAAAAAACACTCGAAAGATGTAAATAGACCCATGTGTCTCTGAGTACAGTTGAATGTCACATGATGAGGGAAGAAGGGATAGTATTGGAACATTTGCTCTCGGCTGCTGGAATTCGAGTTGATCCAGCCAAAGTAGAGGTAATACTGCACTTTCCCGTACCTAAGACACCCACACAGGTACGTAGTTTTATTGGTTGCGCTGGTTATTATAGAAATTTTATAGAAAATTTTGCTAAAATAGCACATCCAGTTTCTCAATTGCTAACAAAAGGTGCAGAATTTTTGTGGACAGAGGACTATGAAGCAGCTTTTGTTAAGATCAAGGGACTAGTTTGCGAAGCTCCGTACCTTCGAGGACCTGATTGGGCATTACCATTTCATATACATGTTGATGCCTCTCAGACAGCAGTAGGAGCAGTCTTAGGACAGCAGGTAGACAAGACACCATATGCAATTTACTACGTCAGCAAGAATTTAACTCCTACAGAGTTAAATTACACGATGACTGAAAAAGAATTCCTGGCTGTCATCTATGCTATCAACAAGTTCCGACACTATATCACCGAGTATCCTACTTTCGTACATACTGATCATGCAACAATAAGGTATTTGATGAATAAACCTATCACTCCTGGTCTCATTACAAGATGGTTGCTATTGCTTCAAGAATTTGATATCACAATAGTAGATAAACCAAGGAAAGATAACGTAGTTGTTGATTTTCTGTCTAGAATGGATAATAATGATGAAGGCACACCCATAGAAGATAGCCGTAGAAGATAGTTTTCCGGATGAGCATCTTTTCGCAATTTCTACTAATCCTCCATGGTATGCAGATATTGCTAACTATCTTGCTATAGGGAACGTGCCCCGTCATTTGTCATACAGGGAACAGCGGAAAATTATTCATCATAGTGCCCAGTATTCCTGGATGGCAGGATAACTTTTTCATACAGGAGCCGATAAGCAGGTTCGACGCTATGTATCTGAGGATGATATCTATGAAGTGATGAAGGTTGCCCATGATGGCCCTTGTGGAGGGCATTTTGTAGACAAAAGAACAGGCCATAAGGTGTTACAGATGGGATATTATTGGCCTTCTATCTTTCAGGATGCACAAAATTATGTCTGGAGGTGTGATAGTTGCCAACGCATGGGGCAGCCCGGTCAATCCAATGAAATGCCTTCACAGCCCCAGGTAGTCCTCGAACCGTTTGAGAAGTGGGCTATTGATTTTGTTGGGCCCTTTAACCCACCTTCCCAACAAAAGGTTCACATTTTGGTCTACGCCGACTATGTGACTAAGTGGGTAGAAGCCAAGGTTGTTGCGAAAGCAACAGAGCAGGTGGTTTCAGATTTTCTATTTGAAGAGATTTTTGCTCGTTATGGTACTCCGAAGAAGATTGTGTCTGATGGAGGAGCACAATTCACATCACACATGATAGCAAGGCTTATGCAGAAATATGGGGTCAAGCATAGGGTGACATCTCCATACCACCCCCAAGCGAATGGAAAAGTGGAAAGCACAAACAAGATATTGGAAAATATCTTGACAAAAACCATGGCATACCATCGTCGGGATTGGGCTCAAACGCTGCCTGAAGCTCTCTGGGCATACAGAACAACATGGAAAAACACAACTCGGTTTACACCATTTGAGTTGGTTTATGGGAAATCCTCGTTGTTCCCAATAGAATTTGAAATCAGTACACTTAGAACAGCTCTTGAAGTAGGTTTGGACCTGTCAGATGCCCAAAAACACTGGTTGGCTCAACTTAATGAACTAAATGAAATCCATTCAATGGTTGTCCAGAGGACCACTGCTATTCAACAGCAAAGGATGAAATGGCACGATAAGTTTATCAAAAACAAGGTGTTTCATAGAGGAGATTGGGCATTACTTTATGACTCCCATTTTAAGGATTTTAAAGGAAAGTTTTGCACCCGTTGGATGGGACCTTACGAGGTGGATGTTGTATTTGATAATGGAACAGTCAGACTAATCACAATTGACGATACACATACTTCTTTCATAGCAAATGGACATCGCCTGACTGTACCACCGTCCAGCCTCTAAGGATGCTCTCATTAAACATGTAATATCCCTTTTCCTAAGGGAATATCAAGATGCTATCCAGAAGATTGAAATTTGCGAGGGAATTTACTAGATATGTCACATTTCAAAGAAAGGATGAGATCCAGAGGCTACCTGGCCAACTGTAGACTCTGTCTATAGAACTTGGAATAATTCCCTTTTCAGGAATTTCAACAAGGTGCTCAAGGAAAATGTTGTATAAGTAAAACTATACAAAAATAACGTAGATCAGGGCTTGGTTCCCCTCATTTATGTTGTATGTGACTTATATATGTAATTTGATCAGAAAAAAAATCATTTTATACTATTTAAACAGATCTCCCAAAAAATTGACTAGCTAAAAAGCATCCAAAGAGGAAGGCTCCAGCAAAATGCAAGCACTGCTTCAGGAATTGCGCAGTTTTAGCAGATGTTTAGAGGAGACCAGAAAGGAGACTTATATTTCAGTCTTACAGCAGAAAATCAACATTATGATAAAGCCCTTTCATTATATAGTAGAATGCATGAGCCAATACAGCAACAAATATTCAGAAAGAGAGCAGGAAGACAAGCACATTTGCAGAAATGCTTCAACAGCGTTATTTTTCAGGAGGTTTAGCAATTGGAAGTTACAACATAGATCTAGAGTAGATCTATGGACAGAATATCAGATCTATATCAGATTTGGAAACTCTATATTTTTCTCTATAAGATCCACTTGGAATTTTGACAAAATCATGCATGAATAAGAGTAGATATGAGAAACAAGTTGCAGATCTGGAAACTGCTACAGTAAATTTTTGAATATAATATTTCATTACAATGGATCAGATCTGAATAGAACATAGATCAGCAAACCAATCCATGGATCACCAAGTGGAAGGCAAAGCCCAGCAGAAGAGATCTCTGATCTAAACTATGAGCAAGACAACCTGCAGACCCTCATACATAAATAATGTAGTTTACCCAGTGGGACAGCGCTGTAGCTCAAATGACACAAAAAAATACTGAATAATTGCAGATCTAAAGTACAATAAATGATACACTCTTCTAGGAGGTCAAAGGACCCACTCCATGGAGAGAGGCTCTCAAAATACCCTAGATATCTGTAGATCTAGATCACCACTTGCTACAGCTTGCAGAGACAGCAAAACCCTCAATGGATCAGCGTTGCCAATGTAAGTAGGAGCTTGGCCTCAAGCCTAATAATGGTTCAATTCAGCAAAATTTCCTCCTTGAATCATAAAAGGAAGAGGTGAAACTCCTGCATAGGAATTCCAGATACAATCCTCCACTCAACAGAAGAGAATGATATTTTTCTAAGCAGACAAATACTCAGAAATATGATCTATCAACAACCTTCTCTTGATGCCCTCCTTTGCGTTTTATAAGATGAGAAAGCTCTTGAAAACCCTAAACCACCTTGATGAGTTAGCCCTTTTCACATTAGAGGCTCCCTTCTAGAACTGCGCTGTCCCTTTTGGAGATGCAATGAACCTAGACAACGCTATTGATTTGGTCAAGGTTGACCCAGTCTTTAGCTCAAACCTCTTTCACACCTGCAAGTGATTATTTACATTGCCCTGATTTGTCTTTGTTCACATGGGAATTGATTTATTCTAAATTTTTATGAGTTTTACATGTCCTCCTTTATTCATTTATTCATGAAACATAAATTAAAAAAAAATTGAATGTTCCTCTTAGCTAAGGCTAAGTGGGAACATTACAAAACATCTCTTCGAGAAATCTAGTCTGAAGGTTATCAGTGTAGAGAATTCTTCCTCTGCATCCTTGTTTTACAAAAAAAACATATATAAATAAATAAATAAATATTGTTACTATTTACTTGTTGTCTTTTTGCAGGAGTTACCACTGAGGAGCAATGTTGCGGAGCTGGAAATATCCTAAGTATTGGATGTTGCTACTCCTTGGTTGCTATTACTCCTTGGATGTTACTCCGGATGCTGCTATTCGTGATGTTGTTACTCCTTGGATGCTACTACTCCGTGATGTTGTTACTCCGAAGGCTGCAACTCCATGATGTTGTTACTCTGGATGTTGCTACTCACGATGTTGTTACTCCTTGGATGTTGCTACTCTGTGATGTTGTTACTTCGGATGCTGCTACTCGTGATGTTGTTACTCCTTGGATGTTGCCACTTCGTGATGTTGTTACTTTTTATGCTGCTACTCTGTGATGTTGTTACTCTGGATAATGCTAATCATGATGTTGTTACTTCGAATGTTGCTACTCGTGATGTTGTTACTCCTCGGATGCTACTACTTCGCGATTATGTTACTCTGTGATGATGCTACTCCTTGATGTTGTTACTCTGTCTACATCATTATTGCATCGTTATTCTGCCAACTATCACTTCCCTCAGGTAGGTCGCCAATTACGTCTCCATTTGACTCTTATGGATTTAATTAAATATTTCATGGATAAGACATTGATGCCATGGACAGCTATTTTTAAGTTGGGGGGAGTGTCTTCATAACTAAATTATGGAATAATTAAACCACACCAATGATTATTCCAAAGTCATTATTAAAACCTCATGTTGTTGGTACGCTCCATGATCCTTACCATATTCCGTGTAATCACTAATATGTATTGGGATCAGCAAAATGCACATGTTGCCAACCGATCAATCATTTCTAACTCATGTGAAATAATTACCATCTCATTCATCGCACTTACCATAATTTTCCATTATTTTCTTTGTTTCCCGAGAAATCACCTGCCATATTTACCGTTATTTCACCTCATTTTTCACCATGTTGTTTTTTCCGAATTTGGTAGTCGTCACTCTTTCCAATGGTTTATTGCGTCTAGAGTGTTGTTACAGTCTCTACAGGATGGGTGGACTAGCTGTGCGGCATGAACCCGAAGATACAATCTTGTTCTGTAGCAATGAAGATGTGTGGAAATTTTTCGTTAATGCAGGATGGGATATCTATTTTAATAGATTGCAGGGATTCGACAAGGGAATCACGATGGATTTTGCACTAAATTTGAATGGGAATTTCTCTCGGGTCAGAGGATTAGAAATTCCCATCACATAAGAAGCCATCGCAGAAGTTAGTGGGCTAATACAGTAAGAAATCCAGTGGTTTTCTCGGAGAATTCCCCTGTCGTAATTTCCTGAATTGTTTGTGCAGGCAGGAGAAAGAGTTGTTCAGTATGGGAGAGGGTATGACCATAAAAATGTACCATATCCATGGAATGAGATAGCAGGATTTGTGATGAAATACATAACCTATGAAGGATGTTCTACAACTCTGTTCAAGTACCATTTCAAAATCCTAGCTCACCTTCGATTCCCGCAGGCATGGGTTCATTCTTTAAACATACCTTACTTTTTATTGAAACAACTTCAGCACATGGCACTTTACGCTCGGCTTTCGTGCCAGGTGCTGGCAGTCCTATCCAATCACGGACTGGTTCATATTTTTTTCTGCATGTAATAGTTGGATTTCAATTTTCCTGGGCAAAGCTCTGTGAATTATCAGAAGAGGAAGTAGCAGTTGTTATCGCTACTATGGAGGAAGAACCAGCACCTCTGACTAACTAGCAAAAGAGGAAGAGTCGGAGAAAATGGAGTAAGAACCAGTACCTCCAGTTGATTTAGCAGAAGAGGAAGAGCCGGACGAAATGGAGGAAGAACCAGCACCTTCTGACAATTCAGCAGAAGAGGAAGAGCAGGAGGAAATGGAGGTACAACAAGAAGAACTGAAAGAAATGGAAATGGAGGAAACAATTGGTGATACAATAAAGGCTGCCACACAAGAACCATCCTCGTCTGTGGAACCTATTGATGAAGTAATCATGGATATAGGGGATGAAATTGAGACTGTCCTACAGTCATCAACTTTCATTAATGAAGCACAAGGAGAAGGAACACCAGCTACCACTACAAGAAACAGTAGTGAAATGAAAATGGTCACCATAAGATCATTGGTGGTGAAAAGAGCCTTCGTCAAAAACTGAACGTCACCAAAGGTGGCGTCGCCGAAAGTATAGGTGTTGTGGTGACATTCAAGGTCCGTCACCAATAATGATTTATAGTGACGAATAGTGACTGTCACCATTT